>JAVJGG010000043.1:10489737-10530153 GCA_035590195.1 Aviceda cuculoides | reverse complement strand
CTTGCTGGCTGGGCATGAGAAGCTGAAAAATCCTTGACTTAGTCTAAACACTGCTTAGCAACAACTGAAAACATCAGTGTGTTACCAACATTCTTCTCGTACTGAACCCAAAACATAGCACTATACCAGCTACTAGGAAGAAAGTTAACTCTATCCCAGCCAAAACCAGGACACCCTGTAAAGCAGAGGCTGCAAGCTCTGCAAAAAAGTGCCAGAACAATATGCCTAAAATAGAGAGCAAAACATTCAGAGGTCATGGTCCCAGCCAAGTGGGCCGGAGGGGAGATATGATCTAGTGCAACACCTGAAAAGAGTCTAAAGAAAGATGGAAGGGAAATTCCTATGAACAGCTTCAGCTTAAAGCTGAGGCACTGGCATTTCATCCAAATTAACAAAAAAATACCTCTCTGGGAGGACAGGTATGACCTTTGGGGAAGTGACCACACATTCTCCATATTTGCCTATTACTTGAAGCAGTACGGCTTTGATCCTAGCTGCAGGAACTTCTGAAGATGCATTTACTGTACAATTCAAAGTACTAACATTGCTCTTTTAGACATCCCCAAGGTAGTGTTATCGATACCTGATCTAGTTAGCAGAGAAGTATGGCTGACAGCAGTGGGAGTTTCAGCTCGGGCTCAGTACGCTTGCCTGAGACTTTGCAAATACATTTGGCAACTAAGCATCTGCCAGTCCCCTTACACTGCTATTGGTACGGGTACGCGAGGTGGAGCAATCACATCTTCAGTTGGACAGCAGACATACTCTGTGAGACAGAATAAATGCTGGAGACCCAGCAATCAGGCAACTATCAGAGAGAGAGAGAGAGAGTTAGTTCGGGGAGGCCCTGGGCAAACTCTTTGGACGGGTGAACGTCTGAGTTTCACTCCAAGAGTGAGATATCTTTCCTTTTATTGGAAACCATCACTACATAAAATTTTATATTCTCCCCATACACATACCTCATGAGAACTGAGAACTCTTGCACATTACTGTTGTTCCTGGATAACCAAAATGTCACCTTATACCTACTTGTGGGTTGCAGTTCCACCTCATACTCTCTAAAAGTGCAGCTGATCCATTAAAAAAATTAAAAACCTCAATATTTGTGACAATCCCATCCACCTTAACGTCTTCCAGGTTCTTGGCTGGGATGACGCATCCCAATAACACAGCAAAAGAAAATGCCCTCTTTCATACAAACTAGACTTCTGTTTTCCACAAAGCTTTTCCAAGTCCTGGACACATGGTCATAGTAAATTCAACCTCTCTGACTTTACCTCTCTGATCCAGCAATAACTGGGAGGTTAGATTGAACCAGAGTTTAAAACCACGTCACCACCAACCATCTTTGGAGAAAGACTGAGAGAGGATCCAGAAAAGATTTGATCTCTAACCTACCAAGTAGGGTTACAGAAATAAAATCTGAAGTCCTAGAACTTTGTGAATTTGAGTAAGTGGTGAGCTTTGGCCAAGGAAAGCAACAAAGGTGAAAGCAGGACTTCAAAACAAATATTTTCCTGCATTCCTAAAAGGCCTTTAGTTTAAAAAAAGCATTTGTAATAAAACCTAAAACAAGTTTTAAGAACTTCAGAAGCTGAGGGCACAAACAAGTTCCAAGACAGTCAGAAGAGCTGTACCATTGCATAAATTGTGGGGAGGAAAAAAACCCATTAACTTAATGACATTGGTCAAAAAGTAAAGTAAGAAATCAGAGCAGGGTTTGTTTGTTTATTTGCTTTTAGAAGGGCAGACACATTCTAAAGTGGTTTTTGTGGGTTTGGGGGAGGGGGGTCCTCTCTTTTTAATGTCTGCCTTCTTTTCCTCTAGCTGTTCTGTGCCACTGATTATTCTGGAACAAAAATTTCACCTCACTGAATTACAGCACTTTTATAAGTTATGCAACATAGGAAGTAATAGCTCAGTAATTGTCAATATTCAGCCCATCTTGTGGGAAACCAAAGAAAATGATAAAAGTGAAAGGCAATTTATGAAAAGAATGTCCGTTGCATCAGCCAGTCCATCTGTGAAGTTTTGTTCATTATGTAGATTATACCACTGACATATGGAAGAGACATTTCACTGTTGTAGTCTAGATAAAAGAAGTTAGAAGTGTTTTATTTCACAACTAGAAAAATCATACGGAGAGCCACACAAGTTTACAGGGACTCCTAATATGTTTTGCCTTTGTCCTTTTGTATGGCCTTCTTTTTTTTCCCCCCTCAATATGTAGACTAATTAGAGTGATAAAACAACTCATATAAGATGTGACTCACACAGCCCTTGAGAGAACAATACAGTACTACCCTCAGACAGAGCATCAGCCCAGCTTACAACAGGCAATAACTTCAGGCCTGGGGATCACTCCCACGGATGTTTAGATATCAAGCTTAATTGCAAGGTCAGGTTAGGTAAGTCTAATTTTAGACTGATTTCCTACCCACATGTCTAGGTCCAAGCCTTTGTACTTGGAAACTGCAAATAAAAATGGATAGCTTTGTCTTGCATTTGCATGTATAGCATTGGAAAAAAACAACCCCTGGTGTTTTTGAGAAAATTCTGGCCCTGGGTGTGGCTGCCCAATGCCTTCTGCATGGAATTTGCCCAGAGATATCAACCAGACAAGATGCAACTCATTCGGTTCTTAGAAGATGAACAAGAACTGTGTGTTGCATGTGATTAAGATATGGCAGCTTGGCCTTGTTGAAATGAAGATCAAAACAGGCTAACAACTCAATGAGTGATAAAACCCAACTGCAAGCATTAACCGCAATACTAGGAAGGTCTCGAGTCTGCTTATCCAAGCCATGCTCCTGTCCTGTCACGGCAGAATGACTGTTCCAGTGCATTCGGCCATCTCCCACTTCAGGACCATGCCAGACCACCCAGTGCTGAGTCTTGCGGCCATTCCCAATGTCAGCTGAGGAAGGGATTGTACAAGTACCTCAGACCTTGACATATTCCGTTTGTGTGCATCCAGCTTCCCACCTTTTGGCTGCTACTCCAGCACTAGTATTGCAGCCCACTCATTTGCATGTGATGTGCCAAGTGCACCTGCTGATTGCTTTTCTTGATGATAAGTCCATAGGGAAGTCTCTCTCTGTGTATGACTGTGAAAGGACAAGCATGCAATTGTACTGGGGAATAGAAGATGAAGAAAAAGCAAGAGAGGTGGAGTTTACCTGAGCTTAATATACTACAGAGCAAATCAAGCTAAATTACAGACAGTATTCCAAAGCCTCTCATTCCCTTTGCTATAGCCATCAGACGACAGCTTACTGCCGTTCCCCTCGATTCCCATCCCAGCTGCTGAACCACCCACTTGCTGTCCTTATGTTCTGTGACAGGCAGAGCAGATGCCAACGGCCCCACATTATAAAAGACTTCAACCTATGCAGGGCCTGAGCCTTCCCTGCTCAGCTGTCACAGCCATAGTTCGTTGTGAGACAAACTATAGATTTCTTTTCAGAAATGCTGTATTTCACCCAGTTTCTGAAAGAGCATTCATCACCCTCTCAGGAAGAACCAAATGGGTTAAGACAACAAACCCAGCTTCTCTTCGCATGTGTTTACCTAACTAATGAGAAATGTCTGACTGTGTGCAAAGTCAAATTCCTCCAGAGATCAAGTATGCTAAGGTCTGGCCATGAGAGTAACTAATAATATGCAAGTGTTATGAACTATTTACAGGCTTAACCCAAGTGCAGTGAAGTCAATGGTTTAACTCTCCCTGCCTTCAAAGGGAAAGGGATCCGGGCCTCAGCACATACTTGCAGCACAGCTCACTGCTAGGCTGGCTCATCTCCCTGCAATGAGTTTAATAGCTGTAGCCTGTATGGGATAAATCCCTAAATTATACCTACTTCCCGCTACAGCAAAACCTGATGATTCTGTGCCTTCCCCTTCTCTAAATGCCTTTACTTGAAATGGAGGTATTAAGTTATGTAACTGGATACACATACACACTTCAGGATAAACAGAAGAACTGAAAATCGTGAATCCTTTCTGGACCAACAGATGGAGGTTCTAGTCTCAATCATATTGTTAATCAAGCAGAAGTCATACTAAAGTGTCCTGTGAGCTCCTGCTCTCTCTAGACGTTGCTGTAAAGAACAGCAAAGAAATACCACTGCAGCACTGTACTCCGAGAAGATGTGATTAAGATGCCTTTGCACCTCTACTGCATGCTTACCAGCATGAGCTCTTTCTATAGGAGAATGAATTTAAATCAGCAGTCAGAGCACAGGAATGGCATTCAGAGCTCCTGAGCCTTGCCAGCCATTTGTCCCATTTGTTCAACAATCTTGCACAAGCCGCTTAATCCAATTTTATTTTTTTCAAGCTGGTTACCTGAAATAGGGCCTGATCCAATCCCCAAAAAGGCAAATGGGAAATTTCCAGTCCATTTCAATGGTACCCACAGGCTCAGAGGCCTCTACATCTATATTTAAATACACTTAAATATAGTAGTCTGGGCTTCAGAGATTACCGAATGCCCACAGCTGCCACTGATCTTAGAGAGGGGAAATGAAGAACAAATCTCTGGTTCAAAAAGTTTCTCAGTTGCAGACTACTGCAGGCTAGGAAGGTATAATCATGGGAAGTATCGTTGTATTCTTGCTGCGTTATAAATTTCTCCTTACATAGCTGCTACGACTAAACCAGACCCAAGCTAGAGGACTACTTGCACTTCTGGCATGACACAGTACAGCTCTTTCTCTGTTCCTTCCCACAGACCCAAACACTAAAGATTGCAAGTCATTGCAAAAACACTGCTTAAATTCTCCAATATATGGCCACGGTGTCATTGTAAAGGTTTAGAAAACTTCACACAGACAAACCGAGCAAATTCTCAGAGAAATGAAAGAAACCCCATTCTCCAAAGGCCATCCAGCCCAGTTCTGTCCAGTTCGACTGGTATTCTGCACAATGTCCCCATTTTGACAAAGCTGAAGAAATCCATTGAACCAATATTCCACAGGAGCCAAAGCAGACCCCCAGTGCCAGGACCTTAGGTAGGCAGTTAGGGGGAAAAGTGATGGGCGCATGGCTGGAACCACTCCATTGCCACGAGAACCAGCAAAGCGGAAGAGAAATAGGTAGAGGTAAGGAAAGAGGCAGGGCTCAAACTTGATTAATTTGTCCTATTCTTTAAGGCAGAAATAATGTGACTTCTTGGCACATGTCCTTTCATTTGTGAGATTGGGAATTTCACTATAAATTGTTTTAGTTATGATAATATAAGTTACTTCAGCTTCCATAGTGGCTGCCTTTGCTTCATTTTGGGGAATTAGCAGAGATGGAATTAATCTACCATTTGTGCCTTGGATGGGTCCCAAACATTAAAAGAAAAAAAAAAAATCAGAAAAAAGTTTGTGTTGGTTCTTACTATCTTTCCATGAAGTTTTCATTTGAGTTCATCACAGTCCTCAAGTTCACATTCAGACTTCTTCCTCATTTCTGAACCTACTGCCCAACTTCAGCAGCAAAAGAGAATTCTGAATGTCTGGTAGTCTTCAAGAGCTGCTTGTCAGACAGTTTAACTACCATAAGTCTCTCCTTGAATCCTCACGCTTAATTTTCAGACATACATTTACAACAGTTTACAGGCATCATTCCTGAAGGAGATCATGGAATTGTGATTATGGGCAGGTAAAAACCACTGGTAAAATATGTAAGTGTAACACAGAGTGCACAATCCCAAAACTTGACACAGAATCAGATGCACAAATAATGCGGGAACAAGTCTACAAAACCAGGTTACAATTTACTCCTGTGTTTATTCTCCTTCACCTACATGCCTCAAGTTCAGTCAAAGGACACTCCAGTTTCAGTACACTACAAATCAGACACCAACACAGAACGGGTATCAACTGAAATCTATCTCTCTCAAATAGGAATAGGCTGCATTTTGCAAATAATACATCGAATACAAGTATGGTGTAGTAGTAATAATGATGTCAATTTGTAAAACTATATTTGTCCTATGTACAGTGCAATTCTATAGACACTTTCATCTATGTGTCTAGTTACGTCTCTCTTCAGGAGAACACGGGACACAGCAAATTCTTTCTCCAACTGCATAACATAACACCTGTTACTTCTGCCATTTTAGGGAAAAGGGGAAGACAACAAAAATCTTACTAGAAAGAAAATAGTAACACATTCCCTCCTGAAAGGGAATTTGGAAGTTGATGGACCTGGAAAACTGAAATTTAGCAGCTTTTTCTAAACTGTCTGTGTTCTACCCTGTGTCATTTCCACAGCTGTTGCATCCACAACAGCTAAATCACAGCAGTCCCTGGGACATGACGTGACTTCTGGAGAGAGCTCCAAGGGGCTGAGAAACCTAAAGCAGCTCCTGCCTGGGTCTAATGGAAACTGGCAGAGCATGACAGTAGGTATCTTCAACCAGACACATTAAAAAGACAGGAGTTGAACTGCCTCCTGACTGGGTTCACAATAAAACCAAACCATCCCACTTTCTGCTAGTAGGAGCAAAGCCTGCAAATCTACTCCCTGGCTCGAGAGAAGAGGATGCTGCCACAGGGAAGGGAGGGCAGGGAGGCAAATCAAACCACATGCCCATCAGGAACATGACCTCTGGGTAGTGGTGGATAGAATTCAGCAATTTCACCTTGTCTGATGTAACCCTGCCTCCCAGGAGTGATGAAAGGAGTGGCCTAGTGATAGGACTGGCTTTGATGGGCAGATTAGATTTCATGCCAGCACAGTTCTTCTGGGGCAGGAGGAAAAAAAAAAAAAAAAAAAGAAACAGTGATTGATGTTCCCTCTTTATTGTACAAGAACTTTGATTGTCAGCTGATCTGTCCTTTGGTTAAACATACCTTGGACATTAGGCCAAGGTGAGCACCTGATTTTTTTCATGTACAAATAGCAAATTATCCCATGTATCAAGATCCTTTAGCTTTTCTTGTGCATTTCTCCCTCCCCCAAAAGCCAGGCTAGGGAGAGACATACATAAACAAAATCCCGAGAAAAAAACCTAGCAGCTCTCAAGGGCAGAGTGAAAGTCTGGACTTGTAAAAATACTTGGGCAACAGTCCAAGTGAAAGGCCCAATCTTTAGAACAACTAAACAAAGGAGAGCAGGATCTTGTCCCACATCAGTCTTCACAGGATAGTGAGAATATGCAGAACTGTGGTCCCAAAGCATTCAACATCAGAGGGTGTGAAGAATGGCCTCCTCCAAGAAATTTGGGAGTGCTGCCCAAGAACCCACTGCCAACTTAAAGGAGATGGAAGGAGAAAGACAACCCAGATACAGACCAGTGAATGTCAACTTATTTTTAAACCTGCTCTACAACAACCGAGAGCTGAAACGCACCAGGCAGGAATGGGTGGTGCTAGGGCTTATGTCACTTGGCTGTGATTGCCTTAGTGCGTTGTTTCATTCCCTCAGACAAGCTAGAAGATACTTTCTTAGGAAAAAAGTTGAGATCAAGTCAGGCATAATCAGTACAAACCAAACTCAACCATTTTCTAGTGAAGGGATAAAGGCATATTGTCCACTCCACAAAAACCCCATTGGCCATGACTGACAGATGTTCTAAACCCTGAGCTGCACAACAGAGAGAAGGGCTATACACAGCCAGGTCTGTTAAATTCTCATTTGCTGGTAACCTGTGTGCTCAAAATACTGAGCCATTCACTTCCTTGGGAGTTTATTTTTCCCTTAGGAGAATTATCTGTTTCTGTGAATCCTATTCATTTTCCATTCAAGTTCCAGATTATGCAATTTCCCCGATACACCTCCTTTTATACACTAGAAAGGACCAAATTTACTAGCAAAAGTACAGACATTGGTTTCCTCACCTGCCCCTTGCAATCTTTTCAGTTGTGGCTGATGTTGAGCTCTTATGACTGATATAATTGATGCTCTTTGCTAATTGGTTTTATACAACCAAATCAAGATAGGGCTGTAAAATGTTCACAGGCAGATGACAGGACCATTAGAGCTGTAGAACCAGCTGCAGCCAAGCACTGGAGAATACTAGACAGCGTCTGAACTTAACCACCACCTCGAGTCTTTCTTCACTTCTTCGCCTCCCCTCTAATCTCTCTGGCACTACCAAAGTGCAAAGGTCTCAGTGGCCATCCCAAGTGGCACATCAATGCAAAGACTCAGTTTGAAAGGATTTGGCGTTCTTGAAACATGGGCAATATTCAGTTCCCCTGCACCATGAGCTCTCAGAATCCTGACCGGTCTCAAGGTTTTTCCCACCCGCTCACGTTCGGCATCAGGCAGTTTTCTCTACCAGGAGAAATATGTAGAGTGAACCTGTCCCTTGCAGTGGGTCTAACACAAGTTGGAAAAGAC
Organism: Aviceda cuculoides; assembly: GCA_035590195.1. Taxonomy (NCBI): domain Eukaryota; kingdom Metazoa; phylum Chordata; class Aves; order Accipitriformes; family Accipitridae; genus Aviceda; species Aviceda cuculoides. Next base: position 10,521,813 of record JAVJGG010000043.1, on the reverse strand, counting down.
CTTGGGCGAGGGTCCTGGGAATGTCCTTTTCCCCCACTCTGACCTACATCCAGCCCCCTGACACATTGCCCTTCCGGACAAAAGGAGAAGGGGAGGGGGAAAAAAGAAAGGGGAGGGGGGGAAATAAATGGCACAGAATATCAATTGGGAGTAGAGAACATCTTCATGGAAGAGTGGTTTTTGTGAGCAGAGGGTCTCCATGAGGCAAGTGGAAAGTTACTGGGAGCCTTTTCTGTACCAGCATTATGCCACGGTGCAGGACTGCAGTGTCCCAAGAAGATTTAGATCTGACTCTACACTGATGCCACTGATGTCAGAACTGGGCTGGCATGTACAAATAAATATGAAGTATTTTGTTGCTATGTCACAATAGCAGCAGCCTCTTTTCCATATTTATGCCTGCAAAATGTTGCTCCACAGGATCAGGGAGGACTTCTGTGCAATCCAGGCATCAGTGACAAGCCTCCTTTAATTGCACTGTGAAATGTATTTTTAGGAATAAGACCGAGAAGTCAACGCAGCTTCCTCCTTGTTAAAAACTAAAATAAAAATGTAAAAATGTCTGACGGGCTGGGAGTGAAGAAAAATGAAAGTGTTGATCAGCTCAACAGCTGGAAAAATGACTACTGGTACAAATAAAATTTTAAAAAAACTTATTTTAAAGACTGTGTGTCTGGAAAAAAAAGCAAATTTTTTTGTTACTGTTAGGGATTTACAGTTGCTGGAGAATCAGGTTTCCATAAAAACCTATCTACTGTTTAATGCCACTAAAAGCCAGGAAAATTAACTTTTAAAATATTTAGCATTTATAGATACTTACTCACTGGAAACCCAACAAACCTATAAAGGAGATGTGATACTACAGTGGGGGTTTTATTAATTTCAACATCAAGGGGGATGCGAGGGGGACTGAGGGGAACAACTTGTTTTCTTTTTAAAGAGAAAACCACTCCTGCCCTCAACCCCAGATAGCCTTCTGTTCCTACCACCTACCAACAGGGAAGAGCAGGCTACAAGATAAAGTACAGGTGATGTGGGAAACTGGGTTATTGCAGTTGTTTCAGCTCTGACTGCCCTCATAACATGAGCAAGTATGTCAGATAGGGTGCTTAAATGTGTCTCCTCGTTCTGAATGTCCAACCTAAGGGACAAAGCAGGCCTGGTTTTCCCAGAGAGCCACCTCTCTTTTCCAGCTGAAGCCGAGGGAAGCTGCAGATGGTCTCAACCTCAGCTTCAGTACTTCAGGTCAAGCATTTAAGAGGGGAAATCAGAAGCCACTTCTGAAAAAGACTTCTGCTTCTCTGCAGGTTCACACAGCAGCATATAAGATTTCCAGAGCATTTGCTTTTAGAATTTTAAGTCACCTTAAGCAGAGCTAAACGTTAGTTTTAATAGATTACAAAACCTCCTCTCAATTCCAGTGCCAGCAGTCAGAAAAACTGTGAAGCAAAACTGCTATTGCCAGCATAACTCATCCCTCATTTCTTCAGACCAGTGTAGCAAAGTTCTAACTTTACTATTAAGTACAGTTTTGGCTGCTTTCTTTAGAAATGATAAAGAGCTGATCCATTTGTCCCAAAGTCAATAATAGTAAAAAAAAAAAAAAATCATAAACACAGCCTAGTGATGTTGAACTCCCACTTACTTCATTTCTTAAAGAAATCGGAGAAAATTACTACAGACAAATAACACATTCTTTCTCAAATACCTCAACCTGTAGTTGAGTCCTATCTACTACTTTTCCTGGCTAGCATTTTATTCTGGTCAGAGAACCCAAGCAAAAGAGCCATCAGAAAATAACACAGGGTTTGGTGGGGTTTTTTTCTGTGCCATCTGTGCATGATTTATATTGGTGATGATCACGCTAAAGCAAGCAACAAGGCAGATTGACTTTCAGACACCACAATGGTTGCAGCACTGGCATTTATAAAAATTACTTTTCTTCACTTTTGAACTGAGCAAATTTACTCTGGGCTCCACATCACAAAAATGAATGAAGAATGAAAAAAGATGGAAGACTGATGCCAACTTTACATGGATCATTTCCAGATTCCAGCCTCCATTTAACATTGCTTTGTCTTTGATCCTCACGTAAGTTCAAAAGTACATGTTTACATCAAGGTCATTACAGCTGACTCAATAATTCGGCAAGACAAAATGTTTGAAAGAAAATAAGTGGTTAAAGTAACTATTGAGGGGTTTGTTATCAGCTTATGTCATGCCATAAAGCAGCAAATGACCTTAAATATTAAAGGAAAAGACATGCATGAGAGATAAACCACAGGCAGCCAAAAGTACTGGGATTCTGGATAACAATTTACAGCAGCAAATACTCTTGAACTGTTTAACTTTTACATGGTTTCAGAGCAGGAGAAAGTCTAACTCTGCAGCAGGCAGATGTTAACCCTAGAGAAAACTGTTCAAAACCTTGAGGCTCTTTCATCATCCCTCACTTGATACCAGTTTTTTCCCCTAGTTCTTTTCTGTGTGAATTATGAAAAGTTTGAGGGTTGTTTTTTCCACTCCCCTTCACTTGAACTTTGCAGGCTCTCTCATGGGCAGAGATCTTCCAGTTTTGCTTGAAAATGAGTTAACAGGTAAAAATGACAAGTGTCCTGTAACGGCTTCCTTCACACAGGGTTATAGCACTCCATGAGCTAGAATAGACACACGCAAGTCGTCCCCCACTCCCACTGAGGTTTAAGTGACCTGCACTTGAAGGCAGCATTGAATCCTAACAAGGAACAGCAACTGTTTCTAATTCATATTTGGCGACAGAGCTTCTCGGTACCCTTTGCATGAAAACAGTGACAGGGATGGCAGTAGCAACTAAGCGTACGTTGTCCTGGAGGAAGGAAACAGGTGAACACACTCTCTGCATATCCACTGCGGGGCTGCAGGCTCTCGATAGCTTGATATGCCACAAGATAAGGCAACCAGAGCACAGATTGCCACAGCTCCATCATCCCTGCAGCTCTGACACCAAAGTCCTGGTAGGAAGGACCTTAGAGCCATCTTCTCTGCTTGACATCAGCTGCACAGTCTCCCGGCAAGAGCAAACGGACGCATGATGGTAGCAGTCCTTTTGCTGGGTAATTTCAAACACAGGAACACCACAAACAGTAATGAAGATCTATATTTATCTAGTTTCAAAGTATTTCACAGCTCTGGAGGCTAAAGAGATGAGCTCGTTTCTGGAAAAGTGGTCACCTTGTGGGACACTTGCTCCTGCAGCTACATGGGGAGAATGACTTTCATTTCAGTAAAATGCAGCACTGTGCTTGCATAGTGCTGGCAAGCTGTGTGTGGTGCGACCTGTTTGCACACATGTGCTTCTCTATTGTGGGAAGAAAAGAATACAAAACCCCTCTGTTTCAATTCTGATCAGATTTCCAGAAGCTGGGAAAAAGAAAAATAGAGCACAGGTTTGAGACCTGGCAGAACAATTCAGTGATTCATCAGAAACCACACAGGTGCCACAAGAAAGGAGTTTTCTCCAGTTAGAATGACCTTTTTGCCAAAAACCCAGCTACATACTAAAGAAATCCTCCGCTTCCAGGTTTAACCCAGGCTTATCAAACCACCATGGTGCAGTCTAACCTTTTCCCCATCTCTCATCCTCCAAGGCATATCCCTTCCACAGCCCCCTCTCTCCACCGGCTTCAACATTCCCCTGAGCCAGAGATTTTAACATTTCCCTAAAGCCAGACTTACCCCCATGCTCCACACCTGAACCCAGTCCCAAATGCCTCCCCAGTACAGCAGATGACTTGGCTCTGAGTCAAATGCTCAAGAGCTGAACATCACTGACTTGGATGAGATCCTTCCTCCTACTACAGCCCCTGGTCAGCCCAGCTTTAACCTCTAGAGGTCCACCATGCAGACATCCTCCCTCTTTCACCATGTAGTTGTCACCGAAAGAAGGGCATTTTCATGGTGAAATTATCCTTGTGGCTTTGGAGCTTTCTGGAATTGATAAAAAGACTCATTGACTGCATCAAGCTCCTAATGAATTGCTGGTTTGTATATCACAGTGCTTAAACACAACAGGTAACTAGCAACTACCAAAACCCTTTTATATCAACACTTGAAAAGCTGCTGAGAAAAGTTACATTACAGCTTAATCCGGGGAGTGTGACCCTAAAACCTTGGGTCACACTCACCTCCCATCTCAAGTAGAGTCACATTTGGCCACCTGATTTACTGTCAACTCCCCTGTGCTGATACCTATCCACCTATTTGATAGACAGGCTCCAACGATATAAGTTACCTCCACCTAATTCTATTAAACTCAGTGACCAGCACAATCCATTGGACAGAAGTTTATCTCCTGAAGTGACTGTAGGTCGGACTCCTGCGGTTCACCCCTATCTCTGCATCCACACAAAAGCCAATGCTCTGATGGAGAACAGCAATTACCAGAACATGTGAGATGTGGCAGGAGGCAGGGGAGCAGCTTGCAAAGAGTGGGGCCACCCTGACAGCACCTACAGAAATTCCTGTTAGGTGGAGATTTAAAGTCAGCCAGGTCTTGTGTCATCTTTCATCAGTCTTCTTGGCTTTCCCTCTCTGTGAGCAAATGATGAATATGACCTTCTTTGTTTGAGTTCTTGTGATGAAGCACTGTTTGCATAAGGCTCTTATTTATTTTTTTTTTCCTGCGGCTTGTTGACTTTTATAAGACATTCATAAATTTGTTCTGAGTGCCAGTGAGATGCTTAATGGTGCTAAAGGGAAGGTATTAAGGATAGTCGACTCATGTTAGAACAAGCCACTTGAAAGTAGCTATAAATATTTGTCTGGATTTCATTTTGCTAACAAACAGCTTCTTTTCTTCTTCTCCCCCCATGGCCCCCCTTAAAGAGTTGATTTCATAAACAGAAGAATTTTCACATTAATATGAAAGCGCATGTCTGGGTTTGTTTTTTTTAATAGAAACTTTCCTATTGGGGACATTCAAGTCCTTGTATTCTGTCTGCGTGAAATCGGCTCCCTTTTCAGGAAAACCTTGGCAGCTTAAGACCTCCAGGGTGAGCTCATGTTCTTTTGCGCTCCCTCAAACTCATCTCTGCTCTTTCATTGCTCTGGCAATGAGTTTAGGCTAGACTTAGGGACTGCAGTGTCCTAGAACGAAGCCAGTAGCTACACATTCCTCCTCATTTTGCTCATAGGCACACTGGAGGTTTTTGGATTCCTTCAGGACTGTAGCCACTGGCCACATAATTTGGAAACTCCACCCTCTGGTCCTATTGCTCTGAGGTCACATTGACACAGACAGACGCAGAATATTCTGATCTTACTGTCTCTGGTACCAAAGTCCCTCTTATTGGGAACTGTGACTGGCAATTGGGGGCTGTCACTCATGTGTGGTCACCCTGCAGATCCCCATCAGCCCCAAGGCAGCAGAGACAGCTTTTTGCACAAGAATAGTCCAAAGCTACTTCTTGGAATCAGCAGGCACCAATGATGAGGATTTGTCTCTGCCTCTGGCTTTGGACAGACAGAGCCCCTTCCTTCCCAGGATAGTCTCTGCACGCATTTCAGCCCTGAAAGACCCAAAATTGTGTTGGGATGCAGTGGTCTGAGAACCTCCAAATAGCTACTGCTGTGACAGATGAGCAAATAGCTCAGCGCTCAGCCAGCAGGAGAGGAAAGGGCCTGGGGTGCCCAGAGGAGTCAGGGAAGGAGGACAGGAAGCTCCCCTCTTAGAACAGGAATTAGGGGACCAAAACAAGTGGGAGAGCAGGGTTTGGAAGGGTCTGGTTTTTCGCTTGTTTTAACTCTGTGGCAAGAATTAATTGTCAATGCAATTTTTTAAAAAACTAATTTTATTGGTGCTTTCACCGACCATAGCTCATTACAGCAGTTCAGAAAGTACTAGCAAGGAAATCTTGAACACTGTCAACTCAGACAACTCTCGCCAGAGTAAGGGTGAGTTTTATCCCAGGAAAGACTCTCAGCTTTGGTCCAAGCTAGCAAACTGACTAACATTTTCAGCTTAAAGTCACTTCCAAAAATATTCAAAACTAACATCCTCCAGAGAACCTCCCAGACAGCACTGGAAACATAGGGGAAAATAAACTTTCTAATACATAGCTCTAAACTGTCTCCATTGTTTTTTCTGGATATTTTTGGATTTTCTGGATATGTGCACAACTACATCCCAGTACTCTCCATTATAATGCATCATTATGTCACAAACAAATCCCATGCCCCCAGCACAGTAATGGCAAAGACCTGGCAGATGGTCCAGATCAGCAGAGATAAGAGTAAACTACCACATAGCTAAGGTACCTGCCCGGGGGAAGGATGCAGTTACCTGCCAACATGCAGCTCGCTGCTTCTGTTGTTCTCCCTCCTCCCTTTTTTTGAAAAAGCATGTATATCATTCAACCAGGTTTTCCAGTCCATGCAAATGCTAATTGCCATGGTTTGAAACATTCTGTACCCCACTAGAATTAAATGGCAAACCAGCAGTTCTGATGATATCACGGTGTATGATTTATCCGGCGATATACCACATTCCTGCAGTGTGCTTAAGCAATAAGGCACGCTGGGGAGAACATTTGAGTGGTTAGTTTGCCTCTAGTGTGGGCTACAGCCAAAGGTTAATGACCTTGAGCACCCAAGAAGTTCAATTAATGCCTTGAAATGGACTACCTAGAAGGCCTGGCAGCTATTACTAAATGGAACATTAACACAAGGAACACTATTTCATGCCTTTGCAAGGCTTTGTAAACGTGGGTAGAGTACTTCTCACATCCAAAGCACTCCAGCCATGTTTCTAAATTAGCAAGCACCTGAAGAACTGTTTGTTGAGAGATGGGCCCCACCTGCATTATGGATGCACACTTCCACCATCACCACAAGTCTGGGATGTTTAGAGAGCAGTGTTTGGGTCAAAAGACTTAGAAGCAGCTGTGGTTTCTGGTGCTATCAGGATGCAGACAATGTGCAGTTTTATACCTCCTCTATTTCCTCAGCCTCCACTCCCACTAAAATGCCCAAAAGCCTGAAACAAGCAGCGTAAAGAAGAGCATATCCTTCAGAGTCCTCCTGGAGAAGGCAAAGGAGTGCTGGCACTCCTTGAAGTGACTTGCCAACTTCAGCGTTATTAATGACTACAGGGACAGACCCGTCCCATCCACCACAAAGATTTTGCCGCATGGACTCGTTGCTCTGCTGCATCCTTGTCACACTGTTTGCGAGGGGAAGAAATGTACACTGGCAAGAACCAAGAGCTAGTTTGGCAGATGATTTATTAAATGCTCTGTAGAAAGGCTCTCCTGTAAATCCATCTAAGCAACCCATCAGTACTTCCAACTGATACCACCAACAGTCACACTCCTCCACCCCCTCAGAGGAGGGCAGAGAAAAGCAGCCAGCTCATTCAGGGGCCCGAAGAAGCCCTCTTAAGAGACGGCACTAGCAAGAGTGGAGCTAGGAAGAAACCTCCAAGGACGATGACTTGCACAGGAACCACCCACTCCCTCAGTGCCCTTGAAGTCATACACACATGTTGCTCTGCCTCTAATTGCCCACTCCTAGCTTCTTCCTCTGCTGAAGACTGATGCAAGGCTCTTTCTCTACAGGATATCTATCCATTTTTAGTTAATTTAAGGACCATAACCTACAACACCTTCTTGGCCAGAACCAAGCCAGTTGTGATGCAACAAGGCAGGAGCGTGCTGCAGTACAGCCAGCCCAGGTTTGCTCTTCTGAGGCTGCCCATCCCAGCTATAAAACTCCCTGCCAAGACAAATTGGATTATGCTCAGGTCAGATTATGTGAGAGCTGGGCTGCAGGGACTTTTTACTGAAGAAAGGCTAGAGTGAAAAGAACTCCACAGGCTTAGCATGACAACAAGGGAAGAGAGAAAGGAGAGAGACTGAAGCCGGGAACAGAACTGAACTCCTGGGGAGTGGAGAACAAAGAGAGATAAGATGCAAGGTAAATAAAAGGGCACAAGGGCTCAGTTGTAACTTCAGAGAGAGAAAGTGGGGGGGGCAAGGGGTCAAACTTTACACTAATTAACCTTGCATCAGCAAACCCTGAAAGTATGCAACTGCCCCACTGACTGTGGCATGGGCAGTCAAGCCTGGCCCATCTTCATCTTTTAAACCAAGGGAGAAGTGACAAAAGAGTTACCGTACCACCTTCAGATCCCAGGCAGTTTGCTATGCTACAGGTCTGACCTGAAAGTGGGAGTTTGCGCCCGAATCTCCCCATAGCATCATCGTAACTTCATAAGAAACAGCATTGTGAAAATGTGCACCTGCTTCCTGATCCACCAAAGCATAGACATACGAGTTAAATGCAGGAGCCTCTGTTAACCAGCGTGACTATTCACAATCTGAAGTTATTAAGCATTTACTTAAGTGCTTTCCTGGATCAGGAAAAGCATTGTCACGGGTGTCCTCTAGCTGCACAATTAACTGAAGCAGTACCCAATTCTGTCAACGCTATTGACAGAATGATAAAAATCATGCAACAAGTAACACAAATGTAGAAACTATGAACACTAATACATAAAATAAATTGAACATCCATGTCTTGTGTGTATATATACACACACACCATACAGAAAAAGTGGTTTATCACTCTGTCCTCAATGGCTAATAGAAAAATAGTAAGCCTGGTTTGGGTGTTCTGACAAGTAGAAACATAGTATGATTGCCATTTAATGCATTTACTTGTTGGCTTGGAAAAAGAATTCAAATTCTTGGTGTATTAACATTGAAAAAGCATCATAGAAAAAGGTGTTTTATTCAAACACTGAACAACCAGCTTTACTCTGATAAAAAAAAATGATCTCCATAGCACAAGTCTGTCTTCCTTACTGCATCCCTTTAGAGCAGGGGATCCCCAAAAACACTGGGAGATCCACTCAAGAGTTTCTGCATACAACCTACACAGAGATTTTTTTTTTTTCCATTACTGGTGTAGTACTGCATTACAATCACATATACCTAGCATTACAGCAATACAAATTAACTTTATTATACAGTTACCAGGAAGATCTGCTGCCACAGAACAACCCCATGAACAAAACTGGGGGGACCCCTCTTTTTCAAGCTTCTGTCTAGAAATTTTGCACACGTTTTTCCTCCTGCTACAGAATTTAAATACAAATTTTGCAGGATTTGGGGAAGGCAAGATCAGCTCTGCCCAGCCCCTAGCACACAGCAAACTAATTAATAATCACAGCAGAAGAAAGATCATAGCTGCACTCCCATTCTCTCAGTACGAGAGATCAGTGACTGAGAACTCCTGCCTCTTGAAAAGTCTCTTTTGCTTCCCAGTCCAGTTTGTATTTGTTTAAGCCTGAGGCAGGCAAACACGACACAAGCCCCCAGGAATCCATAACCACCCTGATGCTTCTGGGTTGCAAAGCATCTCCACTGCCATCTGTTTCCAGTCACTCCAAAACGAGTTCTGAAGAGTCAATTGTTTTCTTCTAGGAAAAATAAACATGCAAGCTGCTATTCTCCTGATTTCCAGCAATTTTCTGCTGTGGGTAAATGTAGCTTCAGATTTTAGAACTAAGTCTCATTCTCATCCAAAGAATTTTGCAATATAATTACCTCATTTTTACTGACTTGGATAACTGCTGCCCTTTAAAAAATAAAAAAGTGTGTAAAGTCTGCAAGACTAATTCCTCCTCCTGCCCCTTTGTTATAAAATCTTGGAACAATTGATAGTGATTAATCTCACTTGATATTTCCTTGGTTCTCTATTTGTTGATTTAGAGGCATTTTATGACTGATTGTTTTCAGTTGCTTGGACAGCTGTCAGATCTGTACTGTGGTTTGATTTGGCTTCCAGGGAGTAGAATTATTATTTTTCTTATTTTTACAGCTCTAACGCATAGTGGTTGACGGAGGTGGCCCTTCAAAAACCATACATGTGAAACCAAAACTACCTCCAGATTGGGAGAAGCTTGCCTAGAGATTCTGCAGGCAGACTACGCAAGCAAGATGTGGAATGCAATAATAGAGTCTTTTTTTATTTTATTTATTACTAGTTTTTAAGATGCCCAGCTTGCACACTGAATGCACATACTCTCAAATACAGTGGCAAAATCCCTCCCGAGGTGTAACATCAGTGGCTTTACAGGAATGACTTTGTCCTTTGGAGTAGTACTGGCAGAGCTGGTTGGGGGCTGCATTTTTTCCTTGTTTGGAGGCTGGAGTGCTCCAGCCCAAGCAGTGTCCCCATCCCTGCATACCTGGGAAAGGCTGTGCTCAGTGGAAGGAACTTGAAACAGGGTCCAAGACTCCGGACCACAAAATGAGACATGAGAGAGTTAGCAGAACTCAAGAAAGAAGGGTGTTAATACTGAACTGCTCAACATCCATCAGCTTAACCTCCCATCTCCAGCCTCCTGACTGCCTCTAACAGTGACCTACGCCCTTTGACTCTGAACCATACTTACCCTCGATTTTAGTCTATTTTCATCTCTGCATCTTCCTTTTACCTGCATCTCACAGCTGTGTCCTCCACATGTCCAACCTCTCTTCCTGGCTCTTCACTTTTCTCACGGTCCATCTACAAACATGACCAACACCACTTGTATGTCATCCCTGGCTCACCACCACGTATCTTTTTCTGATTCCAAACTAAAACCTCACAAGCCGCTATCTCAAACAAATTATGGAGAAAGACCAACCATCTGCAAAGTTGTTCCTCCTCCAAAATATGCAGAATAAAGTTTCACTAAAGCAGAAATCTTCGCTATTAGACAGTGCTTTCATTGCTTTCACATACAATAATCAAAAGTTTTCCTTGTTTCCAGAAAATGTATGAAAATCAGGTTTTATACAGGAACTTCAGGGCCCTGCATGATCACAACTGCTTTTCTCTATGGCCTGCTGTGCTCATTTATACACAGTATCAGCCCTAACAAATTGACCTAAAGCAGAACTTACATGTGAGCTTAAGTGTATGAAGAGAGCAACTGACTGCTATTGACTACAGTTTGCTAAAATTTAAGCACTTTTGCAGAAAAGAAGGAATGCGCTTAATGCCATGGCATCTTACTGGACAGATTATGTGATCTTCTTAGCATATCTTCATGTTTGTCCCTGTACAGTTAATAAACACTAGGAGGAGACTGCTTTAAGCCAAGCACTAGATGGTGGTGGCTAAGGGACACAGTCATAGCCCAAGGGCCACACTTACTTCCTCGTCCTTTTTTGTAATCTGTTGCTTCCACTGCTCAAAGTAGCAGCACATAAAAACAGAACAAGTGCTCAGAAACACAGTGAAATGAGGGATGGGAATCACTATTTTGCACGTTCCCACTGCCTACAAAGGAAGGTGCCTCCGGTTCTCTCCACCACCCTGAGACACCTTCTCCTTCCACTGCCCACGTTACTTCTTAGTCTGCCTCCACTGCCATTCCTAGTTGCCTGCATTACTGCCAGCTCTCTCTCCCTCTAACAATAAATAATAATAATTTTAAAAGGCAACAATAACAACAAAAAACTACCACACCCAACCAAAAACCCACACAACTCTTTTTCATCTTCTTGAGCCTACAGCCCTGCTACTCTTTTCAAACTTCACACTTAAATTTTTCTTGGAGTTTTACTTTTCCTCTTCTAGTCCCCTCCTCCACAACACACTGCAAGCAGTGGAAGCAAGCCTCATATTATGCCCTGAGAGACTGTTTATAACAATAGACTTAAGCTTGGTTCTACTAAATCACTCATACTGACATCTTTGTTCTTTGCTTTCTAAACCCCCTGTTTGGTTATTTGGCCAAACAGCACTACAGTTGTATCTTCATGCCCTCATCAGCTTCTCTAATATACTGCAAATATGGCCCATCAAATCCACCAGGTCACATTCAACCATGCACAACACACAGATCTAGCACTACAGACTATGGGTGAAGTTTCCACCACCCTTGCTCACATACAGATCTTTCAACCCAACTGAAAGATCTGGGAATTCCTTTCCCAGTTCCACAAATCCCAGTATGTTCCTTTCCCCTCCCTCTCTGGTCATCTTCTTAGGGTACCATCTTCTGCAGACATGTGTATCACTGCTGCAGCAGTGCTGTCTTCTTCCAAGCCTCTTGGATGCAGGACAGATTTAGACCATCCTTGAAAAAATCACCATAGTGTTCCCATGTCTTCTGCTTTCCACCACTCTGGTCTCATTTCTATCATCAGATTTCTCTTTATTCACATTGCCTATTCTCATACCCATTCACGTCACACATTTAAGAAGGTGACAAAGAATGTCAAATGTTTTTGTAATCCAACTAAACCACATTTGCTGCTTCAAGCACCAGCTTAGTTCACTGTTCTCCTTCTAAACAAACACAAACAACTCCAGAAGATCTAGTAACAACAGAAACAGGCAGGCAGCAGAGCAGTACACGCTCAAACTCAGCATGGTCCCCCATTAGGGGGAAAATTTCATGTGCTTTAATCATGACAAACAGCACCACAATGAGTCAGTGGATATGACGGGTCAGCCTCTTGGCTGGTGCAGCGCCAACAGCTTCCACAGGGGTTCATCAGGCATGAATTGGCCCCATATGTGAAAACCCACTACAATTTGTCCAGTTTCTCCCATCCCTGTGGAGCAAAGTCTCCATATGTGAGATCCCACAGAGCTGTCAGCCAATGTCACATTTCAATAACAGCAAAAACAACCAGGGCTGCATAAACCAGCAAAGCAGTCCCATTGCTCATAAACTGGCAAGTGACCTAGGTTGGCAATGTTTTTGTTGATCATAACCCTTTCTATGGAACAAAACATAGGAACTATCATGCCAGAACAGACTCAGTGATCCATCTTCTCCTTGTCTCCTGCCTCCAGCAGAGGCCAACATTGATGCTTTAACAGAAGATTAAAAATGGATATACGAAGCCTGCAAGGCACCTGGGTCAGTTGTGCAATACATTACCCCTGACCCAGGGCAAAACTCCACTACTGTTGTATACAACTGTGCAATATTATACTGTATTATGCTGGATATAAAAGACTGTCAGGTGCTGTCATAAAGAAATATATGTCAAAGTCAGAGGATTGTCCTCGTTTCTTCTTCTCTCTTCCTTTTTATTTTAGCTTGATCAATATAACTGCACATCCTCTTCCTAAGATCAAATCTTTGACTTCTCAATAGACTGGACTTTACAAATTAATTCAACTTTGTGTCAAAAAGCGATATTATTATTCTTACTTATATTAATGTCTTCTCCTACAGAAGAAGTAGTTTCATAAGATTCTTTCTTGAAGCTTTCCCTGTTTCACAGGGCTCTAATCCCTTTCTTTGACTTATTCAACACCAAATTAATGTTGGTCTATTTGATCTGTTTTTAGAAAGACTCTCACCCCAAACTTTATAAACTTTTATTCTTTTCTATCTTTATTCCACCTTGTCTTGGACACGCTTTATACAGTTCAGCTACAAAAATGTTTAGCTCTACCCTAAACCAAGATGGCATTCTCAGTTTCTACAATGCAAACCAATAGATCAGGTGAAAAATAAAAAATAAGAAAACTGAAATGATATCTTCTGGCCTATTCTGTCTGAAGTAGAGTTTAGGGAAGTTGGATGTGATGATACTGATGGCTATACAATGAACCATATTCTTTCTAAACTGCTGATATTTATTTTAAGTACAAACTGTGCTTCATTTCCAAAGTGGAGACTGTTTTATTTGTATGTCTTTTTGTCATAAAATTAATGATTTTGCAAATATTAAATCACAAGAAAATACTATCTGATCTATTATTTCTTCTGTTTTCCCTGTCTCTGAAACAAGTACCTTCAAAATGCTGTGCCTGTGAGCCCGGTAGAGCATGCCAACATGAAAAACTTCCAAATCAATTAAAAAAAAAAAAAGTATAGACACTTTTGGTTTAAGTTACTAAAAACAAAAACATTTGGCTTGCTCAATTTATATATTATTAATACTCATAGCATCTTCTGATTATGGAGCCTGAATTATAGAGAGAAAACACTTGCGTCCATCCCCAAGCTAAATATTTTCTGAAGTACCAACTGCCAATTCTGGCAGCCCCGGCACCCTTGTTAGGTGATAAATTAATGCTCGCACTCCCGTTGCGCGCCTTGCCAAGGCAGGCAGAGTCCAGCCAGCCAAAGCCTCACTTTGTCCAAACTGCACCCACCCTCTAGTGGGATGAGGAAAAAGTGCTGCTCCGGGCGGCCTTTCCACCCCGCTCCCACGGGCTACGGCTCTCTCCGGTACACGCTTCAGCCTGCGGCACAGGGCAAGTCGCTGGAATATTGAAAGAGTGCTCCTACAGGATAAGCACGCTGAGATTTTTCTTGCTTTGCTTCTCTCGACCCTCCACACATCTGCTAGATACGCGCTACTAAGGCGTGTTTGCTCTAAAAGGTGGTTACAGCCCTGATGAGTTTCACCAAGAAGCTTTAGGGGCAAACTTATCTTTCCAGCTTTACCTTGCGCTCTTCAGAGGCAGTGTCATTTTAACTACCGTTTCATAGGCAGCTAAGCAGTGATTAGTCCAGTGAATTACTGGCTGTAACTATCATCACACTTTTTTTTTCCCTATAAAGAAAAAACAAGCACACGAACAAACAAAAATGCTGGGGGTGGGGGGGGAATCCAGCACATTTTCCTCTATGTGCTAGATAGACCAATACAGTTGACCGCAAAAAGTAGAAAAGTGGAATATGATTGCTAAACAATGAGCACTGCAGTTGTGGTACAAGCCATGAAAAGCAGCAGAGCCATAAATGGGTTTCAAACCATGCCTTAGGTCAGCTGTACAAAATACAAGTGAGCAGCCCTTAGGGCAGACCACTCTTGACAGTGTTTGCAGCAACCGAAGACCAGATCCTGCTTCCCACAGCCAGGGAGGAGACCGTGCGGGATGCTTTGCGAGGGACAGGCAAGACAGACCAAGGATGAGAGCAGGGCAGCACCCCCAGCTAAAGATATAGCCCCTCACCCAGTACCTGGGCAAGATCCAAGCAGGTCCACTGGCCACAGCCAGGGTCAACCACAGTCCAGAGCCCCAGGCGAGTCCAAATCAAGCCAGAAGATCAGAGCACAAGGCTAAACACGACAGCCCCAGAACATCAGGGGCTGAGCCTAAATGCAGCTGAGGACCAGTAGACACAGGGTGCGTGGGTGGGGGCCCAGGGTGCATGGGTGGGGGCCCAGGTGCTGCTGCTGAGGGCAGTCAGAGCCTGCTGGCACCCCCCGAGGGCTGGCGAACCTCTTTACAAACCCAGGCGAACAATCCCCAGTGACTTTAGGTGAGTCGAATTAGGTCCAAAAGAAGTAAGATTTACAGCAAAGATGCAAAGAGAAAAAGTGCAGAGAAATATATTCTGTTCTCAAACACCAAGATGGAGTTTGCAAATAAATCCACTGCCTTTAGCCGTAAACCTTGATGGAAGCTGGAGAGAAAGAACTGACTCTACAAACAGTGATGCCTTTTACTAGCCTGACTATTTTGTCCACCACATGCATGACAGCAAGGTGAAGGACAGAAATAATGCAGCTAAGCAAGATGGGACCTGAAACAATCGAACAGGACTGAAGAGAGTGTGATCCCTCCCTCGACACGGTGCAATCAGCAGCCTGCTAGGCAGACTCAGCTCTAGAATGGAAACAGCATGAAGTGAAGGGGGGGGGGGGGAATAAAAATAAAGCTATCTTTCATAGATCACACGGTCCACCAGGAAACACGGAAACCTCTGACTTGTCTGGCTCTCTGTCTCTCCCTCCCTATGGGCCTTCTGCAGAAAGCATAGCCTGTGTGCCCAGGAGGTGATGAAATCCCTAATGCTGTATGGCACATGGGGAATTTGGGGGATTGCAAAACAGGATGTTTCTTGGAGGAAATAAAGTCTCAGCAAGCAAAAGGTTCAAGTACGGTACATCTTACAATGATGTAAGAGCTTGATTATGCATCTCACTTAAAGCCCAGCTTAGGGTTTTAGTTCTAGTAGAACTAATAGGCAACACCTGCTGCGATGAAAACAATTTCCGTCCCTGAACTCCAGCAGAAGTGTTTATCTTTTGAGTTAGAAAATGTTTCTCTAATGTCTGAACAAGACTTCAGGGACAGGAACATATGCCCAGAACTGACATTTCTACGCATTAGATAGCTTATAAAAATGAGAATTAGAAAAACCTGGTATCATCAGACGTCTCGTACAATAAAGCCATTAAATGGAAAGCACTGAGAGGTTCCTCTAACGTTTCCTCTCCCTGCCACTGTAGTCCTAGTTGCTCTTTCTAGAGCAGAAACAGAGGCTACTGAAAAAGCTTGCTGGGGTAAATACTGAGTTCAAAATTCAGGGCTTTTCCAGACCTGTCCCTAGCAAAACTACCATTGGATTCAATGGAAACTTTACCCAAATATGGGCCTCAGGACTTGGGCCTCTTGGGTTTAGTTACTAATTTTATTATTAAAGGTTAAACAGAGCTGTTGACAGTACAAACGATTTTCTTACGTAAGCAGTGAAAGGGAGGGTGTCAGATATACAAGATAAAACAATACTGCCAAGTCAAGGCAATATAGGTTATGGGTGAACGTCCTTTCACAGAACATACTGCACCAAATCCCGAGTTTTGCCCTCTTCCTCAAGCAAAACTCCCATTTAAATCAACTGGAGCTCAGTGTGATCAAGAGGCAGAGTCAAGCTGAAGAAAGGACCTTGGGGTTCAGCCATGGTCGCTACAAGAGCTTTAAGAGATTGTAGCTGTTGAAAGCACAAAAGCTCTACCTTTGCAGAACAAAACCTGTGAGCAGTGAAAGTTCACCAGAAAACACAGGCTTTGCTTTGCACTGAGAAAGGAAAAGGCACAGGTCCCAGGCTTGATCAACAAAGAAGGGTGAAACATTGCTTCATTTTGAACTTAGGGGGACTGTTTGTCCTAATAACGCCCTAGAACGATAAGACAGACCTGCTCTGCAGATGTAACTGCTGTACAGATTCATTATTTAATACCCCTTAAATACTACAACTGCAAATTACGTGCTTCAGCCATTCAGTTATATACACACAACCCTTAACAATAAACCCCTTGATGATAGGAATGTCAGGGAGAACATGTAGCGCTTTCCTCCCATACTTTCTGCTATGATATTCTTTATCTAAAGCTTGGACACAAACCAGAGACTTGTTTTTACTCTTGACCAAAAATAATAACAGCAAATGATGTGATGCTTAAAAATAATAACCACCCAGTCAAAGGCAAACTGTTCTCAGTTCAGCCTAACAACACTTCATTGGTTTGATGATTAAGTGGCAACTCAAAAGTTAACTTCCTGGAAAATCTACTGTTGTTATAATGAAATTGCACTGTCAGAGCCATACAATAGTTCTGTCTTTAATAACAATGCAACAGACATTGAGGGAAATTCCTGTGGTCGTCTGTCCTATTCAGATACAGTTATCATCCAATAGATCATCAGCTGTACAATAGTCAATGGTGTCACAAAGTTTTTGACACAGTTAACACATTAACACATTAGACAAATGTAGGATTTGAGCCAATTCTCACCAAAGCCAATGGAAAAACTCCAAGGGAGTTGTACTGGGCACAGGGATGGTGTTACATGTATTGTCAATCACGTAGGAAACAAGACAATCACAGCAGCTCTCTTCTGACATCAGCGTCTGCCTCTACTTGAGGCTTTGGCAGAGCCTCATGAAGGACTGGCTCTCTTTCTCCTTCTTTTAAACAGCCTGAGAATCACTGGGGTTTGGTTTTTTTGGCATAGGGCACTCAAAAGGACAGTGTCAAGGTTCACAGAACTGAAATCTAAATAATTTGTGTCTTTTCTTCTTAAATGTCATATTCTTTTTAAAGTGTGATTTGATTTTTACCCTCATGCTTTACCCAATGCTTTTTTCAATAAAGCAGCAACAAACCCTTGCTTTACAATCCATCAACCCCACTATCATAAATCACATGCCAGCTCTGACCGTGTACTAGTGAAGCATGGTCATATCAGCAAACATGCCAGTATATCTAACCACGGAATGTATTTTCTGAGCAAATGTTTAGTAAAACTCACATCATTTGCTGAGTAAGAGTTCATTGGGATTGATTTGCTCAGGAAAGGAACATCACGGATGAAAACATACTGTTCCTTTACAGTCACAATACTAACACAGCAATAAACACTACCTCAACTGACAAATCAAGCTCAAAACAACAAAATCCTTGTGCAAATGGTGCAAAGAAATACCAGAACTCCCAGCTTAAAATAAAAAGCTCAAAAATAATGAAAGAGAGAGAAAGATTGTATATTCATCATTATGGCACTGATTCCTGCTGGCTTGAAGATCCAAATGAATGAGCGGGCAAGAGAACCTGATTGTGGAAATAAGCTCACAGAGACATAAGTAGGAGTCTAAATTCAAGATAATTTTCCCTTTTTGTAAAATCAGGGCTTCGATAGCAGAAGGAAACCTGTGCATTTTCCTACTAATATGGAAAAATATTAGCCCAAGTCTGAAGAGGCAGAGACAGAACAGATAATAGATGTCAATGAGGTCTGAATGAAGCCTCTCTCTCCCTTCCTCTCTGTTCTTCCCCACCCCTAACCCCACCCAGATTTGCTGCTATCCATGATTTTGTATTTTAGCACACCCGCACCAGCCCCGGCTGCAGGGACAAGGCTGCTACGCGGGCACCCTGGCAGAGAGTTTCTTGCTCTCCATTCCCCCCACCCGAGAGCTTGGCGGAGGCAGGAGCCGAGCAGGTGGAGCAGCAGGTCAGCAGCGGAGTTTGTGTTTCCCGTTGCTGTGCTGCTCTCCCAGATGTTTCTCCAGAGCGAGCCCTGCTCCCAGGGAGGCTGTGGCACCGTCTCTTCTGCACTGGCCGGACTTCGGGGGACCGTCCTAGCAGCGGGCGTAGTAAGCAGGAACACGCTTCCTCTCTCCGCTACGCCTTCCTCAGCAGATGCTCGCTGTGTTGCATCTGTTTCTGACAGAGATCTTGGCTTTCGGCCTAATGCAGTACTTCAGCAGCACTTGGTTAAGCTGCCCTGAGAATACCGCCTGTGCAAGCACTAGCTAAAGGAGGGTCCCAGTCTCCTGTCTCAGAGCCTTCAAAGGAAAACAGTTGAAAAAGACCGTAAGCAGGTAAATGGCTACTTAGTTGGTGATGATCCATCAGGATCAGCCCCATAACATCAGTACCCATTATCAAACTTCACCCAACATAATACCCTTATTCCCAAAATTTAAATCACTACAGAAATAATCTCTTTTATTAAGGTGGAAATGTCTTGTGAGGGACTTCTTTATATTTCACTGCAAAGAACATAACATAGTTCTTTTAGCTGAAATTCATAGAAGACTGCCTGGTTTACATGCAGAGATGGGGAATGAACATTCACTGCAGTGTGCCTGCAGAGGGAAAGAAGTTACTTCTCAGAAAGGGCCAAGTTCAGGATTTCAGCCTGCACTTTAAGCAGGGGCTGAGAGTAAAGTCCTGCCTGCTGGAATTGTGAAATCTTTGTAAGCAAGTTTATAAGCAAGTATTAGCACAGCTGGCAAAGGCTTTCAGCTAGGAAAACTTTATTCTACTGGTGAAGACGTGCAGGAGGGTGCAGATGAACTGAAGTCTGCAAAAGCACACGAGATGCAGAGCTGTGTGGACTGGAGGGCTGCTGAAAAGCCACTGCAGTACTCATGAAGGATTTTAGGTCCTTGTACCAAAATGCTTTAGCAACAGCTATTGGTAAAATAGTTTTTTCTCTGTTCCCTGCATGGACTCTAGCTTTGCAGACAGCTACGATGAAAACTTTTTGAAGTGCCAGACAGAGGGAGGAGATGAACCTGGCACATAACCTGCAATGAGGAGACTGGTTTGGTAGGTCCTGATGGAGCACTTCAGACCAGTGATGGATTTGGGAAGCAGCTTGTACTGAGCTGAGCACAAAACTTATAATGGGAAAAGATGCCTGTTCTTAGAAGGGCTCCATTAAAAAAGCTTTTGTGAAAAGTCAGGTCATAAACAACTGAACGAAGGAACTTCAAAATCTACATCGGTGAAGAAAAAGTAGGTACGGAATGAACCTAAATTAGACAGATTCCCCCAGGGAAGCAGAAATAGGGGTCTTGGTAAAGCACCAGCTGTTAATTCCCATCTGTATGTAATTTCCATTCCTATCGTCTGGGTAGAATAAAGCCTTTCCAAAAAGGATCGTTAGTGAACTGGCTAAAAACTGGAGGAGGCCCAAGTGCAAGCTTGTGGTAGGTGTCCCACAGCTCGGAGGAGACCGCCTGTTTCCCACGTGGGTTTGAGGCCAGATGACATTTCTAGGCAGTATAGAGGCAAAGGTCATCAGTGAGAGGATTGCCCAAGTGTAGGGAAACCACATCGGGGAAAACTAGAAGTTGCTGAAGCAGCAGAGTCGCCATCAGCAACTCTTCCCAAGGCCCAGGCAAAACGCTGGCCACTCGGCTGCCGTTGAAGGTATGACACTGACAGCTTGAAAGCCACACTGCTGATCAGAAATGACTCTGACCCATGGAAAATGTGCATGGCTGAAGTACATGGGAACTGCAGGAAGTAAATATAATTATCAGCTACATCAGGAGAAATTCAGCTCTTGGTGAAATTCATGTCTATATAAGGGGTGGACTTTTAATAAAATTATTACTATCTCTAGTGCTGTAGGGGTTTGAGTGACCTCCACTTCAGCTACCTGCTGTTTTACCACTGTGAACTGTAGCTAAATTAACTGAGTAAGGTGCTGTTTTGGAGTGAGTTCATCTGTCTGTTAATTCTGCTAATACATTTTCTCCTGGACATTTTTCAGACATTGCTAGTGGATGGGAGTAAGAACAAGTGCTGACTCTGGGGGCAACTCGTGGTTTCCCCACCATTCCTCCAGGGTGACAGAGATTAACTGCTCCCCATGTGGACCCCAAGTAAAATTATGATGAAGCCTGTTCACGAAACCCATTCATAACAAAAAGGATTCTCCATGTGCTGATGCCATTTCTACTGACCGGTGGGAATCCGCTGCTCACTGCTGGACCAGTTCATGCTGGACCAATGTCATTCTGCAGGAGAATGACATGGCCAAGTAGCAGGTGCATCTGGTGGAAAGTCACGTCACAGGGACAGAGTTCAGTGTACCTGGTGTCACAAGAGAAGAGATTGGCTCTGAAATAGCTCGGTGAGTTAAAGGCTGGCAGACGGAACAGCAGAAGGAAGAGAAGGATGTAACAAGAAGAGCGGCTCTCATGAAACACTAGTCCCTTCTCCAGAAATGAAGAAGTTAGCCCTCATCCAAAATCAGACTGCGCTTAACCCAGAGAGCGCTCTCCAGAAGCTCTGTCATCATCACGCTGGTCAGATGGCAATGAAAGAGAAACAAAATCACATCCTGGAGCACAGCCAGATGCAACTACCTAAGATGCCCTCAGCAGCCCCAACTGCAGCAGTAAGAAATGCCAAGAAATACTCGGGCATATGCATTGACTATTGAAACCTTCGTTTACAAACAAATCTACTGTTATCCCCATGTAGCAGACACCCAGGATAAAACACCGAGTGAAATATGTTCGTAGTTTAGATATGGTGCCATCAGACTAAAACAGTACCCAAATATCAAGGCAAAACAGTGATACCCTAGTCTACCTTATGCCATTCAAACCCATAAATGCTCAAGAGAGATGTCAGAGAATGACATGCAATCTAACCCAAGATTTGAGAAGTGAAAATATCTTCACTTAGATGATGTCGTTTGTGTCCTTAAAACACAGAGGGAACTTTTGGTAGGAGAGTAACGGACTCCAAATCTTTTTAATGAGATGAAGTTTAAATTTGCAGGGACTAGACATCAATTTGAGAGAATCATATCCTTCTGGTGGGACATTTAATCATCTGATTATTTCAGGAGACATGCTTTGGCACACTAAGGTGATGGAGCTGTTTGTAGGCTCCAGGAAATTGTATAGGTTTGCTCAAAACTTCACAGAAGAGACACAGAACTATTATGTCAGCTAATTAATAGAGATTTTTGACTGGAAAAAGGAATACTCAGTGCATTTTAGACGGTTAAAATCGCCTAAAATCAATCCCTTCTCATTTATCTGAATTCAAAGAACTTCAAAACCAAGCTGATCTCAAGTCACCAATCTATCGCATCTCCCCCAAGATACCTTCAAGATGCTGTTGATCTGCATTTGAACTAGTTGAGCTGACTGATACGCAGTGTCACCTGAGGAATCTATGAAGGTTTTGAGAGCAAAATCAGTATTCTACTACTAAACTGCAAGATGTTACATGTGAAGAGTAATTCTGGAGTTCCCTGGGATGTGCTATATTCCCTCCACTCCTCCCATTTTTTGCAGGGTGTGTAACACACAAACTCAGCTGCGTTGAGCCTCCCAAATCTGCCTCTCTGGTTAGGTCTGTTGATGTACAAAATATAACTCAGGCTCCCTGACTTGTTCTTGCGTAACACTGTCACAAGACCAGTTTGAATCTATTCTCACTGCTTTTTAGCCAGCTGAGGACATCTGCACTGAATGCTGCTTTCCAGGCACATGGTGAGGAATGTATACACACACAGTATACATACGCATGTATACCCATACAACTTCAAGGGTGCCCTGGACAGTACTGTGTAAGGAGTGCGCTGGTGGGGGACACTGTGGTTTCTGTACCTAAAAAATCTTACCCAGCAATGAAGGAACTGCACAGCCTATTTTTTGCAAATGCAAACCCAAAGATTATGGCCTGCTCAGTACATCGAGACTGCCACACACGTTCATTGAAAGAAAGGCAAATGCTGAGGGAACTCCGTAACCCTCCCAGACAGATGCAGAAAAGAACTTGGAAATACCCCAGTGTGTTCCAACAGCCTATAATGGGAGACTGGCTGTGGAAGAAGAATTGCTGGTATGATCTCAGGACTCAACCCACTGCAGTCAGACAGTCTGCCCACAATGATGGGCCCAGCCAAGACAATACAAACTCTGTACTGGCTGATAATCTAGACCCAAATACAAACATCCCCATGCCTGACTACGCTACACAAGCGGGCAGATGAACATGGAAACGTAATGTAGACAGGCTACCTGGTCTGCTTGTTTCAACACCAGTGAAATGACTTTGCTGCTTTCAAAAACTCCTAATGGGGCCAGTTGAAGTGATGGCTGTAAACAGCTCCTCCAGCCACAGGCAGCGCTGGATGTTCCTACAAGTACTAAGCTCCTGTGTATATTACACAGCTGCCTCTATTCAGGAGGCTAAAAAGAAGTTCAGTCCTGCTTGTATATGCTGGAATCATTACATACAGTGTTCCCATAAATCATATAAATGAGTATTACTATGTCACTAGTTAGGACTGTTGCTGTTATTATTGAAAAACCTGGCAATCCAATCCTAGTGCCATCCAAGCCGAGGCTGGCAGGTCTCAAGTCTGTGCCCTGCAGTTTCCCAAAAAGACTCTGGCAGCTAGACAGCCGGTGTTAAGGCTGCTATGCCCATTCTCCATCACAGTCCCCAACCCAAGGGTGAGACAGGTTGACACGGAGCCGCGTTACCAGCCACGCACCACCGGGAGCTGTGTCATCCTCCAGGCTGCTGGTGCTCTGCACCCCCAGACCGGGGTCTGCTCCATGGCCGCTACACATCCAAGCCAGAAACAGCTTGTTTTCCACTGGGGATGAAACACCTCGTGTGTCACAGAAGACCGGGGAGAACCAACCCCAACCTTCCTGCTGGGGACATTATACACACAGATGAGTCTCAGCAGACACTCCCAGGGCACCCAGCAAAGCCATTGGTAAAAGAAGACACAAAAGCACAGTCAGCATTTACCTCAGCCAATGTGCCATCAATTGTCAGAATAGAAACTTGACCAAACATGGAGATTTGAAAAGGCAGAGAGGAGTCCCAGGAGGCAGCAGAAGACCATGGACACCCTGCCTGTGGTCTCGTTCTGCACATTCCACCCTCCAGGCAGCTCTGTCTGAACCGCTTACCCAGAGTCCAATTTATTCCTGTGGATTTTCAAGAAATACGAAACCTAAAACAAGATGTACTGAAAGTTCAGTACATAGTATTAAAGCTAGTATCCGTCATGTCAATTCTGTCTCTCCGGCTTATTCATTCTGCTTGTTATTATCATCTGACTATAATCCACTCATAAACAATACCCTTATGATTTTTTTCCATGCCTATTTATTTCCTCAGTCATTGACTTGGCTTCCTGAGGCTATCAAAAAAATATATAAATATTTACATAAACACATCTCTATTTTGAAATGGTCCCTAACTACTTATAAATGCAATATGACATCAACCAAAAATCAAAGCATATTTGGCACATGGGACCCACTACTGGCTATGAAAACATGTGTAGCCCCAGGAAAGGACCCACCCAACCCATACACAGAATGCATTTAAATAAATATAGGGTACAGTCTTGGTCCATAGATGGGCAAAACTCTTAAGCAGGTGGGAGAAGAGCCGCCTGAATGAGAGCATGGGGGGACATCCGTGCACCAGCCAGACATGCAGATACAGTTGCACAGTACTGCAGCACCACAGCTTATTTATAGTTGGGTGGGTGAAAGAGTGGAAGAATTGAATTCCATTCATGGACACGTTTCCAGAATAAAATCTGATTACACTAGAACAGAGAAGACAGCAAATATTATCTCTGAGGGTTTTTCTCACAGAAAACAGCATCCAGCAATTCTTCCATTTTGGGTTATAGATTTAAAGTAATTTAGAATAAGGAGAAAAAAACCTTCTGAAATAATCCCTTTGCAGACATGAGAAACTACCATGTACGGTCCCATGCTGATGAGCCCAGCTATAATCCAATCTTTGCTTTCTGCTGACTAGCTGAGCTCTCGTGGTTTATTATGTCAGTGGAACCCCTCAAAAGAATTATAGCCTTTTATTCAGCTCTGAACCATGTATTATTATGAATACTAAACTGGTTCAAATAGTGTATTGGTCCTGCTATAACATTAGGCAAAGTCTTAAGTAATTACCTATCTCTTCAAAGAATGTGTTTTTGTTGGGTCAGATCCCGCTGAAAGCAGGCGTGCATGCTTGTGGATACACTGTGCACAACATCCCCGGAGCAAGCACATGGCCATGTATAAACAAGAGGACAGAGCTCCTGCCACCACAGCACTGCAAAATAAAAGGCTTCCACAGCAAGCAAAAATCTAACCTTAATCATAATAAAAACACACTAAATGATGCTCAGAACAAATACAGATACAGGTGATGCAGGCAACATGCATAACATAGTGGCAACTGCAAGTTACTTTGTGATAAATAATAATTAAATGCATTAATAAAGTTAATTTGAAAACAGAAGTTAGCATCAGCCCTGCAAAAAGAGAGGCTCAGGCAGGTTCCTGCATCCAAGTGGTCCCAATGGAATTGGTAGAACCCATGACAGCAGCAGGACTTAATTTGTATTTTAAAAGTTGCCTGTTCCAGTGTTGGTAACTGTTCGTCTAACACCCGCAAAGCAGCAGGACCACTGCTCTATGACTCTGCTCTCTGCATTGAGCCCTGGTTTTTCTACACGCTGTCTGCAAGTCCTGCTCATAACTGTTAAGTTTTGGGGAACCTTTTTAGTCTCAACTGTCTGGCTTGACAATTAACTATTCACTGAAAAGCTTTTTTTTTTAATGTGAATTTCAATTCACAGTACGTGTTATTCCACAGGAAGAATACGAACTCATAAACTGTGTCATGTAGGTCACGAATGCAACTATCTCTAAGCCAACATGGTTTACAGGCTGTGCTGTGTGTCAGAGCATCTGCCTAGATGTTATAAGAGTGAAACAACAGATCTCACCAAGCAACTGTAGTTAGGCCATGGAAACAGTTAGACCTACGGTTTAGTTCTTGTCTGATCTGCACCGAGAAGTCCCAAAGCAGTGGGAAGACCGTCTACATGTACAAAGTGAAATGTGGCTATGAAAAGCCAGTGAGAGCCCAAGATGGGACTGTAGAGGTGCTTTTCTGTCTCATTGCTCTTACCCGCTCTGCAGAGTTGCATTGAATTTGTTGGGTCCAACATGAAAACAAAACCTGACCCTTAATTTCAGCATCAGCTGTTGGGTGAAATGAATGAGTGGAGAAAAAGCGTAGAAGAGGCAGGCAAACCATCCCTTCGATTTGTGTTTGCTGGCATCTGCACGGCCATTCACAGGAGAGGCAGCAGGTTCACTTTCAGTCTGAGGTCAATCCAACCGAGAGCCAGCACCGGCGGGTAGGGAAATTTAAAAGCATTATATTCTTTGGACTCCGATTCTGAAATCATTGTACTCTGCAGAGAGTCGTACTTTGTGGGCGGTGACTACGGTGCTGTAATTACCACTATAATTACACTGGCATGTTTCCTTCTTGGCGAGCCCCGTGGAGTTACAGTCCCGTTACCCGACCTAGGTTTCTGATAGTCCTAGCACAATGGGCGATAGCATTTTTTCTGGCCTGGCCACAAGCTGGTAGGGTTAGTATGAATTGGAAGGCCAGGAATGCCAAGACAGTTTCTTCCAGAGTAAAAAAAAATGTTGTCAGTGTCGACTTTGATTGCATCTATCGCTTGTGGCTCCTTCAGGAGGTGAGGTGGAGGAGGAACCAAGGAAGCAGATCATGCAAAGAATCTGGCACTGCAAAGGAGAAGGACACCCTGGGACTAGCAAATCTCACCCATCTTTAACTTCTGCCTCACATAACTGCATCATAAATACACATAAGCTGGGTGTGTCTGATAAATATGTCAGCCGTGACACTTAATTAAATTATTTGCATTGGGCTTTGGCATTAATATCATAGTGGTAATTCTCATCTCTCCTACAGCTATTGCTTCAGGATTTGGCGGGTTCAAAAATGCAAAAACATCTTGTGTTGCAGGTGGAACCCAGTTCATCTCTCGGTTTTGATCCTGCCTGTAACAATGCACATGTTAACCTTGAATCATGTAAAACAAAGAGGACACTTTATATGCCAGGTGGTCTTCTGATGGGGGACCCAGATAACTGGTTTTTGCTTTATATGAAAGCCTGTTTTTTCCCAAAATCAAATAGGATTTCTGCAGAAGAGCTGCAATGAGTTTCTATGCTCCTCTGAGCAGGATCTGACACTGCAGCCCTCAGCTGGGAGACGGAGCTTGCTGCGTCCCAGCAGGCCGTTGTCTGAGGAAACCAGAGACTCTGCTGCAAGTCTTCTGCAGATTCTTCTTTTCTTTATAATACACAGGGGGATTCGGTTTTGGTGACTTGGCTGAACAATTCTCCAAATCAAAGCTTCTTCTGGAAACTCTTTTCTCTAGTTTCTGATGTACTTTTTTCCCTGCTGATTTGGAGTCCAAGCTGGGAATATGGGTGTTAAAGATGTTCAGCACTTCTCTGAATCAAGCTGCAGCTGACTGAGGTAGCCACTTCACTCAAGGAAATTATTTGAGTTTTTCTGAGATCCTCTTGACAGTAGGCAAAGATTGTTTCAGCTTGTGGGAGTGCCAGCTAGAACCCTTTATAACCTGAACGACATGTAATGTCATAAAACTGCTAAAACTCACTCTGTCCTTTCAAGATGGCAATTTTGATGTCAATGTCTGTCTTTTCAACCATCAGATAGCAGCTCATCTGGATAAGAACCGGCAAGTCAGAGATTGCCTACAAGTATCTCCTAACAAGAGTCCCTTCCATGTATTATTTCAGTTAAGAACGTAACTCAGCATGTCTTGCAGATCTCTTCCCTGTTCTCTTGGGGGGGGAAATGTACTACTGTGAGAAAAGGGGAGAAAGAGACACTTTTGGCCAATGCTCTTATCTGATGAGTAAGCAGACTGCAGTCTGATACGTTTCAATCTGAACAGCCACATTTTGATGACCCTTTCACACATAATTACCGACAGAGCTTCCATTTTTATTTAGCTAGTGCAGTAGTCACAGAAATTGTGACTGTTCGGCATTATGTGCCTAATATTAGTTGTAATCACATCACATTTTTGTTTATATCCACAAGTAATAAAAAACATGCATATCTTTAGTTTGACTTAAAGAATAAAGTAAATACATAATTCTGGCAAATTGTTTGGAATTATAGTTTAACGGCATCTGGTTCAGATATTCTGTAGTAAATTGTTGGCACCCAATGTTGCCACTTTTTTTTTTTTTATTTGAACCAAAATGTTCTCAGAAACATGTGGTTTTCGTCCAACTTCCATGTAATCCATTTTATGAAGGCCACAAAGCTTACGAAGTTTGAAACTTAAACTACCTGGGCAGAAGGGATTGTTTCTGGACATTCATTACACAGCTGATTAACTGAGGAATAAACAATTCTGGCATGCAACCTAGCGTGTCTGTTGTTTTGGCTTTTTGTCTCAAGGAGTTGTCTTTCTTGAAATACCTCCCCAGGTACAATGTGTACATTCCACCCTGTTTTGCTCACAAATTACATACCTCTCTTTTATGTCAAGTCCAATATAGCTGCACCAGGTTTTCTTATTCCACATAAAAAGTAACCAATTACTTGAGTAAATACATGTTTTAAAAATATCACAGAGTGGTTTCCTGCTGCTCTGAATACTAAAACGTTCGGCAGGATTTCTGACACTTATAAATCCTTCAAATAGTTCATATTTTATCAAAGAAGCCAGACTGTCTTTAAACCTGGTGCATAACTCATTGAGGCCATTTCTCAAATATCTGATTTTTATACAAGCAATCAGGAAAAAATGGCTGTATAATTTTTAATATAATTAGCTCTGACTTTCCTTGCATTTCATTCTCTGTGGCTTTATTGTCAACTTCTGCTCACTCATCGTAAAAACTACAGTTACCAGAGATTCAAAAATACTAAATCAATGATGATGGGGGAAAAGTGGCTTAAAATACAACCCTTTGAAGCTTCCCAACAGACCTACATTTACTGAGCCTAACAGGTTCTCCAGTGTCAAATCCCATTTCAGTCACTGTCAGCAGCTTTATTCGCACCATCCGAGAACCAACTTGTGGAAATTAAATCAACACGTTCCCAGAGCAGGTCCCACACCAGGAGGAACCAAGTCCAAGAGGCAGCTTCCTCCACTCTCCCGACCACTTTCCCAGCAATGCTTTGCAGCTCTGGGCTGGCTTCGTAATGATGTGTCATTTGCAAGTCAGCACCTTGCACTAAGCCTGGAGGTGGGGAAATTACCCAGGAGAAGAGGCAACAATAAATTCCCTTGTCTTGCTTATTTTCTCAAGTCTGATGAAATCCCACTGCGCTGCTGGGGCTGCACAGCACAGCTCACTCTAACTCTACTGTGAAATGCGTTTAGTCACAGATAAAAAACCCAGAACCCAGACCTCGGCACACCTTCCCCACAGCATCCTCTTCCCTTTTGAAGTCATCGGCCTCTCCATCCTTCATAGCCGGGTGTGCTCACTCTCTCCCCGTGCGCCAGAGCCTCTTGCACAGTGGCTGCTCAGCCTTCACCTGCCTGCAACGGCCTTGAAGGGACACAGCCCCGTTAATAATTATGAAAGTATCTCATCTCCCTAAAAAACCCAAACGATTAAATGCTTCCCATTTTAAAGGTAGCTGCAAAATGCTCGTGCTGCTGCTTGATCATATAAAGTGCTAATCAAATTATGAAACACTCTTCAAAAGTAAAACCTATGTATGTCAGCTAAAGGGAATTTGAAAGCATATTCCTAAAAGCCAACAGTCGTTCAAAACTGCTGGAAGTAGTTGTGATCCTCTCCAAAGCGTTACTCCTCAACCACGTCATCAAACGCCTCGCAACCGGACACCATCCCGCAATCGGGCGCCTGCGTCCACACGAGCTCCCGGCCGCTGGAGCAAAGCTGCAGGCTCAGTGCCTCGAGTGCCTCGGGATTCAGGCATACCAAGTCTCCTGGAAAACAGCCTCTAAATCACTGGAATTGATAACTATTCTATAAAATTACCTGGCACTCAAACTGGCAGTCGATTGTGCTGCCAGGGAGCGAGTTACACCGTGCTCCAAAAGATGCCAAATTTGCTAGAGCACGACTTGTGTCTCACGCGCATTTTTCCTGAGAGCGCTGACCTGCCTTGCTAAGGAAGGGCTGAGTGGGACCAGATCCTCTAATCCCAGGAGCACCCTGACGAGTGACCTCGAGAGAGAAAAGCAGGGAAAAATCCTACAGCTCCGAGTGCCACCCGCCGCCCAGCAATGTCTGCTGCGCAGGATGAGCTGGGAAATGCTCAATGTGCTGACAGCCGGCAGATTTCTTCACCAACTAGTGACACGAGGGGGTGCTATTTTAGGCACGGTTTTGGTAAAGAGAAAAGATGTGAAAATAACCTTGGATGGAGCGATTATTCCAATATAGGCTGAAGGGGAGGATAAGCCACACTAGGGCGGCCAGGGCTGCGTGGTTCAAAGGACACGCTCTGAGAAATGATGAGACCTGACTAGAGAAGTCAACCAGAGGGAGGAACCCAGCCTCTGGTGCATGGAGGATGCGCGGAATTCCTTTAAGTCGAAAGGGCAAAACCCATCCGAAAATTGTCACTTTAAAAAGAGGCAGAAAGATTGATGAGGAGTGGCTGCAGGAGGGCATCAGACCTAAAGCAGCAGGGAGAAGGCATTACGAGAAAGCACAATTTGTGAGGCACGAGAAAAAAAAATTAAAATTTATATTATGAGACAAACTTGCTGGTTAGGAATAGTACATTGGTTGTCACCTCCTCCAACAGAGAAAAACCTCTGTCCCTTAAATTCTCCTGCCCATACTCCCCCTGTGCTGCTCCTGAGTTCATTCAGTCCCCGGTCTTTGAACACTGGAGATGAAAATTGTTAAAGTCAAGCTAGCGAGACCTAGCAAAGGCAATTAAATAGCAAAACTCTTCCGCAGTATAAATAGTAAGAGAACAAGGACAAAAGAAGAGCCACCAGGCACTCAGGGTGAGGTAAAAATGAAGAAGAAAAACCTATTCCTTTAATAGCCCTGTTGTCAAAAAGGGCAGAGCCCATCCCAGGGGCACAGGGGCTTTGCAGACATCTGCACTGGCACAGCGAGTTCCTTAGAGGAAAGCTGCAAGTTGCAGTTTACAAGGCAGCAGCGTATTGATAAAAGGGAATTTCCACACGAGCTTGGCACCGCCGCTCAGAATTGCAGTCTTAAAAAGATGTTTCGAAGTCAAACCCTAAAGAACGATAAACAAACTTTGCACCGCTCAGACCCAGCAAACAAACCTCCCGGCCTGGGACAAAACCAGGGAAGGCCCAGGGGACCAGAGCCAGGGAGGATGTCTCGGGGGCTGCAAGGGGGGGTGTCAAAACGTGCCTGCCGGTGCTGAGCCGTGGAGCCATGGTCCTGCGGCGCGGTGTCACGTCCCGCCGAGGAGACCCTTGCTCGGGGAGGTGTGAGTGGATTTCCTCAAGTGCATTTTGACAGCTGTGAGGAAGCGGGCGGCAGCAGCAGCTGGAGACATTCCTGCCTGCCCACCCCCCCGGCGGGACCCCCGCCCCCGGCACGGCACAGCACGGCACGGCACGGCAGCGCCGGGGGCTCGGGGGCTGCTGGGGGAGGCAGGAGCCGCATGGGGCCCGCGGGGTCTGATGAAACATCTGATGTGCATTACGGCAGGGCAAGGGGAGACACGCACGCCCCCTCCCCAGCGAGCGCGGCACTTCTCATCACCTGCTAGAGATTTTCGTATGCTCCCCCCCGCCAGCTACCGGACAAAAGGGAGCGGACAGAGCTGGCTGTGGGGTTGCTCGGGGAGGGCTTGCAAGGGTGATGCTCTCCTCCCGGTGGTAGGAGCGGGGGGTGTCAAGGAAGGCAGCGCCCGGCCCTGCTTTCCCGGCCGGGTCCGCACTCGGGTACCACCACCCCCCCCCGGTGATGGATTTGCCCCACGGCCCCGCGGCGCTCGCAGGGTACAAAAGCCGGGGGGGGCGGGGGGGGAAGAGGGAGCAGAGGCTTTCCAAGAAAGTCAGTGCCATAGCTGCTTCGGAGAGGGATTTTTTCTTTTCACCTTTAAATCAAGTGTGGCAACGAGGCGGCAGTGGCGCAGGACGGCCGGCGCGGCAGCCGGCTCCGGGCACGGGCACCCCGCCGCT
>JAVJGG010000043.1:10477653-10488309 GCA_035590195.1 Aviceda cuculoides | reverse complement strand
CCCCTTTTTTTTTTTTTTAACACTCTCAGTGCTGCGAGACGTGTTTAAACACACACGAGCAGGAATGCACGAATGCCCATTAGGGACTGCCACATGTGAATCACGGCACTGTGCAGTTCTCAGCACGCTGGAGCCAGGACATGTGATCCGGCAAAGGGTTTGCATCCGGATGCCAACACAAGCACCACAGCCGAGCTCCCGGCCCCAAAAAAGCCCAGCTCCCCGCTCTGCAGCGCTCCACAAAGAGCTCCATTTTCACACACCCCCCCCCCGCCGCCCGGTGCATGTGTGTTTGCGCAGCTTTTCGCGTGTGGCTGAGACAATCCCAGGAGCCGACCCGGGGGCTGCCGTGTCCCACCCCCAGATGCACTTCGGGGCAGGTAGAAGGCGAGGGGGTGGGGGGAGGCAGCGGCAGTGATTTGGTTTTTGAGCTGGGGGGGGGGTCGTGTGAACTCCATCAGACTCTGCATTTACGTCCGCGGCTCCTCTCTCTGCCTTGCAGCGGGTTGAAATTAGACGGAAAGTTGCTGCAAAGACTTGCAAATGGACCACATGGCAAAGGGGGAGGCTGGGGATGTCTGAAACACGCTGCGGTTCAGAGGGGGATTAGGCTGGCTCCCAAGGGCGAGCTTTAATTAAAGGTACCACTAGGGCAGAGAGTACAGGAATTCTTAGCATCCTCAGTTCTGGTCTAAAAGCTGCCCCTGTTTAACTTTATCCCTAGGCTTTTTCAGCAACCACCTTCCCTCTGGCAGTACTACTACATCCATTTTTTTTTAAAAGGACCAGAAGCTGTCTTGTTAAGAATTAGATTTTTGGGGGTTTTTTTGGTAAGTGAGTATTAGACGGCATTTTTTTACAGTATTACATAACACCTGACAGGGCAGAATAAACACATATGTAACAGCTACTTCCAGTAGATCAATTTTATGTTCTACATACATAAATGTATATATTCCATTGATTTCTGCATAGGTGAGGACATAGTTGCAGCTTTATGCAACACTCTGTGCAAAGGACTTTATTTAGCAGTGGGAGCTTTGCCATTAACTTCGTAGACATCACAACAGAGGAAACCCAGTGGTCTGTAAAAAACATCGTGCTAAATCACCAGAAACTAACCCAAAGTACCAGAAATGAGAAATTTTAGCTGGCTGGGTCCTGGGCTCCTGATTTTGGCACTTGAATTTGATGGGGGGCTTTGTACAAGTCAGACAGCAAAAATCATGCCTGTCCTTTGCTCCTGAGGAATGCAAAAGCATTAGACAGTTCTCAAGTGAAATAGCTTGACGTAAGTGTAGTGGATTTGGCATTTACTTCTTGGATATTACTTTCATAACATAATACACCCAAGTTTTGGCCTAATTTCTGCAAAAAGTGGGCATGCTGTGGGTACAATAACTTGTCACGTGTTTTTTTTCTTTCAAACTGATGATGTTAGCAGAATAACTCTTTCCTTCCCCGCCCCTGCCCACCACCAGCTTCTCTGAACAGTTCTGCAAATTAACTGTAATCAATGCTCATTTTAGCTGAAATCCAGCACTGCCTGGTTAATGCTGGCGATGTGGGATGTGGAGTGTTTGAATGCTTTGAAAACAATTCTTGTGAGATCCGAGGCTTACACGAGATCTGCATGACATTCCTGCACAACGCTGGAAAATTTGATGCCCAGGTAACACGGTGAAATGTCCTATGTATCTGCTTGCTTCTAATATACACTTGGCATGTATTTTAGTTCCTTAACACGCCTTTGACAAAAGAGTTACCGTTATGGAACAAATCTACATTTGCACATGACCAGCTTCCCTAAGAGTTTTTCTGTGGAAGGGTCCAGAATCAAGACCCCAGAACAGCAATAGAGCAGCGGTATGCAGGCTGTCTCTAGCTACAGCTCCCTGTGATCAGTTCTTCCTCCTGTACCCAGGGTAATTAAATTGGAACACTAACATAGCTGAACGTGGTTTTCAGAAACACTAAGTGGCTTAAGCTTCTACATCATGTTTGTTCAAAGCTGATTCAGAAATGCAACTTAGGCACCCAGCTCATTTAGACATATCAAAATATTTCCCAATGTGCAGTTATTAAAGTTGGTTCTCAAGACTTGCACACAACCAGTACAGGCAATCTCCTAAAGCTGCTGTATTCAAATAAGTCTTTGGTTCAAGCACTGACATTAAAATACATTACTTAGATGGTATGCAGTATTAAGTTTGTCTCCTTCATTTTCTCCCCAGACCATTTATGCATCATTGAGACATCCTGTTATTATGTCTTATAAACCTACTCTCCCATTTCAGTGTGGAGGGAAGAGAACATTACGATGGGCCAGCGGCATTTGGCTTGACCATGCAGTTCACAGTATAACTTGACTAAAAGCACCAGCTACATGGCACTGTTAAAAGCATGGTATAAAGTAGAGCTGCCTCGAGGATTCGGCTTGTTCCACCAGGGATGGTGGGACCACCCAATAGGAAGTTTGGGGTTCAAATTCTCAAGGATGTACGAAGGGTCTGGCTAACCATTAAAATGGGGATTGTTTCTTCTGTGGGTATCTGAAAGTGTTCCAACTTAATTTCCAAGTGGCTTCCAGAAAACACTCATTTATTTTTGCACAATATTCTGTCAGTGAACAAAGTTGACCAAAGAAGTAAGCGCTGTTGGGAGAGGAGGGAAACATGCCTATGAACACTGAGTGTAGTCATTGATGCCTATTCCCCAGGATCCACAGATACTGCTAGTCAAATACAGCCTGTTTCATATCCAAGCTGTCTCCATTGCAATGCACAAGTATTAAACCCCTGGAGCTTTGTTTAATATGGAGGTGACTTTAGCCTCTGCTATGACATGGCTTTTCATGGTTCATCTCTGTATTATCTACAGTTATTTCAGGCTGCATTAAATGGCAAGATTAACATTGGCCATTTTCCGCTCTCTGCTTTCTGCTCTCCTTTCTTCTCTCTGAAACCTGAGAACTGATGTCAGGTTCGGTTTGTATAAGAATTTTCTTTTTTTATCCTTATTTGCCTACTGTGCTGTGTGTGTTTGTTACTGAAGGGAAGGGCAAGTAAGAGCCATTGGTACGGGGAATGGAAACAGATGATAACTGAAGCAGTTCTTTGATCAGCAAGAAACATTTCTGCCTTGAAATAATTTGGGGATAACATCTGCTTGCAGGTCTGGGTGAATCTTAGTTAATGTCAGTGGAGCTGTGACAGTGTACTCTTCGGATAAAGGATAACAAGAATTTGGTCTTCATGAAGCATTTGTGTAAAATAATCTGAAGCTGATGAAGAGATGGGGCAGTGCAGGAGGCTTCCACACACCTATTGCTCAGCAAAGTAAAGGGAGTCTGAGCAGAGCTGTCGGACTGCGACACGTGCACCGTGTATGGCAACTATGGTGTCACATAGCAAAGAGAAAAGGAATGGATGGTTTTGATGCCCACTAAGCAATTGAATGAAGGATTCACAAACAGTGACTAAAGAGATGCTGCTAAAGCAGCTTTCCTGCAACTTTTTTTAGTTTCTTGATTGCATTTTTTTAATCCCACAATTTTTTGCAGCAAACAGACATCAAGACACTGTTGGATTATTATCAGTGCTGATTTGAGTCCCTCTCTGAGGAAGTGGTAGTGGAGAAAATACAGCTGGGGAATGGGGCAGGTGCATATAGACAGTGCGTATGTGTCTATGAGTTTTAATTTTAAAATCAGTTTGCAAAAAAAACTCATTTGCAGTTACTGAGTGGGTATCTGCTTGTGGTCCTGGGGCTCTCAGCCATGGCAGGATGCCCTCTCCTTTGTGTGAAGCTGCTGTGCTGCCACCCCAGAAGCAAATGAAGCCAGGAATTCGAGCATTGACTTACTTCAAGGTGCCTACTTTTGCCCTTTCCCTTGTTGGGCATTCAGCTATTGGGGCAGAGGAAACCTCAAAATACCAGTGAGGAAGCCCCTCTGCGTTCAGCTCCACTGGGATAGCAAAGCAGGTAACTTGGCGTGGTCTTTAAGGGCAAAGAACCAAAGAGAATGGGGAGAAAAGCCATTAAGTGATACCCTTAGCAATCTAATAAACCTTGACATTGTCCTACAGAGGAGCAGCTAGCTGGGCATAAATCATCTGCTGTGCTTAATGGACAAAAAAACAGACCTACTCCGTTTCTTTTTCTTCTCAGGGAAAATCCTTCATTAAAGACGCTCTGAAGTGTAAGGCTCATGCCTTGAGGCATAAATTCAGCTGCATCAGCCGTAAGTGCCCTGCCATTAAAGAGATGGTATTCCAGCTGCAGCGGGAGTGCTACCTGAAGCATGACCTCTGCTCTGCTGCCAAGGAGAACGTCCAGGTCATTGTGGAGATGATTCACTTCAAAGACCTGCTGCAGCATGAGTAAGTGCCTCCATGCTAGCGCAGTCAGGGGCGTGGGAGCTCTTTCCAGGAGCACGGTGGTGCCAATGGGCTGTGCATCTGCCCAAGAGCTGTTTTACCTCTTTCTGGCCCATAAGCACGTCTTCTTTTCCCATGTACCAGGTAATGCTTTCTTTGCAGGAGCGCTTGCAGACTAGTTTGTTTACGAAGGGCTAGATGTGACTGGAAGGAGATGAAATGGGTTGAAGTTGGATTTGGCTGTCCCTTTGGTCCTTTAGGAAATACAGTGTTGGTCTCTGCTGTTTCCAGAAGCATCTCAAAATGCCTCTGTGCTTTCTGAGCTCAGAGGCAGCATTCCTGACCTCAGTATCTTGTTAAAGATGACAGCTAGAGGAGAAGGGGGAAGAAGGTCTATGCAAAGTTGTCAGTAAGATGGTAATTTCTTCTTTAAATACATACTTTCAAATGTCTTGTAGTTAATTGTCCCTGAAAGAGCTGTAGTCCCCCAGGTAATCTTCCATTCATCTTATTCCTTATTAATCTCAGATGCCTTTTAATAAAACATGGAGCTGTACAAAATGAAGGCACAAGTCAGATTTTGAGGAGTTCATCCCCCTGACTGGGAACACAGCTGCCCTCTGAGGAATGGCAGGCACGAATCCTGTTTGGAATTGATCAAAGCTGCTACATGACAGCAACAAACCGGGCACAAGCTGTTTATACCAACTCTTTGTGCACAGATGCAAAAAACGGAGCCTGTTTTTCTTGCAGGTGAACATCTCACTCCCAAACAAGAAGGCTGAGCCACAGCCTGGCAGCAGATTTAACCTTAGAGCATCTTCTTACCACGCCTCTATGCCTTCTTATCCCTAGCAGATATTAGCACATCTTTTTCTTTTTACAGAATCATATCTTCTGGACTTTTAGCCTTGCGTTTGCATTGGTCTCCAAAAGAGCTGTGCCCCAGTTCCCTTACTTTCTGTTGAAAACCACCCCCCCTAATACTTAAGCTGGAGTTGCAGAGAGACACTCTGATGCCAGCTTACTCTGAAATGCAGAATTGTTTGCTGTGGTTTGTACAAGCTAAACCTGGTGGCCTGAAAGCAAGGCCCTTTCCGTGGATGCTCCTGAGGCTGGGATCAAAGGCAGATTTTGGCCTTGCCAGGGGGAGAGGGGAAGTGGGGCTCCATCCTGCCCTGCAGCACCTCTCTGTGGGCACTGCTCAGGCTGTGTTAGTAGGCTACAAATTGGGTACTTGGTACCAGTTAAACCCCCCCCCCCATCACTTGGCCTGTCCAAAGAGAAGTAAGTTATCCTTGTTTTACAGACACGCTAAAGCAGGAATGCTCAAAGGCAGCTGCTTATTCCTGGGAAGCTTAACTGGGGGGTTCTCGGTTTGAGAAGAGACAGATCATTCAGCTAAACACCTATAATTTGCACGATCTCATTTAGAGCTTCCTACACTTCATTTTCAGCATCTCACAGAGTCCGAGCTTAGCTTTCCTATGCGGGACTCCCCAAATAGAAGCCAGCCAGCCTCCACCCCTCCCCTAAATTTAGAGGCCATCTCTGAAGCTTTTGAACTAAGGAACTTGTTCAAGATCAATAGGCAAGTGTGGCAGAGCTGGAAATAAAATCACGTCTGCTGACTTGCAGCCTTGTGCTTAGTTCAGGTACTATGGTCAGGCCAGCTGAAATGCAGAAAGTAAAACAGTGAAAGAGAAATGGGCCAGTATTAATCCGCAGGGCTCTGGCAGACTCTGAATACCTGAAATATTTGGCAGCTGAGCCACTTTTTAGTCATACCAGCAACCTTTTTCTTCCAAAGATTTTTGTAAAGGTTATGTCCAACTTCAACAACTGATTGCTCCCTTTATTTTTTTTTTTTTTTCTTCCTTCTACTGGATCACTTTGTATGCAATGTGCTCAGTTCTCTCTCATCTTCTATTTTATGTTTAAAACAAAACTAAGAGCAGAGAAGCAAGTGGCAGCTCTCAGACTTGTTCTCTGACTTTTATTCGGACTGTTTTCTCCCCATGAGTGTTGAGGAACGCGGTTGGGGCGGTGAAGTCTTCTCCTGAGTCAGCTGCGGTGGGGTGGGGGTCAGGCTGATTTGCTATGGTAGAAGTGGTGACAGGCCCTGGCAGATTGGTCACTGCTGCATTCCAAGTAACTTTTTTTAAACGACAGAAACAATCCAAACATGGGAAATATTTTGAGATAGGGGAATAGGTGGCTCTCCCAGATTAGTCACTCAAAATGAGTTTAAGCAGTTGGGCAAAGTAAAAATCAGGGTAGTGTCAGACACTGATCATAATCTGTTGGTTTTCCTCATCTCTTCTGACTTAGTTCATGGGAAGAGATTTAGACATGTCGACAGCCACCAGAGCTGGTGGACTGTGTGCCCAGAAGGCGCACTCCCACCACCCCGCACCACCACGACTGCTGACCCCAGGCAGTTCTCCGCTTCCACTATGGATGGTTCCTGCCGTGGAAGACTTTTAAGCACGTCCTTCTGGGCCTGCTAGCAGCAGTTGTGTCAATAAACAACATCAATATTGACCCACAAAACTTGTGACCACAACTATTTTAAAATTGCTGCACTCGGTGACCCATGGCTGAGGCAGCCCAAGTGCCTGCGCTTGAGCTGCATTGTGCCATGGGGGCACAGAGGGACAGGCGGGAAGGAGAAACGGTATTTGGCCATGGCTCATTCGGAGTCCTTATTTGGCTGGGAAAAGGTAGATACTGAAAGCTGTACTCAACTCTGTAAGGAAATGAAGGAAAAAAAAAAAAACCAAACTTGGTGTGGGAAGAAACAGTGCCACCAAAGCAGATTTCCATGTGTCTGAGCTCTGTGCAGTCGGATCCTGAGTCCAGATAGGATCTTGCTTGTCTTGTGGTGGAGATCAACACCTAGTGCTTCTGGGAAAGATAAAGATGATGAGAAAAGCCAGAGAACCTCTAGATGAGTATCTGTTGCTCTTCACGGAGGTGAGGAAAGGCCTCCCTCTTGCAGACCGGTGGTTGGTGTGTGCTCTGCACCAGCTGTTCACCTGGAGATAGCAAGCAGTTTGATGAAGCTGATGGCTCTGCACATGAGCAGGTTTCCTTTTGTCATGTATCTTGACTAATAAAGATGAAGGGACACGGAAAGAGAGAGAGGCAGGTGTGAGAGAGCAGTTCTTCCATTTGACAGCCCCATTTGCCAAGCCTGTAGATCTCGTATTCCTCTGGTGGACATTACAGTTGTCCCAGAGCATCTCTGGTGGGGGAGCAATCAGGGCAATCCAGCACTTCGAGTGAAGCTTCGTTTGACAGGATGCCATCATGTGCATTTCTTACAGCAATATGGCCGATTAGAATATAATACATTGCATAATAAATGTATGGTGCAGAATTGCTCTACAAGGCTGCCGAGTCAGTGGGTAGCAGGGGGCTAACACTGCTGAAGTGTGCTGTGCATGAGGGAGGGCAAGGTAGAGAGGCCATTACACTTGTTTACTGATCGATAACCCGTATATATTTTTTGACTCTCCTCTCGCTGTTCGCTTTACCTCTAGGCCATATGTTGACCTAGTGAATATCCTGCTCACCTGTGGCGAGGAGGTGAAAAAGGCAATAACAAGAAGCGTCCAGGCCCAGTGCGAACAGAACTGGGGAAGTCTCTGCTCCATTCTGAGTTTCTGCACCTCGGCTGTGCATGGTGACACCATCCTGGGTCCCGAGAAGAAGCCAGGTGAAGTCAGCAAGGCCGCTGCTGGCCGCGGGGACATGCTGGCCCACTCCGACTCCGACCACAGGGAGAGCTCACGAGCGTCTAAGGGAGAGAGAGGTACTAAGGGCCACTTGAACGCCCATGCCCGGGTGAAAGCTGGGGGCCACGGTCCCAAAGGGGCACAGGGGATCATGGACCGGGCAGACGAACTGTCCGACTTCTCTGACATCCGGAGGTGAAAAAAGGCACCAACTCCCTGTTCCCCTCATCCTCCCCCTCCACTGGAAGCCGCCTCCGTTGATTCCCATCTTCCCGTCTGTGGACATTCCAAAGCATTTCCCATTCAGAAGTCAAGCACAGGGCATTGCAAGATATATATATGGACCTCAGCAACAGTGTATATAGTAGCAAAGGGAGAGCAGTGGCAATGGGTTATCAATCCAGCAAACTCAACACTTGAGCAGCCACCAAATGTGGCAAAATATCTCCAACTAAATTCTTTTGCCCTTTTTTATGGACGTCAGTTGAAATTTAGGATCTTGTTTGGGGATTGTTTGGTTGTTTGGGGGTTTGTTTTTTTTCTCTTGGTCCCCTTGGCTGGGGAGAAGGTTCCAAGAGGGCTCTGCCAGATTGCATGTGGCCGCTTGTGGCTTAGCACCTCCGCAGGTTTAGGGCGCAGCCTTACAGCAGATGGCTGAATTCCAGGGGGATTTGGTTTCTGCCTGTGGCTGAGAACACAAGAGCTCAAGGCTCTCTATGTGACACTCTACAGTGAAATAGCTACCCCGTCTCTCGCACAGGAACTGTGCAGTCTGGAGCTCCACCGCTTTCTCTTAACTAACTTCTGAGCCATTGTTCCCATCCGGGTGATGCTGCCTAGTTTAAGTGCCCCCTGTTTGTTTTTTAACCACTGCATAACTTGACACTTGCTAATCCAGTCACTCCAGCATATCGAAGGCGAGTCGTCAGCTTCCAGACAAGGCAATGTGACTGTTAAGACTTGCACGGTATGGAGGACCCCCAAGAGTATGCTCATGGACCTCTAAAAACCCTGTGCATATTCTCTGCTTACACCTGCCCGCTCAGTGATAGAGGTCCTCCAGCCCTATGGACAGCCCAAGGTTAAAGGATGGGCATAGGCTCAGACAGCAAAGGACCGCGTATACTTAGTTCTTCTGCAGGGCCATGTTGAAGGCCCACCAGAAATCTGTCTCTCCTTAGCATGGTGCGGTTTGCTGGGATGTGGAGCCCCACTCTAACCTGCCTATCAGCTGTGGTTTATCCAAATGCCAAAGATAAGGAGAGGGGGTTGACTTGGGTTTTTTTAATTGTCGTGCAGATAATGACCACCAGTCTCTGCAGAATGAGTTACTAAAGATGAAGAGTGTCAAGAGCTTATTGTCTCTAAGCAGTTTTAAGTGTGAATGAGGTGTTTGGACACATCTCTCCTACCCCCTATGCAATTGTAATTCTCAGGTTGCAGATCTGCAATCCTATATCCC
Source organism: Aviceda cuculoides (assembly GCA_035590195.1). NCBI lineage: Eukaryota > Metazoa > Chordata > Aves > Accipitriformes > Accipitridae > Aviceda > Aviceda cuculoides. The sequence goes on along the minus strand of JAVJGG010000043.1, from coordinate 10,478,728 downwards.
CAGATACTGTACTGGAAATGGAGGTTACAGCATCCATGGGGACAGAAGGGTGAGCTCTTCAGCTTCCTCTAAAGAAAAAGCAAGTTTTCTTAGAAAGTGGGAATCACACCAGGGATTTGAGCCTTCTCATTTAGAAAGTTTGGGAGGAAAGCTGTGGGGGCAGGAAGGCAGTTCAGTAGAGACAGAACGTACCCGGTGAACTAACGTACGTCTTGTCGCATGGTGGGAAGGAGCTGTATAAACAGTAGAGGGTGTTGGAATTTGGCTACAATTTCCAACTCAGATTTTAGTTACTGCTAAGTGAACACAGCTCCTAATAGCTATATTCAGGGTTTAATGCATGTATCCACCCGCAGAAGTTATAGGCATTGCTTTTAATAGAAGCCACGTAGGAAGCAAGAGAGGACCGTTAAGTTGAAAAGGTGTGTCTCTATGTGATCACCAGGTCTTTGTTTAAAGACATGACCTTGATCCTGCCAGATTTTAGCTAAGTTCTGTGACAGAATTTTCATTCGACTTACTTGGGAAGAGGTGGGATTGGGCCAGGTACTGTAGCAGCAAAGACCATGCTGACCTGAGGAGCGGAGCTCTGGCAGCGAGAGTGCCAGCTGCCCCGTTGGCTTGTGGTGAAGCTGTCCCACGGATGGGGCACCCAGGCTGTCCCACGGAGGAGCTTGCCGAGGTTGGGTCAGGCCCACCTCTGATGGCCAACTCCTCCGCTCCAAACCCAAGTGGCTGCTGGTAGGACCATAAGAAGGTTTCTAGCATGCCTCCATGGGTTTCCTGTGAGCGTCCTCTCCCCCTTGGTGACATATAGCCACCATGAAGAACAAGCTCAAACCAAAAAGACAATCCAAGCGTTTTAGCAAAAAAAAAAAAAAAAGAAACGTAAACCAGAAACAACAACACGCTACCAATGTAATGTTCTTGCATTGAACTAAAATAAGATCCCTCTCTCATTAGAGGTCTGATTCATCAATGGGAACCAAACATATATCTACATCCTTGAATGTCTCAGTCAACATATCACCTCAGCATGCATACAGTTTTATTTGTATTCATTCGTTCTGTGGGG
>JAVJGG010000043.1:10465893-10477605 GCA_035590195.1 Aviceda cuculoides | reverse complement strand
GGGCAAGCTATGGGTGGGAGGGATTTTTGTATAAGGCATAACTTTTTTTCCTCTGTGTGTGAAGATTTTATGTGTTCATCTACTGATTCCACATATGCTATTATTGTAAATATTTAACATTTCTATTTATTATAGTGTCTCCATTTAAAAAAGAACACTGCTGGCTATGATAATTTAAACGTATGTCATGACCTGTGTTGTATATATTCATGCCACTAGTATGGGGTTTTTTATGTTTAAAGCTGCATAAATATAGTTTTATACAGTTCCATAATGTTATTGACAGCATAAATCATTTATTTATTGTTAAACCTTCTTTCATATCTAACAAATAGGGTGCGTTTTACCTGAGATTATTTTATTGTGACATCTACATAGCCTTAATTCTTTATAAAAAAGAAAAAAATTGTCCATTTAGATACTGTATGATGCTTTAATTCACATTCCTTATGAACTTGCTGTTCATGAAGGAGGTTTAGCTTAAAAGCCAAGGTATGAATGTTTCCTTTACGCTTTGCATCTGGAATGAGTCTTGTTCTGGAATGAAAATACTGGGAAAAGCAAAATGCCTACTGGAAAAGATAGCAGTAAACCCTGGAAAATGCTGTCCTAACTCAAAGTGCTGAACTAAAAGGAAAAAAAGAAAAGCTAAAAAAAAAAGACAAACTGTCCTTAATTCCAAATCTCTGAGAGAAAAACATACTAGTTTTATCTCATGTAGGATTTGCAGCCAAATAAGCTTGTAAAAAAAGAAAATGCATATGGCTTTAGACAAAGCTCTGTACCTTTCACACTATTATTTTCCTTAAACACTAATAAATGTTTTGAATAAGCCTGTGGCTGGGTTCTGTTTAGCTGGAATTTCAGCTGCTGCGATACGGGGTAAGGAAAGCCCTCTCTGAAGCTGGGCCAGCAGCTTCAGCCGGGGGGGCAGAGGTGATCCGTCTGCTCGTCCCCCCAGAGCCTGTGCCAGGCCGTGGGGCCGGAGCGGGCGCAGGGGCCGAGACCTCCTCCCCGCCGTGTCGGTCCCCTGGGGGAGGGAGACCTCGGCGGCGGCTTGGCTGGGACCTGGCGGCTTGGTTGGAGGGCAGATGGGGAGATGCAGAACGAACTATCGGACGAAAAACACGGGGAGCGGCAGCTCGTGCCCTTCCCAAAGCCCCTGTGTGTTTCGGGAGGTTTTTCCCTTAGCAGGAGCCGTGGAGTGGGTTCACTGCAGCGTGTCAGAGCCACCTCATCTGCTTTAAATTAGCCTGTGTTCAGGTTAGGCAGGGAGTAGGGGCGTGCAGGTGCTCATGGGTTTCTTCTCACTGCCCTGATGATCTTGGATCACAAAATCCCCTCGGGAGGTTGGCAGTGGCACCACGCTGTGCTCAGCCGGGTTGCCTATAGGCACAACTGGGCATCCCATAAGGGCCGGGAAGGGGATCTTGGCTGACCCCAGCACCTGCCAAAGGCAAGGCATCGGCAGCCCCCAGCATGGGGCCAAAGCCCTAAGCGCTGGATTTCAGCCAGACCCATTAACAAATACAATAGCAATGCTTTCTAAAAGCCGTAATAGCTGATAAGATTTGTCCTGCATGTATAGAAGACCCAGACAGTTCATGTAATGGCAAGAGTTATCCCTTCAAGACTTTGCCTTAAAAATGGAGAATAAGCATTTGGCTCTCCACTGTCAGCTATTAATAATCTATCAATAAGTACCAGCCCGTGGCTCTGTGCAGGGACATAACAGGCACGTACAGTAGCTGTAATTGTCTCTCAGATCACTTCATCACCATCCCAGCAATGATCAGGTATCAAAATCTTAAAATGCTTACTGGCATTTCAGCAAAGGAGAAAAGCAAAATCCTAAGATATACAAAAAGCAAGCTGCAGAAACAGCACTTTGTGTTGTCTCCAAAGTAATTTTCGTACAGCGTCGGGGTGTAGGCAGCAAGGGGATGGGGAAATTATGAGAAAGCACCTCAAGAACATAAAGCACGGATTTTTTTTAAGGCTGCTTGCATGAAAAAGCACATTTTTAACACTCCTTCTGTGGGTTTTAAAAATAACTAATCCAGTTGAAGCCTTTGGCTGAGATGGGCTTCACAAGCCTAAATGTGATTTGCAGCAATTTAGGACCTGTAGCATTTCTTTGCCTTTAGGTACAACAGCTCTTTATAATCCTGCCATGGACTGTCATCAAACACCAACACGGAAGTGTGCCTTGCCAGCAGAGATTGACAGAGTTTGGTGGGATGTGATCTCAGACCAACCTGCAGCCAGGCTACAGCCAAGGAATAGCTTGTGCTGGTGTTGGACCACTCGTTGGCATTAAAGATCCCATTGCATTTTTTTTGCAGGAGCTGGTCCACACCATGGCTGTGATGCAGCTAGGGTAACTGCATTCTGCCCTCCAGCATCCTCCTTGCAATTTCAGCTAGAGAAGTTATTTTTCATCTCCTGAGGCGTAAAGTGGTGAGACTGCATTCTGCTCCAAAAAGTGGCTAGGCGTTAGTGATGGAGAAGTGACCCTTACCTTCCCTTAGGGCATCACGTCTCACCAAACAGCACAGTAAGTAACAGAGTGCTGACATTAAAAAGTACACAAGCACAGAGAGAAAAAAGAAGCCCTAAAACAGACTGCAGAGCAGGGATTCTGCATTGCACAACCTCGGGAAGTGTATAACTTAAAATCTATTTAATACCAGCATACAAGTCTGCTTCAAGACTGGAGTGATCATGGTTCAATTTGGTCTGAGTCACTTTACAAGTGAGGTAAGGAAAACCAAATCAAGGCAGTTCAAATTGCAAATGCATGTCCATACACAGGTCTCATCCAACTGAACAAATCCCACCAAGATTCATGCATGTGGTCCATTTGGATTTATTCTCCTACAGGCTCCCTGTCTAGCCTCCCAAAAGAACAAAATTAATTCCAGATACTGGCTTGCTCAGGCATACCAAAACATTTACAAATGTATATGGCAATTTACATATGTCAGCCCACGTAGTGAGCTGAGTCAAACCTACTGCCAGTGCTTCTGCATTTGTCTTTACTGGTTCCTAGTTACTGCCCTTCGCCCTCCTCCCTGAGCCCACGCCTGGAGATGCCAGAAGAGCCAAGGCAGCTCCAGAGCCGCTCTCTGCTGCGTCACGCCTGATGAATTCATTGCAGTGATCTTCCCAGGCGAGGGAATGGTTAAAGCTTGCTGGGGAGCCTCTCAGCAGTGCATTTTTAAAGCTATTTCCTGACACCTCACCAGAAACACAAATCCCACTCAGTTTTCACTGCTAGTTATGTTCATGTTTCCATGCTCTCCTCGCAGACTCTCGCAGGAAAGGCTTCTCTCACACCTGCTAAAGTCAGAAATTGCTGCATGCTTCCCCAGCCACAAATACAGCAGATCTTGAGCCTTGAGCAGCCTCCATCACCCGGACCCATCACGGTCACCTGCCCTGTGACCAACCAAAATTGAATTGTGGAGGGGGGATGCAAGGGGGTGCAGCTGGACTTCCCCAGAGGCAGAAGCTCCACCGATGCCACGCAAGGTCCCTCCCAGGTCTGTTCCTGTGGTCCCAGCACTAACAGGTCCTGGCACAGGGCTGGGGCTAAGCATAACCATGTAATTAGTGAAATCCTAACAATTTTTGTTTCTGTACATTTTCTTTAGGGAAAAACATCCCAGCCAGTGGAGCATTTCATTTTGAAATCAAAACCTCATGTCCTTCTTGATCGGGAATGTAAAATGGGGACTTGAGGGTTTAAAGACATGACAAATTATGGGAAGCTGCAGGGGCTGAGAATTCCTATCTCTGAGGATGCTGACTGTTATAGCCTTGACCTTTTCTGCAAATACCATCTTCCCTTATAAAAATGTGGCTTGGAGTTTATTTAGCAATTCTTTTAAAATAAGAAGTCATCTTTGGAGAGTCTGCTGGGAGGTTCTCCACGTAGATGGGGATATAGCTTTTTTTAAGGGTATTCCTCTGCTGCTGTAAAGTAGTGCCCTAAGGGCCATGCCACTGCAGCAAGTGTGCTGGATATGCTGCTGTGCATCTCTGGCTCTGGTCACACTACAGAGATCAGCTCTGGCACGTGGTTCTGCAAGAGGAACCTCAATAGGGTTGAGATCAAGCCTGCATCAGCTTACACGGTGCAAGAACAAAATGCCCCCACGGCACAGACAGCACCAGCTTCCCTGGTGTCATTGGAAACAGGAGCTTATGGAAAGGCTAAAACCAGGCTGCATTTTAACACAGCACAGGATCAGCCCTCCGCTGTCTAAGACATTATGGCATTATCCCCTCTATAAACGCCGCTTCCATTTCTCAAATTTTCTGCAGTTTGTATCTGCTTTTCTCTATCCCACAATCACACCAGGCTACATTTGTCACCCATGAATAATCCCACTTACATTGCAGAGTCTCTTCCTACCCTGGAGAAAAATGCAGTGGGAGGTGTGGGGAAGCTCAACGAAAGCTGACAGTCAGGAGAGACTGGGAAAGGCCTACAGAGTGCCTTATTTAGATGTCCTATTTTAAGATAAAATGAAGAGGAACTATGCACATTCAGCATTTTGTTAAACTGACGTGAAATCAAGCCACTACAAAATCAGTTTGCAGAGGGGTGCGGTGCACATGCTTGAAGCCTTCTTGAAAATATTATTATTATTTATAATTGCAGTAGCTTCTGGCTGTCAGCAAGTCCCAACCTTGGGGCTACCGATCCGTATATCACAGGAGAGAGTCCTGGCTAAAACGAGTTTCCATCGCCATCAGTAGAAGGAAACACTGTCCTTTGCCTCCTCATGCAGAAAACAAAACAGTGTCTACCTGGACACTCAGCATTAACTCACTGCACAAAATGCTTCTGAACAGTAATTGCGGGAATTATGTGTTTTCCTCTCAGATCTACCACCCACACTTGCTGGTCCAAAAGCTAACGCTAACTGAAGATGTGTCTGCAAAAGCCCATTAAAGGCATTTTGGCCTGTACAGTAAGAGGGAGTTAAAGCAGGCAGGATGCCTTGGCGGGGGCAGAGGATGCCCAGGGAAGCTGAAACTGCTCTGCAGCAAGAAAGGGCTCCCGAGGGTCCGGGCAGCCCACAGTGGCAGCCAGCTGACTCTGCAGATTCCTGGAAGAGGAGATGTATTTTGTGGCTATCTGCATTACATGGACTAGGGAAAGCTGGCCACAGCCAACAATGCAGGACCAGGGAATGAGTCTTGGATAATAATTAAAGGCCCAATCTTGGGTTCACCAAAGCCTCTGGTAAAACATCTTATTGATAATAGTAGGACATCAAGATTAGGCTCCTACTGGAGCTGGGAATCACTGAAGCTTTCCTAACTACATAGGCTTATCAGGAATAGTCTTAACAAAATCAGAAAATAGATGAGACTGAAAATAATCTGTTCTCAAACATCCCACATTCAGAAATGCCTGGATCTGAGGCACGGGGGTTTTTTGCAGCACTCGCTAAGCACAGACCATTTGCAAACCATGGAAGAGGAGGCAATCCATAGTGTCTTTCAACAGCATCCAGAATTGTATGACACTTGAAACATGACAAAGATAAGACTTAAATGCTGCTTTTAAAAACCTGGAATAAAGTTTAGTAGGCTTTATGACATTATATATCATATTGCTTGAATTCTGGCCATCCTGCACATAACGGCCTCTCCCTTTCCTTCTGTTGGTCATGTATTACAGCTTTAGTACAGCCTGGAAAAGTGGTCAGGCCCTCTCTTCAAAGGAGAAAAGACCAGCTACACCCTCCCATTGAAGACAGTAGCAGGATGATACCATTTATCTGGAAAAATACAGCAATTATTCTGAGCAATAGCATAGAAGTCAAAAAATTGGAAGGGTGGAGTAAGAAAGGACCGGGAGACAGTACTGAGAATATGTGATGATGCTGTTAAAGCACATAAACTCATTTAGGTGCTCGCTTGGAACAAGCTGTTCTTACAGTATTGCCAGACTGACCAGAAACAAGAAGAGCATTAAGGCCCAGTTGACCAATAAGTTGGCCAAACCCTCTCTCATGAGACTGCCAGACAAATTTGTAAACATTGAAGGTCAGATAAACATACAAATGTTGCAACTTATTGGATTCGCATTCCTCTGGTGATTCACCTATGTTTTCTTCTGTCAGGACTATGGGTTTGAGTGGATGGTGGGCCGCTAACAGGAGGATCATGTTCTCCACCAGCACAAGGCACAGGCAGGACAGAGAGGGCAGAGGCTGGAATGGAAAGCCTAAGCTTCTCAGGAAAAAGAAATCCCAGCCCCAAAGCAACACCCGTCCTTATCTTTGAAAGAAAAACCAAGTATTTTCTGATCTTTGCAATTCTCTCAAGGATGAGAAAGTGAGCAAACTTAAAATCCTTCAGGGGCCATAAAACCTGCCAAGCCATTATAAACCAGGTACTACCACCGAGGGATCGCTTTAGAGCAACACCAGCAGGAAGGGAGGGAATAACCCGAGAGGCGGCTCGTCGGCAGCAGGCTCGGCGCGTGCCCGGCAGCCCGAAAGCAGCACCAACAGAGCGAGGCACCGCGTTGCTGGAAGGACAGCTACGTAACAGGCACGCGCTGGTTTAACTCGGCAGGCTCCCCCGGCCCTCGCCCCTGCGTGCGGACCGCGTGAGGCACGTTTGTTTGGGTGAGCACGCTCTGTCCTTAGGGCTGTAACCGGCAGAAGCCACACGCTCTCGCGGCTGCTGCGGGATCCAAGGTTGTCCCTGGCTGGTGCCGCAGGTGCAGCTGCACGCTGGTACACCCGTAGTAACGCTTACGCAACCCCGGCTCTAATACGCTCCGGGACACACACCCACAAACGCCGCTTACTCCTCCGGCAGAAACAGAGCGGGGCCAGTCTTAGGGACCCTCCTACGGGGCTGGCGACTCTGCAGCTGCGTGACGCCTAGGCTGGTGCCCCCAGTATGGTATCTGGTGTTGGAGAAATCAAAAATAACTCTGATCGCACTCTCGCAACCCACCAAAATTACTGCAAAAGCATAAAGCTGGTTCCAAACTGCGTGCTCCCGCTGACCAGAATAGAAGTATGTTGATGTGGTGCATCTCAACTGGATGTATGTTACCGAGCAATCTAGTAGTGCAGGGGGTCAGCGGGGTCTGCGATACCCATGGCATCAGCTCACAGGTTACAGTAACGGAGTACGCAATTAGATAAAATGCTGCTACTGGCAGTAATAGTACAACAGGCCCCAACTGAGGCTGCAATACACTTGTCCTGAGTTCACATGAAAATGGCAAAAAAGGACTTTTCAGGGGAAAAGGTGAAGGAGAAATAAAGACATAGAAACATCAGTTCTTACCCATAGGACCGTGCTGATTCTCACTCAGTACTGTCTGCAAATGGAGCAAATCTGTAGCAAAACTAGACAGAGAGGGAAAGAGAGAGAGAAAATACATTCATAGTCATCCCTGCACCTGTCCTGAAGGCTGGCTTTATTAAATGGTCGGTGAGGTACCAATTCCCTGCAAGCTTAGTTTTTCTCTTCCAATTATGACCAAGTGCCATTAGTTTAATTTCAGTATCTCTATCTTCAGTATCTGACTGCAACCTGACAGATCTCTAACAATGGCAGCTGTGTCTCTAAGGTATTCAAAAACGTGTGAGAGAGAAGACACACAAGTAAGAAGGCCATCTCTGCTGTGTGTGGCCCTGCTGCTAAGCTTGGCTGCAGTTCAGATACTTTCAAGCTCCAGAACGATAAGGAATTAGGCTTTATTCCTGTTGTGGAGTTGTATTTATAAGGCCAATAGAAAGAAAGATATCAGAAGAAAGGGAGGATGCAAAGCAGGGACTGCATTAGCTGCCTTTAACTGCTTTGGTCTCTTTTTTGTCAGATAGGTGGAATTGCCACCTAAACAAAGGCCAGGAGGGACAACCCCGCTGTCTCCAGACTCAAAAAACAGTTGCTAAAGCTCATCCATGGTGGAAAAAAAAAGCTGTGGGAGCATTTGCCAACATCTTCGCATCACTGGTCAGGAACTACGCAATCAGCCATGAGCAGGGTGGGTGGATCAGCCCAACATTAACAAGCCCAGCTGGCTCTGCCTTGTGCCCTTCCCAATAGTTTCCAAAGACACGGCAACGCTTTACCATAAAGAGGCCCTGAGGCACTGACGCGTTATTTTATTTCTGGCTTTGAACTTCAGGAACATCCAGGATTCCCGGACGTGTGCCGTTGCTCACACCAGGTGAATTTACCCTGGGTCTCTGTTTCAGCCCTACGACCGCTGGAAAGCTTCGGTGCCTGCTTTCCATCTGACAGCAGCACAGCTGAACAAGAGAGATGCAAAACTAATCGTATGGAGAAGGGAGCCAAAAAGGGATTCCAGCAACATGAAAACCAGAGGGAAATGCCAGAGTCATGCTATCTGCGATCAGTATCTGTGACCCTTCATTTTCCAAGAAGTAGCAATGATAAGGCAGCTCTGTCCAGGTGAAAGATATCAGCAGTGCTAATTGTAGCTGAGCAGACTGATTCTCATGGCAATGCTGTTATCTCCCCGGATTCCAGCTCCCAGCGGCTGCTGTCACTGCTCATAATATCCAGCAGCAAGAGAGAGAGAAAAAGGAAGAAAAAGGGGGAGGAAGGAGAGAGAAAAAATTAAGAAGAAAGGAAGAGAGAGGGAAATAACAATCAGAAGGGAAAGTGTAAGAATAGCCAATAAAAGAAAGGGAAGGAGGAACAGAGAAGATACAGAAAGAAGCAAGAGCAAACGGGAACCCTTAGCTGCTCCACAATTTCCTCTTAAAGGAGTTTCAAGAGCGTGGAGCTGATGGCAGGAATTGCTCACTGTGGGTGGATGGCAAGAGGCAAACTCAACTTGTCCCTTCCCTGAGGAGGTACATCTTCTGCAAGAGGAGACCAGGCAGACGCAGAAGGCACAGAGAGTAGAGAAATTACTCCAGAGTCGTTACCTCTCCACTGACTCTGCTGGCTGCTTGCTGTGTGTAGAAGGCTCAAGAAGTTTAAAAAAAAAAAAAAGAGTAATAAAAAAAGGAAGAGTACTACTAACGAGCTGCTAATGAGGCTTAGCCTGCGCACACAGCATACCACAGAAGGGAGGCTGCTCTGGTCCCTGAAAACTCTGCCCCAAGAGCAAAGGAATGTCCTTGTCCAGCGGGAAGGGAAGGGAAGGGAAGGGAAAGCCAAAACACTGATAACTCTGCGTCCACTACCACCACATCCCCTGCTATTCCTGCACCCATCCACCAATCTTCTGGTCCCCCCTGCCCGTCCCTTACAGGGCCCTACTGCCTGAAGCCCCAGCTTCAAACGGGCATGAGTTCTGGGCAAGCTGTCCCTGCACGGTCCCCGAGCCGTGCCCTGTGCGCACCGCAGCCTGCTGTGCACGTGCAGAGCCAGCTGGACCTGTCGGACCTGCTGCGGTTGGCAGGTGGGTCTGGGCCACATGATTATTGCTCTTGTTAGTCCTGCTCGGATCCAGGTAAATACACGGTACAGGAGTCTATGGACCAAGAAGATGATGCTCAAAACAGCCACAGCAAAGGATGAAAGGAGCAGTGAGAAGTGACTGGCTCAAGAGCATGCAGCAGAAAAACAGCAACGTCTATCGCGCGATGGAAGGGGTTTGTTGCAAAAATATCGGTGTCAGGAGCCAGCTGATATGTGCTAGGTTATCCAAGACATCCACCTGGAGCTGGCAGGTATGACCCAGCACCTCCTAGAGACTGGTGGCTTTCAGGAGCAGCAGTTGGAGGCCAGGTAGGACACCAAAGTTTGGAAAATTGACTACAGGCTTATTCTAAGAGCAGTGCCTGATGCCCCAGGCCAGGCTGCCTCCCCATGCAAGGATCCAACTCCCCATGCTGGGGAAACACCTCCAGCCGGTATTTGGAAGCAGTCATGTGGGCTCTGCAGAAAAAGGTCCAAACCCCTCACAACAACTCTTAGGGCCATGTGCTTTAAGAATAAATATCATGAGGATGAGAATAGAAAATAAGACATTGTACCCAGTCACGGCCAATGCCATCGACAAAACCAGTGCCAGCCTAAAGGCAGCCTGCTGCGTTATCTACAGACAGCCAGTGGGTGCTCTCAGTGTAGATAAACATTAAGTTATTCTTATTAAATTTTACTTTTTCATTTCACCTACATAAATACATGACATTAGAAATAGAATCAAACTTACATTATAATCTGCTGAAATCCTTTGCTCTATACAGAAAAATTGCACAAATCGTGCATGATGACAGCATTTTAAAGGGAGTCAAACTGCTGAAATGGTGGAAGCCACAGAACATGTCAAAAAGCTCAACAAGCTTTTGATGAAAATAACTTTTACTGCAAGTATGGAAAAACCAATCAGAATTGTTCATTCTGATTTATTCAATCAGTTTGATTGAGGTACTTTATCATTTGGGTGCTAATTAATGACTTGAAAAGCAGGAAAGTTTCTTTTCCTCTTCTAACCATGAGTAAGTATTTCAGAATGCATTCTGCTAGTACTAAAACCTTGAAGAGCCTGACCAGGAAAAATACCTCATTTAACTCAATACTTAAAAATAACCTCAATACATCAGCTTTGCATGCAGAACAGGCCTCTATATACTTAGAACAGGCCTCTATATACTTACTTTGTTTTTCATATGTATTTGATACATTGGACAGTTTCATTTAGATAGTAATTCTTTCTCATGATTTCTTTTCTGAATTCCCATTTTAATCCTGATATATTTTAAGATAGACCACAAAAGAAAACCAAGTCTGGGAAAAAAAAAAAAGAAAAAAGAAAAAAAAAAAGGTGCTATGCATCATTTTCTTACATAATAAAGTTTCCTCCTGAGAATCTGAATAAACATATGATAAGTTGTACAACTGTATAAGCAAATGTGTACAGGTATGGCAAAAACCAGAACAAATGTAGTGCAAGGGCTGTATTTAGGGCTCTGACCTACATTCTCTGGTCAACCACAGCAGACCAGTTTAAGATGCCCAAAGGATTTTGCTGTGGCTTGCTGACGGTCACCACTCCTGGAGCAAAACTGGCATCATGGGACACACACCTCCATTTCGGGAGTTCCAGAGAGAAGTTTGTTATATTAGCTTAAGCCATCAACAAAGGTCAGTTTGCCCCCCAAAAAACAAGCTACTGGGCTAGAGAACTGGGAGTGCGGCTCATCCTGTCCCACGAGAACACAAGCCGGGGAACTGGGGGCAGTAACACCTTAAACTGCTGTCCCTAGATTCACTGGAGCGCATCAGCCGGAAAGTCCGACCGCACACAGTCCCAGTAGTGCGAACCAGGATTTCTGCAAGGAAATAACCTACCTCAGTCTGCGGCAGGACTGGGATTCACGACGTGAACGTCTTGATCTAGACCACGACAGTGTCAGTGATCTTAACCACTCGGCCCTACACCAGCCCACCGTGCCCAAGCCGAAGCTGCCCTTCCCCTCCCGTGCGCACGCAGAAAAAGGCGCGGGAATAGGGCACGGCCAGATAAGGAATTCCGCCCATACTGCCGGGACGCCTCCGTATGCGAGGAGCAGGCAGGCGGCGGAGGGCTCGGTTAGCCGGCTGGCCCTGGGCAGGAGGAACGGGGCAGGTTCGACGCAAGCCCCAGCCCTCGGCAGCCCCCCTCCCCCAGCCCCCCCAGGTGCCCCCTCACGGCCAGCAGCGCGGCCTTGGCGGGACAGGCCCCGGCCCCGGCCCCGGCCCGCT
>JAVJGG010000043.1:10453588-10465742 GCA_035590195.1 Aviceda cuculoides | reverse complement strand
AGAGCGAGGAAGGCACCTTTCGGGGGCGGCGGCAGCGGGGGGGCACCCGGCGGACACGGCGGGCCGGGCGGCGGCCGCAGCCAGGAGCGCGACGGGCAGCGGGGGGAGGATGTTCCTTAGGGACGGAGAGTTACGGCCTGGAGCACCCCAGGCACACCCCAGCGCCGGCCTTCGGCTGAACTTGGGAAGAGCTGGCAGGGTTCGGTGTTTTGTTGCTGCGCTCTTGCGCCCTCGCAGCCCCTTTTCTGCCCGGCTCCCTTGCTGGCGGCTGCTTTTCACCCAGCTAAAACCAAGATACCTGCTAAATCCTCCGCTTGAACCTCCCCGTGAGCACTGCTCCCAGCGCAGACTGCCAGCCACCAACCTGCCCCACCGGCACAGCCACATCCATGACAGGAAAGAATCGAGCGCGGCTCGTCCGCACAAAGGCAGCAGCAGGAGTCTAAAAAGTCTAACGTGTCCCCACAACCTCTAAAACATTGGTCCCCAGTCCCAGATTTCCCACACTCTCTCCCACGCGGTTTTAGAGCATCAGGGAGCGCAAGGATGCTACCGAAACCGTAGCAGCAACAGCAAAAGGACCCTTTACACCCTTCTGCCTCCCACTGCTTGGGCAATATCAGACATGATGAGAATGGAGAGAGGACACAAAGCACGTGGAAGTGTTTGCTTCAGGTTTTCAATTTGTTTGATGACATTCTTAGTTAGGTTCTCCTCACTTCTGGAGAGGCTTTCTCCTGTCGGTATCTAGATTTCTCATAATTCTGAGAATAACAGCAGAGGAGGTGCAAGTACTTAAAATAGGAAGAATATTAATTTAGAACCACCAAAAAATGGCCGACGGGCTCTGAAACAGTGGAAACTTGGTATTAACCTTAAGTAAGCTTTAAGTGATTATTTCAAGAGCCTTTTTAGTAAAAGAAATTTAAATTTAAGAAGGCTGTTTTCAGGAAAGTTACACTCAGACCATTTATGTCATTAGTTCCAAAGCTAGTTGCATTTTTTAATGAGAAAAATAATCCAAATGGACCGAAATTACCTATCACCAAGTCATCAGGTTTTTTAATTCTGCAGTAAAAGAAAAGCAGAGTGGCATGCAGCTGGGCAACAGGGCAAAGCTCATCCTCCTGCACGCTGCAGGATGCATTTTCCCCTTTGTGTCAGTCAGTGTGAGTGCACATAAAAATGTATTTCTATTAAAGAAAAACCCCAAGTTCTTAACCAGAGGAGGGCTGAGAACAGCAGCCACGTTGTGTGTTGACTCTTGAAGGCGAAGCTTCGCCTCCTTTTGGCAACACCAACTTTTCCCACAAAGCCAGGGCTCGGATTTGTACGCAGAAGTGGGAAAGGAGTATAAACTGTTTCTAAACTCAGTGGGTTGTACAGGCCACAGATTATGGTCAGGATTACCAAAGTTATGTACATATGTTCTCAAATTATTGGGTCTGCGTTTTTTTGTTCCTGTGTCCTTTTTATTCACAGACTCTCATGTTCTCAACTCTGCGTGTCCCGGCTCTAGCTGGGAGCACAGCTCACACATCTGTTCCAGTCTTTCCCGATATCCATAGTCCTCATCCTCCCCTCCCTGCAGTACCTTTCTGTTTTCACTTGAAGGCAACCTTGCACCACACATATCTATAAAAAGAACCGGGCTGGAAAAGCACGGCAGCTGCTTCACCCAACAGATATCCCACCTTGCAGGTGGAAAGAGGCTGAGCTCCAGGCGCAGGGGAGACACAGCTCAGTTCTTCTTACAAGGTTTGATTCATCAACATTTGTACACTGCTGACTTTCCATTTAGCTCTTCCACATGCGATTTCAGCCCTCTCCAATCAGAGCCTTGTGAAGCGCGGGAAAGCGAGGATCTGCAGCTGCGCAGGGAGCACGCGTGTCCCTGGGTGATGCCTCCGTGCTCACCACTTGGTTTGGCTCTTCTCTTCACCAAACGCATCAACAGGGACCACAATTAATAGCAAGGACAGAGCGGGAGCTCAGTCTCAAGCGGGGACAGAACAAGTTGGAAAGTATGTAGATAAGAGTGATATTTCCTAATCGGCTGTCCCCAAGGAATTTTATCCTTGGATACTCGGGGAGCCGATTATCTTGGCCATTAGTGAACTTGTGAAGGACAGGTGAGATACCAGCAGACGGGCAAAGGGCAAAGGTAGCAGCTCTCTTCAAAAGCAGGGGACAGGAGGAATCAGGCAATTACAGACCTATCTGCTTAACTGCGATGCCAGGAAAAATACCAGGAGAAATAAGTACCTGAAAAAAACAGAGATGAATAGTAGGACCCATGGACTGCTCAATAGTGAGTGGTACAACATGGCAATGTGTTTTATGCAGAGAAGAAGAATACAAGGAGATGCAATATAGAAAAATTTACGAGTCCAGAGCTTTAAACATGTCTCTTCCATTCATTTCAGGGAACATACACATTGAAAAATTATATACATCCACCTCTTGACACTACTTTGGAAAGAACAACCAATAACATTACTGTGCATTAAGCTGCATTTATGAAACCGCTCTTCAAAGCAGAGCAGTATTTAACATTTTCTTCTTTTCCTTCTGCTCAAAATGACCATCTGGCAACAGACTTTCTGGAATGGAGCCTTTTCTCTGGTTTCTGTTTGGGGACAAATCTGTGCCAACTTCCAGCAGTTCATGTGATTTAGGGATGCAGAACATAGTTCTCTTCTGAAATGTACGTGGGCTTGAAGTCAAATTCAGATACTGAAAAGATCTGGTGTGAAGCAAGCTGTGGGTTACAATACAGTTTTCTCTATGTGCATGCAATATGTCAAACTAGAAAGATTTGCATCCCTTTCCACACAGTCTCAGGCTAAGTGGTAAATTCTGTATTTTATCCACAGTTACTTTACTTGCCCTAAACTAACCCCATCAAACCTGTCTGAAGTTTCATTTAAAACTGCTGGGAACTTCCAATTGAAACTGTAGAATGCAAGATCCTCCTCAGATACAGCGGGCACAATTATGGTCAATTAACTTTTCTTTTAAAAATACCAAAACAAATTCAAACTGCAAGAAGCTAAGAGGTCTCAGGGGCAAAACCTCCCATTTGGGGAGGATGTGGGAGTCTGGGAAGACAGTATAGACTGTCCCTAATGGAAGAACAATTCTCCCTGTGCATCAGCCTGTGTTGGTTTTAGAAGCAACATCTGAAACTTTTAAAAACTAGAGTGTAGTGCATATGCTCAGCTGTCATAGCATACACAGGGCCTTGGAGACACAGACAGGAAAAAAAAGAAGTCTCATCTACTGATCTGCACTGCCTCTATAACTATCCGGTCCCAATTCTGCCCGGTCTATGGGCAGAAAATAGTAAGAAATTAAATCTAAGACCCTGCTTGGAAACTTCAGGCCAGGTTTCTGATCTTTTTTCCAAATGTCCCAGCATACTGGTGACAGAGCTTTGAAACCTGCCCATGTCCATCTGGGGCACAGGAGCAGGCGAGGAGCTGCACAGCCAACGCCGAGAGAGCATCAGCAGGAGGGGGGAGCTGGGCTCTCCAGGCTGAGGGTCATCGCAGGATTAAGCAGAGGACAGGCATGCAGCTCCCTGGGGAATGCCACCAGCCTCCTGTTATTTCTCAGGAAAGCTTCCAGGAAACTATCACTGAATAAACCTTTTTTCTTAAAGTTCTCGTCTTTCTGGGTCTAAAATTTGGGAGGATGGTCTTAGAGTATGTTATAAATGGATTAAAAATATCTTGACTTTTATTGCTTAGAGAAAAAACGTGGCTAAACAATATTTCCAATTAAAGAGGTTAGTGTCTAAGTAGAGGAAAAGACGGAGGCGGTCCCTTCACCTTTGCAAACAGAATGAAATGCAAAAATAAACATCAAAAAACAGGATAAATTAATTACTGTTAAAAATTCCTTCCCAGGTTTATTTCCTTTTATTAGATCTACTAAAGTAGGAGGCCTGAGGAAAAAATTTAAAATCATCAAATCATGTTGCTTCTTTTCCAACAGTCCAGAAAGCAGTCCACAATTTTCACTGAAGTTTTTACCTATGCTTCACCTTTCCCTTTAGCAAATGACCACCTTAGAAGCCAGCCTAAAACGAAAAATAAATGCCTGCCAATGAGCCTGAAAATAATGTTGCAAAGTATTTGCATCGGTATTTTGTGGGGTTTTTTTTAATAAAAGCTGTTACAAAGTCTGGACTGTGCTGGTGTGTAAGTGCCGCACAAGCACACTAAAGACAGATCATGCTCCAAAGACCCTCCCATCCACGGCAAGGAGATGGACAGGGTCTTGTCACTGTTTGGCAGGTGAAGCAGAGTCAGATTTGGATCCCCCCAGTGAGGCGCCTGCTTAGCTGGTACAATTGGGAAGGCTCTAAGCCAGGAGAGGTGCTGGGAACACCGCCACGGCGCTGCAAGAGCCGCACCGTGGAAAACCAGCCCTATTGCCTGAATCAGACCCCTCGATGGGCTGTCTGTAAAGAGCCTGGGCCAAGGCTGCAGCATACCAAGGAGCAGAACTACATATTCTGAGAGCCGTTCCAGGGTTTAAAGTATAAGCCAAGCCTTCCTTGTAATGACAGAGAGGAAAACCTTCGTGACATTTTTAGTAACCCTGTAGGATTTTTTGCAACAACTCTTGATATATGGTGAGCTGACACCTACACCTTGCATATCCTCCTGTTTGTGGTGGGTCTGTCAGGGCTTTGTATTTTTTAGCAGCCAACTGAGCAAGCTGCATCCAGCAGATAGGTGTGTTTCCCAGCATAGGGGCGTTATGCTATGAGAATATAGTAGCTCTTATGAGATAAAAACAGCATCGGAAGCACATGGCTCTCAAATATGGGACAGCCACTCAATCTACTCTAACTAGCTAATGTCACTGGCAAAGTGGAACAAGTATACAGTCTCCTGACCGACTCACCTTCAAAGGGTTGTGCATTTTCACGGTGAATGTCTCTCCCTGATTTCCATTTTTCCTTCTGGGAAAGTCGTTAAAATATTAAACATCTCCATTCACACAAGAGCCAGCTAAATTCCTGTATGCCTATATCCCTGCATACATACGTGTGCGTGGCTCCTAGACCCAGCCGTGGAGGAAATAGGGCGCCGAGTTGGCTTTTTGACCACTTCTCAAATGCCTGCTGCTGCCGCCTATGGTTGCAGACACGACTGCCTCCTGCCAAATAGTAAATAAAGGCTACTCCCCACTCTGAAATTAATAGCAGCTTGTTTTGCCTCCCTGCCAGACAGGTTGTAATCTAATCACACGCCTTGTGGCTTTACCCACCAATCACTCTTTCCTTTCTACTGTCACAGCACATAACATCAGGGGTTCCTCGGCACCCACCATAGGTACATTGGGCTGGGACTTGTTCTGCACCACATCCTGAGGCAGCCTTCCTCATGCACATCTGCGGAGGCCAAAATGAGAGGAGGATGTGCTAGGGGTGCTGGATCACAAACGTTAACGCGGCGTTACCCAACTGCAAAGCCAAGGGATGTTATTTGTCAGGAAACCTTGGTACAGTTTTCGTTTCTCCCAAGTGAGCAATAGCTCTAGCCCAGCGGTGGCTGTTGAACAGGAGCACATGGGTATTTGGCCATTCACAGCCTCCAGACCTCTCCACTGTGGGTGCATGCTGCTTATAGAGGACTTCTGCTGGGAAAACTCACAGCTAGTTATAACACATACAAAAGCCAAATGGTAGAGGTAAGGAGCTACAGCAAGGCATCCATACCAAACAGATAGGGAAAGACTGACTGAATATGATGGTTCAAGCTGAAAAAAAAATGAAATATAGAAGATAGAGGAGAGCAGCAGAGAAGGGATGGACCTGGAGCTTGTGGAAAGGTTAGCTAGCTGTGCTATTTTGGTTCAATTTGTTTGGGAGAAGACAACTAATACAATTAGCTTATCCAGCCAAGAGGCTGGAAGGGAGTCCCGGACGAACATCAAGGAGGCGCAGGCCAGTGCGTGTTTGTGGGCGTCCCTGGTGTCACATAAGCTGCATCACTTCTCCAGGAGACGTAGAAGCAGCCAAGTCAGGTGGCAAGCAGCCAGCCTGGGATTGCTAAGCATCCAGAGCAAGATCTGCTGCAGGCCTTGCTCTCAGATAAGCATGCACACTCATATCTAGATGCATCCTAGACTTGGACGTATGGGCACATGGGCATGAGGGTCTTACTAGTGCCAAAGCTGGCTCCTCAAAGTGCTTTGAAAGAGGAGCAGGGCAGGCACAGATAGAGGTTACTTCTCTCAGGACCTTCACAGTCCTATCATTTCCTAGACTGTTGCATACGTGCTCAAAAAGAAAACAAAAAGCAGTACCTACTCCCCCAACTCCCCCTAAACCTGGCTGCCGGGAGTAGGCTCCAAGCATTGATGCCCTCCACAGAAACCAGCTCACCAACCCTTCTTCTGACATCCTGACCCCAAACAGCCCCCATCTCTCTCTGGATCTCGCCCAGCACTAACATTTGGCCCTTCTGCTCAGACCACCTCTCTAATTAGCTTTGTTCTGACTTCACTGATAACCTTTCGGATCCCACTAAATCCAAAACAGTGTGTTGGAGAAGCCAAATAAGAGAAACTAACGAACCTCCCTTCCTTGGAGAACCTGCCCAGGCTGTATTTCACCTGATTAAAATGGGGTAAGTCCCAGTTCCATGTGTGCGGACACAGATAACAAAGTGCATTACCTGCTGAAATCAGGCAGGAGCACGAGATGCTGCTCTGCACTAAAAGAGGAAAGAAGCTCTGAGTTTGCTCCGTAGACAGCTGTCAGCTCCTTGGACCTGCCAGCTGTGCTTTGGCCACAGCCAGACTCCAATCTACCAGCCGTGTCAAATGTCCTGTTTCCCCCAGCCTGTGGAGCTCAGAGAAAAGAGGATCCAGACAGTGCTTTATCTTGGTGACAACTTTCTTTTCTGAAATCAGTTGGGAACAACATGTCCAGCTATTGCCAAAAAAGATCACCAACAGCTATTGGCATCATCAGCCCTCAGTTATGTGGTTTCCCAAGTGGCACAAGGGATGACAGATTCATATTAATTCCAGTCAGCAAATGGATTATAAATACTCCCCCAGCCAGTTGCCACCTGATAGGACTGTCCTTGAGTCCTCCAACTGTGGAAGGGAGTTGTCAACTCTAAATTTACCCACTAGCACGTATTGTATAAAACATACTACTCTGTGATCCTTGGTAGACACTTGTGCTGTAGCCCAGCATGGATTAGACCAGAAACTGCTAGTTCCATCAACCAGACTGATGTCTCACTGTTGCTTATCTCAAGACTTCGATGGCAGAAAGGAGAGAAGGATGGGTTTGACAGGATGCGTTGGTGTATTGGTCATGCAGTTGCCACAGCAGTCCCATCAAGTCTGAGTTAATGAAGTGATCAAAAGCTAGGCCCACATAACACCTTTCTGATGAGGTAACAGCTTCTGTTCCTAAGGATAGCCTTTCCCATCAGAAAAATGTACCACTACGACTGACATAAGTAAACCCACTCCAAGGATGGGGTGCCCAAAACCAGATAGAGCTGATACAAAACAGACCAAGATAGCATTCCCTGAAAAAAAGCAGTAGGCAGGACGCTAAAAGTTTGTACAAATGGACTATTCACTTGAAGAACCATAATTAGATGGATTTAACTTTTACAGAACAGAAAGGAAACAAAAAGAAATCAAGCAAAGAGCTCCACTTTTTTCTAGCTTTAGAACAGCCCTAGTGTCTGCAAACCAGGCAGGTGCACATGCTAGCGGCACCTGTCTGTGGTAGATTTTCTCACTCAAAAAAAAAGGGTCTGCCTGAGTGGGAGAACAATTTGTAAAAGTTCAGGGCACTTACCGAAAGTAAGCCCATTTTTTTTGCCTGCTGCTTGTTTGTACACAAAAGCTTTCCAAGCTCATCAGCTGGAGACAGCATCCCATCCCCATTGCTCCATGGCCACAGGTAAAACCTGCCCTCAGTTAGACAAAGTCAGGGGAGTTACATGGCTGTTGGTGGCTGCATGACATTGTTTTCTGATTTCACATCCCAGGTTATTCTCTAGTGATGCTCTTTATCGTTCCTGAGGACACCCAGCCTCTCAGGCAGCAGCAAGAGCCTTCTGCTCACCATCTGCACCCACAGCCTGGGTACTCCCCTTCGCCCAAACCCTGCCAGCCTTGGGGGCTCCCAGGCAGGGCTGCAGGTCCCACAAGATGGCACTCGGCCACAGAGTGAGGAACAGCAGCCCAACAACCCAGTGGCTGCTTCTGGACAGGGCAGGCTCTCCCACCTAATAGAGGCTTGCCACATATTTCCATTATTTTCACCTGCTGAGCACTTTTTAGCAGTTGAGCCAATATGGTACCTGTCCACTTTCTGGGAAACCTCGGAGGAGAGCAAGGCTGGAAAATGATGCATCACAGAAATCCTCGGGATCCTTGCCTTGACAAAGTGTAGCAAGCACACCTTTGTGTTTAGGAAAAGATTTGACCTTGTGCCTTTGTACCAGGAACAGACATTTTTGTCACCGACACGAGAATCGCCCTATATGTAGCCATGTTATACGTGCTGCTCAATAGCAGTTTCTCCATGCTTCCTACTTACTTGGAAGACTGTAGCATCTTTTAACATCAAAAATGCTTCTAACTCACACTGCAGCTCTCTCACGTGGGGTACCCCAAATCAGTGGATGCTTTTAACCTTAAACTCTATACCTTAAATTCTTTAAGCAGTAGGGGTAAAGCTCCTGGACTATTTCCTCCCCACATATAGGATAGGCAAAGGCAGAACGACTTGTCCTTTCAAAGCACTCGGACACCCCTGAAATGAAAGAGGAACCAAAAAGCTCTGTCTCTGTGGTTTAGCAGTGTGCTGTGGAACAAGGTCTGGAGCTCACCAGGAGGGATAAAAGTAAATATTGAATGGCTGCTTTCTGCACAAGCAGTGTGCATTCTGTGCACTTTGTGAGACAGAGGCTTTAGGAAAAAAAGCAAAGCTGAAACAAACCCAAAAGCCCAACGGGGAATGTACACAACAGAGTCACATCCCGAGTGCCGAGTGCCTGGCTTCGCAGCTCGCACAATGTCTCTTTCACCTCATTTTTGCTCATGTGTGATACATATAAAAAGTAGTTCAGACCCCAGTCATACAACAGGCTTTTTCAAAATGCAGATTTACTCCAGGGCTGCTGGAGCTTATCATGAAAAAAGTACATAGAGCAAACATCATTTACTCACATCAAAATGTAGAGTAGGAATCTGCATTGCAGGACATTTTATCCTACTGGAACTTTAATCCAGCTAATGCTAACAAGTCATTCAGAATAAACGTGGTGGGAATGAGAACAGGAGAAAGAGTCAACTAAGCAAATGGACCTACTCTGTTTCCACTAGATCTCCACCACGGAGTTACACCAGCAGTGACGAGTCCATTGCCTCCTCCTGCACGACACCTAAAATCTCAGCACTAATGCAGCCAAGGATCAGACTAGCAGAGGTTTCAAATCCCCGATGAATTTTAAGTTCCCAAGACAGGAGATACATGATCATTTTCTGCTCTGTTTTGCCACAGCTTCTGTCACCTTGAGTGCGGGGTGCTGCCTGAATGTGAATGACTGGATCAGCTTCATATTTTGTAAATATTATTGTTATTTTATGAACTTTGGCATCAATAAGAGCAAAGCTAGAGAGGCTGGGATATGACACAATGGTTTTGAGCTTGGCTGTTATTTGTCCATTTTTTAAAAAGTGGGCAGGGAGAAGGAAAAGGATAGTTTAGAATTGTGGTTAAATACATTTTTTTCTCTAGAGGCCTTTAGGTTTTTGCCTTTGCTTTGTTTATTCTTCTTTGGGACTAAGTAAAGTCATATTTTTAAACATAGGACATCCCCCATTTCCTTTTTAAATACTGAAATTCTAAGAGTCACCCTAGCCAGGGCTCAGGCTGCTCTGACTGCTTGGAGCCAAATGCATCTTTCAGAGGGTTTTCTTGTGGCCTAAGAAAGTATTTATTTTTTCAGTCATTCCACTTGGATGTACCTTTGTTCACTCTCCAGGAGCGGTTCAGTTTCATGACTTTTTTCTTTGAAATCACAATATGTAATAGAGTTCCTAGATTGGGCCTCACTGCTGTTATGGTAGTTCAAGCACAGGAGTGATCCTTGTAATTCAGATATTTAAAATTTGACCAGCGCTTTAGGATCTTACTGAATCAGCGCTTACATATTTCCTTATTTCTCTTTTGGGGGTTTACAGTCTTTTTATTTTTCTTAAAAGTGGATGCATAATCCAGCTCCAATATACACAAATCCAAGGGCACATTTTTACTAAAGCATGTTTTGACAGCATGGGCGGTGAAGATCAGGGCCCTGGCTGAAAGCAAGGATGTACCCCTCCTCTCTGGGATGGACTCTGCCACACAGGAGGGGTGGAAGCCATAGGGCAGCTAATCCTGAACTACATTGATGGGGGTAGCGGGGGAAACAATTTCTGCTGGACACAGTGAAGGGCAAAAGCCCCAGAAAATACTTTGGGACAGAGATTTCCACCTCCCCAGGCTGGCTGTGCCTAAAACGTGTTTCCAAACCCAAGGAGCCACCGTGAGGCTCCGTGAGGATTCAGTGCCCCTGTGCAGACGCAGTGTCGAGTATCTCTCAGCCGGAGCTGGAGGTCGGGAGTGCATCGCCCAAGCGAGTGCCCCGGGCACAGGGGGGCTGCGCTGGGGCGGCCGGAGGGTTGGAGTGGAGAAAGCATCTGGGAAGAAGCAATGCAGAGCCTGACAGCTCCGAGACGGCCAGATGTTTTCATCATTATGGAAAAAAATCTGTTGGTGCCTCTTTGCCCAGAGAAACACTGGAGGAGGAAATAGCCTCTTGAGCTCCGATCGGGGTTGCATATTAAAAATGCAATGGGCCAGGGTCAAAAAACAACAGAAATGGGAGGAAGGGATCTTTTCTGACTCATGCTCTAACATTCAATGTGAAGGTGCCCCGAAAGCCTGCGCTGCCTCCCCAGGGATCTTTTCCCAAATCACTGCCTCAGAGAGCTGGAGAGACGGGCCCGAAACATGGGCCCAAGTGATGTTTCTGCAGCACCCCCCCCGCCCCAGCGCTCCCTCGGCCCTCCAGCTGCAGCAGGTGCTGCCCGAGGGATGTGCAGCCCCGGGGACACGTATCCCTGGAGCTGCATGGCTCTGGAGACACGCAGCCCTGGGCTTGCAAGGAGGCTGAGCACAGCGATAATGCGACCAGGGGCTGGGGACCCCTGTCCCAGCTTGCAAAATCAGCCCTCCCGGCCCCAGACACCCCTGTGCGCCCCAAGCCCCTGGCTCAGTGCTGGAAGCCAGACCAGGAGACACCCAAGAGCGAGAGCCTGGGTCTTTCAGCCGCACGGGATAACAGGTCCCAGGTTTTTCCCTTCTCTCCCCGCATTCCCTGCAGGCTCCGTGCCTCTCTCAGCCCAAGTATCCCGACGGGCTGCAGGACGCCAGGATGCGGCCAGCCCCTTCCCCCGGGCAGCTCCTCGGGATTCATCCCTCCCCACCGATCCCCCCTTCCCAAAAGCAGCGCGGCCCCCGGCCCCCGCCGGCTCCTCTCACTAATTTTAGCTTTCAGGCACGAAAGATACGGTGCAATTAAAAAGCAAAAGTAACCCCAGAGGACCGCCCGGGAGAAAAGCGTGCAAAACCGTAAGAAAACGCCAACAGCCAAACCCAAATCCCTCCAGTTTCTGTAAGAAATAAACCCTATCCGCGAAATAAAAGGGCGTTTAACGTTTCGTGCATTTCACTTGGATTATTTTGTTCTTTAATTGACAAATAGAAAACGCGGGCGGCGTCTGGGCTTGGAAACGGACGGCAAACGGCACAGCTCTGCCAGGGAAGAAGGCAGGCACCAAGGCACTGCGGGGAACTCTCCCCCCTTTCCTCCCTTTCTTCTTTTTACAGTATTGCTGGGTCTCCAAGAGAAAAAAAAGGCTGCCTTTTAAATGGTGCTTTTCCCCCTACCGCTAAAAACCGGGCTGATAATGCAGGAATTGGGAAAAAATGCAGATCTGGTTTTATTTATGCGACCTTCCTTTGAAATTTAAAAAGAAACTTGTGAAGATATTAAAAACTTGGAAATTTTACCCGGGGGGGGGGAGGGGGGACAGTAAAAATCTAGAAGAA
>JAVJGG010000043.1:10408024-10448463 GCA_035590195.1 Aviceda cuculoides | reverse complement strand
GGAGCGGCCGAGGTCGGACCCCCCCGGCTCGGGGCCGCCTTCCCCTCCGGATTCACCGGGCAGAGGGGGACCCTCCGGGGCAGGCACTGCCTTGCCAGCTCCGGGCCTGACCCGGGAAAGGCGTTTTGGGCCCGGGATGGAGGAAGGGAGCGCTGGGACCCCTTTCTGCCGTCCCGAGGGAGGTGGATGACGCCAAGGCAGGGGAACCTGCGGCCGCGGGTCTGGGTTTGGGGCAGGGGGGAAGGGGATCACTCCGCTAGTTTAGGATTTATCTAACCTATCCCGCTTAGCTTGGAATAAAAAGGAGGCAATGAGGTTAGAAAGAGCGGCGGGCGGTGCGGAGGGCAAGGGGTGCCGCAGACACCCGGCAAAGTCCCGCCGTAGGCCCCTCACCTTCCCGGGGCACTTCCCCCGTTCTGCAACTGAGGAAAATCCCCTCCAAGCTGTTTCCCAGGGAAGTCCGCAGGAAGCGCAGCCGTGAAGAGGGAGATGGCAGCTTGGCCGCCCCCCCCCTCCACCTCCCCTCATTAAATAGCAATATTTCAGGCCTCCCCGTACACACTAATCGCTCCAAGTGTCATCGCAAGATCCGGATCTGGTTCGCGAACAAACCGCTCCCAGGACACCGGCAGACGGCTGCAGCAAGAGGCTGCGAACGCCGGGGCTGCTGCTGCTGCTGCTGCGCCGGCCAGCGGTGCCCAGAGAGCGGGACGAAAGTCACAGCATCGCCCGCAAAAATATCCTTAACTAAATCCCCCAGAAGGGAGCCCGAGGGTGCCGAGACACCAAAGCTCGGGGGGGGAGTGGGAGAGGGGACAGCAGCAGCAGGTACGTTCAGGAAGGGGCAGCCCAGGGAGGGCAGCTGCGGGCAAGGTGTCCCCTTTTCCACCAGCCTCGGGAGGGGGGGGTTCCTCCGTCTGCGGGAGGAGGAAGGATTTGCAAAACTCGCCCTGCGACCCCACGGCCTCCCCGGGCAGGGCCCGGCCGACGGACCCCCCAACTCACCGCACCCCGCAGGGCTTCTCCACTCGTCTCCCCAGCCCCTGCCTTATCTCCCACCACCCTCCGCCACGCCGGGGCTCACAGGGGACGAGCCGACCCCCGTGCCTCTCAGAGCCGGGCGGTCCGCACCCAAGAAGTCGCTAGAGGAAGGTTTTTTAATTTTTTTAAAAATTTTTTCCTCACCCCTCCAAAGCCAGAAAGCGCCCTAACGCCCTTCCTCAACCTGCGACTTTGCCGCTAAGGTTTATTTTAACGACTCCAAGCGCGTTAAATTAACGAGCTCCCACTTGTGCCCCATGAATCCAGGGGCCTGCGGGCAGCCGTGAGCCCGCCCGGGCTGTGGGGACCCGGGCAGCACCGGGGCTCACCCCCGACTCCCGGCCGCAGCCCCGTGGCCGGCTGCTTTAACTTGCTCCGCTCTTGGCCCCAGAACCCCTGTGTATTTTACAACACCTTCAACCCGCGGTTTTTTGGTTGGGTTGGTTTTTTTTGGTGGTGGTGGTGGGTTTTTTTGATGGTGGTATTTGTTTTGATATCCCTTCCCCCCCAGACAATGCTAGGTTTTTTGTTTGAAAGCTTTACAAACAGGTGGGGGTGGGAACACAACCGGCATTTCCCCCTCCAAGGCAAGGCAGGGGCTGTTTAGGGGCTCTCTCCTATCAACTGGGTTTTGCCGCCGTCGCGCTGCTTCAGAATATCTGTATAAACCTTAAGCGCGGATTGCCCCTTCAGCGTGCTTCTCACAACAGTGAATTCCCGTTTTCTAGTTCCTGCGATCGGATATTGCAGAATAGTAAAAACGAAACCTCCGTTCCCTCGCTTAAAAAAAAAATAAGAAATCAGCACATATTTGGTTGATGGTTTCCTCCCAGCCTGTTTATTTAATCTTGACTGTATGATAGATGACATCAGATAGCAGCTTTGTACACATTAGGCCATTCTGGATTTTTTTTTTTTTTAATGGATCAACAAACTCAGCGAGGAAAAGCTGGATAAATACAGTGCCGCCCCTTTAAATGAGTGGGGATGTTTTTGAGATGTATTACTATATTAGGTGACATGGAACTTTGCATCTCTCATACCATCACTGCAATGTTGGCCAATAGAAAGCTAAAGTCACCCAAAAACTGCCTAGTCCCTCCTTCCCTTCCCTTATGGTCTGGTCCTACCTGCCTCCAGTGCACAAGTCAAGGCTACTCGCGGGAATGCTATGTGCCCCCTCCGTGAGCCCACGCTCCACCACTGCTCCAGGTTGGCTGCTCCTCACCTACTTTTCCATGACCCTGGGCTCCGGCCGCTGCCCCGCTCTCCTCCGCAATGTTTCCTAGCCCTGTGACAACGACACCCTTCTCGGTCAAGGATATCTTGAACCTGGAACAGCATCAGAGCGGTCTGGCCTCCATGGAGCTCTCCTCGCTGTCCTCCCCCTCCTGCATGCTGGCCACCTTCAAGCAGGAGACGTACAGCGCCGAGCCCCCGGCCCTGCCCGACCTGCGGGAGGAGCTGCCCGAGGCGCACCCGGCCAAAACCGCCGCCGCCTTCCCCGGCTCCTACTACGTCAAAAGTTACGTGGAAATGGACTCGGGCAAGGACGCCAAGGCGGACAAGAAAGGTAAAGCCAGCGAGTAACGGGTGGTGCCGGCCGGGGCTCGCCTCCGAACTGAGGGGGGAGGCAAGGGGAAGGCGACCCCCAAACCGGGGCTGGGCGCTCGGCCGAGGGCGGCTTGGGCTCCCCGGGGGAAGGGGACGGACTGACGGATGGACGGACGGAGAGCGCGGGGCTGCGGGTGGGAGGCACCGCGCCCGGCCTGGGGGAGGAAGAATGCGGGAGTGAAAGCATCTTCATCCCCTCGCAGGCCCCGCGGTGCAGGAGCAGGACAGACCCACCGCCGGGAGCAGAACAGACCCACCGCCGGGAGCGTCCCACTGCGCCCGGACACCCCCGCGGCTCCCCCGAGCAGGGCCGGGGCCGCGGCCGCGCTGGCTGCCCAAGGGGACGGGCAAAGCTGTGGGCTGATACGCGAGGCCTCCCTCGAGCTTGTCCAGAAACTGGGCGACAAATCTAATTTCTAAGTCGCCCAGCTGAGCGTAGGCTCAGGGCGGGATTCGGTACGAAGGCGACACGCGATAAGTGCAGGCTGTGGTGCAGGCGGTCGCGACTCAAATCAGTGCACGGAGCATCCTTGTTCTCAAACAAGCTGGGGCTCACTAGTGGTACACGCCGTTTATCGAACATCGCTTTAATTTTTTGCACCTTTTTTTTTTTCTTCCTTTCCCCGTTTATTTTGCTGCAGAACTGTGTTCCCTGCACAAGAGCCTGGAGCAGGAGAAAAGGGACCTGGAAGATCCCGAGCGCCCCAGACAGAGGAAAAGGAGGAAACCTCGCGTCCTCTTTTCTCAAGCCCAAGTCTACGAACTGGAGAGAAGGTTCAAGCAGCAGAAATACCTCTCGGCTCCCGAGAGAGACCATCTAGCGAACGTCCTAAAGCTCACCTCCACCCAGGTGAAAATTTGGTTCCAGAATCGAAGGTATAAGTGCAAAAGGCAGAGACAAGATCAGACCCTCGAAATGGTGGGCATCCCTCCCCCCCGGCGGATAGCGGTGCCGGTGCTGGTGCGCGATGGCAAGCCCTGCCTGGGGGAGTCTTCTCCCTACAGTTCGCCGTACAATGTCAGCATTAACCCCTATAGCTACAACGCCTACCCCGCCTACACCAACTACAACAGCCCCGCCTGCAACGCCAACTACAGCTGCAACTACCCGTCCGTGCAGACCATGCAGCCCTCGGCGGCCGGCAACAACTTCATGAACTTCAGCGTAGGGGACTTGAATTCGGTGCAGACGCCCATCCCGCAGGGGAACGCGGGGATCTCCACGTTACACGGGATCCGAGCCTGGTAGAGCCGCCCCCGCACCCGGCCCGCTCCGCTCCCCTCCGCGGACCGCGGCCCACCGGCGAGACCCCGGGGCCGGGGATGGAGGGGCCTCGGCCGCGCCTGCGAGCCGCTCTCGGGACATGTCCAGGCGGCGGGGGAGGGATGAGGACGGTCCGATGTAGCATCCCGGCGGAGTTGGCGGCCATTTCCAGCGGGGAGGTCTGCGGTATTTCGTGCGATGGCTGCGCTCCGTGCGGGGCCAGGCGGGCACGGTGCAGGGAGGCCCGGCCCTGCCCGCAGCTCCCGACCCGTGTCCCGGCCCCGGCCCCTCTCGCTCTCCCTTCCACCGGGGTTTTCGCCCCGGTAATTCCCCCCCTTCCTTCCTACAAAGCAGCCGGTCATTTTGCTTGACTTGATCCCAACAACAGCCAGCCAAGCCCTGCAACTCTCTTTTTTTTTTATTTTTACTCTGTACTAATTATTATTGAGATCCACACTTAAGTTTTGCACTTCCCGTACGGTCCCCGCTGTTCGGCCAGTTCAGCATCTCGCCAGCCCCCAGGCCTCCCCTTGCGGGGCTGCTCACACCGGCCTCGGCAGCGCCCGGGGCCGGGCCGGGAGCGGGGCAGGCGGCGGCTCTCGCCAGCGCACGGATGAGGACAGACACCCCCCCCCCCCGCCCCCCCCGCCGAGGAATACAGACACTCCGACCTGCCAGGTCCCCGTAGGGTTATGCACTAAAACGTGAGTTAGTATTGGAATGCACTGTCCGCCCCGCCGCCCGTTCGTACGTGTTTCCCTTTGCTGTACAAGCTGATGGAGATCAGCGAGTTGTCATTAAAGAGAGTGGCTTAACCTTGCGCGTCCCTGGCGTTCCTTGGGCGGCCCGGCCCCCCCCCCCCCCCCCCAGCAGCCCCCGGCGGCGGCAGCTCACGGGCCGCCCGCTGCTGCCGCCTCCTGCTCCGCTCCAGGAGCCTTTCCCTGCCGCCCCCGGCTTTGTGTAGCCCTCCCGTAATTTCAGCAGTTCCCTTTTTTGACGCCTGCAAACGGTACTTGTATTTTAACGTCTTTCCAAGTTAATTTTAAAACTGCTTTTTGAGCCCACGGCCCGAACAGGACCGCTATGCACCGGCCGTGTGGGGCTGGGGTCGGCGCCAGCCCCGTCGTCCCCCCGTCCCCCGCCGTCGGTGACCCCATCGGTCCGAGTCTCCGGGAGCGGAGGGCCAGCGGCCGGTTTCTTCCCTGCACAGAAAAGCAATGCAAGGGGGTGGGGGGGTGGGGTGTACAAACACCCCGAGCCCTAAACCAAAGGGATCGGGCTCTGCTGGAGGGCAACTGCCCCCAGCGCATCCGCGGGAAGGTTCCGCAGTCCCTCCTCACCCTGTCCCCAGGGGGGAGAGAGGCTAAGGACCCCCCCGCCTGCCCCCAAACTGCCCAGGGGCAGCGAGCAGGGGTCCCCACCGCCCGGCTCCCTGCCTCTCCTCTGCCTCAGCCCCAGCCTCTCGGCCGCTTTTACAGTAGTCGCTATCAAATGTCAATTATTGGGAGTGAGAAACAACAAACGTTGTAATTCAGCGCAGTCAAAACATCCTCTGAGTGTCTGAGATTGTCCGGCCCGGTGACAAGGCGATTAGGGGAACCTGCACCCTCTCCTGCCTTGGCCATATCGGCCCCATCAGTAAACAGGGATGGAGACAGGGTGGCTGTGGCCCTGGGACATAGGATGAAAGGCTGCCGGTGAATGGAAGCTGCCTGCAGCCTCTATCCCTCCTTCCCAAGGGGACCAACCTCCCCCCCCCCCCCCCCCCGAAGGTAGGATTGCACAGATAAGGAGCTCTGACCTCCCTCCTATCTCTGCAAATGGAAGAGGAGCCCTGGGTGCTGCTCACAAAGCCCTAATGCAAGGTGGAGAGTAGACACCTGCCTGGGGCTCAAGGCTGGGGAAAGGGTGGCCTTGTGCCACCCCCCAGGACAGTCTGCCCTCAGGGGCACTTACCCCAGAAGGGCTGAGGGACACTGGCTCAGTTACAGCAAAGGGGACCAGAACCTGCCAGTATGAAGCAGGGACACAGGGCTGCCTGCCCTTAAGTGCACAGGAGCTGGGGCCAGCCCCAGAGCTGTGCAGCCCGAGAAGAAGAAGAAAAGGCCACTTCTCCTCCTCATTTGAAATCTCTCCAATCCTGGTATCATTGGCTGCATGATGACTTTTACCTTCTTCCCACAGAGGCTTTGCATTGGAAGGACACACAGACTTCAGCAGATGGTAGAGAGGCAGCAGGTTAGCCAGAAAATACTCTGCTCTGAGAGGGCCAAGGGTGTCTACCTCTGCAAGAGCCCCAGGCAAAGAGCATGGGAGGGGCAGGAGAAAGCTGTGTTTAAACTCTGTCACTGTTGGATGCTGTGGGGGCATCACAGTTTGGTGCCTCAGTTTGCCTGATCTGTAAAATGGGCACAACGCTGCCATCCCACTCCCTGACGCTGGTGTCAGTAGGGGTTGGATCCTGCCCATGCAGAGCTTGGCCAGGATCAGAGCTCACAGGGAGCCCTCAGGAGACAGGACAAGTCCTCAGTTAACATGAGAGAAAGCATTAAGATTAGCTAAAACTTGAACCACTACTTTCAGAAGCTGCCTCTGAGTAGGACCCTTTATTACGTGGTCTACCAACATGGACTGCACTGAGAGTCCAGGAAAAGCCCCAGGAAAAAGTAACTCCACACATCAACATAGCACCCCTGTCCACATACTCTGAACATCCTTTCCCTTCCTCAGATCCCGTAATTTCTTCAAATCTGTTTATTTTCCTCCCGTAATATCTCAGAGCTACAGCTATCGGGGAATCCAACTGTCCAGTGGGATTTAGCCTGTTGTTGCTCTGCAGAGGCTGGCCTGGGCACCAGCTTTGGGTCCGATTTCCAGGACTGCACTGTGCTCATTCTCAGTAGGGATGGTTATACTACAGCCCCTGCCCACACCGCTGCTCACATGCTCCCCTCCTCCCCACGCTTCCCCATTCCTGTGGGAATTGCATCACGAGCAGATGCAGAGCAGGATAAGACAGGGGCTTGGAACAGCAGCCGGAGCCTTGGAGCCAGTTCAGAAAGCGATTTAGGCAGAGGACACAAGCGCAGCTGGCCGAGGCCGAGCGCAGTGCGGCAGCCCAGCTCTGGCAGAGGCACCAGTGGCTGCAGAGCGAGGCACGGTCGAAGACCTTTCACCAAGGGGAAGTGCAAGAGGGCTCTACAGGAGGCATTAACGCCCAGCACACTGATTTTGGCCAAGGGAGGGCTCGCTGTTGCTACTCGTCCTGCTCTTCCAGGTCTGCCTCACCACACAGCACGAACAGCCTCTGCCGGGGCAGGCGGTAGTGAAAGGTCTCTCCGGGACCTTCCGAAGGCACCGAGGCTGTCGGCACACACCACAGCACGGTGGTGTGCTCTCCTGAGTCCAATCCTCTCGAAGGCTTAGAAAAACTGAATGCATCAATCTTGACATGTTTCCCTGCCCGAGACTGAAGTGTTTCACATCTATAGAGCAATATGAAAAGCCTGTGCTTAGAAAACGTTATTCCAAAGAAAAGGGCAGGATACTGGCGTTTCCCCAGGAAACCTGAAATCAGAGATCCTCTCAGTGTTTGGGGGCATGCTAAGGGGTGTGGGAAAGAGGCTTTAACAAGATTTGCACTTGGATTTGATCTCGGTGTCCTTTCCTTTTTTTTTTTTTTTTTTGATTACGCAGCCTGGCCCTGGCATTAATTTCTCTGTTTTAGACCGGCTTTTTTAGAAGAACTCAGTGCCCCAACTCTGCCTGAAGGTAACAGGGCAAGTGCAGCTCAGCACCACTTGTCTTCTCGAGACAAACTGCATATGGTAGGTTTATACAAACTATTTGGAATTCACACAACTTGTGCAGGAACAAGTTGTCAGCTGTAAGGGGCTGATACCAAATCCCTCGCCTCTAGCAGTTTTGTAGGAACTGAAGTAATTGTTTTTCCCAAATAACACCCCTGCAATTCCTGAAGCGCATCTGTGGCCAGAATTTTATTCCTTAAGTTCAAGAAGTTTTCACATAGAAAGTTATTCTCTGGAGTCAGAAAACAAGGAGATATGGTCCTGGCAGGAATTAGCTAAATGTTTCAATGTTCCTGAGCAGCCCAGCAGGAAAACAACAGATCAACAACCCTCTCTCCTTAGCCCCCTGCTCCTAATTAATCTCACTGACAACAGTTTAGATCAATATCAGCAGTAAGTGATCTCTTGTTAATGGGGATTATTAAGAAGAATCAACACCTTTAAAACGCTACTCCACGTTGTCTCCAAAGTGAGAAAGGGATAAGCTTTCAGGCTAGAGCCTGATTTTTCATTCCTGGGTGGTTAGCTATTGACTACACCACCAACTTTTTCTGCATCAAAATGTAGGATTTGAGAGGGAAGTGGAGACTTCTTATAACAGAAGATCAAGCACTGGCAATACATTTGTGAAAGTTAATCAATCAAGGTTTAGCAAAGTGACATGGAGTAAGTTACTTGAAAATCACTGCCTGTCTCCTGCAGTCATTTTAAACCCCGCCACTCCAGAGCATCATTCAGTAAGAAAGCCCCATTTAGCGACAAGATCATCCTCAGAGCAGTCCATCAGCCACAGGCCCTTCCTAACCTCTTCCTAGTTCACTTCCACACCAAAAGGGAATTCCAGTGGGTTTTTTTTCCCACCAGCTTTTTCTCTCTCAAAATAGCTTGCTTTATTATTTCAGTACAAACTCCAGCCTCAACAGAGGTCTCATCCTTATGCTTCCTCCACTTCATGGGTAGTGCACTGATCCACACAGATTTTTCCTTCTAGGTACCAACAAGGGATATTTAAGGATCTCAAACTCCACTCCTCTCACTTCCCACTGCAGTCCTCAGAAAACACAGAGCAAAAGCACCAGCTGAACTAGATTATTGCTGCTGCTTCTAGCTACAGTGAAGGTTGTACTCTGTACCTTAGCTGATTGACCAGTTTTAAAGCATCTCTACCGTTTCTGCTGCAGTACTGCACAGACTTACCCCAGACTGTTGCTTGAAAGGGCTATGAGAACTTATAGACTGGCTGAAATGAGTTAAAATAGGTGAGTTTCTCTGTCTTTGTGTAAAGGAGTTACTGGGACTGCAAATCACATACTGACAGCAGCCCAGGAAGAGAGAGAAAAATTCAGAAAAGCAAAGCAGGGCATTTTTAAACCAGCTCTGTATGCTGAGCAATTGATGCACTGACTCCACTGAGACTATAATAGATCTGTTAAGTCATCCCTGCTTAAAATAGCATATTTTTTTTGGTGTCAGAGAAGCATGGGTGAATGGCTAAACCACAGGTCTGTAAGTCAGGAGATCTGGGCACTTTTCCCAGCTCCATTAGAGAGGGACATCATGTTTGCAATTGGGTCAGCATATGCAGACCCTCACTCCTACACAACTGTATGCAGAGGCCATGCCAGTGCAGACGTTCACCAATAAGATTTGCAAAGATCACTCAATACTTGCTTAGTTTGGTGTGGTGGAAAAATAAGTTGTCCGAAAGAAAAACTAACTTGCAAAGGGGCAGAATCTCTTAGTGGCCAAAATGATTTTATTTCTTAGGTTTGGATAAAATTAATTGGTCTTGGGGAGACATCCTGGAACTAAATTACTATTTGTGGAGACAGGTAGGCTGAAGGAGAAACAAGCATGAATGACACTACTGTACAGTGGGCAAGGTCAGGAGTTAACAGGCTTAAATAGGAAAAGAAAAGCAAGTTTGTCAAGTGTTTCAAATTCTGTGAACTGCTCCAACTACCACTTAGTAAGAAACATAACAAACATAATTTAGAAAGGCATTTTAGAGTTTTGTTCATATAACCAACATATCTGGTTGTTGAACAAATTATTAACTTCCACAGTTAAAAACACCTATTCTTAGAAACATTTTCTAGGTGTTCTGCATATTGGGAATAGGATTTGGTGCACTCTGCTGCTGCAAGAATATACCATAGTTTATTTTAGCACAGCAGACATTTCCTAAATAGATTGCATTGTCCTCCAGCATAAGCTTTGAATAAGTCACAGTACTGGCTCCTAGAAATTGCCCCCAAATCCCATCTTCCTGGCCAGGACTTTTTTGTACACCTCGCTATCTGTGAAAAATAAAAGCTGCTTTCAGAGCAGTTGCTGCAGTCAGTGGAGGTGCAGCATACAGACATGTGCACAGTGCTGGCTGGCTGTCATCAAGAGAAGCCGTTAAAAAACAGGCCACAAAAAAAAAAATCCAAACCCATTTCAGTCAAATAAGTAAGATTCTTATATTTTTAAGTATCAAAAACATAGAACGAAGTCTTACTGCCTGGCTTCAGCAAGTCAGTTCTAATGATGTCAAGGAGATGATTTATAGTATTTCAGGGAAGGAAAATATAAATCTTGGTTGCCTTGAGGTTTTATGTACTGCTTTATGCATTGTGCAGTGTCAGCTGCTGCTTGCCTCTCCACCGCATACCCACAGAGACAGGTCCAGCTCCATGCTGCAATTACACACACTTCACTTTACGGACATGGTTAATCCCACTGAAGATTCTCATACCGACAAGGACAGCATACGAGGGCTCAGAGTGGAAGTAGACGGACATGCTGACACCCAGCTACATTTCTGGCACCCTCCCATGCTAAGGCTCTAGTATCCTTCTGCTATTTATTTCTAGTTACGAGGGTTAGAGGGGTTTTTATACTTGTTCTGGGTTACAGGGTATATCCAAGTTTTTCTTTCCAATTACATGCCCAGAAAGCAATCCATACCCTGCACCTCAGTGGGTGTTGCAAGAGTCCCCATCCTGTAGCCACCAAACATACAGAGATGCCATGCATACAGTCATGCTCAGAATGCTGGTTCCTCACTGGCATCTTATAGACGGCCCTTTTCAAGCAATGCCAAGAAAATTGCTTTACTTAACCTTAGTTCTGAAGACATGAAAGCGGAATTGCTGCTATAAAAAGAGGCGTTCTGCCATATCTCTCATCCAACACTCACAGGCATCCAGCATGCCCGTCTGGGACCTCAGGCTAATTTCTCCTTTTAGAAGCGCACACACACACACACAAAATAAAGAAAAAAAAAAAATAAAAAAAAAATCAGTGAGAGCTGCTGGTCATCAGCACCTCTGAGAGCCAGGCCTGAGGTGACTACATTTGTCTGGTTAGACACCAATTTAGAGCCTACCACTATTTCACCTTGAGAATTTAAGCCTAAATGATTTCTTACACAATGAGGCATTAGAACTGGAAACCAAATTTCCCTGTTCATTCCTCTGCAATAACATTATAACATTTCATTTTTATACACAAAGATTATTTC
Organism: Aviceda cuculoides; assembly: GCA_035590195.1. NCBI lineage: Eukaryota > Metazoa > Chordata > Aves > Accipitriformes > Accipitridae > Aviceda > Aviceda cuculoides. The sequence continues at coordinate 10,437,227 of JAVJGG010000043.1, read as the reverse complement.
CCCTGTAACAAGATGAAGGTAAATACTTGATATTTTTTCCCCCACCAAAAATGAAAAGTAAGAGCACACAAGAGAATCACACCTAGTGCAGCATGCTGGAACAACAGGGACAGTTGTAGGTTAATTTCCAAATACCCTCTTTGCTTTTCTTTCTTGTCTAACCACATTTCCAGTCCTATTCCTCTCAATATTCTGGTTGTGAAAACACTGTGCTCTACTGCTTTGATCTGCTAGTGAAAAGCCCTTTCATGTCTTGCTGTCTTCATTACTTTACATTTTAATTGCTGGCCTTGCATGGGACAGACAGGTGGTACAAGGTCACAACAGGAGATGACGGATCGTTTTTGGCAGTGTGTGTCCAGATTACGCATGCTGAAATCAACCTGTGCGGCAGTAACCCGTCCTGCGCTGGGGGATCAGGGGGGCATGCACAACATCTGATGGCTACAGCCACCAAATACCTATTTTAGGTCCTATTAGAAAATAATAATGCACTACACTTCTTCAGTTCTTTCAGATTAGCATTTCAAAGCACCACACGCACGAGTGTTACTTACCTGAGCACCACCATCCCTACAAGCTACTGGGACAACCATTTCACGTGTAGGTGAAATGATAAATCCAGAAACAGGGATTTAACTCAAGTTACTTAGAAGATCAGGGAGTGTTAGAGGTGAAACCCTGAAGTGTCACATCAAAGCTTCTGCACCAATGTCTGAGCCTTGGTGAAGATTTCTGAAGAAAAAAATCCATTTCAGATGAGAATCTTATTTTAAAGCCCATAAAAGTCACTGGGGAAATGGAAGTGGGTTTGCTTTTAGAGCAACCCAGAGCTTCCCTTATTTTTCCCTAGAAGATGACAATTCAGTGCTTTGGACCCCTGGTGTACAGGAACTTCAGTTTTACCCTGACTCCATCTACTTACACTTAGCAAATGCATACACCCATCGTTACTATGATACAGAAGGTTTATTCTCCTATGCATTTGACTTGCTAACTTCTTGGTCATCGCAAGAGTTACAGAAGGTTCATTGCAAGGATAGCTATATTGGACAGTAGGTACCATACTGCTATTTTATCTACTTGGACAGAGAAGGGGTGAGAAGTCATAAAGAGGAAAACACTTTGGACTGTATCATAGAAGATACCAGGCTAGATCACCTTACTTGTCCCTTTTGGCCTTAAAAACCTTTAGATGGAACGAATGGGCTCCCAAAGCAAAGGCTGGATACAAATGTGCTTCTAGATGTCATGTAATTCAGACCCGAACTTGAATGCAAGGCCCTTTACAGCACAGAGAAGCCATGATCTCGGTTCTGGCGACATCCAGGATGCTCTTCTGGTGAAAGTCAATAACTCTATGTTCAACTTGTGTCGCAAGGTATTTTGGGGGTAGATCCATTCAAATCTCAGTGTCTAACCAAAACAGAATACAGAGGGTATTTTGCCAAAGTCAGACACTTATTTGCTCCCAGTAGTAAAATGCATCCTTACTACGAGTGCAAAATTAATTAAAGATCCTTCTCCAGGAAAGCCAAATTGACCCTCCAAGATTTGTCTTGAAATACAGAGACCCTGATTTACTGCAGAGCAGAAGGCAATGTCTCCTGGTTATGTTCTCCTCCTCCCCCCCTACCTCCCAGATGGCCATTCCTTTCATTTTCTGGGCAGGTTCCTTTCCTTCATGCAGCTGTTCCCAACTGCAGCTGAAATCAAGACATTGGGACTCATTAGCCCTACTCAGTCCTTTCATCCAAAAGTCAACATGACATACTGGGGGAGCATAAATGACAGGAGTCAAGTTTAGACCGAGGTACAGGTGTCTGGAACTGGAGAGGCCATTCAAGCAATTAGTTCCCACTTACACCATCTTGGTTTATTTTTTAGGTGAAATAACATAACACAAATTTTGCAGATTTTGGTGTGTGCCAGTTGAAGAGCATCATCTCCTTCAAAATGCAGTAGCCAGATGCTTTCAAAGCGAAAGTTTCCTTTGAGACCATTCCTGTTTTATCAACAGGATGGCAGCATCCCACCCACCTTCTGAGGGAAAACGAAAATATTTAGAGGAGGTTCAAAATCAGTTGAGAAAAACAACGTGGGCCACAGAACTTCATTCCGTATTTTTATTTTTTCTTCAAAACAGAACTGATGACTTGGAAATTTTTGAGTCACAGACATTTTGTGGAAAACATTTTTGGGACAAAATATAATAAAATCACTCTGTGAAAATAGAGCCTTGCTGTAATTACTATTCTGCAGAGTGATCTTTACCTATGCTTGTTATTGCTGCAGAATGCGCTGCTTGTTGCTTTGTTTTCTTCAGTAAACTCAGAGTTGGCGAGATCTCAAAATTGGGAAGACCCTATTTTAATTGTAACTCTGGCATTTGATGCAAAATCTCAAGACGGTCATTTAACCCCATGTGTCGCATTATAGAGGCGGAGAGTTCAGGTGAGGAACAAGAGTCCTCCGTCACTCGCTGAATGCAGGCAGGCTGCAAAGGCAGGGACAGAAATCCCTGTTTCAGAGTGCTTGGATGGAAAAATGGATGGGGTGGGGGGTGAGTGCGGGAAAGCCTTTGCACAGAGAGGAACTGACTTTTCAAACAAGAAGACACTTTCTGATGACCTGAGCTAAAGATAGGATGAGCACAACCAGCAGCTTTTTAAAGTAGCAGATCTCGTCTTATCAGGAGTCCCCGAGGAAGGGAACAGCGCTTTCACCGAATACGGCATTTTACGGAGCTCTTCCCCCAGACATCAGGTTCACATACGGGGCCAGCACCTCAGCGAGCTGCTGGTCCTGCTGGGGACCTGGCTGTACCCCGAAAGCCTGGAGGGACCCTCCCCTGAGCCACTGCCCCATTCTCCCAGTGCTCCACCCGGGTACCGCAGGCGGGCGCTGCCTTTATCATTTTGACTTTTGACCTTGAGACGGATGGGGCTATGCCCTGCCACCATCACTGTATCCATCCAGCCCAAACCCCCTCCACTCCTTGCGATGAGGATGCTTTAAAAAAAAAGGGCATTGTGGTGATAGATTTGTCAAGACCAAGGGTCAAGTTTATGTTGATCTACAGGTGCCAGAAGCGTATTGATCCAACGATTAAGGTCCCCAAGAGGTCACCATAAATCCTCAGGGGGATGAAAATACCACATAACTTGCTTGCAGATGTTGCAGAAGTAACCAGATAAGGTAAAGCAACTGCCCAGCAAGTGTTAACAGACACCGTTAAAGCAACAGGTGATGCCACAATGTTATTTTGCTGTAAGCCAGGGTGGCCAAACCCATAAAAAGGTGAAAACATCAAGCAATTCAGGCCCTCCTCAGGGCAAAAAAAGGACATTTATTTCAGCTTAAATTGAGGCGTCTTTGGCTTTCGAGAGATGAGAGACAGCTTTTAGTACAAACACTTTGCCCTTTTTGGTTGGCACTTTCCATATATTTCCCTGACAGTTGTGAATTATGCTTTTGCGAACGTAATTATTTAAAAATAGAATAGCTCAGTTGGAAGGGACCTACAACGATTATCTGGTCCAATTGCCTGATTTTGCAGACAGAAAACCTATTATGTTAGATACATCCATAGCAGATACGCAAAAAGAATCTCCTTGTCCTAATTTCCAGCTCCTCAGCTAACGCTGATGCTGAAGTTCTCCAAAGCGTTTGACAACGACCAGCGCGCACACTGTAATCCCTGAAGCCAGGGACCACGCGGACTTCTCCGGCAGCGGCTCAGGGTTTCTGTAACTCGAGCGTTTAAGCCCAGCAGTTATTGCAGAGCGTGATGCTCAATCCCTTTATCATGTCTCCTCTCCCTGCAGCAGCCAGAGCAAGGTCTAATTTTAAAAAGCAGTGATATGGTGCTGTTGCAGTCACACACGTTACAGTTAGCTGCTGGGTATTTAAATATAAATGTGCATGAGCTGCTCTACTGTCATGCTGTTATACAGTTGACTATATGGAGTCAAGTTAAGCAAAATGTGGAACGTTAACTTACTAAATTGTTGAAGCTCAGAAGTTAAAATAGATTATTTCCCAATATTATTTTTAGAGTAATTTGGGGATTAACAATCCAAAGTATTTCTCTGATCTAACTAAAGTAATTTTAATAAAAACAAGTTAATAATCAAAATGCCATTTTTACCTGACTCCATTCCTTTGGAAGAATAACACTTAACATATTAAATCAAGACAATGCATTTTCCTTTGCGGTGTATTCCAATGAAAATTAGAAGTATAATGGATCTCATAGGAATTAATAAATGCTATTGAGACAGAAGAAACTCAGAGCTTAACTGAAAATAATTATCAAACTGAAAATTAATATATTGGACTCTGTTCATAATTTCTCTATAAAATTAGAAAATTATATTCCAATAAAGAGACTTGTTAAGAAAGCAAAATGCTTATTATGAGAATAATGTGCAATAAATCCAAGTACAGTACATCTCTGCTATCACATGCAGCTGTCATCATCAAAGCACAAAGATTAATTTTAGAAATGTCTGCAGCATCTGTTTTGCAGAGTTTTGGTGTTAACAGCCACTTATAAACAAAATAAAACATGACACATATTTGTGTTTCCAAACTGGGACTTTCATCTGTGTGAGCCTCTGGTCTGCTTCATCAGCACAAGCAGGCAGCTCACACACCTAGGGCAGGTACACGCTGCAGCATTTTGCCGAATAGTGCCCCAAACATCTAAAAGCATATATAGTGACATTTGCATCACGGCTGGTTTCTCCCACGCTTGACTGTGGACCCAATACTGAAGAAAGTTTTAAAACTACCCTTGCTACCTTTACCCACATTGAGCCCAAACATGCTGGAATTTGCATTGTCTTGGTTCTGCTGAGGCCGGCTGGGTAGGGAAGCGGCGAAACGGTGCGGGGGCTCGGCAGAACTTTATTTCACAGTGCTACCTAGTGGTTTCTGGAATAAACGATGAGTTCGTCAAAATGCATTCTCCATACAGAACCTTACTTGGAAGTAAATCCAAATGTGTTTAAAACCTAAACCCCCACCACTGCCTGGGATGGGTAGGAACTATTTATTTACACTGCAGGGGCGGGGGGTGGGGGAGGAGGCAAAAAATGTGTAAGAACACTTGTGAACTAATCCCAAGTGTTTCTGACTGGATATTCATACACACTAGCACATCCACAACCCCGTCCCAACTTCCCACGGCTGTACTGGATGCCAGGACAGGCAACACCTTTATTCCACAACCAGGATTTTTCCTCCCCCACCATTGCTGGGGAATAGCACAGGAACATGGAGCTAGTGGCATTCACGGCCCTTCAGGGGCTGTCCCTCCCCTTTTCATCCTCTCCCACAGCATCAAGAAGTTACTTCCAGACTCTGTGATCCAATTTTCCCAGATTTGCTGCCAGCTTGAGGACACTCATCGGGAAGAGCTGCAAAGCCCTTTCCCCTCCAAACCCCCTTCCTTGCTCTTCTCAAACTTTCCTTTGATCCGCAACAGTTCAGCAACCATTGCCATGGTCTTCTGCACAGCCCAGTATCACCTCCTCCCTGCCTCGCATCTATCAGCCTATACTGATCTATAGATCATTCTTTCCATTTTCAGCACCACCACTGCCCTCTGCCTACACAGAAGACAGCACTGCCCGAGGGTCAGGGTGCAAGGTTTAGGTGCTACAGCAGCACAAATAAATGAAGTCCTGTTAAAAACTGACAGGGCAGACCAAAAGCCAAGCCTGGCAGGATTCAGTGGAAGATGTTAAACCCAAGTGTGAGACACAGTGGCTGGATGCGACAGTTTTCCCATATTTAGAAGGGAAGAACGGTACTTGCTTCCCTGGGCAATGCCTTATGATCGCCAGATGAAAGGAGTCATGTAAGTACTAAGTAGTATTAATAGTCACAGGCGTAATATATATATATGAGAATAATATAGTCAAACAATACTTAACAGTTATTTCCAATAGCAACATTTGTATAATGCCATTGACACTCAACTGCTGATAAGTTGGACACACTTAAGGAATTTTAATAAGCCTTTGAAAAGGTTTAACTGATGTGAATTAAGCCCTGAGATAACTTAGACGCAGGGCTATCATTCTTCAGTTAAAAATAATTGATCTTGAATGTAAACGTCACATCTTACGCCCTAGTGTACAAAGGCAAAGAAAATGTCATTTGTCACCAGCAGCGTCTGGGGCTGATGAACACGTTTCTAGAGAAGCCGCAGTGCCTCCGAGCTGCGCCCGGACCGTACGAGGGACCCCGCGGCTCTGTTCACCCGGGGAAACTTTTCCTCCCACGGGGTCACACACAAGGTACCTCACAGAAATAAGATTCAGATATGTTAATTAACAATACGTGTATGGTTATTACTACTAAATCCAGTGCCTTAGGCATTGTGGGCGAGTGCAGAAAGGACTGCTAATATCTTTTGGCTTTAATCCACAAAAATAGCTCTCCTGCCACTCCCCTCTTGCAGAGGCAGAAGCGAAGACTTCATCTAAAGTTTAGTACTGTATATAAAAGTTTTTCCTTTTGGAGAGGAGTACTCTCTATTTCCTGCTTGTTGTTCCAGGCATTACGCTTTCCTGACTGGCAATTTCTCTCCCAAAGCTTGCTATCTTTTCTGAAATCCTCTAACAGACACATAATATAATGTCTTTTGGACAAGGTGGTAAGACCAGAAGAAACTCTTGTTGGAATCTGCAAACCTAAACATCCACCCACATCTTTGTGGAAATTAATTAACTTGCAGTAATGAGAATGTAAATTCCCACTTGCTGTCTTTCAGCATGACTATTACCCTATTGTCTACAAAGTTATTTACCATTAAGTCTGTGAAAGATCAGGAACTAAGTTTGGGTCAAAGTCTGCAATTACGAAAGATACTAGTGCAAAGACAAAACTATTTTAAGCAAATCTGAAGATAAAGAGAATTGTGGTTTTTTTCTTTTTCTTTTCTTTTTTTTTTCCTCCCCCTTTTTTTGTCTGGTTGGCTTTGAATAAGCGGACAGATTACTGGCACAAACCAGTCAGTGAAAGCTGGGAGTCACTGGGATTAAGCTACTTTCATTTTTGCTCCAGCTATTTTCAAATATAATCTCTAACATTTAAACAAATTGGAATAACATTGTGATCCTTAGCAGCATTTGCAATTTTATATCCAAATGAAAAGAAGCAAAAGCAGCATGCTTTTAAGACAGCTCAGAAAGGAATTCTTCATTGTTTAATCCAAAATATACACCATTTATACACATACAATAGATCATTTTTATATATACACATGCAATATATAACAATATGCGGAACAGGGGAAGGCTTGCTTCTCTTGGAAGCGAAGTATTTGCTAGTATCAGACACAGGACAGGAGGCCACTGGATCAATAGACTTACTCCATATAGAAAAATCTTATCTTTGTTTTGGACTAGCTAGCCATAATGTCAGCACCTAGATGCCACTGACAGAGTTATCTCCCATCAGCAGCAGCAACAGCTGTTTGGTACTTGGGTGACACCTATGAAAAGCCAATAACCCAAACAGAAATATTTTGTCCCGCTGTCCATTTTAGAGATAAAGGGAAACCGACCCACTCCTCTCCAGTCTTTGTGTGTTTATCAGGACTACGAAGTAACGCTTTGCAGCCTGTGTGGGTTTTGGTTTCAACTCTCCATTCCTGTTGGGACGACGCAAACTGAAGAACTTGGGGGTACAATGAGACCAGACCCCTGGAGGGGTCAGGTCCGAAAGCGTCCCTGGATGGGATACTTCGCCATCATGCTGTTGAAAAGAAGAAAGCAAAAAGCTTTCATGTTGTTCTATATATATGTGGTTCTATCTATAGGGCCTGGTGTGTGCTGATCCCTGAGGAGACGTTCTCCCTGCCTGCCCTTTGGGCACTTATCGCAGGACCAGAGGGACGCGCGCAGCATTATCACCAGGCCAGGCTCGGAGCAGCCGAGTGGCATTTTCCTTTCATGCAGCCACCGACACCAACCGCAGGGCAAAGCGCTCCGCAGCGCCGCGGCACAGCCTCCGACCCTGCCTGGCAGCCTCTAAAAGCAGGAGATAAGTGGGATACGCCAGTCAGCTCTGATGTTGCAGCAGGAGACAAGGGTCAGGAGCGATAACATCTGATCAGTCTCACGTTGTGAAGTTAAAAATAAAAGGAAGCCCAAGTGGAAGCGAGAGACTGCGGTGGTCTAAGGTATGTCGAGATGTCACAGCACCCCAGGGAGAGACCTTCACCAGATTTGCTTCTCACAACTCTTACCAAGTTATTTTTAATGACTTTGCATGGCTGCATGAGCCTCACGATCATCCAGCACTTTAGCACCCCAGACATCCCCCCGAGGCAGATGCACAGCCACGATCACCGCGGCTCTTGCTTTACAGTGGTACCCAAGGTCCGCGCTGGAACTGTGCCATTTTCCTCAACACCGCGCAAGCCCAGGAAGGCCAGGCTGGGCTCTTCCTACTCACATGGAGCAAGTGGGAATAGCCAGTGGGTGGGAATGTAGCCAGACAAAGAGAAATTGGCAAATCTCTAACGCTCCAAGGTTATGATTTAGGTGCTCAACACTTACATGATTGGCTTAAAACCATGACGTTAAAAGCACACCCCAAACCAGAGGCAAATAAAATTAAAAGCTGCTTTTTCTACAAAGAATTCCATAGGGTTCACATTTAATGTGTTTGCTTGCTACTGTGAAGACCATATATCTGCTTGCGTAGAATTTGATACTTTTCATGATCACATGGTGCCAGAAGCTAGGAGTTTATTCCCCATATTGCTCATGCTGGTAGGACCAGCAGCCCCAGCCCAAAGCACAGAGAAGGGACTTCAGTCTGGGAAATCAGTGGTGGCTTCACTGTCCTTAACCAAGCATACTTACATGGAGACACACGGACGCAACGAGGTTCCCAGTGACTTTACGGAAGTGTGAACAATTATAGACAGTAAAAGACTTTAATATTAACCACACGTGCCATGTCTCTGCTAACTTGAATTGGGAACTCAGTGTACACCACATGAAAGGCCAGGCCCTAAACCCGATTAAGTCAATAAAGATTCCCAGTCCCTTCCTCAGACTGTAGTTGTCTCTATGTGGAAGAGGATCAGATCTTAAAGGCACAGTTACAGTGCACCAGCACATCCAGAGCACCTCTCTTGACGCATCACTCGACGAAACTGGCACAGGAACATGTGATGGAAGAGTTTGTGAGAAAACTAAATTCGCAGCTCAGTGGCACTGCCATTTCTCTTGTTGCACAGAGCAGCCCAGACCCCGCTTGTACCATTTGATATAAGCAAGCAGATAACAACGTTTAGTTTATTCAGTGTAACAGTCTCAGCCTGGACAAGCCCACAATCAGCTGCAGGGACAGACACCTGCATTAAGCCAGTCCACAAACAGCTTTAGATAGTGGTAGGATGATGCAAGAGCCCCGGATGCATTTTATACAGCTGAAAACCCAGTGGCACAATGGGACAGATGCAGAGATAGCAGATGGAGTAATAACTGGTTATGTGACACCCGGTTGCAATTAGTCCATGGAGCCAAAGATCCCAGCACAGACTGCAACCAGGAGAGCATCAGTTTTCAGGAATGGGTCATCCCTGCTTGACTGGCAGCTTGGGAAGCATTTGTTCAGTGAATATTTGATGTGAGCATGGACAGTCACAGTACGCTGGGCAACTGGAAAGATAAAGATGATACTGCTACAGACACCACAGTAGCTAGTTATACTATTTACACAACATGAATTTAAATGATGTGATTTGAGATTTGTTTTCAGGAAGTGCTGGCATTTTAGTTTTTTTTTTTCCCCCCTACCAAGCTTTAAGCAATTCAGTACACAGAGAAAGATGAGGAATCTGACTTCTCTACCTGTGAACTTTTTAGGTTCAATTAACGTTCTTGTTTCTTTATAGATAAGTGACAAATCCCACAGCCACCAAATCTTGGAAAGATTACATCATCATCAACTGATCCCATTATGCCCTAACAAGCATACCTGAAGATGTACATGATTGAGAAATATTCAATTACATCATCAACTGATGCACTGGAATAGAGAACCAAAATGTTGTACTAAAATTTAAAGTACGAATACAAGCTCTTTCCACTTCTTTTACATTAGATGAGTATTTCAACTTAAAAGTACCATACTTAAAAGTACAAATAAGGACTGAATGGGGGGCAAGAGAGCTGAGGCTGTTCAGCCCAGAGAAGAGAAAGCTTATCATCAAGGGGAAGAGGATCTTATCCATCTCTATAAATACCTGAAGGGAGGGTGCACAGAGGAGGGAGCCAGGCTCTTTCCAGTGGTGCCCTGTGGTAGGACCAGAGGCAACGGACACAAACTGAAACACAGGAGGTTCCCTCTGAACCTCAGGAAACATGTTTTTACTGTGAGGGTGACTGAGCACTGGAGCAGGCTGCCCAGGGAGGTTGTGGAGTCTCCATCCTTGGAGATACTCAAAAGCTGTCTGGACAGGCCTGGGCAACAGCTCTAGGTGGCCCTGCCTGAGCAGGGGCTTGGACCAGACGACCTCCAGAGGTCCCTGCCAGCCTCAACCAGTGTGCGACGCTGAGAAACATGGATAACCAGGGAAACTGAACAACAGCAGACAAAAATTCCAGCCCTATTAAAAGGGCTAAACTTTGAAGCAAGGTTCCTGTTCTCACCAACTACCCTCAGAAAAAGAACTGCATCAATCTTTCAGCAATTAGAAAAAAAAGTCATAGGGGGATACTTGGCATTTATACTGCAGAGCATCAGGACTAGTCCATACTGCAGCTGCCACTTTGCTCTGGCATCACGGAGTGCATTTGGTTGTGGTACACAGCACCTGCTGCCTGTTTGGAGAACACTTATCTCACCTTTAAGGGACAGAAACACAGCAAGCACTCAAGCACCAATTACATGAAGGGCTTGGTGCACTTTGCAGCAATATACGAAGACACCACATCTCGCCAAAATACTTGCTTAAGATTTCTTTTTTGGTGGAAACACAGCATTACAAACAGAAAGGCAAGGCAACAGTAATCTGATTTCCACCACCCACCACCCCCCAAAAAAAAAGAAAAGCCCCACATATTTGCAGACAAGTATGCACATGCCCCCTGGATATTCTCAGTCCCCAAAGATTCCAGCCTGACTTGCCTGGCTTGCTCTGGACCACTTGGCATGTGATAGCAGCCGCGCACATTTGGCAGAGACATTTTTAGAAACTTCCAAGCTATGAATTCACCCTTCCATTTTGGTAAAGCCAGTTATGTGGAAAGCATTTCAAAAGCAGAACTTCAAATACAGACTTAATTTCCCCTCAATTCTTATGGGGGAGTGGGAATATTACACTTCTCATTTATTTTCCCACAGAGTCATCCTGTAATATTTCTGTATTTGCTGACACTATAACCAATAACAAAATAATTATAAGTCAAATCAAATCTTTTTTTTCCAGCACAGTTACACCATATGTTAAAACTATTTCCAATTCCTTCCCTCAGGTCCACGTTTTATCGCAAACACTAAAAGGTGACTTTCCTTGACAATATACATCCAACTAATGCTTAGGAAGTGACCTTCATGCTCCACGCTTCAGGATGTACTGGGGAGATGCCCAGGACCCCAGCTACAGCAACACAGATACTCAGCAGGCGCCTGCTCCTGCCCGCAGGCTTTCCACCATGGCCACATAGGAACAGAGACTAGGATCACATCTGCATCCACAGCCCAGTAACCATGTGCTGGCAAAACAGCTAAATATCCAACAATGCTGCCTGGCTCCTGACACATGGAGGTGCCTTCCAGGCATTTTCCCCTGTTCCACAGGTGTTCAGAAAAAGCAAACCGATCACAGTAGGTTGGACTCCCTAGGCAGGACCTGACAGGGACTCTCACAAACCAGCAAGCTCTAAACCTCTAAATCCACTGAGGCATCAGAACTGCCCCATCCCTAAGTGGCTCCAGCTGCACAGCAGAACACCATAGTCCTTTAAATGGCTTCAGTCCCCTTTGCCAGCAGGACACAAGTAGTTAACCAGCACTCAATTGATGAGCAGGAGTTCATTAACCCACAGCTGCCTGATTGCTACCAGCTGCCTGTCTCAGCCCCCAAGCTCCAGGGCAAGGAGATTTCAGGCCCTTTTTAAGCTCATAGTAGTTCCTCACTCCTTGTTTTAAAGCAGTGTTATTCTCTGAAGTAAAAAGATTTTCAGTGCAACTGTTTTACTACAGTGAATCCCACTATTGGCTTGCAGCGACCACATCTGATACCTGCTGCCTCAAGGGGAGGAATGGTCCAGGTAGCAACAAGAGCACTCCTGTTTGCTTTTCCTTGCATATGAACCCTCTGGCACAGCCCTGAACACTTCTCCAGAGCCCTCTTTCTGTCTTCCTCGAAAGCTCCCTAAACACCTTCTGCTTCTGCAGTGCTGGAGCTCCCGGTCTCAGAAGGGCTCTAGCCCTTGGCCCTCAAGTCATGCCTGAGCCCAGAAGTGCAGGGGGAGCAGAGACCATCCTCTTCTCACCACCCCGATAGGTCTGCTGCACTCATCAGGGCAAACGTGAAGGGTGAAGCACCTAAGAAAATACTACTCCCTTTGAAATGAATTGGTGTGATGCCAGTTTTTACCCTTCGCAACACAACCTCAGGCATGCAACAAAAGCAAGACCCTGAGACACACCATCCTGTGCGATTCAAATCCCACCCTCATATTCACAGGTGGCCATGGAGACCAGTGGGTTGCCCAAAAGGCAGAAGATGCAAATATAAATCCCCCCATAGACACAGAAGAAATGCACAAGCCTAACTTTCCACGCTCCCTGGATAAACAACATGAGTATCAGACAACAAAAAGCCAGGCATAACCACAGTACTACTCCCAGTCACTTACTCAAAAGGTCAGATATAGATACCTACCTTCAAGCCAGGAACAAGGTCTGTAGGTGAGGAACAAGCCAGACACCATGTTGCAGCCTGGAGGGAGGATGTTTGAGCACACCCACCCAGCCATCCCCAGCTGCAGGCCATATGGGCTGATTGAGACATCCCACCCTGCCCGGGAGGGATCCGAGGCACCTACCACCAGCTCTGGCTCTGCTCCAGTGCCCAGCCACTAAGCCAGGGTGTCTGCTGAGGCACCACTTGGGGTGGTTGGCCCCACATGTTAGAGATGGTGCTTCACCAAATCACCCTTCTTACCCTAAAGAGGAAATAACATTTATTATTGCTATCTCTGCTGATCATTTCTTTTCAGGTCTGTGGCCTGTCAGGAGCCTGGATGCTTTCTGGCTGCCTATGGAAGGAAATGGTTCAAGTACCAAGTGCTGCAGATTGACCTGTTGCGTGCCAGGGAGGATTTCTACTCTTTCCCTCTCCCAAAAGGTCCAGTTGTCCTTGATCATTTTTCACTTGTCTCTAAGGACTGTAAATTGACAGTCAGTTTATATGGAGCAGGCACGTATGTCTACAAAAGGACTAGATTTTTTTTTTAATGAAATCCAGATGCAACAGAAAGCAAATGTCATAAGGAAGGTACTTAAAAGTTTTTTTTTGCCCTCAGAGTGTTCCAGCAGGTCAAGGTCTGAAAGCTAAAATTTCAGTAACAAGATGAGAACAGAGCAAAGACCAAGCCATTCAGCAACAGACCTTTTATTTTCCCCCAAACTGCTACATTACAATCCCCATCCAAAAGATTACCCCTTTAAAATGAACTTTACTGAAATTCTCAGCACTGTGAGAAAGCTGCTGCTTTTTTTAAGGTTGATCTACATTCTGACGGGACCACGTTGCAAAGATAAACCCAGTGAAACTTCCTGTACACAGTCATGCTGCATCACTGCTTACAGCAGAGCTCTCCCTTCTGTTTAGTGTCCCAGTATCTCAGAGATCAGCAACAACCTATTTTTATATTGCATCCACATGAGGGAGGAAATACTGAGGCAGCTAGTGTTTGACCACCTGCAGGTACCATGTTTCAGAAAGATGAGACTGTTTTCAAGCCGGCTGAAAAAAATAAAACCACATTGCTACATCTGTCCCAGGAGCAGTAAGTACTCCATAAAGAGAGAATTTTATTGACTGTTCTGAAGTTGCATGAAACATCACTGCACTGCTGCTTTGGAAAATAGGAACTGCTGCACAGCAATTCCTTTTAAATGTATTTATAATCTAAATAATCTTCATGTCTTAAATATTATTTATATTTAAAGCTATATTTTCCAAGACTGGGGGACAGGTGGACACACTTTTTATCACCCTTTGTAGGTTTGTACACATCTGTGCAGGGGGTACAGGGACGAGCGGGCTCCAGAGAGGGCAAGAGCCTGACGCTAGAGATGCTATGTGTGAAATGCAACAGCCAGTATCACTGGGATGGATGAAACTTGCTCCATTGTGGGCCCAACTTGCAGACTACACAATGCTCTCCTTGGTTAGCAGCCTGCTCATCAGAAGACTTCTTCCAAAGCAAGGCTTTTATTATTATTAAAAAGCACACATGCGTTGACTTTGTGCAACACATCTTTTTTAAGCCGAGTAATTTCTCTCTTATTGAAAACCAGAACATGCACATTGTCGATTTATTTCAATCTTTGTGTAATTGTGCATCTCAGGGAAGGCTATTAGGAGGGCTGCACTGAAATACGATGAATAAACCATACAGAAAAAGCCACATCCATTCTGTCTAGCCTGCATACTACAGGACTTCCAGGGCAAGAAAACGCTCTCCACTCCCATGCAGTAGTGCCCTCTGCGGGATGTACCCATCCTAGTGCAGAGGTTTCCAAATCCCTTGTTACTACCCCAGGAGGAAAGGCTCAGGTATCAACTCTCCAAGCAGAGCCCTTGATTTTGAACTCAAGTACAAATTCCAACTTTTCTTGTTTATGCACATAGCCACGCAATCACCACTTCAGCTGTCCCATACTCCAGTTTGGATTACTACAATCTACTGCCACTTCCATATTTAACCAAGCTTGGGGCAGCTGCCAAAAAAAGGTAAACTGCGACTACTGGTACGATCTAGTAAATGAATATTACAGTGACAAGATAACTGACTGGTTACCTCTTCTCTCTAAACGTATGTCCTGGTTTCAGCTGGGACAGAGTTAATTTTCTTCCTAGTAGCTGGTATAGTGCTATGTTTTAGGTTCAGTAGGAGAAGAATGTTGGTAACACACTGATGTTTTCAGCTGTTGCTAAGCAGTGTTTAGACTAAGTCAAGGATTTTTCAGCTTCTCATGCCCAGCCAGCGAGAAGGCTGGAGGGGCACAAGGAGTTGGGAGGGGACACAGCCAGGGCAGCTGACCCGAACTGGCCAAAGGGGTATTCCAGACCATGGGACATCGTGCCCAGTATATAAACTGGGGGGAAGTTGGCCTGGGGGGATCGCTGCTCAGGAAATAACTGGGCATCGGTCAGCGAGTGGTGAGAAATTGCACTGTGCATCACTTGTTTTGTATATTTCAATCCTTTTATTAGTATTTTCATTTTATTATTATTATCATTAGTTTCTTATTTTCTGTTCTTACCTCAACTCATGAGTTTTACTTTTTTTTTTTTTTTTCCGATTCTCTCCCCCATCCCACTGGGTGGGGGGGCAATGAGTGAGCGGATGCATGATGCTTAGTTGCTGGCCGGCACTAAACCACAACAATATTTTTTATTTCACCATCATACAGAATAATTTCCATTCTAAAAAAAATTTTCCTCATTTACTCACTGAGGATCATAAGGTATGAGTAATAATGTTTAGGAATACAGAATTCTTCTTTGTACAAATCTTATCACTGGAGAAGGAATCTGAACCCCAAACACTGCAGAAACACAGCTTTGCCTGGAAATACCATTCTCAGCCAGCTCCTTCATTTTTGGACTCAGTTCTGCAACGTGCAAAGTGTTCAAATCAACCAAGTACCAAAGACATGCTCTACCATAAGTATTTAATGAATAATAACACTGATTTAGGAGGAAGAGAGGAGAGGTCAACCCCTTTGTGACCTAAAAAACTCAATGTATCTGAGAGAAGCATCAGGACTTACAGATGCTTGAAGGGAAAAAAAAACCATACTGTGTTTGAGGGAGAAAATCCTGAGAAATTCCTTCCTATTGTAGCATCTTTGTTTTTCTTCCACAGACCTGATCCATTACTCATTGAAAATCAATCAGTAAGAAACAAAAAGTAATGCCTTCATTCTTTCTTAAGATTGTACTTCATGCTAAAGGAAAAGTCAAAATCATCAAAAACCAGGGTTAAGAAAATGTCTGCAGTAGCGCATGCTTTCATTCTTCAAAAAAATGCTGAGGTCTGCTAAATCCTCATGTTGCGTACAGTGCTTGAGATGCTGTCAGTAAAACTTCATTTAGCATTTGTCCAGAGGCAGAAGCCGAAATTAAAACATGTCATCTAGGACAGTTAAATTTGCATGAACTAACCATTAAAGCAAAGAATGCATTCGTAGGGATTTATTTTTATGTGCTCTTCAGAAGGATGCCAGTGCACAGTCTTTTTTTTTCATTAAATTGCCAAAAACATTACCAGGATATTTTGCAGCAGTTAAATTTAGAAATTAAGACTTTAAAACTTGGTTGGTTAATTTGTTGTGCTAGGAAAAAGACTCAGAAATTTTTATATTAGAAAACTATCTTAGCTTCAGAAATTGGATTGCATCAGAAATTGAATAAGTATCCACATTTGTATGACCTGATTTGCTAGCATTTATGGAAACCACAAATGTGTAATCAAAAAGGTAATAAAGCCACTTTGTAAGAAAAGTAAAGTCTAAATAAGTATTGAGAATGTCTTTCCAGTAAATACTTTTAGAACTTTTTAGTTATACTATTACTGTTCGATCTGATAACATAGTCAAGAGGAAATGATATGTGACAATATCTGTGAGAGACTCAATCTTCCATATTTACTTCTGAAAGGATTCCAAAACCTTATTTTGCTTTAGCTAAACATTAAGGTATCCAGAACTAATTTTATTTTCTTTTAACTCTTTCTGATTACAGAAACTGATCACAAAATGCATATTGCATACAGGCTGAGATCTAACTTTCAGTATGGAACCTACAAAGCATTTTATTTGTATGCTTATAGTTTTAGTTCCCAGAGAGCTGCTTTCCCTAAACTGATTTCAGAAAACCAAAACATATAGGTTAACTTATTATTTGTTTAAGCATAACACAGAAGAGTAAATGATTTTGAAAACTGTTCCAGGATTCCCAAGGTCATTCACAAAAGGAGCTTTCTTTATTCCCTCATTTTGTACCAAGAGGTATTTGAAGAAGACAGGTTTTACTGCTGGACAAAGAAAATTTGTTAAGGAACAGGTGCATTTTGGTTTGGATGTATTAGGTTAAAATATTGGTAAATATACTAAAAGTAGTTTGTATTACTTACCTGTTGTCCAAGGCACTTTCCCTCTGGTCTGTTTTCCACCTGGCCTCATCTCTCCCAGCGGATCACAGTGCGGCCAAGCCTTCTGACAGCCGAGCGGGAGCAGGAGGGCTGTCATCTCCAACTTCGCTCCAAGAGGTCGCGGAAACTTCACTGCCACAGTGGCAGCTATTTGAAGCAACCGTCAGATGAGTATAAATCTTTCTCTCGGAGAAGGCAAAAGTAGCTAGACCGAACTCCCTGGTTTAGATGTAAGCTTTCGAACTTTGATTCCCTCCTGGCTCCCCCTCCAGCTCAGAGAGTCTCATGAGCTGATGCTGTTAACCCTGGAGGTATCATCTGACTCAGGGCTGTGCAAGCCTTGTAAAATGTGATAATTTAGTACAGTTTGCACAGCTTGTGCACCTGGCCTAACTCTGGCAAAGCCTGGTAAGTTTATATCTTCTCTGATACAGACTTCAACCACTGAGGCTTTTTAGGATGCATAAAAACACATAGGTTACGCATGGCAATTCCCCGCAGTTACTCCCTTTCTGATTTTTCTTAAATTAAGTACATACCTGCGTACACACCTGGGCAAAGTATCATTACCATTTCTCATGCTCTGCATTTACAGGCAACGGCCATCTTCACTAATAATTAAAACGTAGATCAGATGTGTGGTTTGTCAGTAGGAGCATATTAGGTCTCTTGGACAGTGTTCCAAGCACCACAGTGTGAACTTTTGCTGTGAGGGATACAGGGAACGGCATCTTTTACCCAAAGCACTTCTTGACTATATTAATTAAACTTTTATTTATTAAATAAAAGTAATCAATATTGGTTTTCAATAATGGCATTTATTCATGGGATAAAGAATTGTAGAGGTGAAGAAAATATTTTTATTTTTTAAGAATATAATATTTTATTATAAATTTTAACTTTTTATTATAGAATAATAAAATTCTTAAAATTAAAATTTAAATTTTTATTACAAGTTATTAGACAATATTTTTAAAATAAGAACTGGGTTTTCCTTTGCTACCAGTGATTACAGGCTTTAAGGGAGTCCAATGTGATTCATCAGTGGCATGGTAAAAGTATAAGCAGGCATGTAATTTTACTAATGTTGGAAAGATGATCAAATGAGAGATATTCTGCCCTTGATTTGTCTCTAACATATAATGTTCAAGTCTTCATCACTTTCCAGTGACATCCTTAAAGAAGCTGTCAATGTTTTTCCTATTGTTGATCAAATTAGGCTAACATCTTTGACAGCACTTGGAAAACAATAACATTTAATTTACATATGGATTGAAACTTACCTCTGAACTATGAAGCATTTTGAATTATGTTGTGTTCTTTTTTTATATCTTCTCAAATTAATTGGATAGAAATGAAAGGAAAAAAAAAGAAGAGTGACACTCCAAATGTGCATGTGTGCACAACAAGGTTTATGCAGTCATGGCAACGTGTGTAAAAGCTGATTTGTGAAAAGACAAAAGATGAGAAGATATATGATGGGCAGTTTGGGGGTTTACTTGTCTCTTACCTGTGCTACGGTCCTTCAAAAATGTGTGAGTGGTCTGTAAGAAAGAAGGTTATTGTTTGTCTTCTGCTGGCTGGTGGATTCTTGGACAAGGAGGGAATTGGGATAGAAGTTCAGACTGGTGTTACCTGGAAACAGGAGTTTCCTGGAAAATCAAAGGATGGGGCAGAAAGAAAACAGTCAGGGAGAAAAAGCAATAAAGGTATAACAGACTAAAAGACATCTGAAAGGCCAGGCCTGAGAGCTGACAACAAGGGTGAGGTTTTCCCTAGGGACACAGAAGTGGTGGTGTGGGGTTTATTGCAGCCTGGACTTACTGGAATCAGAACAAGACTGACAGACAAGACACAGCAGGCAGGGAGAGGTGGAAGACTGTTGTTTCTTTATGTCTCTCTTATTCATTCTCAATTTCTTTTATTCTAAATGATCTACTATCTAGCTAATATTCAGATAAAAGTTGTCTGAGCCTTTGATATGAACTTCTCGGAAAAAGACACAGCTGAAAGCTCTGGCAGTCCTGTGGCCTCAGGAATACATGAGCAATGTCCATAACTTTCATGCTAGAATCACCTAAATGTGCAGATCTGTGTGCATCTCTGTACACAGACACATCCGTAATCATGGAAGGTTTAGCAATAAAATGGTGTGGACAAAGATATTTGTCTTTGAATACAAAATGAGGGTGGGTGGTTTCTACTTTTTTCTACATTGTTTTCACACTTGGGTTGTTTTCAGGTTTTTTTCTTTATACCTTTTGAAGAAAGATTTTTGCAAAATTATGAGTATGGTCACAGGGTAACTCATAACAGGTATTTAGAGATATGAGAATAAATGGTGTGACCCAAGTTCATGTTCTACCTCATTCAGACATGCCTGAGAAGTTCTGTCGTGTATTGAACCTCCTTTTAGGACTGTCGTGGTGTAACCCGAGGTGGCAACTAAGCACCACAGAGCCGCTTGCTCAATTCTCCCCTCCCAGCAGGACGGGAGGAGGAGAATTGGAAAGGTAAAAGTGAGAAAACTCATGGGTTGAGATAAGAACAGTTTAATAATTGAAACAATATAAAATAACAACAACAACAAATTCTTATGAAAAGGAAAATAGCAAACAGAAATAAAATACAAGAAAGATGTAAATGACAACAATTTCTCACCACCGACCGACCGATGCTCAGCCAGTCCTCAAGCAGCACCTCCCTGCCAGCCAACCTTCCTCCTGGTTTTGTTGCTGAGCATGATGTCCCATGGTCTGGGATACCCCTGGGGCCAGTCAGGGTCAGCTGTCCCGGCTGTGTCCCCTCCAACTCCTTGTGCCCCCCCAGCCTCCTCGCTGCTGGGGTGGGGGGAGAAGCAGCAAAACCCTTGTCTCTGGGTAAGCACTCCTCAGCAGTAAGAAAAACAACCCTGAATTATCAATCATTAACCCTGTTTTCAGCACAAATCCAGAACATAGCCCCCATACTAGCTACTATGAAGAAAATTAATTCTGTCCCAGCCTAAAACAGTATATGAATAAACAGCCAGTCTCTAAGATAATGTGCAGTTAATTTTTTCCCTCCCTCTTCTTTCTCCTTTCATGAGACCTCCTGAACAGTGTCCTGGGTTTCTTTAGCACTTGCTAAAGGCAGTCTGGATTTCAGAATCACTTCATAACACGTGCCTGTAGCCACTTCTGACAGAAACTGGATAATGCCACAAATCTGAGCACTGTGTTTTGTGTAATTTAAAACTTCCCTAAATGCATCATTCTCTGGCATTCAGCTTAGCCTTATCTAAGAGCCTGAGGAATGACTAGGTGCTTCCTCCCAGGACGTGACTTCGCCCATAGGACAAGCTCTCTGACCTACCAAGTGAGCCGGAAGACAAGCCACAAGGAGAACGTGCTCAGAGCCTGCTACAGTTTCAGTGTTGCTCTACTGCAGTGCCTCTTTTTTTTCTTTCTTTCTTTCTTTATTTTTTTTTTTCCCCTGACAGTGTGAAAGACAGGCTTCTCTTCATGTCTTTCCCAAGGGCTTCACGAAAATAAGCCAACACTTTCTGGATTCGGTGTCTCACACTGCAGTCGTGAGGAAGTGGGGGCTCTCAGATTTTGCAGAGATGGTTTCCTTACGGCGTGAAGACTGGCACTGGATCCAGGTTCTTCTGCAGAGGACCCCTAAACTCCACACACCCCTTTGTTTCCTTGCCCCACCTCTTCACAGCTCTGGTCAAACAAGAGATCGGAGCAATGTCCACCAGATGGCAGCATGCCATATCGAAAATCAGTCACTTAAATCAATATTTAGGCATCTAATTTTTTTTTTTTCTTCACGATGCACCATTAAATCTAATAAAAACTCAGAAATTCAGGTGATTCACTTCAAGCACATCAGCTGCTGCCAGTTCCCGGAGGAGCCAGTGGCTGGGAGGATGGCATCTTAACTTGACACCAACACTTCCCAGCCCACTTTTGAGATGGCAGAGAAAATGAAAGACACAATGGGGCAACTGTTCCTCCTCAAGGCCTTGGAGGGATGTCCCTGCTCTCTGGCGTTACTCCTTGGCACATGCTTGGACATCACAGCTACGAGGACCACACAAGTGACTGCGAGGTGTAAGAGCTTGATGGAGTAGAAGTGCCCCCGGGGCGTCCCTCTGAGGGGCCTTCCCCACCCCCCGCTGACCTGGGCAGCAGGCAGACATGGCAGCACCTCTCTGCGGCTGCTGCTGGCCTGCAGGAGCCGTGTCCGGGCGCCAGGGCTCTGCTGCCAGAGGCCTGCGGGAAGGAAAGGTCCAAACTCCTTCTACTGCAGACAGGAGCCAGGCAGAGCTGGCCGGCTTGGAAGAGACTTTCAGAGCAGACAAGAGAGGATGGGCAGGAGAAGACACTTTGCATTCAGACGTGCGTGTATCTGTGTGCAAGATGGAGAAGCCCACCTCCCGTTAAAATCTTCCATTAACAACGTTAAGAAAATGACCACGATGGTTGTGTGGGCTTCAATGTGGCAATGATGTTTGCAATACCACCAGATCTTAGATATGTAAAGCCATGAAAGTGGTCATTTTTATCGTGAACATTGATTCATAGTTGCATAACTAATCATGACAACTTTATTAATTGCTTATTACCAAGGGTTTTCTCTTTTATTAGAGAACAAGTGACTTCCTTCCCTTGTAGTGGTGTATATTTCTCTGTGTGATAGAGATTAATGCATGAAGCTTTGCAGGAAACTGCCTCATTGATTTTGTTGCCTTTGTATTTGTCTTCCTTAGGTGACTTCCAGTAACATAGATAGAGGGGACACAAAGAATTTCATTGGGACATCGAATACTGTGCTTACGGCAACTGGAGTTTCGGGCTTCATTTGGAAACCCTGTAAGCAGTAGGACCACTTTTCTCTGTTGTAATTTTTCCTTCAGTTTTATTGACTTATTAGAAAATACATTGTTAATTCAGAACTAACAGTACGTAATGGCAAGTTATTTCGACCTGTATTGGTTTTGCATAATGTGTAATTACCATAATGTACTCAAGAACACCTTCTATAGCTTTTCGCAAAACATAGTTTTGTATGCATATATGTATCTGAATGTACTTTTGCATGAGACTTTATATATTTTGCTTTATATATCTCTTCTGTGTGTACGTATGTATTTTACAAGCATTTTAGACACATTTTGGAAAATTGAAAATTTCTGTTGTTAGTGTTTAACTTTACGACTCTGCTGTGTGTTGAATGAACAATTATTATAGGACCATTTCACCCTACACATTAGTAGCATATATTGTATTCACTGGACCTAAGAAACTTGACTTTAGATCCAAAAACCTTCAGTAAGGAAAAGTCTTATATCAGTACTTTCGAAAGCCTATAGCTTGGGGGTAGTGTACATGAAAGAATGCAAGAGAGCTGATGGGGTACTTTTAAAAAATGTCCTGACAGAGTCAAGGTGATGGCCATTTTTAGCTGCCCTGCTATCCATCACCTCTTTCAGCCAGGCATACTCCATCATATGCAACAGCCTCATGAATTTATGCATCAAGCTGTGCAGCCAGTCGTGCCGAGGGCTCTGGTGACAAGTGAAATTGCTGTGCGCCTCATTTAGCTGTTTATTGCGCCTGAGTACGTGTTGCAGCTGTCATCTTACGATGGGATGATAGTGCTCGTTAATAGACAAGACAGGCAAATAATGATGGAGACTATAGCAAGAGATGCTCATCTGCCAATAGGCTCTCAGCAATATCACAAACATTCACAAAGTTTTCAATCAAAAACAACGCTGTAAGAAAATACTGAAGCCAGCATCTGTTTTTTTATGTGACTAGCAGTACAGATTAAACTTCTGAGAACTGCAGCCCAGTCTACCACGTAACTTAACTTCCTGACATTTTACCTTTTTTTTTTCTGTCTTTTTTAATGCCTTTTGAAAGGAATGATTAGTACATGGCAAAATAACCCAGTGTGTTCTTTCCACTTTTCTGGTCCTTTAGCTACAGCTCTGCCTGGTGTAACTAGAGTTGTTCTTCCTTGTTTGAGCAGTGTGACTGTAGTGCACTAGGAACTTGCAAGCATTGCTTCAAGGTTCTAGCAAAAGTTTTGCTTAATAAATTTCTGTTACCTAGTTATGCTGTTGTCCACTAACCTGCTTTGTATACCTCCCTGGGAAAAAACAAACCAAACCAAACCAAACCAAAAACCAACACCCTCCGTACCCTGTATTTTAGTGGCATGCAGAATAATTTCAATAGGAAAAAAACCCACCACCTGTGAAGCCCACGTTTATTTCTGTGAAACAGCAGATATGATGAGTGCAAATTCACCTTTATAAAACTCTCTGAGTAAAGATGGCTCCATATTCTGCTTTTCCCCTCTACATCAAAATTTGTGATGTGCTGCAATTTGCAACATTTTCTTATTCGTGGTTTGCAAAATTCTTTGCTCAGAGTAATAGCTTTATAGACTGCAATATGAATTTTCTAACTTATTTACAAGGAAATAAATTTTGGTTTGGAATTAAATCCTTCCATTAAAATGGGAGGTAAAGGGATAATGCATTTGATGTAATTAGAGGAATTATTCATGTATGTTAGATGAAGAAACTTTACGTAAATCTCCTGGAATTTTCTGGGAAAGGTACCTTTAAACATTTTGTATGTGTACTTGCTAGACACTTTACTGAATATTAAGTCAAAGCTAACACTTAAAATAATACAACATTAAATAGTACAAAACTCTCTCATGGTTACACACAAACACACAAAACCACACAAAAGGTGTGACTGCAATAAAATGCGTTTCGTATAATAGGCAATAGCACTCCAAAGCAGTTGTACAGGAATACAGTACTAAAGTAAAAATCAAAGTGAATGTGTAGTAGTTATTCATGTAATAAGTATTTTCCACATGTAATTGACATGTTTTCCCAGATTATTATTGCATACTAAAAGTTTTAAAAAGGAAAAAAATAAACCTGGAAAAGCAGCCACAGTTCATAATGTAATTTATGTGCCCATTGAGTTGCTATCACTGTAATATTGAGTAGGCAAAAATGAATCTATGGGAGGTTTATGACACTTTGAAACCATATATGTCACAGGATGATCTAAAACTGCTTTGCAAAGGGATAAACATTATTCTCATTTTACAGATGAAGATACTGAGGAGAGAGAAATTTCCTATTCCAAATCAATATTAAATAAAATACATGTGCTATATGACTTGCACTTGCAAAAGTCTAAGTAAGACGGGACATCTATTGTGCAAGGACTATAGAGCCAACCTGAGACCAGCAAGCTTAGGGGAGGTTTCCTCCAAGTGAGCATTAGCCACCTGACGTCCCCAAAAGAGCTGCACGATCTATGCGAGTTGCCTGGAGTCTCTCTGTAAAGACCAAATAAAAGAAACCAAAGTGAAAGCCCTGCGCATCCTGCTCTGATGGGAGTGTAAATGAAGAGCCCTCTTGCAATGTCTGTTACTCTCCTCTGGCTCCTGACAAGTACTTTAATTTTGCAGAAACCTGATATTTTTGAAAACTAAAGTGAAATCAGATAACCCCACCTGCACAGTCTAACCAATGTATCTCTAATGATATTTTACTAATGAAAATCTAAGACACAGAGGGAGGATGTGATCTGGCAAAGATGACACAAAAAGTTTGTGTAAGACCTGGCTGTTTCCCACTGGTGCTTTCCTTTCTGTGAATAAACTCTGTAGCATCTTTCAGAGGCTGGTCCCTCGCTGTGAGATGAATGAGTCACTTTCTTCCTTCATGAGGGAACATTAAAATAAATACCAAAAAGCTGTAACACTGACTGTACATTAACCAACTGGGGGCCGGGGGGTTGTGTGAAACTAAGTTATTCTGAGGGAAAAACGAGCATGTAATTGTGTGGGTTTGATGCTTGTGTGTATGTGGTCAGAGTTAGGGCTGAGCAGAGGGTCTTAATGTCAGAAAACCCTTGTCATTTGAACACTTCACTTCATGGTCATTTGAACACTTCACTTATTTAAGAATAAATTACACATAGTTTGTCTGTGACTGTATGTTTGTACATATGTAAATAAATATACATATAGGTAAATATAAACATGTGTGTATTTCCACATATGAGTTTCTGTGTCTATTTGTTATGATAGGAGACTGACTTTGAGGCAGCATTTAAATTAGGTAGCCAACAAAGAAACAGATTTTGTAACCAAATGAGAACATGTTTTTGTGACATGTCTTTCCTACTTGCAAAATGTATTTTCTCTGGTTAAAGAGGTGTCAGTAATTTTTTGAGGAAGATATTTTTGTTGAAAAAATATTTGGCTTCTTTTCCAAAGCAAAAATGTAGTGGGAAATTTTTGTTTAAAGAAAAATAGATCGTTATCCCAAGAGAAGTGGAAAACGTAATGTCACTGCAACTTTTTTTTCTCTTTTTCCCTGTTTTCTCTTTCCTTGTTTCCTTTTTACATTCATCCCTTTATGTAGTTATAAATTAGACTGAAGACATGAAGAGGAGAGAAAGACAAGGAATTGCAGAAAGACAGGATGGAAGGAAGGAAACAAAAAAATAAAAGTGAAATAAAATTTTTGTAAATTCTTTTATACTTGCAGAATAGGTCCCTGATGGAAATTTTCAAAACTTTTGCATTTTTCACATGATACTTACATGTAATTGGGTCAATGCTGATGACAGCTGACTACAGGCATGTGGTTGTGTGTATGTATTCCCCTATCTCAAGTAGGTAACTACATTTATTCTCTCTTCTATTCATTTACACCAGTTTTATGTTGATATTAATTCCAATTAATTCTGTAATTTATATGAGTAAAAGGAAGAGTAGAATCAATTCCAATGAAGCATATATCATTACTAACTATAATTACATATAAAAGCAGTATATGTGCACACATGCACACACATAGTAGTCTATTCTGATTTATGAGATGACATTGCGGTACAATATGGCAAATCCATGTACAGTTTGTTTGTCTCTTCCAATTTGTGCTGAAATTATTGTGAAGCCAAATATAGTCTACCCACCACAGTGGTACTGCATTAAAAATAATCTTTCATTTGTTTTTGTCATTTACAGAGCTAATGGTCAGCAAATTTGTACATCCTGCCTTTTTTTTCTTAATGAAATGGAAAAGGGATGTGTGCTACATAAAAAAGAAGTTTTATTAATGTTTCATAAAATGGTTGCTACAATCAAAGGAACTGCTATGAAAATTAAATTACTGGGCTGACTCTGAAAATCAGCATAATATGCTCTGTTTAATTCAGTCATGCTAAGATGTTAGATTCTCCTTCATTCTCTCAGCTTTCTCTCTCCTTCACCTGGGGGCATCTGCTGATGAGTCTCTTCTAGAGGTTGTTTAATGACTATTTTACAGCAACTGTCAGCTTTCTAAAGCCCAGTGGCACTGGGCGTCACTGTATTACCAGCCTTTTTACACAATTTGCCTGACTGTAAATCTGAGCTTTAAAAGTACAAGAAAAGCTCTTATTTGATTTAATGACTGGCTGACGGGGGTCGATTAATCTTTTTATGCTTAGATGTTTTACTCATAAAGGTCATCTTCTGTTTGTTTACTCTTTGCTTCTCCTCTCATGGCCAATGAAAACGAGGTGAGGAATTTTAAGTATCATGCAATTGGAGCTGAGTGGCTTGGAGGATAATGCTGTTCATGAGCAGGATTGTTATTGTATATAATTGATATCGCAAGGAATCCCAAAGGCACCGTTCAGAATCAGGGCCCCATTGTTCTAATCACTGTATAAATTCCCAGGGATACACGGTACGATCTCTGGGATATGGATGATCTAATTTATGAGAAGGTGCAATGAGTGTGCTGTAATAATACAAAGGAGAGCAAGAAGGCAAGGACACCCAGTGAGAGGAACACTCACAGAGGTTCTGTATAGTTTTTAAGATAACATGAAATAGATAAAGTTTAAAATAGATTCTCCTTTAACCACCAAGGATGATTAAACAGGAAATAAAAGGCCATGAATACACCATAAGTAACATTTCCAGAAGCACTGAATTTCCATTTTCCAAAGTGACTTAGGTACTTAGGAGCATAAATTTCATCTACATTCATTGAGACTCAAGTACATTTTCCAGAAGTTGTACATGGAATAGAAAAACAGATCTTTTTAAAATCAGTTATGATTCTTTGTCTCATCGAGAATCAGAGGGACTTAAGCTCTTATTGGGTACAATTTTTCAAAAGCCTATAAATATGATAACCTGCCATCTACAAAGCAAAAGGATGAAGAGCTATATATAGTTCTGCAGCTAAGAAGACCATGATTACTGGGACAAACTGGTAGATAAGGCATCTATTTGTACAAGAATCTCTCTTCATTTCAACAGCCCTATTTCTCCAATGGCACTAGCATTTTCTTTGATATAACAGGCTTGGTGATACTGTCTTTGCTTTTGCTTTTGAAATGGTGCAAGGTCCTTTCTGACACTTCAGTGGGTTCCATGAGAATAGCACACAAACAGCTATTTCCTCCTTTAATTTTGTATCTTATCAACTCTACTGGGTGGATCACAAACCTCTCTGTCTCACATATAGTATGAAACCCACTCTTGACACTTAACTCATAGCCTTGCTGACATGTACCGTGCAAGTGTGAAAAAGTAGAATTGGCTGATCCTTCCATAGCAACTGAATTTTCATGCAACCAGTAACAGAGGTGAATTAAGTTTTATCACTTTGATACTTGAAAGGTTTATATAACAATTTGTCATGTTATTTAGAACAGCAGGTGAACATTACAGGCTACCTTGATGCCAGCACTGGAAAATCTCTCAAAGCAGGACTCTTCCCATGTTGTCAGTGGTTAGTTTTGTCATTGTGTCAGTTGGATGCAACATGATTCAGTGCAAACAGGCTTTACTGTTTGAAATGTCATACTTTTTTTTAGATGATATGTTTAATGGAAGTTTGCTTAATTCCATAATTTTTCACAAATTTGGTGTAGAGACAACATTGTGAGTGTTGAGGAGAAGATGGACTGCAGCTTTCTCTGGAGTTTTTCTTGATTCATTGCTTTCCTGTACCACAAATCATTTTCCTACCTCAGTCTTCCCTCTAACTTTGTTTCCAGTCTTTCTCTCTTTTCTTTGATTTGACTTGATTTCTAGCAAAATTGAAGCAGTTCATACCAGGAAACCAACCTGTGCGTAAAGGGCAAGTGGCAGGGTAATACAAAAATGACGAGGGAAAGCCGATAGCGTCTGACACCATGTGAGGGCATGTGAGGCTTGATGGCCCTCAGAAGTCAGACAAAGCATACTAGTGGTTAACATGCACCAGCAGTGTGAGAAGACTAAAGACAGCAACAGATAGGACTACATCTAGGAGGTGAAAAGCACAAAAATAAATTTGCTTCATGTCCAACTGGAAAATGGCCCTTCCAACTTGCGGAAAATGTCACCACTTCAACATTTTGTTTCTGGTTATAGAAGGAGAAGGGATACCCGTCAGTATCTATCTCAACCAAAAGTCTCATCATCTGGGTACAAGCATGATCTGGAAATCTGCATTTTCTGTTCACTGCAGTCCTGGTTTCAGCGGAGAGAGAGTTAATTTTCTTCCTAGTAGCTGGTATAATGTTGTGTTTTGCATTTAATATGAAAATAATGTTGATAACACACTGACATTTTCAGTTGTTGCTAAGTAAAGTTTAGACTAAGTCAAGGATTTTTCAGCTTCTCCTGCCCAGCCAGCAGGAAGGCTGGAGGGGCACAAGGAGTTGGGAGGGGACACAGCCAGGGCAGCTGAC
>JAVJGG010000043.1:10376394-10402088 GCA_035590195.1 Aviceda cuculoides | reverse complement strand
CCCGGCCCGCCCGCGCCCCCTGCGGGCGCCGAGGAGCGGAGAGAGGCGGGAGGCGCCGCCCCGGGCCTCCTGCCGCCCGCTGCGGAGAGGCCTCGCCGGGGGCTCGGCTGAGGGGGCCCGCGGTGGCGAACGGCAAGCGGCAGGTCCGTTCAGCGGCGGCGGTCCTGGGCAGAAGAAGGCGTACCACCTTCCCTCGGTGCAGCCAGCCTTACGGGTTTTACAGTTCTTCAGGTAGCGAAACATTCCTTCGCGCACTGCGTAAAGGCGTGACGAGGTGGTGTGTGAGCTGACTGAGGAGGGCTAAGGTGGGTCCCTTAGTCCTCATGAGGTAAAGAAAGGGCCCAAAGCAGCACCCACCGTGACACCCGGGAGAAGCAACGATAACATCACGGCTGCACAGGCCTTCGACGCTGCACGGCTCGGCACCCGGCGGACCTCGCCAGGCTTCTGGGTGGACAGGCCTAGGCCACCAAGGTCTTTGAACCTCAGCAGCAGGGCAGATGGCTGGTGTCAGAGGAGGCTGGGCGAACAACATGAGGTGCCTTCTGTACCCCTGAAAGGAGGAAAGGGGAGGCAACGCAACGGCCCTTTTACTTTTTCCACAAACTCCTCCCCTGGCGCCATGTCTTCCCGCTCCTGCCCTCAGACCATGCTGTCTGACAAACCAGGTTTGGACAAAGCTAGTAGGTGGTGAAGACGGAGACCGTTTTCATGGCCATTACAGAAAGCCCGTCAAAGGATCTGGTGGGTTGCAGTCCAGGTTCTCCTGATGGTCCCACCATGCTGACCCAGCAGCTTCTGGTATGAGCACTGGCTGACTGGGGAGGGAACAAATTAATTCCTTACCTAACTATGATCCCTTCCAAAGGAAAGTTGTTAACAATACCAGGAGACCGAGGGCATTTACTTCAAGGGAGCACACGCATCACTCCACACATGCAATGATTCGAGACAGTATTTCCTCCACAATTTTTATTTTAAATTACAAAGGATGTTGCATACATTGATGAATTTGTATCTGAATAGAAGTGCTAGGGATCAAGGGTGACAGAGTAAACAAAGTCAATAGTTTCATTGTGCCTCTTTTAAAAAAAATAAAAACTGCACAACTATTAACCAACATTAAACATTGCAACTCTTAACAATCATGCTTTTAACAAGGTAAATTTATTTTCTAACAGAGACAAGACTTTCAGTAAGTTTTTCTGAGCTCCAGTTGGAAGTTGATTATAGAATATCAAGGACAGCATTACAATCATGACCCCAAGCATAGGCAGAACAGGATGCCATGTTTTGTTTAAAATGCTTTTTTTGCCTGTGAACCACCTACGTCCACATATGCCATCAGCCTTAAGAGTTCACCCAACCACAAATACTGAGCAATAAGTTTTACTTGGACATAATATTCTTCAAGGATAGACAATTCAAATCAGAATGTATGAATATCCATCATTGTAAGAAGATTAATAAAATTAAGTGCTACAACTAGGTTCTGTTTCTTAATCAGAAGATTTTGATAGGGCGGAGTGTGCTTTTGCCAATACCAAATCCAATCCAGAAGTTTTCTTTACCATAGCTAGTTAACTCACACAAATTTGACTTACATAGATACCCAACTAAAAAAATACTAACTCAAGAAAAAACACTAAACACTTATCTAAAAAGTTTGGAGTTTTATTTTTTTATGAAAAAAAAAAGAAAAAAAGAAAAAAAGTGTGGCTTAAAATAGCTCTGGCTCCACTTTTAGCTCCAAAGCTCATTAGAAAGACAATAAATGCATAGTCAGTATTTGCTCTTGTGGAAGTTCATGAATGTCTAAGAGGCTGAGGATTATAATTCAGTGCGCACACACACCTTATCATGCTAGAAGCATTGGGGGAAAAAACATGGCATATTGTGAAAAGTAAATTGTAGAAAGATAGAGACATTTTTGTATGCTGCAAAGAAGATATAACCTGAAAGTGCCATCTTTCATTAATGACATTTAAGAATCCCAATTTATATTGGGAGATATTCAAGAGTGGTGTTTTCTCAACATACTAATGCCCTTAATACAGTTACAAGAAGAATCAGTCACTGACGCAGTAACTGTTTGAAATGTACTTCACACGATCCCTGGGGTAAACAAAATAAACCTCAGCTGTGTGCAAGGCTGTGTCAATAAGCCAAGACCACATCTAGCAGCACACTTAAACTAGATGATTCCAACCGAAGCCTCCAACTTAAAAAGAAAATAAAATCATGATTAGATGCATTCTTGAAATTCAGGTCTCGAGGCCAAATACAGATGCTAACATTCACTGTACATAATTGGGTTATGCCTCAACAGAATTTCAGGAAGACTAGCAAGCACGTTTGAGGAACAGAATTGCATTTACTATTTCTGCTGAAGGCAACTTGTATACAACCCTTTGAAATTCTCCTGATAAAGCCTTTCAGAGCTTTAAAAGAACAGCTATGTTTAAATGATTTATGGAAAAAGAAAAGCACATCCAGTCCTTATATTTTGTGAATAAGCTAACTGTTTTATTAATGAAGGCAAGTATCAGATGAATATTAGGGGGAGATCTTTTAAAAATAAAAATCAAAACTGACACCCCTGTATTTCAGAAGTGTCTGGCTGCTTTTAGGTTAGTTAAAAGACCCTTCATCATCCATTTTAGGTTTTTGTTTGGTTGTTTTTTTAAAAAAAAAAAAAAAAAAACAAAAAATACAACACTTTTTCCTGGCCCTTAGTATGGAAAAAGTCTATCTATAGAAGAATTAGGAACTGAACACAGCTGAGCCTGACTCTCATATCAGCTTTACACCAATGCAACTTCATTAAATCACAATGATTTCAACTGGTATGATAAGAAAATCCAGCCCATCCGCACGTAAACACAGCTTTAGTAGTAAGTCTCTCATCCAAAAAACCAAGTACTCACCAAGTATCAGTAAGTGTGTTCAATAAACCATAAAAGGAAGTGTTAGCAAAAGGGGTTTAGGCCTAAAAACCACCCTTCATGAGCACCCCCACATTTTGCAAGGCCATTCAAAAACTGGTCTTCCATATAAATACAAAAGGACTACTACTGAGAGAAACTGAAATCAGATCTATCCAGACTTTCTTCAGGATGCTTTTATCAGTTCTGATTCAATTTCAAGAGGGTTAAGTTTGAAGAGTTCAGAGGGAATGAAAAACATTTAGTTCTAGATGTACAAGTAAGGCACAATATAAAGCCACATCATCATCTGTCATGAAGGAAGTAGGAAAGGACAAGAATCATACATGGTACAGTAGAACAAACAGTCCATCAATTCAAAGTGTGGCACCTAAGTTCAGACTGACGAGATCTCAACAAGAGCAGTTATGACAGCATGCTTTTAATATGAAAACAAATTCTAGAGAATCCAGTGTATCAGAAAAAGGAAGAACTTTTGTTTGTATTGAATCAAAAATGTGTAGTTGTTTTTGGATATAGGATTAAAAGTGAATATTCACAATGCCTACACTCAAAAACAAACAAAAAAATCCAGGACTTCATTAAGATCCACATACCATGTATGAACACTGAAAATCTTTAGAAAATGGTCTTCTCTAAAGATCATCCAAAAATGCATGCCACAATTGCCAAAAAACAGAACATGTACATTTGTTGGTTTTTATAACCTTATAAGATTTTTGTTTGTGATAAGTATACACTAAATGTATATATTTTAATGACACTAGAGGAAGCAGATTGTTACTGGCATTAAAGTACAACCATTTCTAGACGGTTTAAATGCCACAGAGTCCCCTGGTTAAAATGTAAAGCTGCACAGCTTGCCTATGTCACTTTTATGATAAAGTTAAACCAGCAAAAGTTCTTATCTTTACTCTACATTTTACTGCCAGGTTTTATTTATATCAAGTATCGCTGCAGCATTCTGACCAGCCCAGAGTTAGCAGCAAGTGGCAGGAATCATATAAAACGCAGTTTCTTTTTTTTTTTGTTTCTTTTTTTTTTTTTTTAAACAAAGTGCTTTTCTAAGATATACATACATATAAATAGGTACAAAATAAAGTGTCAACATTAAAAAGCTCAACTATTTAAAAGCTTTAACTTAAAATAATACATAGAAAACACTGAAATGCAAGGGTATGGAATTCACTAAAGATTCAAAGTCTACTTTGAAATGCTAGACCAAAATCATATTCTGGTTTTCAGACAAAAATAAAAAGCTATGAAGTTACATTTGCCCAGTAGTTCTGAGCAGTGAAAAGGGGCTTTTTAATACCTTGTCAGTTTAATTTGTCACAGAAGTTTTTACCTGATTGCAAAACTGCTCTCAATGTTTAGAAATGCTGCCTTGTCTACACAGTTTGGATATAGCATATAGACCTCTTGTATCTGAGCAGTGCGTTAACACCATTCATCAGAAAGGAACAACAGTATTCAAATCTTGGTACAGACATGGCCTTAACTTCACAGGAGACATTCTTTGTCGGGGTTTTATGGGCCGTATGCATCTCTGGAATAACTGCACCATTGGCAATAATTACAATAGGAATACATCTGACCTACTGTGTAAAGCAGCAGCCAACTCTCACCTCACCCTAAAACAAAAAACACCTGAAACAAAAACACCCACATTCCACTCAGATTTTGCAAGTCTTAAGTGGATTTACAAAGTTTTGCCTAAATTGCCCTGGGTATTTGTTCAGTCTCTTGTAGGAAAGACTTTCTGTACAGCTCAGTAGTGGTATTTTGGCCTCCTCCTCCCTTTTGAGTCTTTCAAAATATTTAGATACAAAGTAAGCTGCGGGCACACTCACAAGTGTGGCAGGACTGCCACCTTTATCGGCCACTCTTACTGCACTATTACTGATTCAGACCTTTTTTTTTTTATAGTACAAGCTTGGATATAAAAATAATCTACTTATAAACAAAAAGGAATCACAGTACAAACAAACTTAGACAAACTAGAAATGAAGTGGAGAAATTCCCCAAAGGGAGTGGGGAAAAAGCCTTCATGGACTTTTGCATTTTTTTTCAGCAGCTACATTTGAAAATATTTGGTATTTCTATTTTCAGTAAACAGTGTTTTGTCATCTTTAAATAGGGAGAGAAAGAACAGGGAGGAAAAGGGGGGGGGGGTCCATGAAACCAGAGAATGATCTTGCCTTGAGATAAAGTACTTTCTCATCAAAGGCTAAAGCTTTTAATCTGTATGTTAACACTGACTACAAAGCCAACTCTTATTAGCAGAAGAGCAAATAAGAACTGTGTGTTAATATTCCTCAATCATAGAAACTACTGAATTAACAAGAATAAGTCACATATAAGTTTGAAGAAGCTAGTTTCGAAATACCTGTACAAAAATATAAAAGTCTATAAATTTTTTTTTTGTTTTGTTTGAAGCCTGTGTTGATCCTTGGAAACATCACATGCATAATAATACATCAACTGGAAAAGTGGCAACTAAGGAATTAGATATTTGTAGCTCTTTTTTCTCTTTACATATATACACATTACAATAAAAATAATTTTGTTTGGTGGAAGTATACTACAACAAGCTAAATATTTTTTTTAAATTCTCAAAGTTGAAAACTATTTTACCAATAGCTTACTAAAATCCAAATATATTAAAATCTCCTACAGTAAGTGCAGAGAAAAAAGATTTAAAGACTCCGAGACGGCCACCAACTTATCTACCATGGAAGCGAACTACAAGAACAGCAAAATAATATTGTTATGTATGAATGCTCCTTCTGTAGATAATTGGACCCAAACAAAAAAATTCACAGTTCAGTAAGATCCCTAACCCTGACCTTTAATTTTTTTTCTTTTTTCATTTGTTTTTACATTCAGTACAGTATCATATAAGCTGTGCAAAACTTTACTTAGACTGGCAGTTCGCCATATCAGTTGCATTTGTCTTTGGTACAAAAATAAACAATCGCATTAATGTGCAAGTATTTGTTTTCTTCCGGCCAAAGTACCGAAATTGAGTTTTCTAGAGCCATCTTTTATACAATACATAGACTCTGTGGCATATATCTACATTTTCAACATATTCCTATATACATTCAAAAATTTTAAGAGCTGGAACAAATACATTAAAACCTATAATCTTACCATCTATACATCTTGTTTTTTCCCCTCAGGGTTTTCTTCATACAAAACTTTACCAGCTTACACTGATAGCTCTCCCCCCAAAATACAAGGCACAAAGAATATACTTTTTTCTCTTGCTTGCACAGACATTTAAATACTATATTAAGCTAGGAAAATTAAAGTCTTATATGGCACACTAGCTCTAATGCCACGTGTGCTATGTACAAGTTAATGGTTGCAAAGAAAGCTTACTGGTTTTTAAGAAGAACAAAAGAAAACCGAATTATTAAAAAAAAACCCAAAACAACAAACACAAAGAACTCCCTAAATTGACAGCTTTACCAAAAAAACGCTTCCTCTTATTTTACTTGGAGCATAAGTCTGTCACAATGTCTGGCATATGCTAAAAATTTTTACTAGCAAAAACATATTTTTGCTTCTAAAACAAAAGTGATATATTCTGGTCCTAGATAACTTAATTTTAAAAAGAATCCTCATCTCTGTATTTAAGCTTAAAGCAGCTTTGAAACTATCTGGTTTATGGTCCAAAAATGCTATCAAGCATTTTATATCATGCTTTGATTTGTTTTACTACATTGTTATTTTAAAACAATGGAACCTAATTGTAAGTGTTTACGTAATGCTAAACTGACATGCAGACCAGAATGCAATTTACAATGAAGTACTTGACAACACAGGTAGAATCTGACCGATGAGAACAGCTGAAGTCATGTCTTAAACTTTTGACATTGGTATTCGTAGCCCTACAAGGCCACCAGTGGGGTCTCCTTCTGCAGTCTTCTCTAAAACTTGATTCACAAATTCTGATGTCTGTCCAGCTACAGGTAGTCCTGAAAAAGGGAGGGTAAGAAAACATGCTATAAGGTTGCTATTCATTGCACGTATTTGTATATTCCCAAAACTAACGAACACTTTGGGTAGTAACCAACAAAAAGGCATAGACAACTGAAATTGGGAAGCACTTATTTCTTTTTTCTATTCCAGAAATTGTTTGCAACTTATCATAGATTATACGTCTCTTCACGTGCATGCAAATACATGAAGCCTACTGCTTACCAAGAGTGTCTTTAATAAGTATGTTTAACTTCTGTTCCATGTTGACTCCTCTATCATCTTTAGGTACCTGCACCCGATTAACTATTTCTTGTTTAATGGAGTTGATCACAAACAGTAAATTATCTGCAAAGAGAAAAAAAACTGGATTAGATTTACAGCACATTCCCCCAGGAGCAAGAGATCCACAGTTGTCCACACACTGTTATCTGTAAGTGTCAAAGGTGTCACATAACACTTACTGTAAAATTAAGTTGTAATAGTTTACATCTGTAAACATATTTTCAAAAATAGTTACATTACATGCATACATTTACATACTTTACATCTGTAAAGTAGCTCAACACTGCAGGTAACCCAATTTACGTACACTTTATGGAGTGGACTGATTTTGTACCAACAAAATTGTTGGGTTTTTACCAACCCTGTTTTCCGTATAAACTGCTGGGTATGACCCAGGTTACATGATGGTGCAAAACACAGACTTGTCTGAACAAAAGAAAAATTAAGATGTGAAGAGTTGTATTTACCATATTCCGTGTTGAGACCCCAGAGTTTTACTTTATTGGCTTCATACTGGGCTTTCTTTTTTAGTCTACAAGCCCTATAGTAAGAAGAGGGGAAGAATTAGAACACTAACAAAAATTCCAGAATACTAAGAGCATCTGTTTGTCTGCCACACGAACTTATCAACCAATACTCCCAGAGCTGTGACGTATAAAATCACCTATCTACTCACTCACCATCACTGAAAGCACTCTGCTACCTATCTTTGCTTAAAATTCACACTTGGGGATTTTATCATTGTATCAATCATTTGCCCTGCAGCTAAATAAGCCAGCTTCCAGTGGAAATACATTGTTATCCAGGGAATAGGCAAACTACATCTCCAAAGTGCCAGTTGCCCTGCTTTTTGATAAACTGGTAATTAGCCCATTGCAGGAACTACCACGATGAAGCAGGATCTCGAGGCAAAAAATAGTTAGATCTCAATTGTACAGTTTTAGTAATCCAAATATACTCATCCATGTAGTGTTATCTAATACATACCTGGAAGCCAGCTTGTTCTTTTCTTTTCTTGACCTCGGTCTGGCTGTTAATGGAAGTTCACTGACTGGTGTCAGGTCACTGATCACCTTATTCAGCTTCCTCAGTTCATTACCAATCTGTAGAAGTTTTCTAGGGTTGGGAGTTAGGTCTTCTACATCAGTCCTCCGTGACTTCTTTGCTGCATATTTTCCTGTTTTAAATATGCAGAAAATTGGGTTGGAAGTGACACAATACATACACAAATCTGTGAAAAAACATTCTTAAATACTTTTTTTGGGTGCAGTTTAAGTTCCTTTGTTCGTTACAAGAGAATGGACTGGAATCATGTGATCCCTATGGCCTTTCACAATAGAAAGAGCATTTCCAGACAAACTGCTTTGTACAATTCATGTTATAACCAGATCAGATAAGAGCAAATGCTGCTGGCCAGGCTACTGGATGTGACAGACTGTATACACACAACCATGCTGAAAAATGTATGTCACAAGTTCAAACCCAGTTGTTTTGCCCCAACTGTAACTTGCTAACTCAATTCATTTGTTCAGCCAATATATCCTCTTGCACATTCAAGTTGATTAAATTCCTACACCATCTTATTGAGAAAGTTCTGTATTAAGAGTGTCGAGGCCTGGTACTGAAAGGATCTTCAGTTATACTGAGCTTAAATGATCCACATAAAGGCTAGTTAACCCGTTTTATATGTATTTAAAGCTATTTAAGGCCTGGTTTTCCTGAGGAAATACACATATTCAAGACAAAATCTTTATTCCTTAAGATTTTCTGCCACTGCTATGTGTCTTCTTCTAGATTTCTATTAAAATGCCAGTTGTTACAGACACTTGCATGAAAATGTTAATAAAACTAACAAAACCTAATCCAGAAATATTTATTAGAGAGCTGGTGATTTAGCATGATTTATCTGAGGTAGTAGATGATCTTGGTACATGTCTCCATATGAAAACAAAAAAATCCTGCATGTGTAGCTTCTGGACGTTGAGTAGCATTTGATACTACAAATCCCTTGCATACGCACCTGACTTAAAGGTCACTTGCTCCTCCAAATGTCTGGGAGGACTGAGTCCTCAAGGCATGTTTGGTTATTTGTTGTTTAATAACAAGTATAGATATAAGCCTTCATAAGAAGGAGCAGTGATAGGGACTTTAGGTACTGATATTTCACCATGAGATAAATAAGCATATAAAAACTAAGGAGATTAAAAAGAAAAAGTTTTCTTCCCTGAATAAATCTACGAGTTACAACAGCAAAAAAATCTTTTGGTTTAACAGAAGGTAAACTGCCATGTTAAAGATAGTAATTTTCAACTGTAAGGGAACATTAATATTACAACCAGGAAAGCTGGTTTAATTTTCTCTTTCAAAGCCAAAATAAATGGAGCAGCCTACCAAGAAGGTCCTGTGACAAGAAAACAAACATTACTCCTAAGAGTGGTTTGTTCTGGGTGATGTTAGTCATGTGTGCAGTACAGCAAATTGCTAATCAAAAAGTTACGGAAATAAAACACAGTTATTACACCAATTGGTTTAAGTTTCTAAGAGGGTATGTTAAAGAAATAGTTTATTCACAGAACAGTAACTGCTTCACTGTGCTGCATTCACATATGTGGTAGAAACAAGTAGGGAGGAGCAAAAAGCGACAGTTATGCCTTATAGCTTGTCCTTTAGTTCATACTGCAGTTAATGTGAACTTGGCATTTCAGATCACTTCCAGCTTACTTCTAACACAAACAAGACTGAAACTAACAGCTATGAGGAGCAAATATCAGTCAAGTGACCCATCCAATATGTTACAGTATCACACTGAGAAAATATCGAACTCTTGGGGTTTCCACTGAAAGCCCTTGGAAGTTACAATTCTCAATTCATCCACCTTCCTCTGGAAGAAACCACACTGAAAGTTACTACTGTATGTTCACTGTGCCTTCCTTGGACACTGTGCAGAACTCTGCTAACTGAGCAACAGACTTAGAGTGTTTTAATGATTTATTTTCATGGCCAAAAGACAACTTCTCAGCTCTTGCAAGTATGGGAGTTTGGCTACTGAAGATGTCAAATGAAAAAAGACATTCCCTTGTAACTAGGACTTATTATTCTTACCATGATGGAGACCATTCTTCTGATACATGTTACTTGGTAACGTATCTCGATTCCACTCGGATGGTCTCAGCATTCTTTCTTGTTGCGAAGGTGTTAGTTGCTCACTATACTCCCAGAAGTATCTTCGCTTGCCTCTCTTCCGAGAGGATATTGCAGTCATTTCTTTTAAATCCTCCACAGAATCATTTTCATACCCTAAAAGGATGCATTGCATTGTTTATATAACATTGAAAAAAACGTTTCTAGCTCTTTAACAGTGGACTGAGTATTCAAGTTAAGAGCAAAACCACAGATGAGGCCTGTTTTACATTATCTAATACACTTGGTTTTCAGTGTCAACTACTGCTGGATACTTGCCTTAAATCCAGGGATAGACATTGAGCCAGTGATGGTGCTTCATTAGTTGAAAAGAGACAAGTCATTTATACACTGAAAGCCCCTTTATGTTCTCTGAACCCTTAAGCTCTACCTCTTCTCCCCCACAATCCAACCATTGCAGAGTACAGACAACAGCTGTTGGAGAGTGTTCTTCCATCCTTACAATTTTCTCCATGAATTTGCAGGAATATAATCCTAACTCGCCTCCACATTTTAATTAATCTCGCATCAAAAAGCATGGAAAGAAAAGCAGGTAATAAAGATGGATTAGCAAAAGACTAGTAAAGAAAGCAAAATCATTCAATCATAGAATATTCTAAGTTGGAAGGGACCCATTAGGATCATTGAGTCCAACTCCTGCTCTTCCTTGAGTTTGAATATCTTTGGGAAATAAACCACCCATCTCTATTTGACTAGAGGAAGG
Source organism: Aviceda cuculoides (assembly GCA_035590195.1). Classification (NCBI taxonomy): domain Eukaryota; kingdom Metazoa; phylum Chordata; class Aves; order Accipitriformes; family Accipitridae; genus Aviceda; species Aviceda cuculoides. Next base: position 10,390,967 of record JAVJGG010000043.1, on the reverse strand, counting down.
GGGCTCTGTTATCAGGACAATGACCCAAAGCCCATAAGAAAAGACCATCTAAATTGAAGGGATCTGGACACAAGCCGTTCAATCTCTTCCTAACCTCTTTACTGATAGGAAGAGAAATGATCCACAGTAAAGCTACGCAATATTTTAGAGGTATATTATGATGCACTTGCTGTGATGAACTGTTCACGAAGTACATAGAAACTGTAATGCCACTATCCACATTGCATAAATATTTATACCGTAATTATGTAAACACAAACCACAGTTTTTAAAATCCTACATAGGCTTTAGAAAATAAAGACAACCTATACTAAGGTTAAAAAACCCCAAACCACTGCATTGCCTTTTGTACTAAAATGCTATATAATAGTTTACATTTACTTAAAAGAGAATGCATTTCAAAACATCACACACACTGATGAAGCTTAAAGAAAACCCAACCACTGAACAGACTGTAAGCTTAGCAAGACTTGACCCCACATGCTTGAGCTCTGCTTCATCTTTTAACGGTAGCACAAAGAACACTTTCTTCCTTTTAAAACAGTCCATTCAACTAGTCTGTCTGCACTTGAAAAGCAGTTGAAAAACAAACTTTCTTGCTTTGGTCTGACTCTCACCTCATAACCCAAAGTATGAATAAAAGTTAGGTGTGCAGAGGGATGAAATCAGTTCTAAAGTTCTGTTTCTAATAATTTAATCAACTTATTTACTTTAATTCTCTGTTTTATTAAAAAGACAGTATTTTAAAGGCAAATCAGACAATGCAACATGCTTTATAAAACATTTTTTCTTGTATAGCCAAATTATGCAATTTACATTAAACATAGTTTCAAATACCATAAATATTTTAACTGTACTTCCATTCTACCCAAATGCTGTCTGACATAAGTATCAAAATACTCTTAAAAACTGCACTTACTTTCCACTTGAAAAGCTATGTCAAGCTATGTAATTCATTATATAGATATGTATAAATTTAGCCCATCTTCATGACAACACAGAGTTAAGTCAACCAATGAAAACAAATCTCTTTAAGAGCTGACATGTACAAATGTACAAGGTTAAAATCAAGACTTCCTGTTTGCTTCTTTAAACTATAATTAAGTTAGCAACTTAAATTATGTTGACTTAATGCATTCTGCCTTGCAACTCTAACATTGACCTATCATTTTCAAGCTACATAGAATAATCTAGTACACAATGTCCTAACCCAGTCCGTAACATACAGAAGTGCAACAAATCTGTTCAGCTTTTCTGCATTGTATTCATCTTCCTTGAATTCTCCTCTTAGCAAAGATCATACAGCAGTCTCACTTTCTTTGGCAGGCTGCTAACAAATTTGAAAAGGTTCTTGTATGTACCTTTCAAGCCCTTCTTAAGTCCCTCCTAAAAGTCTTTGTTCACACCCCTTACTATGGTTTTAGGTTTAAATTCACCACGGTTAAATTAAGTAAAACAGAGAACAGGATAGACATGACTTCTGCATGTTACCAGATTAAAAGCAAAAACAGGCCCACCAAAACAAAACCAGAACCCCCCTTCTCTTCACCATTTAATCATACTGACTTCTGTCAAACCATTTATAAGTCTTTTTCCTCCAGCTGATGGTCCACGTGCTCAGAATAGATGCAGTGCAACTTCTTTAAACAATCTCCGTGTCTCTACAAGGACTTTCCCTTTCAGCTATGTCTTCTCCAGTGCTACTGAAAACTGAATCAGTTGTTGCATCTCCCATTTCTGGAATTTCTTGTCTACTTGATGGGAGAAGCAGTCATTTACAAATATTTCTATTAAATGAGATAGGTAAAATATATCAATAATGGCAAAAAAAGTTTAAGTGCTAGAAAAGGCCTGGGCTGGTAATTCCCATAATAAATTACCTTTGCAGGTAAGCAAAATTGCTAAGTCTGTATCACCGTGATAATAAAAACATTGTTGCCCAAACTTGCCTGACAGCCAGTCACATTTTTAGTTATTTCTCCGTGTTCCCAAAGTTCAGTATATCCAAGTATTTCCTCAGACAACACTAACGCTTTAAGAAAGCTTTTCATGCACTCCAAAGACATACATGAAGAAGAATGAACAAAAGCAAACTGTGTATAAAATACATCAGAGGGTCAGCAATAAGTTTTTGTCCTTTCAGTAAGTTACATCTTCAGTCTAAATTTATCAACTGATTTTGGTTTCAGTACTATGGAAGGTTAAATCTTCCTGTGCCATGCCTATTTTTAGAAACTTTATCCATAGTATTTACCTTTACTCTAAAGGTAAAAAAGCAACACGAAGTATAAGACTGACATAATTAAAATACCTGGAGACATTACCTTCTAATATAATCAAAACATATGGCGAAACTTCCAATATCACCATACTTGAGGTGAATGGCTTCATTCACTTAAAAGTTCTAGAAATCTTGAATAAGCCAAGTTCCTCAGTTACTGTACTGCATGACATAGTTGTATTTAGAGGGCAAGAACAATTGCTTATCAGTAAAATTTGAACAAATGGCAAATAGTTAATGTAATTCCACCAAATAAAATCCCAGCATTTTAATAGGACATCTCTTCTTCAAGGTTACCAGGCTTTCTGTGCGACATGCCTCCGTGGGCTGCAAAGCACTGTGCAGTACAGCATCATTATAGAGCTGTAATAGATACTCAAAGCCCCAGAAAGCACAGGGAGTTCAATTCAGAAGAAGGCAGGAAGAGGTTTTAAAGCTGATAAAAATGGGTTATGTACATGTAAAAGTAACATAAAGCACATAATGCTTAACGAGTTTAATGCCAAGTCAGGAAATCTACTTAAAAAATAATTTGAGACTTCATTATGACAGACACTGACAAGCTCTAAGGAAGCTGCTGTTTTTAGAAAAGGCTAAATTTCAGCTGCTTTCCGTCCGCCCAAAGTTACATATTGCCAAATATCTGAACACCTTAATTCTTATACTCTACTACAAAGCATTTATAAAATGTGAATATTATAATACTTTCTACAATGAATCTAATACTCTGTTACAGTCCTGTCCCTTTCTCTTCAGATTTTATTTTTACAGAACATTACCACTTCGTTACCTTCTAGGTGAAGGTTAGTTCTTATTTCTGTTGTTAAGGCTCCATTTCTACATGCAGAAGAGAGGAATTCAGTATCCTTTGAAGACTCACTAAGTGTTACTGCTGAAAACCACCAAGAAACAGTTCTATTAGTTTTCAGTGGTAGGTATTCTTTGGATTCTGTGGAAAACTGTACCTACAGTAGGACTTAAGTAATTATGAAATTATTTCAATCAGGCTATGATTTCATACCAGCTATCAAGAAGATACAATTCTGGATAAACTCAAAGCAGCAACCTACTGAAGCACTAGAAAGCTCTGCATATCCTGTCATCAAGCCATGAAAAAAGACGACAACAACTGCAAGTAGTTGCTCTACGACCTTGGGCTGCAAGCTAGGTTTCCTGTATTCTAGTATTATTTTTATTGCATGACCACAGTTTATGCATTTTTTTCTCGAAACAGGGCAATAGAGACCTTCTATAGTTTTCATTAATTGCATTTTGCAAAGCAATTAGAAAATCTGTGATGAGAGTTCGTAATTTAAGATCAGTGTTGCTCATCTGTAATTATAAAGCATTCAAAAGCATTCTTTCCCACTTGGCAGACAAATCCATTCATCTCTATGTTAACAAAGCCCAACATTGCTGGTACCTGGTTCTGAGAAAGTATCGCTGATGTCATCATCTTTATCATCCTCATAATCTTCTTCCTCATCATCGTTTTCAGACAGCTCATGCTCACTGCCAAATCCTTCATCGTGGTCCTCATCTTCAATATCATCCTCATCATCCTCATCTTCCTCAGGGTCTCCTTTGGCTGACTGTTCACCCAAACTGTCCGTTACAAAAAGAGAATAGTTGTGCTCTTCTTTCTTCTGTGAAGAATCTGACACCGATGTGCTGGCAGAAAGACTGCTCTCCCCCACAGTAAGCCCTGGGGTTTCCTGGGGTGGACTCAGTAGCAGTTCTTGAGTCTCTTTAAAAGGCAAAATAGGAGGCGTACTGTGACTATGCGGGGACTCTATTCCTTTTCTTTCTTGTCTCTTTGCTACAGCACCACAATAGCAGGTGTTTTCCTTTGCTGCATCAGCATGTGTCTGGCTCAGCACTGGTCTGCTCTGTGGTAAAGGATTGATCTTTACTTTTGCCTTTTTAACATAGTCTTTACATTCAACATGAATGTTCACCTTTTCATTATTGTACACATTGGTCTTCACCATGATTTGTGTACTGGAAGCAGGCTTAGTTGCAGGTTTGCTTGCCTTCTGAACACAGTCCGACAAAGGTGCCTCAGCCTGAATGTTCTTGGAGGAACAGACTGGTGCTGCTGCTCTGGTTGCAATTTTTTTGCCAGGTAGCAAAGAATTTAAAGGGTTTTGTTTTACACTAAAGAGCAAATCGGGGTAATAGAGTGAATCAGAAACAGGTTGGGAGTCCTCACTGTTAAGCTGAGCCAGTGTTGGAGTTTTGCTTATCACCTCTTCATCTTGGTATGGGCTTGAAAAGTCATCAAGGCCCAGGTAATCGACCTCTTTTGTTCCCCAGATGTCACAGCTGGTTAATTTAGTGTACTTAGTTAAGTCTTCACAGTAGGTATCCCACTGCTCCCACTTTGAGGTAAGAGCAGCTTCTTTGTCCAGGATGTCCGTAAAAGACTCCAAGTTCTCAAGGTCTTTGCAGTCCTCCATTGAAAGTAAGTTGTCTCTGGAGCTTTGCTGATAGTCCATTTCTCTGTCCTGTGCATAGTAAGACAAGTTAAAAACTAATACAAAAAAAGTATCAACCATCTCTGTCCTCTACTTAATCTAGTGTAGTGAGCTTAATTTCAGTGAAGTGTAAGAGAATGATAACATATGAAGATACCTCAACTTCCAACCAAAAGCTTCTTCTGAGGGTCAGAATGAAGTTCGGCTTCCATGCTTAGCAGCAGATCCTTCTGAAGAGATTGCTAAAGATACAAGTCAAATGCCACTGGATTCTCTTTCTGCTATTGCAAATTTATCTGGTCATCAGGAACTAGACTAGCACCAATATCCATGTATTTAAAATATGAAAGACATCATAGGCAAGCTGTTCTAGTCTCTATTAACCTAGGTCAATCTTCTTTGCTGTGTGCTTTACAGAATATGCTGAAGTTTACCAGTCCCTGGAAAAACTCATTCTAACATGATCAATTAACGACTATGAGCTACCAGCTACCTTTTTCCTTTGATGTAGGGGAAAAAAAAAAAAAAAAGGAATTCTAGTATAAGCTCATGAGTCAACTTTTATTTTGCTTCCCCTGCATTCACAGCTTGGGTGAAGTAGCATATAGCTGCTCTTGCAGAAAAGATTGTACAGAAGAGTCTCAAGCACCATTATATAACGTCAACACAGCTCTATTTGAGAGTTGTACATCAAGCCTCTCCTGATGGCCAGCTTTAACAAGCGTCTACTGAGGAAGCCTCACATTTGGTGGACAAGCAGGTAGGCTCCTCCCTAATCAGTAGCTAGCAGTAATGAATAACCTTCTAGCATTCTTGAACAAATACCTCTTTATTACTACATGAACTCAGGGTATTAGTCAAGCAGAGGGAGTTAAGTACACACACAGAAAGATGACCTACCAGTTCATACATGAAGTCTGGATCTGAACTGCTTGCCAAGAGATCGGTGCTCATCAGAGTCTGCTCTGAAAACACATGGCTCCGAAAGGCGTCCCCAAAAGGAGGGTCCATTCCACTCACACTGGGCTACAACAAAATTGATACTGACATTGGAAGCATGCTATAAAAAGGCATATTCTTTTCTTCAACAAAACATAAACAGTATTGCCATTTCATCCAAGTCTCTGAACTTGTGCTACACTTGCATCTGGAAGGTTTTTACCTGCACAGATAAGCACGTCATTTCTCAGAGCGAGAGAATGCGTTAAGAGCAGCTAACAACACGCAGCTCTTTGATTAAAGGACACATTTGTATTCATCATATAGCTGCAAGAGCATTGCTCATGCATTCCTTTTTGTTGGTTTGAAATTCTCATGTGTTTGCCAAGTTTAGGGATATGTTAGCATTTGTAGAAGAAGAGAGCGAGTACTGGCAAGATGTTTTAGTATCAATAGGCACTACACGCTTGCAGGGCCTTCACCCTAACACAAACCATTTTGTACTAAAGCAGAGTCAACTGTTTTTAAAACCATTAGAACTCATGAAACTTCCACCTCAGATTGTAACAAAAGCAAAATTTATTACAACAAAAGCAAGAGTGTTGTATCTCTTGAGAATGAAGCGGAACTTTGCAAAAAAAACATTATGCAGGATGACTGGACATGCAGGGAATGGGCAGCAAGGCTTTCTGCTACATTTAATTCCAGACTTCTATTTCTCTTCTAGACACACTCGCCCCGAGGGTTGGGAAGGGAGAAACACTGTACTGCTGAAAGTCATTCGGTGTGCTGATGTGTGAATCACTGCAGTAACAAAAGGCTGCTCTCCAGGCATCCACCCTCATCAAGACGACAACTTTACTGAATCTTGCTGTGTGAACGAATACAATACTAAGAGCAGTAATACAGCTTCCACCATAGACGCTAATGGGATCCTAAAAAATATACACCATTTAATCTCTTATAAATTCTCCCTGATAGTGCCAGTCAAATTTGCTCTTAAAACTGTCGTCTTTTTTTTTTTTTTTTTATAAGGAAGCAAAACTATTTACAGAAGCACACAAAATAATAACAGACTTACCTGAGGCATTTCCAAGCCCAGATTCCCCAAATCCAATTCCAAACTTCTTGTTTTATTCACTTGTAGATTCCTTTCCAGCTTTATTTCAGTCTCAGTGAGTTTACACAATCCATGCAATGAAATTTTTCCTTAGAATAACTTCAGTACACCCTGATTAAGCTCTTCTATTTGCAGACTTCTGTGTAGAATAAACACAGCAAACCCCCAAGGAGGTAAGTAATCCTTCACCAAAGAGGTAGTACTTAAAAAACAGCCAAAGTGAAGTAAAGACAAAAATTTCCCCTGAAAAGTGATTATTCCTCATGCTGCAATGTATAGCAATTTTCTTCCCCTGCCATCTTTCATCAAATGAAAAGCCACAGATGCTACAGAACAGAGCTCCTGCAAAAACCTTTTTGGCTGGGTTACATTTTGTTGCCTTTTTTCCTCAGTACAGAGACTACAAGCTCTATAGACATCTGAAAAGAAAAGCCTGCCTAATTGGAAATAATGACTAGCATACTGCTGGGTATACAAGAGAGAACCAATCTTTATGACTAATATAACAGAGCCAATAAATTCTAAAAATGTCTCAGGCAAACGTCTCAAAATATTAATTTCAGAATAGGTAGTAATACTGTTTCAGCGATATCTCCTCCTTTTCTTAAAAGACTAATCCATCCAGCACCAGATAAGATTATATCAGTCACTCATATAGCAACATCTAGTGGTAGAGCGATTACAGCAAGCAAGCTCACCGTCCAGCAGCAGAGGCAGGGAAGAGACAGACTTCCACAACACAGCAAATGAAAAATTGTGCCAAATTCAGAGTTGCCTAATAAAATATCTTCTCTATTAATTTCAAGTAAGACACATGTTAAGATTGGTCCAATTTATCTGTTAGTAATTTTACCAGTTTAGTAGTTTCTATAGACCCGTTGCCACTTTAGACATTTATCTAAAGACTTTTCCGAGCCTTGTATCCTGCTTAATCCTGCATTTTTTAACAATGTAAGGAAAAACTGAACTGTAGAAAAGCAAGTGCCTTAGCACAAACATCAGTAACTATATCTACCTAAAAGTATGACAAAAGACTCATAAAATAAGTAACAGGAAGTAAAAAAGAACAAGGTTACATCAAAAACAATCATAACAAAAATCATCCATGATATCAAACCTTAGTATCTAATGTAACTACACTGTCTTCAAGGACGCTGTTTTTTTACTGTCTTGCTGGCCTGCAAGATCCCTACCCTTTTAAGTCACTAACAAAAAGGCAGCATTAGAGGACCATAATCAAAAAACTGAAGCATCATACTTGTACAGTTTTTCAGCATTATCAGTTAAAATGTATTTGTTTCTTTGAGCAGAATTCTTCACTCAGCACTGCTCCTAAGTCAGACTTTGGTGCAATCTGCTCAGACTATGTTTATTCTCCTGTTTTAAAAAACAAATAGTAAAGTAAAAGTGTTCTCCTACAGCGGAGCTACGCTCAAGAACCATCCTCCCACCAGCACGTGACAGCCCCATGATTATTCCTACTTTCAGGTAGCATCTCAGCTATTTGTTATATTCACCACATATACCATCAGACTGCGGTAAAAACAGACACTACGCAAAAAAGTCTTTACTTATCAAAACATACTGCTTTTCAAATAGCTGCTAGAATATAAAGAACAACAATTACAGGTCCAATTATACATGAGTTCTCAGTAAAACCATGCTAACACTGCCAAAGCAAGCCATTCCTTTTAGGGCCCTGTGTCAACTAAGAGCCAGCTCCTGAGAAAATTTTCCTTCTGCTCTAAAACTTCCAGGGAACTATTTTTATTTATCTTGAAGTGACATTTAAAATTAAGTTTGTGTCACAGGGCAACATACCTCAACAACCCATCTCCCTTCACCCCACAAAGGCCACGCTGCAGCAGAACTAGCCCTTCCTATGCTGTTAGGTGCAGCATGAACATCTAATTCACTTTTTGACCTGGCCTGATCTAGGAGAAAGGGCCTGTTCTTTAAAACAAATAAATGATATTCTCATATGCAAAGAAAGAGGTGAGAAGGATACAATCTTTAATACCAATCTACGCCTGGGTAGTATCTGTCTTTCCTTCCATGCAGAGTGGCAGAGACTGATGCCTTTTTCAACAGAACATCAGATTAATATTTTGACATCAACACCAGAACACCACCACCACCTGCATTCACATGAGAGACTGTCAGAGTTCTGCCACTGCGTGATATAAAGAGGAAACACAGGAGACATTTGCTCCTTCTTTATTGGTTATTCTTTGTTATGTTTTTGTTAGAACATGTACCTCAAGCCATTCCACTGTGTTTCATACACAGGGAAGAGGGGTGAAACTTAATCTGTACTGACACTGATTTTAGTAACAACCCACCTACGCTTCCAAGTGTCAGGACCAGGGAGTTTTTGGATCACTTACAAATCCTCAAAACAGACATTAAACGTTCAAAATACTTTTAGCACCTCAAAGACTGGAGTGATCTTTTAGCTATAAACTTACAGCACCATTTAAGAATGACAGTGTATGTCCTCCCAGGTCAAAGCAGTAGTATACCAGCTAATCCGATTGTTCCCGTAGTTCTCTTTATATTTAATTCTTGACATTTTGTAATATTAATATTTAAATGTTTTTTGAATCCCATTAGGATCTATTCAAGCATTCTACAACAGAAGATTTTTCTTTGTAGCTCTATGGAAGGGGAAACACAGTGAGGCCATGAAAAGAAAGATGCTGCCTCAGGGAGCTGCACAACCTAGGCATGCTTCATGCCCCCAACAAAGCAGACCTACTTCCAACCGCTTTCTAAATTTCCCAGAATCATCAAAAAATTCATTAAAAGACTCCCAGCATTCACACTTAACTACCAGTATTTTTTCATGAACTAGTAAATAAAGATGTATCGTAGAAGTCAATGACACATATGGAAGCAGAGATATAAAAATCTGAACTTGCTGTGAAGGAAATTAACTTTGTAGACCGCAGTTGAAGTCCCATTTTTACAGAATTCATCATTATTGGCACTCTCAGCCCAAGACTGAGTTAGAACAGAATAGTACAGTTGTTACGTTATCTATAATGAATACCGATTTGAATGAACTGAAAGATATGTGGCAGAGCACAAGAAAAGCAGTATAAGAATTACTGAAGATAAATGTAGCAGGAATTTCTACTTCAGGACAATTTTCATTAATTCCTTACATCAGCCCTTCCCAAATGCAGAGGTACAGAGGTAAAATCCTGTAGTTGCTTCACAGCAACTGAACCGCAGGTGGAATACACAGCCCGAGGCACCGGGCAGGGTGCCGCCACTCCTTTTGGCAGCAGCCTGCAGTTAAATCAGATTAAGGTGATTAAGGAGCCAGTCCCTGAGTTGGTTCTGTGTCTGCAGATTCTTGAGTCACATCGGTAGGGAGCTGCACCCCTGCTCCTGGGAGAAGGCTCCCTCGTCCCCTTGGGCATGAGGAAGGCCAAGACATCTCAGGAACTGCTGTGTTCATCTAACATTTAAGAATTTGGGGTACTGGTGGAGACATACACATATACATCGGTTAAAATCCTCGTCAGTCATCAATAAGTAACCAAAACCTGTATAGAGTTAATAATTTGTTAATCAAATGACAAATCCCAATAAAAGTCCTCTGCATTTGTATTTACTTTTTGAAAACGTGCATTTAGAATAGTTTAATAGTGGTCCCAAGATGTCCAGGCAGACTGAACTTCGAACAATCTAATGGCAGGCTTATTACATGACATTGATGCAGCACTACATTTAAACTGGCAGACAGCAGGACCTGAACTCAAAACATGCAGCATTAAGGAGATGCACGACAGTTACCATGCACATGCCACTTCCCTAGACTAGTGAAACGCCCTTCTGCGACAATACATTCTCTCCAAAGAAGTCCCTATAAGAGAAAAACGTAAACTGCCAGCTTTCAGCTTGACAACTCCAAAAGTCTTCCTCAGTCACCTGTATGAATCATTTGTACCATAGCTATAACTAAAGTTGCTATTTCTGTCTCAATTGACATATGTATTTTGTACAATTTGAAAAGCACCCAGAACGTCGCTATACCATTTTGTTGATTGTACAGTGCTTATTATCACAGCAGCTAAATGCCTGTTATAAATACATTACATGAACAATTACATTTTTCATGATGGTGACTGCATCATACAGCACAGTTTGCCAAAGTTACATTTTTGATGTAGATAAAAAAACAGCACATCATGAGAGCCTGTTAATACTAAACCTACAAACTCAGGCTAAAACATTCAAAATGATGAACTCTGAATTTCAGAGAATGCGCAAAAACTATGCCATGTATTTTAAAAGAACCATTATGTACTATGCAGCGTTTGCTGTATCTGGACATTTTATGAAGTACTACAGTCAGAGATGCAAGAAGTTCTCCTAGGCTTCTCTTAAAACTTTTTTTCCTTCCACAGTTTGTGCCAATTTGTTTCCTATTACAGAACATGCTCTGGTCAGTGCGGTCTTCACGTACAGAATGTATTTTTCTTAGTTTTGTTTCTGAATGTGATGTTCTTGTGTTGTTTTTTTTTTTCTTCTTCTTCTTTCTACATATTTCAATTATTAGCCAGACTTTAAAAAATAATTTACTTTCCTCTCCCACCACAAAGACACTAAGTTTTTCTTTTATCGTGGTTGGGAGGGTTTTCTGAGGTTTTTTTTGCAGCAGGTGAGCAAAGACACTCTTGTAAAAGGTCTTCCTCTGCTTCCGCCCACCGTAGCCTCATTCACCTCTCATCCAAAGAAGCCAAGTCCCTCTACCTTCTCAGTGATGCATCTGTATTAAAAAGCCAGCATAAGAATCTAAGGCATTATGCCCTTTGCTTTCTCTACCCTGGAGAGCAAACAACATCTGCTTAAGACACCCAGATCCTAAGTTTGATGGAGCATTGCCATTTAAAAGAACTAAAGATACCAAGCAGTACTGTTTCACTTCTTTTAAGCATCTTCCCTTCAGGAGAGGGAAACTGCTACTTCAGTGTCTTTGTTCCTTTTCCTCTGCTGACTTTCCCTCCCCCCCACTTTTTTTCTAATCCTACTTGCCCACAGCAGACAGACTTCAGGATCTGGAAGTGACACCACTAAACAGAAACTCTGGTCTCCAATCACACACACAACACCTCAGGTAAAAGAGCTGATGAATTGCCAAAAAAAAAAAATACAGCACTACATCCGTTGTTTGAATTAATACCCCTACAAGTCAATGCCAGCTACCCAATTTTGGAGGGGTTTTCCACTTCAGCACGACGACATAAGCAAATAGGCAGATGACAATAACTGATAATCATGCAAGAGGCAGAAGGAAAAAAGTTTTGTTTTTTTTTTTTAACTGAGTAACAATGTATTTCACCTACATATTTTGTAACAATTCTACCCAGAATAATAGATTCCTACTAGAAACACTAGCTTTTCTGTACATTCTGGAACAAAGACTGAGATATTATTATTTTAGTGCCAAGAGTGGGATGTGGAGCATGTTAAACTTATTAGAACTATATTAACACACTTCCATTCATTTAAAAAACTTCTTATAGTTAAAATATGAATTGCAAACCCCTTTATTACAATACCACTGTAGAGTTAGGAGAGTTGTTTGCACAAGAGAATTAGCAGTAAGACTAACATTCAAATTTTTTTTTGAGCCAGAGATTTCCCCTGAAGCAGAGTGCGGCCAAAGCAAGGACAGAAAACAAAAGCAAAACTAGACAACAACTTAGCTTACAGTCTCCAGCAATATTCTAAATTCCTATGTAATAATTCTTTCTATATTTTTTTCTGACAGTAAAAAGCCTTTCAGGGTAAGAAAAAATTTAGTTCTATAGTTCCCAGAAAAAACCCAACCCTCTTATGATGAAGGGAATGGTACAATCTAGTCTACTCTTCATACTGTAAAACTATGTTTTGTTATACTTTTGTTAGAAATGTGTTATCAGTACAGAACACTTCAAAGCCAGCAACAAATCAGAAAAATGCATCAGTCAAAATAGTCCAAAGAGTAAAAAAACCAGCACGAGAGTTCAAAAACAGAAGGGGGATATTTTTTTTATATAATAAAATAATCAGGGAAATTACTACAGCAAGGTCTAAACCTTAGAAATCTACAGTTTTCGGAAAAATTTTTGGCTTGACTTTCAAGCCAATGCCAACTTTCAAGCACTTCTTATGAAGTGCCAAATATCCTAATCAAACTTTTATTTTAAAACATAATTTAATTAGGCATGGACACGCAAGTCATGGGAATCTAAACCAGTGCGTTCCCTTATTTATACCACACTATCAGTCTATTAGTCAGGCAGAAGCTTCTATTCCCAATTAGTTTCTGCTAATGCTGAAGAAACTTCAAACCTTTGCCCTTCAAAAAACTCTTTTGCCACTCTCGTTATTTAAAAAAAAAACCAACATAGCAAGGATGTTCAATGGCTTGATGCCTCTGCTGCAGGTTTCTCTTATCAGTTAATACTCCCATCAAACACAGAACAATTCTTTCTTTGCTCAGGTAAGCCACCGTATAAGGTCTCCGAGTTATTACTCATGGCTCCAAAAAGGCACGTGTATTGATATTTCTACCAGAAATCTTTCCTGCTAAAACAATCACCCAATACATTTCCCGCAGAAATTCTGGCTTCTCATTTAAGTTGCCAACAATAAAAATTGACCAAGTTTCTAAAGCATCTGTGTCTGCCCCTCTATAATTCTTACTATGAAAACATAAGTGTAATAATAGAATTAACCCTCCCCAAAAGGATGCTTAGAAACACTTGATTAAGTGACCTTAGGCCAAAGTCCTTTTAGCATAATCTTTAAAATGTTTTAGTGTTTGAAAGGTAATAACAGAATCTGATTCTGTTTCGCAGGTTACATATTGCACGATCTCACCAAGTTACCCTCAAACGGCAACAACATAAAGATTACGCTTACTTTAAATGAGAAGTTAACATTTCAGCTGGCAGAGCTGAACGATTGAAACTGTTCAGCCTGTTGCGTAGAGAAGCCTGAAAAAGAGCATGTGTTTTATACTGGAGCATGACACAGTGATTCTGTTCATTAAATTATCTTTGCTATCTGATCAGTTACACTAGACGATACCCTGAGAAACACTGTGGGCTGGCCTCGCCATGCTGCACAGTTGCATTAAACCACTGCCAACTCACAGGGATGAGATTAGGGCATACCAGTAATACCGTGGGCATCGTTACATAAAATAACGTCCAAGCTGTAGACCTTCAGGACGGAGGGGAAACATAGTTCAGGCTTCGGTCCTTGGTGACATGAGGGGCTGTCGGCAAGCTGCCCCCCACCTCAAAGCCTGCGCGAGCTTAACCCAGACCCGGAGAGGTGCCGAAGACCCGTGTGGGGAGACGCTGAAAGCCAGAGACAGGCCCGCAGGCAGCTCCTGAGGCGGCACGCGTTAGTTATCGATATTTTATAACTCAAGTCTACGGGGACGGGCTCCCAGCGGGAGGCGGGGACGTGTCCCGTCCTGCCCTCGGAGAGGAGGAACGGGACCACCTGCGTACGGGCACCGCCTACCCCCCCGTCCCCCCGGGCTGCGCACCGGCTGCCGGACGGTTTCGACCGCGCCCGCGACCAAGGCGGCCCGACCCCCAGAAGCGACAGACTCCCTGAGGCAGAGCGTTCCGGAGGGACAGAGCCGCCGGTACCCTCCGCAGACGGCGGCAGCGCTCCAGCCGCCGTCCCTGCCGCGGGCAGCTCTCGGCAGGGCGGCTCTCGCCCGGCCCGGGCGGCCCACGGC
>JAVJGG010000043.1:10360990-10374697 GCA_035590195.1 Aviceda cuculoides | reverse complement strand
GAGGGAGGGCGGGCGGCGGAGGAAGAAGCCGCGCCAGCCAATCGTCGATCGCCGCCCCGCCGGCCAATGGGGCGCCGGCCCGGCGGGGGCCTCCCCCGTCACGTGACGGCGGCGAGGCGCGAGGAGGGTATTTAAGGCAGGGCGGCTGGCGCCCGCGGGCAGCGCCGAGGGCTTCCCCCGGTGGCCGAGCTGCTGAGGCCGGACTCACGGTGCTCACCTTCTGCCCGCAGCTTTGCGTTTCTGCTACTGCCTGCAGCTAGACAGACAGCCCCCTTTCGCGGTGACAGGCGGCTGGCCTCCATCGCTTCAGACACGACTGGAGAAATCACTACGAAAAAAACCCCAAACCCAACAACCCTGCCGTTTTTATCTTACTATTTGTAAAGAGTATTTCTTCTACTGCTTAGATGAGTTTTTGCATTTCAGCCCGCTGCGGTAACAAGACTTCTTTAACTTCTTTCCACTGTACCTAAAACCCACCATCATGCCTGACAATACAAAGAAAAAAAATTATTTTTTTTTTGCCCCAGCGACTTTGTAACAGGTAATTCTGGAAACAAGGCACCAGCCACCCACCTCTGACAACTAAGTTAAAGCCCTTTTATGTGAGTGAAATGCTTCCGTGATTTCCAGTAGAGGAAAAGCAAACTTCCATAAAGTCTTCAGAACAATTTCCTGTGAGTGGCACACATGCAGATATTTGAATTTCCTAAGTAATATCACAACAAAAAAAAAAAAGTTAAAAGCATTTGAAGTGACCCTGACCTAAACACTTGCTCTACATTCTACCAAAGTTTATGACTTAAAAGTCTTGAGGACTTGACTACGGACTCAGTTTCCTTAACGTTCCTTGCTTTCTACCTTCCCCCAAAATATCCTTGCACACCCAGAGATCAGACCATTTCTGTGCAGACCTAAGCTTTCAATCTATTTCAAGCACCAGCAAGCTTTCTTCTTAGATACTTTGACATTTTGCATTCTCTTCTGTTATCACGAAGCAAGAGGAAACTGTTAAACACTTTGATATCTGCATTGTTTGTTAAACACCAGTGGCTGAATCTGTCTGCTCTAATTTCCTGCAGTCATGCAAAAAAAGAAATTATCTGAAGCAGTGTTAATTCCTGGCACACATGGAGCAGACCATTCCATAATCACGATGCAGACAGTAGGTCACACAACATTCAGCAGAACAGGAACAAAATATTATTTTTTCAACTTCTTCAATCATGCTACTACCTGCTGTCTGTTTCAGAGAAAATATTAACCATTTAGATAAAGAGAAATGTCTCTATCCAGAAAGCAGCTAAATAAAAATTGAACTATGGCTTGTTTGTCCAAGCTTTGAATAGCTCTTTACATTAAATTCACCAACAGTGAAACACACCATGTGAACTCTGTTTTACTTCTCCTGTATCTTCTACAATGAGTGATAGCTTAGAACCTAAAATAGAAAGCTTGCTAAAGAAAGTGATAATACCAATATACTAATACCACTGTTTGTCACTGGACATTTTCTTTTCTAGTGTCTCACTTTAGGGTAAAATGACAGGCAGATCAATGTATTTTAAGAAACTGTCACATATAAAAAATTGTCAGCGGTGTCTTGAAGCATTTCTCCTCCCCTCCCCATACCGTGCCAACGTATCTTATCCTCCACACACACTGTAAAAAAATCAGAACAAACAACAATCTAAGCTTTTATAAGATCATTTGGTTTCCAATTTTCTTAGGAATTATTTGCCACAGACTATACAGCACTATGGTGTACAACTTCTCGCATGTTAAATTATAGCTGTCAGTAGTGGGTAACTTGAAAAAAATTCACTATTCTAGTCTCAACAGTCGCTATGCTTATTTGTAATAGTGGCTGCGTTCTTGTTTCTCTTGCAATTCACACTGTCCAGTTTTTGATCACTACAAGTTACAGCATTTTGTCAGTATCTCAGGATTTCCTGTATAGTAATGAGTACTATTGCACCGAAGAAGTTAATAGTACTACCCAAAAGGAAAAAAAATGAACCGCTCCATTATGTCCTTGTGCATAACAATAAAACACAGTAAGGAAAAATTGCAATTTATGTGGACATGATGTAAGGTGGTAAGAAAGTATACATGAAGGCTCCTGTGCATGCAGCAGTATTTATATCCTTTGAAGCTATTCCTTAACAAATGGCTTACTAGATTCACTCCCAACTCCACAGACTCAGCCGACATCGAGAAGCTTCAGCAATCTTTGATCTCGGGCCTACATTGCCACATGCTTTATCAGGTCTGCTATTCCATGTGCAACTGTCAAGTCAGTATAGAACAACTGCTGTATTTTCTGTTCAATTCAAATTGCTTGTTATTATACATGTCGCCCGAAAAGGCCAGGGAATAAATTAATGTCCCATCAAAATTGCTATTTATGCTTTGTTCAAACTGTTCATGTTATCTCTGTTGCTGAGTCCCCCTAGTATCAGACAACGGGAAGTTCATGGAGAAGAGGCTCTCGAGCCAAGGCATTCACTTCTTCCTGCAGACCTTTCAGCAATTTTAGACTGCAAACTTAGTCCTATTTTAGAACTACCCTAGAGGTCTTGATACCGGCAGCAAGCGTGCTCATCTCATCACACTGTATGACTTCATTACAGCTTACCCACATAATCTAAGTTCCCTCAGCTCAACTCTGGCCAACTATTGTCCGATTAAAACCACAGAAAAACACATCGTAACAGTTAAACATGGCACAAGAGCATTTTGTATAAAGCAGAGGATTAGTTTTATTTCCAGGCATGAGAAATTTAAGACCAAATTTCCCAAGAATACAACTCGCTTTAAAAAAAATAAATGCCATCAGGGTGTGGCACCACTGTTTCTCCTCTCCTCATACAGTTTCATTGCACACATTTTTTTCAAGTGCAGTCAAACACAGAACAGGGGTGAACAGCACAGCAACAGACAACCTAAGACCTGTAAGATATATAGTGTTCCTACGGAGCGAGTAAAATGAATAGGAAAGCTGACTCAACAACCCATAAAAACTTTAGAAATTTTCATCAGATCTGAAGTTAACAGACAAAAATTTACAGTACCGAAAAGGAGTATAAATTGCATTAGGCACACTCTTAAACAGTATAGTAGGAAAAAATACAGGGCTTTGAACAAGCCATTTGAAGCACAATAGAAAGGTTAAGGCATTAATGCAGGCTTGGTATCCAACCAACTATGTTAAGGGCATCTTTGGGTCAGTGGAGTTTTTCATCTGGAGGAAATCTCTTCTTTACCTGCAAAGCAAGAGGCAACTTAATTATTCCTTCCCATGGAGACAATTTACTAAGCGAAGATCTGGTTGTTAACCACAACTATTTTCATTTCACAAATGCACTGAGAAATGGTCAAGAACTGTAGATAATACATCTATATCAAGCTTCAAGAATAATCTCTACTTTCTTCCTTTCTTAGCAGTTTAATTTCTGAAGTTACTGCAAGTCCTTTTAGTTACATTCTAAGTTGTTAGAACAACTATTTTACTAGGAAGTTTGCAATGCTGTAACAGCATCCAATCATCTGGATGATATCCCTTCTTGCGCTTGCATGAAGAAAGCTCCCAGTCTGAGAACACAAGACTGTAAATCAACAAATTTAAGGAGAAAAGGTGGTGTTAGAACACGTTGCTTAAAAGAGGCTACAGCCTCTTTACCACAGCTACAGAAGTTTGCACGCTCTTACATACTGCCACCCAAGCCATTAACTTGATTATATAGACAAGTCATCTGATACATTGTCATCACTTGAGAGATACTGACTGAAAAGAAAGACCAAACTTTTGTAATTTGGCATGGATCAATCAAGTCAGCATCTGTAGAAGCTCCTCACCAGAATGCAGTAGCTTTCTGTGTGCATCTTCAGCCCGCTCCGTTGGTCAAGTAAAACAGGTTTGCTTAGACTATCCTCATTTTTAAATAAGATCTCTCTGCTCTGGGAGTTAGTATTCCATTCTCTGCTTTAACTCTTTGCATTGCCTGTACTAATCCATCCAAACCTCAGCTGAAAGAGAAATGGGAGGCTGAAAAATGTATAGTACATGCACCTTGAGTGCTGGAAAAGCACATCTTAAAAGCCAAAAATAACTGGTCAAACAAGAAACGGTAGCTATATTTATGGAATTCCATGCAGTGCCAGAGATATAACCCAACTCTTTCAGATGGAATCTAATTCACAGCTCCTATCTTGTGAGAAACTGAACAGGGGGCTCTGAGTGCAGTGGCACACAATAGCGAAAGACAGGTCACTGCAGCTTGATCGAGGTAACCACCTCCTTGCTGCTCAGCTCACTCAACACTACAAGAGTAATTCAAACAAGTTCATGGAGAATAGTATGTCCTGTTAATAGCACATTTCTATCAAGAAAGCACATAATATTTAACCATAATATCTGCAATTATATGCTTTTACTTTTTTAAAGCACTTTTTCACAAAGACAAGAACCTTCATTTTATTCCAAAATTAAGCCAATGAAATCAGATATATCAAAGGTTAAAACAAACTGCTTAATGTAACACAACAGCATGTGCTGTATAGGTCTCATTCTCCATTAATAAGTTTAGAAATGACAGCTTCTTGCATAAACTTTCTGGCCATCCTGGAATACAGTAGTTCCAGTTCTCTTCCTTGGTACAAATTTAACTTCAGTCCTCTGGAAAATCCTTCACTGAAAGGGAAGGGGAAAGCCCTGATTCTTTTAGCAGGTGCCTGGAGTCCAAAAGTTGTATCTCCATTTCTTCCATGCTGGTTGTAACACACAGACCATTTATCAGTCAGAAGGAAGCCCACTTTTTACATCCAAGGCATCCACTTGTCCAGATAACTACATTTCAGTTTCAGATTCTAGGCAACTGAATTATCCTTTGTGATTCAGGGATCCATATGCCCATTAGCAGAATACACTGGTCTCTGTTTTAGCTAACTAATTATGTGTTAACACATGAGCAGTGAAAATGCTCCTAGGAAATTCAGCTTGACTGACTTAGCTAATTACAGGCCTCTACTTGAAGCAGGGCCGAGTCTACCTTTAGCTTCTGCTTGCTGCTTAAAAGAGAAGATACAGACATATATACACATGCCATAGTCTGACAATACCACAGTTCAGATGAAGCCTACTTTGAAGCAGTGGAGCTTTGCTTCAGGGTAAATGTTCAGGATGCTTTACAGACAGGATTTAACTGAGCTATAACATCAACTGTCATCTGTCTGCTCCTATTGAACTTCCATAAACAGAAGTTAAAGTAGTAACAGCAAGGAGGTAGGCAGTTAAACCTAAAAGGACAGAAAAAAAAGGTAAAAAACTAAGTGTGTCTGATTATTCAGTTACCAGCATAAAAAACCAAAATCACGGGGAATCCTTTCCACAGCTAGCCTTCATTTGAACATTCAACTCCAAATGCTGCCGAAACCTGAAGTCATCATGGCACTTTCAGTACAAGACTTTCTATTTTTGCTGGTCATGTCAGAAAGCATGCCCAAGAACTGCAACAACAGCATTCCAATAGCACTACCCAGATAGCAACCACCAGGCTCATCTATGATTAAAGTTGCACACAAGCTATCACTAAAAAAAACCCAAAACATTCATCTATAAGCTCAGCATTAGTGCTATAACACTGACAGGATAAAGAACCATTCTAGCTGCAGTTCTCACTCCGAGTTCCCCGATGAATGAGGGCAACTGTACTTTGCCTTGGAAATCAGGACAGGTCTTGGATGAAATGGTAGTAGTAGGCTTGAAGAGAGGTTCAACAATTGTTAAAGGTTAGGAAATCCACTTATGCTAGCTATTAAAAGATACCCCAGCCCAATTATTTTTTTTTGTAGGAAGAAGAAATCTACTGTTCTCCTTACAAACCCCTGCTTACTGAACATGGCACCACTACATGATAGCAGAGAAAAATAACTGTACAAGAATTAAGTCCAAGCTTTTCACAGTATCCAGTCAAGATTAACATCCAAAATAAGTTTTGTTGCAGCCTACAGAAAGATACTGTTCAATTTCTCTTGAAGCTTATACCAAATATATTAATAAATCTGATCATACTCACCTAGTCAATAAATTGCAGCAGAGGACAGACATCCTTAAGGCCAGTGAGATTTAAGATACCAGATTGTTTCATTGCTTAACTGTGGCCCAAAGAGAGGGTTGAGTTGAGCCAGAATCGCAATCAGCCAACTGCAAGACAACCCCCCCAACCCAAAAGAGAGAACATCAGCCAAATTACTAACCTTATGATAATGGAAAGGCTTGTCCAAAGCACAAGTACTATCAGAAAAAAAAAAAAAGACGACAGTTTTCAGGAAGGTCTAGTATCAAATAAAAATTTTACTCAAGCTCATACACAAAGACCAGATATCAGCAATGAAGATCTGGTACCAAATTGTCCTGCGACTGAAACAATAAATTGTCCTGTTCAATTTAAAGCAACACAAAACCACCTGACAGTATTTCTCTTGTACTTTTCCTTTGACAGGGAAGTGTTTTGAGACATATGGAACTCGGGTATTTGTGGGCTCTGAAGATAGAAACATAAGAGAGACCGACCTTTTCTCAGTGCCTTTGAAGCATCCTTTAAACAAAAAACTCCGAGAAACATACTTTCTCTCATTTGCTCTTATTTTCAGTGTATGACAACCTACCCTTCATCAGAGACTGAACAAAAGTGAATTTAAACCTGGCACAGAGGTCAAGAAACAGGAACCTGAAGCAAAAGGGTACAATGCTACAGGAACATACACACACAAAAAAATTAAAAAAACCCACAACAACAAACCCAATACGACGACAAACCCCAGATCATCAGCAACAGCAGCCTTGTCATCAGAGCAGTTCATAAACTAACACTGCAGAAGCCATAGCCAGAACTGAGAACAAGAGGAATGTAGTTTGTGGAAAATATCCAGGAAAGCTAAACAGAAATAAATATTCCACTGTTAAAAGATGTATTTGTTTTGTAAATATTACAAGAGTCAGAAAAACCAATGGATGCTTTCATGGATTTAAATCTATGTTAAATACCAACTATTTAAACACATTTAGTGAACATACAGGCTCATCTGTCTGCTATTTCTAGAATGCTTTGTAAGGAGGAGAAAAAGCAGAGCAGCTTTGTAATGGGAGCTGCCACAAATGTATCAGAGTGCTTAGGCAGTCATGGAAAATTCCACACAAACCTTGATGCTTTGACCAACAAACGAAGTGCAGGTCTGCTGTAAAATGGCTAGAAGAGCCAGGGGCAAAAGACATGGGCCAGACTTAAAGAAAACACATCAATCCTATTAAAATTTACAAATATTTATTTTCAATGCCACTTTCAGTTTTGCACAAAGTAGAACTCTAGTTAAAACGGCGTGCTGAGCCTGCAGCAGTCTATCAGTCATGCAAGCCTTGAAATACATAGCAGGCTCTACAAAGCAATTAAAACATCAGCAAGACACTACCGAGAGAAGAGCCAATAACCTTTAGGTTGACGTATTTCTACTTTGCTATCCAAAGTGATAATGTATTTTGAACTCATGTTAATCATTAGGTTAAATTTACTTAAGGGAAAAGCAAATTAGCTCTTAAAAATAGCACGGAATTTATTTTGCAAGGGTTAATTTTCAGATACAAAAGACAGATAGAAGGGGTGCCAGAGCACTGTACCATCTGCTTTTAGCATCCTGAACTAACAGAAGTGGGAGGAGGGTAGGAACACTAAAAGCCTGTGAAAGCACGTTATTCCTTCTCACTGTACAGAAGGAAGGAACTCCATGCACAAATATCTCACCTCTCAATGCTTCCTAAGTTAAGACCCAGCATGGCTGTGAATTAAATGAGCTGGAAGCACATTTAAAATATTGACATGACCCAGCTGTATAACCATGCTTTAGGCAAGTACTGTGCGGTTTTTAAAAGCCATTTGTTGGGACCATGCTGGATACCCAAGCTCTGAGCCATACATAGTGGCATTACAGGTCAATAGTATATTCCTCCTTCCTGCTCTGCTAGGGGCAAATAATTTAAAGTAGTAGTTAGGCACTGAACTCTATGACTCCCTTGCATTCAAGGTAAGTCATAAAAAAGCTTTTCCCACGTTTTGCTTAAGCAAATACATTGTATAAAGCAAATACTGCTTTATACAATAACCTATCATGACAATGCAAAACAAAACATGGCATTCAAAGTTAAACAAAGCAAGCCTCTGTACCCAATGTGTAATGTTCTAGGGTTGCTAAAATCAGGTATGGCATTCGAGCCACCCACGGGTCCTTAAATTCTACCAGATACCACTTAAAACAGTTAGTGTTAATTACCCAGCTCAGACAAGGAGATTGAAGTCCCTTATGTTATACCAGAAAGATTTTTAAAAGGTCTTTCTACCATAACAGCCATCTGTCTATGCTGCATATTACAAATTAAGGTCCTGCTATCTCTGTTTAAATGTCAATTTGGGCAACCATATTTTAATCTTTTTAGAATCAGTAGCAAATAATACCATTTTTCAAGCACCCTGTCCTCTGCTAGTAGAGTATCACGGTACTGTTTCAGGAACTGCTTTGTAAATAGCAAAATAGGTTTAGACTTTGACAGTTCCTTACAACATGGTGTAACCTATAATTTCTGCAGCAGTTAACTCCTTATGCTTTGCCTTATATTTTACCAGGTTTCTGAAGCTCATGTATTCTACTTCAAAAGGCTGCTGGGTACAATATCTGTACACAAATTATGCACTTACCCATGCAAAAGTTTTCTATAGAACAACCAAATGAACACCCTGTGATCAATATGGTTATTCAAAATGACTACTGTTAAATCTAAACACAGAAGAAACAGCTTTAAGTTGAAATGTGATTGACTTCAAATTTAGTTAGCACAAATAAGAGTTTGATGCAAATTAATTTGTCCATCAAGTGGTGTTTAATGAAAACAGGAAATAAGTTTTTTCCCTATTTTCAACTGGAAAGGTAACTCAAAGAAAGTAGGTCTAGTAGAGTTCTAAACAACTCCACAAAAATGTAGGTAACAGCACCAGCCACCTACTAAGGACGGGCAAATACAGAAGACCATATCTGGGACAACACAAGTTATTTTAACCCTAACACATACAATGAAGAATCCTCAGAAACCATTCTTTTGCACTTCCTTCAAGACTGTGATGAAAAATTAGTCTCTTTCTTTAGTCACCGAAACCAAGGTCTGAATTTTTTTGAATGCCTCCCCCCAAAAAAGCAAAAGGATATGGGAAGAACAAATTTACATACAGACCAGATGATCTTTCAAGGTCCTTTCCAACCAGGGCTGTTCTGTGATTTTATGCAGAATTCATGGGGGGTGGTGGGGAGAGACTGTGTGATGAGGGAAGTTCTATCTTGGAACATGAGAAGAAAAATCTGCTTTTTATCATATTCTGGCAAGCAGAGACTATATATGTAGTTTATGTGGTTGGGTATAACTATTGATGGTTTAAAACATAGTAGTGTTTTGCTGCTTCTTTTTTTTTTCAAGGTGTAATTGGAGAAAGCCAAACGGAATACAGAAAACAAGTTAGAGCCCACAAGATTATAAAAGAACCCCCTCATTGGACATGCAAGAACAGATTATAAATCATGTTAATGACACTAGATTTATAACAGGTCTGTTTCAGTACAAAAAAATCACTAAACTTACAAGTGAAATACCACTGTACATTTGAAGAGTTCACAGCATTCAACATTAAGAAATTCTACAACAAATACATTCCACATCATAATCCAGGGGTTTCTGCAGATGCCACGTGGCCTCAACTTAAAGGAAACTGTCGTTCTTCAAACAACAAAGAAAACAAACCCTAAACTTCAAGGATTTTAGAAGAGTTTAGAAGAGTAACATTATTTGTTAAAATACAGAGTAGGAAGAACTTAAGTGAGAACCTTAAACTTAAACGAAAACAAAACACTGCCACCTATCCCCCCAAAAACCCAACAAACCCCAAACAAATGCACAAATTACTGTAACCTGAACACAGTAACCTAGTGAAAATGAGCATCCAGTTGCCCTTTTTTAGCCAGCATTTGGGACCTACCATGAGACTGGGCTGCTACACACTTTATGTGCAGGCAAGGAGGCCTTCATGGCACCGAGATTCCCAAATTTCAATCACAAATTCAAGTTGCTGTCACTACAAAGCTCAAGTTTCTACATCTGATCAGCAAAACTTTTTTAATTAAAGTGTCACAAAACCAAGTTTGCTGTACTTTTACCATTATTCAGAAGAGTTATTTCTTAAGATTTCACATGTCAAATACTCCGAATTAAAAAAAAAAAAAAAAAAAAAGGCCTCACCTGTCTAAAACCCGAATATTGCATTATTAAACTAAATCAAACCTGCATAAGCCTGCACCACAGGCCAGACCAACATGGAACCAAACAGGCCTCTCCTGGAACATGCTGACACTGATAATATGGCTTTTGGCTGCCAGTACTTCAGAACAAGTCTTGAGATTAGGGATGCATTTCTCTAAATATTCACATTAAGCTCCTTAGAGTAGCATAAATAATGCCCAAATACTTCAGGAAAGTACAAATACTACTCAGGTTCAAATGGAACTCTGAATAATGATTTTATTACTAGTTAACACTAAAGATCTAACCAGCCTTTTACAATTTACTCTCCATAACAAATTCTTTCAAAGTTATTTCTGCATAGCACTTTTTTGACTAAGATCAGTCTCTAATGTCTTAAAAGATAAATGCCTTCTCTTGCGGACTCCAGCTACGGCTGGCTGACCTCTTGACAAAAAAAACAGATATGAGGAATTCCTCAACAAGTCATTTTGTTATTTTTACCAATCTCTTACAGAAGAGAGGCAGCCTCAAATATCATGTGCATCTAAACAGAAACAGTCTTTATATATTAAAGTATCACAAGTCTGTCAGGAAAATTGTTTGTCATACATATAAAAACCCCTACATGTTAAGTCTTTCCATCCACTGCTCTGCCAGATTTCAGGAATATATTCAACCAAACTAAGTAAAGCAAAACTCATCAGTAGGTTTAAATTAGTATCGCCTTAAAAATAAATGTAAGGTATAAAGAATGAAAAAGGCAGAAAGTCATTGTTCTACTGTGAATCAGAAAAAATCTAGAATTGACAAAACTGCCATTATACTTGTGAGCGAATAAGCCAATGAACTGGAAAGCAGTAATATCAAGCCAACGCAGAGCGCTATTCAACAGTTAACATGTCAGAGGACAACAAGAGGAATTCAGGTTTAATTCAGTATCTTCCAATGGGAAAATATTTTCTTCAGCATGTTGAAGGTCTTTAGAACTAAGAATTCTAAGAGCTGTCAAAGAACACCTTGTCTAAACCTCTGTAACACATTAGAAAAGCTTCTTCCTAAATGTTTTGAGGATATAAAAGAGGAACTTTTGATTACATCAGAACTGTGCCTTGATTAAGAGGCAAGACATTATTTATACTTACAACAGGTAGCAGCAAACAGCACATGTCACCAGCATTGTGTTGATAACACTGCAAAAAGGGAGGAGAAAAGAAGCTGATTAGGTGTCATGTTATGACTGACCACAAGATACATCGGAAAAAAAAACAACCAGCAAACAAGAACAAGTTCAACTTTGATCATATGGAAGGTGACTCAACATGAGTGTTCTAACTTCTTCCAGCTGAGTAACTTGCAGAGGCACAGCTAAGACTCTGCAAAAGAACTGACACAGCTCTGGCAAACAGAAGTATACAGCTGTATTAAAAAAAAACAAAACAAAAACCAAAAAAAATCACTCCAAAGACAAATAAAATCTTATGCAGCCAGTGTCCTTGCTCCATTTCACAGTCACGTCTACCAGCAAGTTAGTGAACTACTGCAGTTGGATATTGTAATGCTAACAGTAAGCAAAAACCATTTTCTCCATTTGCAAAATTCTGCTTACAGAAAAGTTCAGTATCAAAATATGTATTTTAATTTCATATAATGAATGAGGGTTTTGCAAACTGAATACAAAATAAAATCTCAAAGCCACATGAAATTAGGATAAGATTTTCCTTTCTTGCTGAAAGAAAACTGTGTCAGAAACCATAGTTAAGCTGAAAAGAAGCAAGAACCAAGCAGCTCTTGAAATTGAAAATGGTGAAACCACAGCTATACACACATATGATTTTGAAATGGGAGGAAAATAAATGAGATTTTCTAACAGCGAGTGATCTATGCAGCTCATGGAACTCAGTAGCAAAGTGGAGGGTTTTTTTTCCTTTTTGCATTATAAAAAGAGAAATTCCCTCTACATATTTCCCCCCCAAACCAAGTAACAAAAAACTCATGCTAGCTCAGTAACTGCCAACCCTTTTGTGACATGGATAACATTCAGTATTTTTCATCTACTAATACACATCCACCTTGTCAACTTTCAAACAAATGCTATAAAGCTAACACAGCCTGGATTAAGCTTCAGGAACCCCTCCTTTCCAGGGAGTCCCAGAGTCACTGTTTGGGAGTTTCAACCTATGCAATGCAAATTATTAGGTCAAAGTTTGCATTGACTTCTTTTGTTAGCAAAATAACCGCCCTATTCAGAAACAGGCTTTGGGTAGAGGTTTTTTGTTTGTGTTTTTTATTATTATTTTATTTAAGATGAGAAGTTAACAGACTACACAGTGTTACTATAGATATGCTATAGAATCAGAAGGCAGCAGTGCTCTACTCATATTTGTTTAACAACCATATTTTTGAATAACAACAGAACATCTGTTGGTGACCCACATACTTCCCACATACTTTAAGGACATGCCTGGAAGATATATTTCAAAGGTATTTCTGAGGACAAGTTTTCAGGCACAACACACACTTCAGGTTTGAAACTGAGGCAGTAAATAGCAGAGCTAAATGCAACTTGAGGAAAATTCCTCCAAGGTCAGATAAACAACTAAGAGAAAAGACAGTTGGTACCTGTGGAGTAGAGGGGATGTCATAGAGAGGAAGAGAGATTAAGAAGTCATTATCTCCTAGGGAAAAGAGAAAGACAGACACTTGTCTACTTTTCAGTCAGAGCAGCTACGATCACTGCAGGAAAAATGTCTCCCTTAGACGCCCTGCTTTTGTCCTCAGGCCACCACAGCTACAAGGCCAAAGCACAGAACAGAGATCTACTACAGCGACTTTTTCAGTCTCATCCAGCGTGAGACTAGAGGACAGTGGAATAAGCTAGAGAGGTCAAGTAAGAAAAGGAAGAGGGAGTTATTGCTCAAACACCATCTAACTGAACAATAGACCTCCTTGCCACAGGACGCAGTGTATGCAGGCGTTTACAGGGCGGGAGGGGAAAACTCAAATCCGTGACGGACTACGAAGGCACGGAGACATCCCCCGTGCCTCCGGCCCCACGCTCGGGAAGCCTCGCAGGCCTTTGCTCCGGCCTCCTGCCGCTGGCTGCATCTCGACTGACACAGGCGCCTGGGCCCGGGCCCGGGCCCGCCCGCCCTCCGCGCTGCGCCAGTACAGCGACGAGGAACCCGCAGGACTACTGCGGCAGGAGGCGGCGGCTCCGGGCCCGGCGAGCACGGCAGATATGGCGCCGCAGGGCGCCGCTGCGGCCGCCGGGCCTCGACGGCGGGGGAAAGGGGAACTCAGGAGAGCCAGAGCCGCAAAAGGCCGCTGCCGCCCGGCAGGCCCGCAAGGGCACGGCGCGCCTCCGCCGGGCC
>JAVJGG010000043.1:10292659-10360890 GCA_035590195.1 Aviceda cuculoides | reverse complement strand
GCGCCTCCGCCGGGCCGCCGCCACCGCCTCAGGGCGCCGGGCCCGCCTCCGCCGGGGGCCTCCTCACACCTCCCCGCCAAGCCCGAGGGGGAACGGAAGCGAACAGGCCCGCCGCCCGCCTCAGAGCGGCCCCAGCCTCCCGCCGCCGCCCCCCGCCCCGGTCACTCACCCGCGGTTAGGCCCCTTGGGTACGAGCCACGGCAGGACGCCGCCGACCACCCCCCAGAAAACGCTCATGACGATGATGGGCACAGTGAGGCCACCGTACGCCATGGCCGGGCTAGCGGGGGCGGCAGCGGTGGGAAGCTGCTCGGTCCGACCCAGCGCGGAGCCTCCCCTCCCCTCCCTTTCCTCACGGCCGGCCGCAGCGCCCCGCCCCGCCGCCTCCGCCAATCAGCGCCCGCCACGTCACCGGAGTCCGGCGGGCTGTCGCGCACCTGGCAGCGCGACGGGGGCGAGCCCTTGGCCCCGCCCCCCCGTGCTCGTCGCTGCCGGCGGGGGCCGGAGCCCGCGCTGGGGGGAACGGAGGGGCGAAGGGACAGGCCTTGGGGTTCACGGCTGCGTCCCAGCTCCTCAACAGGCCGGGAAGGGGGAGAAGACTCCGGCAGGAGAGCCTGCCGGACCGACAGGCCCCCGCGCACCACCGGCAGCGAGCCCCAAGACGTTCCCCGCAACCGCGACGCCAGGCCAAGAAAAAACGAAGAAAAATCTTAGCGGCACGCACGAACCGCGAGGGGTAAAACCGCGGAACCTACACACGAGAAGCGACGATGACTTCAAAAGTGCAAATGTCATTTTCCCCCATCCCCAGCACCCCGTCTGCCAGCTCGCAGCGCTGCTCGGGCAGGCGCTGCATTTCCTTCTCTCACTATTGGCAATTAGAGGGCCACGCACCGAGACAGTGAATTTACTTAATTGCAGGGCTGTTTCCAACACGATGCAGCAGCTCTCGGTTATATACGTATAAAGCGCTAAAAACCTCATTTCCTCTTACAGAAAAGTTCGTCCAAAATAGCGTCAGCAACAGCAGCGAGGCTGCCCTCACTCCTACTTCTCAAACCAACCAGCCCTGCCTCACAAGCACTGGCAAGGTAAATCCCCCCATCCTCAAGCTCTAGCAATAATGTAAGACCTCAAGACACCATGCAGCAAATTCAGTCCTGTGTTTGGCCACATCACGCCCAGTGAACCTCTAAAATGTCATCCTCTACTGTCGAGTTTGTTTAAGACAGTTGAAAAAGCATAATTTAAGAGAATTACAGAAAGAGACTCATGGCCAGAAATAGCTTACTTCAAAAGTCTGGTAAATAAACACATGTGGTGCAGAGAATTAACATGTTCATTTAAAAACATGAACACATCTAAGTAAGTGTTAAAGATCAGTGGAAGAGACAAAAGTACAATGGTCATTAGATGCATGTTTTCATCTTTCTAACGTTGGTTGAAACACTGGTTTATGGGGAAAAAGTCTTTAGTTTTCTTAAAAGTAAAAAAAGGCATAAAAAGCTTTTTAATTTAGTAGAAGTATTTTTTACATAGTCAACATCAACACACAAAAATGAATATTTAATCGCTAACCAGACACACCTTATCAAGACTTTCTAAAGGAGAAGACACAACAATGGGGTTAATTTTAGCAGTTCTTTAATGGTGTCAAATAGGAAACCATCTATTCTTGCATCTTTTCGATTGTTTCTTCCTTGTATTTGCCCTTCTCCTTGCCAACCTGGCGAGATTTTGCTTTACGCTCCAAGATCTTTTTGCGATCTTTATCCAGTTTTAGCCTAGTGATCACCACCTAGAGAAAGGACAAAGAATTTAGTGTCTCTTCAGTGTTAAAAGTACAGCAACCTGACAGAACTGTGGTAACATAGCACGGCCCAGGAA
The DNA here is from genome assembly GCA_035590195.1 of Aviceda cuculoides. NCBI lineage: Eukaryota > Metazoa > Chordata > Aves > Accipitriformes > Accipitridae > Aviceda > Aviceda cuculoides. The sequence continues at coordinate 10,359,003 of JAVJGG010000043.1, read as the reverse complement.
GATCACTGCTGACAGACTGCACCAAATCACACAAGTTTTATTTCCACAGACGATCTGATTTGGTTTGAGTAGAACAGAGGTACTGAACTGCCTTCTGTATTTCAAAACACTGAGCTATATTAATTTTTCTGGGTACATTCAGGCATCAGAACGTACAGGCAGTTTTTTCAATGCACAGCCACAACATTTGGACAAACTGAAGAGCAGCCAAATTTCTATCCATCTATGTAATAAAATAATTACTTTGAAGTAAATCTAATTTCCATTACGCTGCTCAAACATGATGGATACTACATCCACCTAAAACACAACGCACAGACGAGACTTCTTCCCATCACCGCAAAGGCAAGTAATGGATCATTATTTTAATATCTCCATGTTTTAAGCAATGCTAGCTAAATGTCAGAACACTAGAGAACCGTGCTGCTGCCACTGGCCATTATTATATCATTGCTCTACCATTTGGACTAGCCAATACATCTGGCTAAACTACAGGCAACAGTAAAAGTTCATGCACCATGGTGACTCATATAAAGACAGTTGAAAGAACACATCTGCTATTGAACAGTTGCAAAGTGGCCAGGCAATTATCAAGTATTACTAACAAGGACACATGAAAGGCAAATTTCGCAGACCATTTGCTGCCACAGCCCTAACGGTATTTCTAACAAAGCAGCAGCAAATAGCAGCACTGATTTTTCAGCCCATAAGCAGCCTTCAGAGCTTTTTGTGCCCCCTCAAACTGGCAAAGAAATACTTGTGTTGATATTACTGAAGAGAGTACTTTAAATATACAACTGACAATCAAATCCTAGAAAAAACATATAGGCTGTAGCAGGGCTGCACGCTCCTCCTCAGTTCCATTGTCCATTTAGGTCTCTCTTAATTGTAATTCCTACCTCTCTACCTAGGAGAGGCAGAAACTGTTTATCCACCCCACTGCAAGTCTGCAAAACCAAAACGTTCTTCTGTTCCTTTTGCATTAATAACCAGAATCTTTATGCACAGCTTTATTAAGGCCTGATTCCCAATTAGAGAAAAATTCCAGAGAAATACAGGACCAGCAAAAATTACATTTCCTTCACTGCTATTTACCACACAAGTAGTATGTGCACTGGCTCCACCGCAATGTCACCTTGTCTGTCAAATGTTATTACTGCACACAAGTCATTATGTTTTGGAATAATTCTGCTCTCCCTCTGCTGAACATACCAACCATTTAGACCAGAAAACCTGTTACAACTGGATTTCTTCCACCAATGTTTCAGTACGCTTGCCCACATGGCAAGGCTGAAGCAGACTAATTTCATCTGCTTCAAACCAGGTTTTGGCTAGTTGTTCTGTTTTGCTTGAAATGTTTTCCAGTTATGACCTAAACAGGCTTTGCCTGGTTTTCACAAACTCTAAACACTGTATATCACTTCAGGTTAAAACCAGATTCAGAAGAACTTAGCTTACAATAGCCCAGAAGAACAAATCATGAGTCTGAGCATCTGTCTGAACATTTCTAACACCTCCTTAACCAATGCAAATGCCACATAGCAAAGGTGAAAGATTGTTCTGAACCATCTGGTTTGTGTTTCAAAAACACCAATCTCTTCCAAAAAGTATTTTAGCAAGATTCTGAAGTCTCTAGCAGCTTCTCCACCAAATAAGCCCTAGAAACACTGAGGAGTTCTCTTACTATCATGACACCATAATATTTCCTTGTTTATTACGCCCCCTGCCCCCCCACCCCCCAACGCTGTACTATCTCAATCCATGTGACATAACAAGGTCCTACTCATGCCAGCAGCAGTGTGTTCATTTGCCAACAAGGTCTCCTCATGCATTTCAGATCTCACTTCATGCACCGTACCTTGCTGGGATGGATCCCCACATGGACAGTTGTGCCATTAGCCTTCTCACGCTGAACACGTTCAATGTAGATGACGTATTTTTTTCTGTACACCTGGACCACCTTGCCGATCTGCTGTCCTTTGTAGTGTCCCCGGACAACCTAAACACAAACATAAGAAGTACACTGCCCCATACTTCAAAACCACCCCTTAAACAATTACCAGATCTTAAGAAATGCTAATTATCCCAACAAACGAGAACTGCACAGGTTGAAATCCCAACTCTGCTCTTTGTATACACATGCCACGAAGATATCAATTACCGGACAATTTCGGCCATCACTAAAATGGAAAATATAATGGATCAGAACCATACTTCTCCCACATTTTCCCTGCAATAAGCCCTAATGGAGGAACTCCGTATCTTTTCAACCAGAAGGCTAATGCTCAACTTAAACAGCTTTTCAGCTTTGTTTTTCACCCATCATTGCATTTTATATAAAAAAAAGCCACTTGGATTCATTTCTAAACTGATCTTTCAAGTATCACAGGTAGCAAATAGTCTATAAAAAAAGAAAAGAAACACTTTTTTGTTTTGCGCTTTATTATTAAAACCCTTTAATCCACTGTGATACTCAATACACGTAACTAAAGTGCAGTAAAGCTGCCAGCACACTTGTGCTCCTTTTATTTTCCTTGTCACTGATGCGATTTCAAGAAACGCTGAACAGGCCAAGTCTATGACTACATTAACTTGCATTATTTCTGCAAGACTCATGGCAAAGGTCCAGCATAAATGTAAACTTGTCTAGTCCTTCCCTTTTGCACAGGCTATACATGAAAACTAAAACACAGATGGAAGTTCATGTGTGACAGTACAACTTAGAAGATTGACAGCACAGCTACCTGGACTTCATCATCCTTTCGTATGGGCATAGAGCGGACATTGTATTTCTGCCGCAACTCCTTGGAGAGCGGGGAGGACATTATTTTTCTTCGAATGTGAGAAGGCGCATTGAAGTGTCGTTTACGGTTCTTGCTGCGGTCTGAGGTCACAAATGGATTGAACTTCATTTTGGCTGTGTAAAGAAAACAATAGTTTGAGAGATGCTTGTAACTCATAGACACTACTCTCTATCATCTACCCACAGAAAGTATGCTAGGACATAAAAAAGCAATTTTATCTATTTTTAACCTTATCTCCAGTGAATATACCCTTACAAAGTGGACTTCAAATAACGTTCAAGCCTCTTCCCTGACTGACAATGACCCTGTGATTGACAGGTGTGCTACACACACGCACATCAGACCATGCCTTCTAATCCAAAGCTTGCTGTTCTCAAAAATCAGGACACCTGATTAACTAGTCTTAATTTTGCACGGTTGTATATACCATCTTCATTTATAAAGCGAACGTGTATTTCGGACTCAGAGAGAGAAGGAACTTTTACTGGTTAGGGATCTCCAATAAAGCACACCACCAGACTGATGCACGTAACAGATTTGTAAATCCAAGACACTTTTGGCTTTCCCTAAACCTTAACAACTGCACTATAAGATCGACTGCTATGGCACAATTCATCCTGACTGACAAAGGCATGTCCGTTAAATGACGCTTTTGCTCAACTCTGCAACTTTCAAGTATTACGCATTTGCACCTCCTGTACACGTCACCTGGGCTGTGCGGAAGCCAGGGCGTGTTGCAAATCAGAAGACCATACGCTACCTGAGCTGTATTAACTGAATAAACCACTATGGAACAACAGACCAAAGGAGCGCAAACTCTCTCCGGAGTGCGAGCTCCCAACAGCACACCAGAAGGCAGCGCCGGGGCAGGCCTGCCCCACGGGACACCCCTGCAGCCAGACTCCCGGGCCGGGCTCCCACACCAGCTCACCCGCCGCCTCTGCCCGAGACACGAACGCCAGCAGCGCCCTCGGGGCACACCCGCCTCGGGGACGGCAAGCCCGGGGCCAACCAACCCCGCTCCCCTCTCCAGGCGGCGAGCTGCCCCTTCCCGCGCCAAGAGGGCCTGGCCGGCGGCACCCCGCAGCCTCGGCCGCGGCACCGCCAGCAGAGCCCGAGGCGACCGAGCCCCTTTCCGCCCCCCTCCCGCTTCCCCGAAGAGGCCCCGCCGTGCCGCGCCCAGCGGGGGACAGCGCGGGGGCCGCCTCACGCAGGTTGGCGACGGATGGCAACAGGCCGGACCGCGCCGCCCTTACCCCGCTGCTGCCGCCGCGACGGTCGCCCGGAAAGAGGAGGCGGACGCGCTTCCGCTTCCCCAAGCGGCCGCCGCGATCTCGCGGGATCCTGCGCGCGGAGCTGGGGCGACCTGCGCCCCCTGGCGGCCGGCGGCCACAGGTGCGGCGCGGCGGGCGTACCCCCGGGCCTGTCGGCCTCCTCTCACCGCGCCCCAAGTCAGAGCGGTGCAGCGGCAGCTGTTTCTCTCCAAATCCAGCCCCTCCGCGAGCGTGTACGAACACAGAGTAAACGCCTCAACCGGCCTCCTCCTCTCCGGCCCAGCCCACAAAGCCCGCGTCCCTCCGCCGAAAGCGAGACCCCCTGCCCGGGGCTCCCGCCGAGCCCCAATTCCTCAGCCCAGACCCCGCTCCTGTGCCTGCCTGTCACCCGCCTCCCCGGGCTTCGCTCACCCGCACACACTGCTTGCATCTGAGGTAGATGGGGTGGTGGTACATTTTTTCGGGACAGAGATTAATTTATTCTCAAGGAAAATTATTTATGGCAGAACATGGTGTTAGTAGAAATGAACCGAGCGCTCAGGTGAGCAGCAGTACAGACCCTTGACTGGGTCTTGGTTTATAAAGATTGGCTGGGAAAGTTCCTGGGCTGAGGGTCGGACAAATGCCTTTCCCAGTACCTTTACTCTTCTTTTACACAGAGTAAGAAACCTTCAGCACCATCCTGTCGCTTCTGGAAATCTGAGTTCCAATCTGCGCTTGAGGGTCACTGGAAGCCGGTAGATCTCTCCCTTCATGAAGATGTTGTACAGAAGACACCAACGTAACTAAGCAATACCAGAACTTAAAAGGCATTAGTTTCTTAATATGGTACAGATATATAGTGCCCAAATTCACTGTGTTGTAACCCTTTCCTATTTAATCTTTAGTAATTTAGTATTTCTAAACACATAGTGAAGCAAGGCTAAAAGGAAATTAAAGGAGAGGGAGAACAAAAAATGGTTTATTTTATATACCAAGTGGCACAGTAACCAAAGCCAAACCCAGCAAGTTTCAAGCACAGTCCACTCACCTCTCATTAAAAAAAGGGAGGTTAGGACACTTGGTACCGTTCAAAACCAAGCACTGAATGTCCAGACATGACTCAGTGCCGATTACAAAAGAACCTCGTGTTAACTTTCTACACAGTGACCTGGCTTACAGTGATTTCATTGTGTGATAACGCTTAGTTCACTGAAATAATAATTAAAAACAAAAGAAAAAAGCCCTTTTAGATTGATTTTGCAATAGCAGTGCAACAAGAAGCCAATCAAAACACATGAGAGTTTTATTTTTAATTATAGAACTAAAAAGGCTAATATTTTATTAACATAAGGTTGCAAATTAAAAGGGAAATGCCAGAATTCCTTAATAATCTCCACTGTAAAAATGCAAAAGATTTGTGCTTTAAACATTGCCATAACATACTACAGGACTACGCCCTCCTTTCTCTGCCCCTCTCTCCCTTCCAAGGACTGTTGAGAAATGGACATATGTCATCTGAAACTTCAAACGACTATTGTAAAGCAGACACTCACCACAGTCTTTTTCAGCCCGAACAGTTTCTGTATCACACAAATAAAAAAATGACTTTAAATGAGAAATATTCAGAAATTAACTACAGACATTACCATCTACACTGCAGATTTCACTTTTTACAGAGCAGTAGTTGAATGCAAGTATTTGATAAATCAATCAAACATTCACAATTGCATGTCTTCCATTTTTTTCTTATCCCATTTCCATTTTTTTCCCTTAAAAAATAATCTTCAGCGGTCCACGTAATGCCTAGAATATACCTAAGCACAGCTTTCCCTAGAGCTAAAAATGTTAACTCCACCATTGCAAAGCACCCTACGCCACAAGTTCTCACTGTATGATGAAGTGTAGCTTTAGAGGGACTTATTTAAACTGGAATATATGCAAGTTCTAAATATTTTACTTCCTACAGGGATGTCTTTCTTGGAAAACCACAAATACTTCTGTCAAAATACTGACTTGAAAGAGCAAAGTCAGGAATATGGATGAACCCTACAATCGATGGTTTTCCTTCCACTATGGCTTGAAATTATTTTTCTTTGCACTGATGTTTAAAAGCATAACTAAGCTCATTTATCCTCTAGAAAGTGTTTGAAAATAAAAGTGAAGTCTAATGAGACATGTATGCACGGGGCAGGACTGCTATAACAGTAGCTACTTCCCTTTCACATTTGGAGATGAAGAGCAGATTCTTCTGTAAACACATGATGCAGCATCATTACATGACCCAAGCCAGCCACGCCTGAAGGACAACCTCGCCACAACTTACAGCAGACCCAGAAGGTAGCCTTGGCTTGGCAGTACTCAAAAGCTTAGACCTGGTTTAGAGAACTAAGGTGTGGACTGTTTCTTCAGCAGTTTTGCCAGAACTTGAGCACAATTTGGTTTCCACATCTAGCAAAAAAATGTGATTTATTAGGTTACTGCAGTGGACATTTTGGCAGAGAAAGCAGGCAACTGAAGTATGCATCTGTTATTTCCAAAGAAAGCCAAACAATTTCACTGGTCTGGTTTAGAGAACTGTCCTGGACTGCACAGAAGGCAGCACTTAATTCAGACAGAGGATGGGAAGAAGGAGAAGGGCAGAAATAACACACCAGGGACAAACAGGAATCAGCAACCAAAAAAATTGTCCGAGGGAAGAAACTTCAGAAAACTAACAGTACAATCCACTGCGCTACAAAGATCATCTCTTACACAGCTCAGGATGCACTGCCAAGATATTAAAAATCACATCCTTGTAATCCCAGTAATCACTGGGTTCACAAGCTGTGAGCTAAGACACAACCAATTCAAGACAAAAAACTAGGACATTTTTTGCTGTAAGCTTCATCTGGTCACAGTGGATTAGAGGAAATCCTTCAGCCAACAATTGCAATGGAAAATCCCAACTCCCACCGGGCAGCCGCCACCGTCCGGCAGGTACCGCTCGCGGGCACACAGACGCACGCACCGAAATGAAGACAAGCATCTCATTTTCAAGTTGATTTTTGTAAATGGAAAAAAAATGTATAAAATCTATCCATACATTAACAGATACAGGAACTTACACAATCCAGTTTACACCTAAAGTAATAGCAATCAGTCCATAATAAGAACAGGGAAAAATTCCAATGCTGTAATTTGTCTGAAGTCAGGGTAGAGGACAGCAGGGCGAGGGTGGCTGGCTTCTTTTTTTTTGGTATGTGGATAAAACTGGCTACCTTCCCTACTTCCAAAGCAATGAGACAATTTCAACAGATATGTATTAGGAATACTTTTGAAATGCATCTGACTCTAGCATTAACACTGAATATTCAGAGATTCATATTATTACAGCATAATGTTTGGATACTTTTGCCTCCAGGAAAAGGCAGTGGGCAGTAGATACTCTCCAAGAAAAATCCTGCACCCGTCTTGGAATTTACAGCATTGATTGAGTTAAAGATTTTTATTTTATGATTTTTATCCATCCTGGAACACTTAAATTTGTGTATCCTCAGCTCAGACATTTACAAAGCATGCAGAGACTGTTACTACTCAAGAAACATTTAGGAGGCTATGGAAAATGCGCTGGTGGGTATCAGTCTAATTTTAGTGAACTCATGTCTACCATTACATGCAAGCCACACCTGGCAGTAGTTTTCCCCTCACACCTCCATTTACTGGAAGCCCCAGAAGACAAGGCTTGAATGAATGGGCATGGAAGCTCAGGTACCATTTTAAGTAATAAAACAAAACAACTACTAGCAGGGCCCAGCTTGTGGCAATGCCTGCCCTGCTACTGGTGTACCTGTGGGTGAACACTGTCAGTCTAGGGCTCAGAAAAGATGCCCGATTGACTTTTAAAGGAAAAGGGAGGCACCTTAAACCCTGAAAAGACAGACTTCCTGTGTTTGACAGGTGTATTCAATATACACACACAAAGCAAGACAGTAAGCTGTGCTCATCCACACAGAAGACTGCACCATTCTTCGGAACACATAGACTATACAACCCCTTTTCAAAATAACAACAACAATAATAATACTAACAATAAAGCAGAAGTGCAGAATCCAGACTGTTGGGTGGTCTGTGTCTAAAAAAATGCAAGAAAGAATAAAAGCTAATGCTGTAAAGACAACTATTCCCTTTCAAAGCAAAGGCCACATAAAACTGTGTTGCTCAGTTTGGTTTTTACTTCATGCCACCTGTAAACACAAGACTGGATATTCAGTTTCTGGGAATAAATGAAAGCACTTTTACATCCTTACATCCAGAGTAAAAGAAAGGTCCTCCACTGCCTGGATCACAGATTACCCAGGAAAAGGTAGCTAGGGGAAAGCTTCCTCTTCTCATTTGCTCGTTTCATTAGAAAGGTCATATCTGAACAAAAGAGCTTTCAATAAAAGCACAAAACATTTCTTGATGTTATTTCTGCCCTCTGTCTCTAAAGTTTGCTATGGGGACTAACACTTTCCATTCCTCACCAACAGATACATCACCTTTTTGGCACCACGGGTGGAATTTCTTCCTAATGTATAATTTTGCCATATACAAAAGTCGATTGTCTAATCATGCAAATCCAACGGAATTCCAGGAAGTGCCACAAGACAGTTCAACTCTTTGCAATCTACTACCTAGTTTGTATGCTGCCATAGGACCCTCCCAGAAAACAGACTGTCATCCTTACTTAGATCTGACGGTGTGTTTCATATACGGCATTTCAACCTCTCTTTCTGGGGGGAGAGAATCGAAATCCACACCCTGATTCCATTGATTTTTCACTCTCAGAACTCTGAAATGCATGGAGATTTCTTTGATTTGTTGAAGACATCTTCACTGAACAGCCTGATTAGAGAAAAACTTACTGATTTAATCAAATAGAAAATAAAGACAAAAACAGGTAGTGGTAGATTTCTCAATCTTTGCTCCTCTCCTTGGAGACTAGGGTAGAGTTTCACTGCTACTGCATTTTCCCCAGCTGGATCTTCTTCCAGGCCTCTGATGCTGTGAAAATGCAGGAGTCAAGGATCCCAGCTACAGTAAATGTTCCTCCAATGATGGCACATATCTGAAATATACAGAGAGAGGAAACAGGTTTGTCAGTGGTGAGTAAAACTTTTATGCAGCTTGAAACTAGGGGGAAGGATATTATTGCCTACTCTTAGGGCATTTTCTGGAAGCATACCAAGAACTGGGTAACAGTACCAGGGACGTAATTACATGACAATCATTCAGGAAAACCATTCCCTACAGTGGAATAACTTAGTGCTATCCTGAACTCATCACAGCCCGAGCCAATCATAAATCCCAGCTCCTAGGAGCCTACAGCATGAATGCTGTTTCTTTCTGGGCTAAACTCCACCTAACAAAGTTTTCTAGAAGCTCTGTGTTGCTCATATCTTCCTACTACTGTTTTCTATTATAAATACCACTGTCTTGTAGTCTTTTCCCTATTTCACAAGATACAGCATTTTCAAACAGGCAAAAGACACTTAAATAGCATGTGAAGGACAGTGACTAACAGAGAAACCTAGCTACCAGTGACACCTACAGCTAAGTCTGTCTAACACTTTCCATTACAAGTGCTGCTTACAAAAGCACTGCCAACTTAACTCTTTGTGGGCCGAAGTTTTCCATGCAAGATGTCTCAGGTTGAATTATTTAAAAACCAGTAAAAACATGTAATCATTTTCAAGAACAGAGTTAGGGAAAAAATTAATCTCCTGATTAGCATAACAACCTACTTCATTTCTCAAGTGCTAGAAAAACGCAAAAGTATTCTGACATGTCAAATCTTGGCTTGGAGCACCCAAAATCAGGGGGCACCCGTTACGGACTTTGCAACACAGTGTTTCAATTCCCTTATCTATGAAATGGGGACTATGTCAAACTTGCCTCCCAGGGAAACTGTGAAGGAAAACACATTTGAAGGGTACAATACCATGACAATAGCCATCTCATTGTACTCAGGACCAGGTTAATACAAACCACCTGCTAGTAACAAGGCAGTAGTCAAATACTGTAGGATGGGAAGAAATGCTGCTCACAGAGTGTCACCCCACCCTGCGCACAAGGCAGGGTTCACATGGAAAGTATTATACACAATAACGTAACCTAATAACATTTAACAGCCAAGTTACAATTACACAGGACCTGGCATTTCCTAACTCCCACATTTTTTACTTCATAACTGTGATGCACTTTTAATTTGGTCTTTTACATTGCATAGGATTAGGTGGCTGTGAGAGTAAGATACACCAGGTCAGTGAGAAGGCGACAAGATACAGCGCTTATCTCCTGAGAAGGGCCTGCCTAGGAAAAGGGGGATTTTGCTGTGAGCTAGAAGCCAAGAGAGTGAGAGGAACCCAAAATCAGTAAGCCAATGTAGCAGGGTATCAGGGAAATGCAATACAGCTGACACAGAAGGGAACCAGCGCCACACTAGACCTACCGTGCCCTGTCTCTTCTCCCACACAGCACTACACCCCATGGGCAAAGTTACAGACAAAAGAGTAACTTAACAGTAGGAGTGTTCAGCTCAGCAGGGAGTTAGCAGTGGCAACAGAACAAACAGTTCATTAGTGTTGAGTGAAGGCAGCAAGAAATAAAGCACTCATTTACATGCATATTTATAACCAGGATATATGTGTTCAGTGAGCTCAGTGAAATGAGGAGCTGCAGTAAACATGGCTTTTGCAGGACAGTTGGCATTCCAGCAGATAAAGGCTTCAAAAACCAGAGCACCAGCCTGAGGCAAAGTTAGTATTTTTAGGGGACAAGTCCAGCTCCTGCCCCCTCTGCCCCCCTCCTTGCTATCCCTCGGAGCATGACGCAGGGTGACTTTTCAGGGAAAATGACCGCAATGGAGTTGGGTTATTTCAGTCCACAGCAGCTCAGCTGACAGGAGATGTTGTACCACAAATAACAGAAAAAACCGTCCAACACTAAGATTTTGCATCATATGGTAGGAAAATCTGATTTCAGTGCAGCAGTGCAAGGGGGTGGGGAATAGAAAAAAAAAAAAAATATTCATCTGCACAGCTCTGTACCGCTGAGAGTTTATGAGTCACCCACACCTGGCATTCGCTTGGAGCCTGCCTCCCCACACGCACACAGCCCTTGTTTCGTTGTGACAAAAAAAAAAAGGCAGCACCAGGGTTGATCTCTAAGTCAGCACAGAAGCTGCACCACTGTGTTTCTTTATCATCACAGTTCTAACACATATGGAGCACTGCTCCTTAGCAGCACTGAAGGAAGTTAGGCATCATGCACTTATTTATATTTAATGGAGTTTTATACTGGGAATGATCTGCATTTGGCTCACTGAGGTTACGGTTTGACTCGGGCCCAACCATTAAAGGAGGAAGGGAAAGAAATATAGAAGTGTAATAAATACAGCAGTGAGAGACCGTGCAATGTGGGGTACACATGAGGGTTTTGAACAGAATATGATTATAGGGTAGTGGCTGGGATGCAGGCTGAAGTCTAAAGGAAAACACAAGTGGATATGTAGGAGGAGGCAAGGCTGCAAGCAAAATGACAGAAAGGCAAGTGTCAGATACGTCACTGTGGACCTCTGGGACGTCTTAAAATCTGAAAATTACCTTAAATGACAGAGGGGACCAATAGGACCCCCAGGTAACTCCTACTAAGGTAAGCTACAGAATCCCACCCAGAGATTTCTGGCTGACCGGCAGCACGTCTTGTAGAACAACACTGTCTTGGTTTTAAAAATGGCATGGGACTGAGTCTATGATACCTGTTGGTAACAGGTCCCATGGCTGAAATAATTCTCCCTGCAACCCTTTCCCCCCCATTATTTCCAGTTTAACTTTTTTCACACCTAGAGGGCAGATGAGTCCTCTCATATAAGGAATTTTTTTTTTTCTTTGGATTTTGATTGTTTCAGCAGAAATTTTGCTTGTTTTCTGCCTGCTCTCCCCTCCCAGCCCCTAGGCTGACCTCATGATAAAACTTTCTTTCAGTTTGGCCACTTACAGGAACTCATAAATTTTCAGCAGTGAAACCTTCCCCCTTGCTCCATAACTGCAACCACAAGGCCATGAATGGCTTCTCTTTATGGGGAAATGTCTTGATTTTAAGCAGTACAGTTTAACAGACAAAATCTACTGTGTTTAACACTATGTGAAGTGTCTGTGGTTAAACCCTGGATCCATGGCAAATTCATAGCACAGTGACAGTGGCAGCACTGACCCATAAGCAATACAAAATCTTATTTAGTACTGAATTTTTTGAAGCATGACATATAAAGTAAAATCTATGCTAAACCAATGCCTTTTGTCTTGCACAGGAAGCACCTCTCACATGGTACAGAAAATTAGGATAGTTCTGTATACCACAAAAACTCAAGGAGCAGGCATGAGTTAGAGTGGGTCTGTTTGGAACATAGAAGACCTGAGAACACTGCTATGGTGCTATAATGCTGCTCTTGGCAGCACTGAAGTTTTTTGGGGGCAAACTCTTTACTAACAAAGAACATCAGTTAACCTTCCCAGCAGCAGAATGAGATTCCTTTGGCTCTCTGCTGAACAGGCAACACCCCTCTCTCATCTGATCTCTCCACATGGGATCATCCCTCCACAGCGTATTCTTCCCTCCAACATCGACACTGTTTCTCCCCTAAAGTCTCTTCCAAGCCCACAGGATCCTCCCACATCCCTGGGACACATTTAAATTTACTGAAAGCCACATGGGTGCCCTAGTAAACAATCTGCTCACTAAAAGGAGTCACAGGTGATCCCCCCCTACCCCAGAGCCCCTCTTGTAGTTTTTAGATTAAGCAGCTGCCACTCAGAAGCAGCTCATGCTTTCCGTGGCCAGCCCCATTCGGCAATGACTCCAGATGCCCCAGCACAATCTCTCTCTGGACCTCAGCCCAGTGCTGATCACCACTAACTGGTCTCCAGAGCAACTGTGATGCAAAAGGCCATGTTGGAGATACAGGAAGGGGCTAAAGCAGTGGAAAGGACAATAGAACAGATCATGTAATCAAAACAGGGCAAGGAAACCTACGACAAAAGGTTTTTCGATCCTCTGCAGCACTGCTCCCCCACTCCAACCTTTTCAATGCCACCTTGAACGCTGTAAGATTTAAGCATAGCACATACGCAGCCAAGGCTGCTCTACTGTAAAACACTCCTAGCCTAAATGAGAGCAAGAACAGGTCATCTGTACCAGGGCCAGATGGTCCAGACTGATTGTCACAGCATCTGTAGCAAAGATCTGCCTCTAAGTCAGCCAGGTCTGGCGCACCTGTCCGACATACTGCTTAACAGCTACTGCAGGTATCAGTGTCATCCACACATCTCCACAGGAAGGACATTCAATTGGAATGGCCCCAAGTGAGCTGCTTGAGACTATAGCCATTTAACAGACCAAACAAAGTAGACAAAAATCAATTGTAAAACTCTTCAGCAGTCTAGCAGCCAGCACATGCCTGGCTAACTTTACAGACAGGATGGGGCAAAATTCTAGTCAAGGCCATCTCAAATCCAAAAGGTCATTGTGGCAACCAGTGAGGAAAGCCTCTCCTGTACACTCCTCCTGTAAACTCTGAAGCACGGTATCAAATTCAACAAAGATACTATTTATACGCATACAATGGCGTATCAGCAGTAAATGCTACCAATGGACATGACAAAGAATAATGCCAGCTATCAATCATTTCCGAACACTGTTTCCCATTAAAAACACTTCCACAGGCTCAATCCCAACAAGATGTGTAAGAAACCTATGAGAGCATATTGTTAGGGAAAGAAGCAGAGGCAGTATGAGACACCAAGTCATAAAATGCTGATGTTTGACCTTTTTTAGGATTACGTTTTGAAACCAAACAGACATGCTAAGAAGAGAAGGTCTTAAACCATGACATTTGGATTTTGCTTGAAGTCCCTTTCTCTTGGTATTTGTGTATCCTAGAGATCACATGAATTTCCAAAGTTAAGTGAAGGGAACTTAGTGTTTATCAGAAGCTGCAAAATCAAAATCTTTAAGTGCAACACAGCCACACTGTTTAGGTTACTTCCAATTAAAATATTCAAACAGTTTAAAAATCAAAATCCAAGGTCTTAATTCCAGCCAATTTATCAACTACTTCATATTCACAGCAGACTGCAGCTTAAATTTTAAGCCAACTCCCTCAGGACACATTTTTTAAAGTTCTGGAAGATCTTTAAATAGCTCTTTGCCTAACTAGCAGTTTGGACAGTACAGCTTTGTTATAGATGCTGAGATCAGTACTGCAGCACGTTATTTGGATAGATCAAAACATAACACGTCAGGAAAACACCTTTGGAATCTGATAATGCAGCTCTTCTCCATTTCTACTGAGGAGTAAATATCTGGAACTGGCATACTTGTATTAAGCCAAGCAGCAGCACTGAGTAAAACAACTGCCCTGCATTCTCTGCAAGTTAGATCTCACTATTAGACAGATGGTTTATTGCAGCATGCATTACTGCATAACACATTAGCTTTACTTCCAAGTTTCTGACATGTTGCAATAGCGCCCATCCTGCCTAGACAGAGCCTGGCGCTTCTGGAATGGGATAATTTTCTTTCTTCTTGTGCCTAGCTATTAAATAAAATTGTCAGAGCATAGGGCTTACCAGTTACCTCACTTACACTTCAGTACAATTGCGGTGATGTACCGCATTATTTCAATCATGTCACAATGCTCTGAAGCAGAAACTCAATTCTTCTTGACAAGAAAGGCTCAGAACAGAAATGAAAGGCAGGCAGAAAAAGGGAGAATTACAAGTTTACAGTAACTCACCGATGTGATAAACCTGTACAAAGGCTGTCGCCTCTCTGTGTATTTCACTGTGATGGGGCTCAAATCGTAGCGAAACCAGATAGCTGGGATAATGCGGCCAGTGTGACTGTAGGCTACGTACTCCTAGAAAAGAAAGTGGGGGAAAAATGGCAGAAAATGTGAGCAATCTCATTCCAGGTAAGAGTGCCTCCAATAAAACTGCTTCTGTGGATCTGGCCCTTACTCCACTGTTTTGTACTAACGATCAGACGGAAAGAAGCAAACAGTTAATTCTTATGTGACTGCCCACCCTCATCCTTATCAAATAGGAAAATAAGTTCTTTACAGTCTGATAATGATATAGCTGCGAACAGAGAGTAATGGTGTTTACTCTCACCTACATTCAAAATTACAGAAGTAAATAGAAAGGCTGTCACTGATTTCTCTAGCTTAGATCTGCTCTATTCAAATACGAGCAGTCTTTAGGTGGCTGCAGGTGAAGTTTCTGTACTGTCAGTATGTAAATCGTATACTGGGATATTCATCAAACAGAATTTAGTTTGCAAGAACCTGAAAATGCCTTCTTATCCACACACTCAGAATAGCAAGCAGGAGCTCCCATCTGTAAAGCCCCCTTTGCATTGGGACCAACAACGTGAATGCTTTGCCCACTCAGTATGAATCACATAAAGCCATGTTTAAACCATGTTTAAAAATCATGCTGAAAAACAAAAGGAAACTGTATACAGAAAAATATTGGCAAAGGTTCAAAAAATATTCCAAGCTGGTTCGGGAGAGACATCTTCAGATTGCCAGTGATAATCTTCCTTAATCCATTTCTTTACTAACAGGTACAGTGCAATCAATCAGGCACAGGACAACACCCCAACAAGACATACTACACAATGCCAATGTAGAGCAGATACTAACATCAACTTAGTATCAAAAGTCACATCTTTTTGAGCTAATATTTTGTCTGTGCTTTCAGTAGAAATATATATCTATTTTCAATGATCGGGACATTTATCTTGACAGACTGAAGAAAAATCAAAGAGAAGCAGGCTGGGGACTCAGCAATCCAGTGAGAGCCATCAGCACCGGCATGGCACACAATACCCAGCTGCTCTTCCCTTCTTTAGCCCTATGACATGCCTGCCAACTCAGATGACCTCTTCTGTTTTAATTCTCATTCAGAGCAGAGGCAAAGACAACCTCAAATACTTCAGAAAGCTGAAGAAAGGAAAAGCAATAGGACACCCATGAGCATGATACAAAAAAGATTATTTTACTCTCCATGAGCTCAGACAGAGTTAGTGAAACAGCACCTATTTCCTTTGTTAATCTCATATAAATCCCATATTTGCCTCTATTTAGTTGTTTTTCCATGGATGATGAGAGAAGCAGAATGTGGCTGAAGCCCCTAGTCATAATATTTTCGGGGCTCTTATTGCAGAACTTCTGCAGCTTATCTTGGGACAGTGGCTATCTGGGGAAGTAAGGAAACGTAGGGTCTGGGAGATAAAAGGGGAGAGGAGACAGACAGTCCACATTTAAGACTCTATTCACCTCTTCATACTAGTCAATCTGTGCCAGATGATTCCAATGGCTTCCAATTTCTGTTTCCCACTGATCAGTATGGCAGTCAAGGACTAAAGCACCGATAAGAGAATTTTTATTTTTAATGAGAAGGAAACGCAAAGGCAGCACTGTTTCTCTGCACTTCAGTTTTGACAGAACTGAGCTCATTTTTTCTTTCCTCTCCCCTTTTCTCCACCAGCAATCCTGCCCTAATGAGTCAGTCTTGGCTGAGCGCCCCAATTTGCAACCATGCTCACAGAAGTGTCAAAAACTCCTGCTGTCTATTTTCCAAATTACTTTCAGAACTTGCATCGCAAGAGTCTTATCAGAACAACAGTTGTGACATTAAGCAGAACAAATACATTGTAATCTGAATAAAGGGAGACATCCAAATCATTGGGACACACTGTACAAGCAAGCCCAAAAGTCACTAGACAGGAATGTAAAACTAAGAACTAGTCCATGAGAGCACGTGCTTGATTCTCAGTTATAGCAAATTACTAGCAGTAATTAGATATTATAAACAGATTTTGGACTTTCATTTATCACCTGACTGGCAAATCATTTTAAACTGAAAGAGGCTTTTTACCTTAAAAAGTAAATAGGGTCTTTTTTTTTTTTAAAAAAAAGTTCACTACATGTATTATTAAAATAAATATCTTCACACTTAATGTAAATTAATTTAAGAATTATAAATATATCGCAAAGTAGGCATTGTGAAATAGTCAACTAGTACTTATTTGCTGCTGCAGGTTCAATGGCTTAATATATGAAATCAACACTTGTAAAAAGCTAAAAACTCTGCTAACTTATTTGTCTGATACATCCATTGCAATTGAGACTGTTTTATTAATAAAACCACATGTAAGAGCTGTTTTGTATGTTCAGTTGGATTGCAGTTTCCATCCAGATGCATCTTGACACAAATCACAGGAGCTCCTGCAGCACGTAAAAAAATTCCACACAATTTATAGAAATCTAGATCAGTTAAACTGACATATGAGAAAGTCAGGAGTAAGAATACCTTTCTCTAGAATTAAACAATAGCACCACCTGCTCTGACAAACCCTCACAATCCCAACCCTGGTAAACACCAGCACCAGGAGCAACAGGAAGCCCCACTCTGAAGAGCTTCAGTTCCTCCTTCTCCCAGCAGAGGCTACTGCTCACCTACAAACAAATGTACATGGCTGCAGAGCAGAGGAGCAGAAGGGAGGAGGAATGATGACTGAAGATCCTCCATGCATCCACTGGGTTGCAATGAGGAGCTTCTCTAAGAACTACCTGCTTCTTTACCTTATTTGCTACAGTATACTGGTATGAGTATCGCTGCTTGCCACTCATGTCTTCATACACTGTCGGGACTATCTTCAGTATGTAATCGTGAGATGCAAGAGCTGTGATCAAGAAAGGAAAGGAAAGTATATGTATGCATTCAGAGAAAGGAATCATAGCCTACACAACATTTCAAAGTAAATGTGCAAAATCAGCTAAAACAAGTAAGTCACAGAAAAGTCTCCCTCCTCCTTATCTCAGGTTCTGTGACAAAGTGACAATTTCACATCCTACATTTGTGTCCTTTGTACAAAACTTTGTAAGGTAGTTGGATGATGCCAGAACCTGCCCACCATTGTAAGACTTCTGTAGTACCACAACCCACTGACATGAGCTTGGGTCACTTGAACCTTCCTAACTCCTTGCAACTGTAAATGATAAGACTTATCAGCACCATAAAAAGCTGTCCTGGTTAAATCAAGAACCAGCTAAGGTTAGAGCTGCAGCTAACTAAGCTTCTTTTGACAGAAAAAGCTGAGGCATCACAACCCGTGTAGTCCCATTTCTTGTGCACCCATCTTTCTTTATTTCTCTCCCTTCTTCCTTATCCTACAGCTGCTTAACAATTATTAATTAGGTTTTTTTCATTATTTAAATGGCTTGTGCCATTTTTTGTGTCTGCTGAAACAGTTCTAAAACAGAGTTCTAAATGATTTCTCTGGAGGATCCTTTGGCCAAGTGTAACACACTGACATTTGGCTCCTGGAGAAAAAGAAAACAAAACATAACCGTTTAGCTTCAGGAACAGCCATAGAAATTGTGTTCCAAGAACTGGACTAGACTGATATCCTGTGGGAGCCTGAACACTTGAAGGAGAAAAACTATGCTGAATTGTGGTATCCACTGGAAATTTCTTTTTGTGTTGCTGGTCATGAAGAAGGGCAATGAAAATGTCTATCTTTCTAGCCACAGAATAGAACTTAAGGGAAGACCTAACTTGCAACACAAGAACAAAGAAAAGTTCTGGTGGTGACAGCAGCATAAAGAAGCTATAGCAATAGGATATGGATAAAAAACTCAGTAATTCTGAGTTGGTCATAACAGAGCTGGAGACAATGTCCAGGTTGCAGAAGGGTTGCAAAGGACTTTTTGGGCTAAGCCTTCTTTATGGTACTGGAGAAAATGGAGATGTCAGTCAGCAATGTCTGGATTGTTTTGGTTAAAGAGGCAAATTAAAGACTTCTGGATACACCAGTGTTGCATGAATGGCCCTGTTTTCCCTCCTGCAGAGAGCAGCTAAGACCTGTAATCACCAAGAATACATACGATTTGAGCCGAGTTTGTCTGCTCCCTCCAAGGCATTGAATGCTCCGTGAACGTTATGGACCTGGAAAGCAAAAAGGCGTATGAAGAAACTATGGTCTGACTTGGTACTCTTGATCTTTGCTTCCCTATCCTATCCTGTAACAAGGAGATCAGCCTGATTCAGCCTTTCCGAAAACAAAGCCTCAACCCAGTAAAAGATGACTTGAAATATCTTTCAGTGACCATCACCACAGAGGTTGGTTCCAAGTAAAAAAGTTGATTTCACAACGTCTTACAAAATGAAACTCCAAAACCACTCCAAAGCTAAAGGAGTTGCAGTTGGAAGAGGCCAATTAGGAAATATCTCACAATGAAATTTCACAAGAGCTTTACATAGTTAACTGTGAAATTCATTTATCAGGCTGAAAGCGAAATAAATGGGAGTCATATTCAGGTTAAAACTCAACTACAGGTTAAAACTACAGGTTTACTCCTGTAAAGGTAGCTCATGTCAGAGCAGTTGGGCTTGCACAGCTTTAACTCATTCGCCCAGCTTTCACACCATGCACATTATACCCTTGGAGATGGAAAGGACACACGCCAGCACTGCCATCCATACAGCTTTTCCTGCAGCTGGTCCCAGGCATTCAAGTATCTGTTTGCCCAGAATAACAGGATTTCCACCCCATGTCTTCCACATACTATGATCTGGAGTCTGATGTTCACCAACAGAATAATTGATTTGTGAACTCTCTAGACAGGGAAAACCCCACAGCTGTAGATTAGAGGTTGCATCATTCGCATAATGTACAGTAAGCCATACAGAAAGGACAAATAAGTCCACAACCTAGAATCCCTGACCTTAAGCCAGACAACAGGGAAGAAGAGTTTGGAAGAAGTATTTGGTCATGTGTATGAGAGTTTCACCTCATTAACAAGGCAATGCAATCTCCTTCCCAGACCCTCTCAACAACTGATAGCATGTGGATGTATTTTTTTCTCATCCTAATGGCTGTTTACCTATTCTGAATGCTACGGAGTGGATGATTGTTTCGAGGAAGCAGCAATGGAACCTGTTTCTCTCCTGAGAAAGGAAATTCTAGAGAGACAAAATCATCAGCAAGTCCGAGTGGCAAGGTGCTGGTAACAAGCACAGAGCAAAAGAAATAGCTGAACCTTCTACAGTGCCTTTCAGTCTGCTAGCATTTCAAATATTTTAGACAACAACAACCATTTCCAAACTACAGGCTGTACATATTCTTTACTCATTGTAAAAAGCATATGAAGAAAGAGAAGCCCCTGGACTGGGCTACGGTGTTATGTTCCATTCTTGATACAGCTGAGAAGTCAGTCTCTTATAGCATATCTGGGCCAGAGACTCTAAGGTCCACTTCAAACACTCTAACAGTAAATATTTGAGCGGTTACTCAGCAAAAAACTGTATCTATCCTGTGAGGTACCTGTATATTTGGACTTACATTCTTGTTCTTGGCTCCCCAGCATCCACCCTTCTGTTTATATGTAAAAGTTGTGTGCTCTGCATCTCTCTACACAGTGAGTTTGCAAAGCTGCGAGTTACAGAGCTTCCACTCAGACAAAGCCACCAGACTTCTCCACAACTTCCTGTTTCTGTGCCATCAGGTCCTCTGGTGCATCTGCCTCTCTTGTCTTTGCAACACAGATGGCATTTGTGACTCCCAGTCCGATATTTTACTATGATTTTCATTGTGGAATGTTCTGGACTCCCATTACAATACTTGCTGTCCGTAGACTGCTAATTAATCTCTGCTCTACAAAGTGCACAGGTGTGTTCCTTGGGGGAACATACTTGTTTGTACCTTGTTAAGTACCTGGAGGGACTTCAACAAGGAGTAAGCTTTTGGCCACAGTAACAAAATTGCTTTGCAACAGAAAACTTAAGCAAGCCTGTTCAGCCAGACGTTCTCAGACTGTCCTGCACTACTACCACGACCAAATCTAGTGCTTGGAGGAGTGGCACAGTAGGCTAGTCAGTGGTTTAACAGTGCCAACGCTTTATCCTCCTGCAACATGGACCTCAAAAAGACGTTTGCCAGGGCTTTGAACACCCTAGGCTTTAACCTCTACAAACAAGTGCAAAGACATATAACTGGACATATAACTCAGGCAGAGTCCAACAGCAGGCTAAAACAACTTCCAACCTTGCAACTATCAAGGAAAGACAAGACCTCTCACAAGGTTAAAAGTAGGATTATTCAACATAATCATAACATCTAGCACTCAAGAGAGTTCTATGATTAAAAATGTATAATCTGCTACTTTCCACATCTCTTTCTTTACTGGGTTACCTGACATGCAAGAACCTCATTGGTCTGAATTTTGGTCTCATCTACATGAGGGAAAAATCTACAAAAAGTCTGCCGCTATTGTGCATGAACTACTGTTGTGGAACTGAAGGTCATTCTATATCAGATGAGATATTTAAATCTCTATTTCAAACAGAGTGTTTTTTCCAGAGAACACAGCATGTACCTTAGTGGACCATTCTGGCAGAGGTGGTAACAATCTACAAAGAACTTACTACCAACACATGACACAAATGAATGAGAAGCTCCTCACCCTCTTTAAGAAATATGAGTATATATTACATCAAAGCAGGTGGAGACAACCCAAAATATTCAAAGGTATATCTAGATAGATTTAAAGCTCTCCGTACTTGGCTGGCTCTCTACACTGCTTGCTGAGTCTTGGTAGCACCTGTTTAGTGAACATATCCTTCTTTAATTTGTGCTGTTGAACTCATGTTTGCCTACAGGATCAGCAGCACCTACATGCTCCACTCTTGTGTATGGAGATGATGAGTAATTATTTTGAGCTTTGAAAATACTAATCAGAACTTGTCCAAATTAGGAGCCAACTACATGTTTGCTAGACAGGTTTCTTGCCACCAGAACTGAAGACACTTGCTCCTTTGCCCCCAACTGTCGAGGCTTCTCATCTCATTCATGCTGATTCACACTTCAGCTCCATTACTCAAAGACTCCATGATAAAACAATGGGAACGCTACCTTAGAGCACTGATTTCCCACGCAAACTGCAGAACTCCCCATTAGCGCTTACCTAATATTTTTCATAATCTCAGTGTACTTTACAGACATTAAGCCAAGCTTATTTATATGCTAATATTTCAGCGTTCCCACACAAGATATTTCCTAAAAGAAGCCGGGAGCAGAATCAGAAGACTACAAAGCAACGCTTAGACTTGTTAGCATGAAAAAGGGTTTTGGAAGTGGGTGTACAAGAAGCAGACTAATGAGACGTCTGTGCTGAGGAAAGAAGATTACAGAGAGACTATGGGTAAGCAACGTTTAGGGTGAGTCGCAAACTGGGTGTGCGCATATATAACTCCCACCTATGATGCTAGCTCCTTGGAAGTAGGCTAGAGAAGTGCTGTAATCTGTCCTTATTGAGAAATCAGGAATTATTACATAATTTGCAACACCTGGTGAAACTCTATCCACTGGGCAAGTGCACACATTCGGCTTCTTCCCAGAAGGGAACCGGCAGTTCTAAGTCTAACTTGTGTTTCATAGAACAAATTTGACTAATAGGTGTCTGCTATACAAGTACAGTGAAGTGAATTAAAAAGAACTTGACTGGTGCCATGGCAAAGACAGTAGTGAGCACACATCTTCCCTTAGTATACTCACTGCTCCTCTGCAAAGACAGTCAAGATTTCTTTGCTCTGTTAATACCGAAAACAGTACTGCATAGGATTTTGCAAAGCCATGAATCCTCATTTCTACTCCCTGCGGGAAGATAGCCATGTAGTTTTCCAAAAGCACTTTCAATTTCAGATGAAAACAGCAAAGTTACTCTATGACTGAACACTGCTCCTTCCTGAAGTGGTGGCATGTAAACAGTTTGCAAACTCTTCCGGACTGAGTGTACATTGCATGAATGCACGGGATGGGCTTGCTTACCCAGGCAGTCCTTTCTTATGTCCTCCCCAGACTGCACATGGCCCTTCCGTAAAACCAAAGTGTCTAATATTAAAGTCACTCTAATTGCATTCATTCCCCTAGAGCCAGGGAATTTTCAGGGACGAGAACTCACCTGTAACTTGTCCCCAAACGAGAGCTTGTGGATGACATGAGTCATGTCAGGATTCTGAGGCTGCGCAGTGGCACTGTGTGTTGACACGTGAAAGTTACCAGGGACCTAAAATTAGTCAAGACAAGGAAGACAGGATTTCACATTTTATCCCTCAAGGCATTGCTAGGCTCTGTGATATGAAGCAGAAATGCCTGGATCCATCCAGCCTGGCAGGCTGTATCTGCTTAGCAGTGGACAACCTCTGGCATGTCAGAGAAAGGCTCTGAAATACCTTCCTGCACTTGACCAACACCACCATACTGCATACAGAGTGGAGATCGGTTACATTCCGCAGCCCAAGAGTCTGGCACCCTCACATTGCTACTGCTGCTGACTAGAAGGTGATGAGTGGATCATTCCCAGCTTCAGGGATTCCTAACACTTAAGGCTATGTCTTTCATCCCTATTAAAATAAGATTCATGTCTCTGACAGGCAACAAACAGTTGCTTAATGTTTTACTCCCACATTTGCATTTGTAAATGGGCCCACTGCTGCAGAACAACCCAAGAAAGCTGTGGATATACTCTTATTGTAGTACTGGTCATAAGTGTTTCAGAAGATTGTGCATAAGTATAAGTTTTATAAAAAAAGAGAAAAAACACCACCAAAACCAATGGGGCTTCCCATACAAACGAAGCTAGATCTTCAGCTTCTAGCCCTGGCAATAGCCCTTCCAAGTACAGGATTTTCTGGTTTTAATTTTTTAAGCAGAGGGAAATACAAAGTTCTGAAAAATACAGATTTCACCTAAGGATTCAGTTCCAAGACAGAAAATGAGCACTGGTGTCATTCTGACAGGATCACTCTAGCATGCACACAGTTTTCAGGTCACTAGCCCTATTCCATGAAGTCTTTCAGCAGATTCAGCTCAATCACTGTTACGGAGGCTGCAAGAATTTTTTCCTATCGAGAAAAGGTTGGGGAATTAAGCAACACTGAGGAGCAATCTAACATGGCCTAAGACAAGAGTGGGAGGATGGTTATACAACTGGTGCCCATTGTGCTCTCTGCAGAGTCACCTCGCCAGCAGGGCCATGGGAGGCCACATGTCGGTTCCATGTGCTTTCAGGAAAGCTAATTTAAATGACTTGAGGAACAGCAGTGCACTCCTGGGAACACTTTCAGGTGTGGACACAAGCTGTGTCATAACTCTGCAGTAAGTAGTACACACAATCATCTCCCTGTTACCTTGTCCTCCCTCTTCAGGTTTGAGAATAACACCCAAGTGCAACCCTTGGTCAAGTTTCAAAGCCTGGCCATGTCCCACTCCAGATACCAGCTCATACAGAAGCCTGCACAATTTCTGCCAAGGGACTGAAGACTTCCAGCTCATACAAGAGAGGGTCAGGCTTTCAGAGCCAGAAGTCCTGGGTCAGGTCCTCTACCTCTGACAGCAGTCCCAACCACTATATGAGACAATGCAATTAGTGACCTTTCACAGATTAGGCTGTGAAGGGAGCTCCTCACTGCCACATACAGCAACCCCCTTTTGAGTTGCTTTGGTAAGAACACACTGCATCTAGCAGACAGAACCCCAAGCACTTCAGCTCTCTGCTTCGGGAATTAACAGAACAAGGACTACCTTTCAAGAAGCCCTTTCCCAGTTTTGTGGACTTTCAGCTGCCAGTAATCTTGGTGGCTTAGAGGTGAGGAAAGAAATGTCCTCTTTTTAAGTCCCTAATCCTTTCCATGCCATAGAATCAGTAAGAGGTTCTGCCTGTTATTTTTAGATGCGATTTAACATGACCTGGGAGGAAAAGAAGGAAGTAGGATTTTGTAGCCTGTGGTACATGAGGAGGCGTGAATAAAGGGTGTGCCTTTCTTAGGACATCAGTGGGCCCCACCACTGCCTCCCCCACCCCAGCTAGTCATCTCCAGCATTACATAGCAAGATTATTCAATTCTGAACACACCCATCCCAGAGAGGAGCCTCCTCCAGGCCTGGATTTTCATTCTTTGAGACAGAAGTGGAGCATCCCGACAAAGCACACGCAGAGGCCGCATGCATGTATTCCAAACATCTCAGCACGGAGCTGCTTCTCTGTTACGCTGGCACCCCCTAGTACAGAACATTCCTGTCATTCTGCGGCTCACAGAACAAAAGAGCACTTGGATAGAGACATTGCCAAAGACCTCTGCACAGTGAGTCATGTTTTGGAGGTACAAAAGTTGTGAGGAGTAAACACAGAAGCCATTTGCCATTTCTAGGGAGTTCATACATCCCCTAAACATTAGACTGCTGCACTGAAAGAGACAGCACTGGCTGCAATACGGAGCTGCTCTCTGCTGTTAAGCAATGCTATCTCAATTACCTGTTTTGGAGAATGAAGAAAAAGTCTGATCATTCTCAGTGGGTCTAACTACGTAGCCTCCTCTCCCCACACCATTCTGCATCACCAAAAGACTTAACCTCACCACTGATTAGGGTCATGAACATACACTCTACAGGAGAGACACTGACACACAGATTTTCATGAGCATTTTACAAATGGATCTTGCTAGCGTTTCCCCAGCTAGCACACACTCACCCACTGTCATTCTTACTCACCTTGTTGATGCTGAAATGGCCCTCAAACCTGCAGCCATCCCCATTATTGAGAGGTATCTTCATTGAGTTGTCAATATGACCCACTTCGTGCCTTCCCATTTCATCTTGGATGTCTAGTCCAACTACTGCATGGGTTGGAGGGGAGGAGACAAAAAATCAAAAGAAAGAACAGGAAGGTTGCATAGGAAAAGCATGCACTGCTTTTACTGGGAAAAAATCCATGTCTTTTTCCTGACATTTGACTAAACTGTGCCAGTAATGTCATTTGTCAAATATTTATTGTTATACTAGCTCTTCAAAAAGAACTTTGTAACCAAACTTTTTAGACTGCCTGACACAAATATACCTCCCATACCCTGCCAGCTGACTGGAATCTCAATTACACAAATAGAAAAACTTCAGGTGGACAAGGCAGATGATTTCTAAAAAGCCAACAACTAGCTGGTGCATTCAGAGTTACAAATGAAACCTGGGAGGCTCCTTGCTCCCAGAGACAAAAAGGTCACTACAAAAAAAGGAAATGAGATTTAGAAAGAAGTCAGCAAGGGAGGTCAGCCACTAACACGGGCTGCAGAGCAAGCACAGGGTCCAAAAAAACAGGTGTCCTGGTCTGGAACAGAAAGCGATGGGGTATTGGCAAAGGCTGCAGCTACTTGATCTCCATCCACTCTATTACAGAAGAAGGGCCACTGTACCAGTTTGGGCCCATTTCAAGTAGTAGTTAAAATATAAACTAAAACTGATAAGTGAAAAGGGGTACTCACATTCACAATGCAGGTTTGGCAAACTGATGTTCAGATTCACTTCTATTTTACCTCCACTGTCTTTGTCTGGGTCATCCACATAGAGCTCATTAACTCTGGAGGACAGAAAATACAGGTGGGTTCAGGCACACAGCTACTTTCCACAGGAAAAAAACAAGTTGCATGGGAAGGGGAAAAAAAGGAGACTTTGAAGCAGGGAGTTGACTGTGTGACAGCTGCAACAGAGTTACGAGACAGAGAGCAGAAAAAGCCCTCCACAACTGCACGGGGACAAATCACGATTCAATTTTACTTCTTTCTTGGCAAGTGCAGGAGGCTTTAAACAAGTCCGTTGCACCAGCAGAAAACAAAACTCCTGCTCTGATTTATGCTTCCTGCCCCCTTCCCTAACCTGAGTTTCCAGAGGTGATACAAAGCAAGAGCGTAATGTTGAAGAGGTGGCAGGCTAGTGTGCTAGCCCTCTGCATACCTGGGCTGTTACTCCTTTTAGGAAAGAGGGGAGCATGTGCTTTCCAATCTGTTTCATTGTTTTAGCGAAAGGCCGCTCTCAACTATCCCACAGGAAAGCTTATTTGTGTAACTAATTCCCATTTGTCATTGTCACCCAGTTGACAGAGCAGCGGCAAGAGAAGGCAGCATGGCATACTTGTATCTCCCTCCTTAGTATCTCATTTCAATCTATGAATGATAACCAAAAGCAACGACTGAAATTCAGAAGAGGATTTGAGCCAGGAACAGATGGGAGGAAACATCCTGGACAGCAGGATCTAACACACTATGCAACAGTCTCCTGAAGAGTAATGTTGTTTCATAGCACCCACAGTGCTGGCACATATTTCACGAAGACAAAATACAGATATAGAGTAAAAGGAATACAAGAGTATAAATATTTGTTGTTGGCACATACAATCCATTTGACACGTAAAATATAAACCAAAAAACCCCAAAGCAAGCACAGCCGAATTAGCTGAATGGTCCCAGAGAATCCACTCCAAGGAAACCCATCACACTGAACCAAGAAGATGGCAAGATTACCTAGCAGCTCTTTCTCCCTCAAAGTCCAACACTACTCAGCCTCATCAAATAAGAAGATTTGACAATTCGTCTTCCAGTTTGACAGATTATAAAGGTATGGGAATTTATGTTCAAGCTGCATAAAATAAACTACCTTCCCTAGTAAGCGCTCTGTATTATTTTTATTTAATGCTCAAAGTGCGTGAAACCCTTTGACAAGCCCTTGCTGAAGACTCTATATGCTAATAGACAAACCAGACTAAGGGCAGCTACAAGACAGATTCAAAGTGATTTTGCTCTGGTGATACATCTCTGGACCATAATGAACTGTTTGCCCTGTGGATTCAGAAGAAACAAGCCTTCACCCTGAGAAACACACAGCTGCCAATTTTTCTGGACGTAATTACTCACAGGTCAGTGGGGTTTACAGACACTCATTTAAAACCAGCACAGCATTTGTCTTCAGCTTCACAGCCCTACCTTTCTCTGTCTTTAATTGGCTTGACAAGTTGCTTGCAATCATTACTCAACGTATTTTTCAAGTGATTAATAAAAATGACACAGAGGGAGGGGAAAGATTGCTCATCAGTGGCCTAGTTAGAAGCTTCTTGGCTGAGCCCTCTTCTCCCAGTGGAATGCATTAAATCTTCTACATGTTTATTACTGGCAGATTGGGTAGCGATTGGGATTAAGTCATATGTCCAAATAAGATTTTGAGGAGCAGCTCCAGCCAGGACAGGCATTAATCCCCTAAAGCAATGCACCTTTTTGTGCTCCCCAAGTCCTCCCATCAAGATTCTCCTGTTTCATAACAGCCCCTGGCTTCTTCACAGCTCTCTTCCGTCTGAGATGTGGGCCATGCCCAGCCAGTGCCATGGGCAACTTGATGTTACTGGCAAAAAGGAGCATTCGCGCCAGGGCTGGGAGAGAAGCGCTTCAGGTTCAGCAGTGCAGCTGAACATCCCAGCTCTTTGGAAGAAAGCTCTAGGAAGATCAATATTTGTATTTGCCGATTTCCAGTTCCGAACCTGTCAGAAAACTTGCCGTCAGTCGAGGTCTGTAAGCAAAGGCGCATAAGCCTTTCAGTGATAAGCGAGTGAGAAGTGGTTGCTGGCAGAAGTCAAAGGATAAACTGTGCAGAGGGACCCTACAGAACCTCTTACATAGGAAGGCAAGTGGTGAGGTCACTCGGTTGCAGACTGGATCACTGAGGCAAAGAGAAGGAGGCCAGTTTGTCCATGTCACATAGTCCATTAGTCACAGATAAAGGAAACTGGTTTCCTGTCCCGCACTCTGGTCACTAGACCAACAGTTCCCAACCTGTCCCTTGGGCAAGGCTCACAGCCACTTCCTCCTCCTCCTCTTCACCTAGTAGCCCCCTGCTCCTCTCCTACTCATGTTCCCAATTTCATAACCCTATCTATCACTCCTTAGACATCTGACAGCTCGTGACAGTCTGTCCTTCCTTCCCCTCCCTTGGACCTGCCTTTCACGGAGCACCCTGCCTGCTGAACCCTGCTTCTCCCTCCCAGCTCTGGCCACTGCCTCCTCCTGGCAGCATCAGCTCTTGCAGAGGGCCCAAGCTAACAAACCCAGCCAGGTTTCTTATCAGAGGCTCCCAAGCACGCCCTTTGTGTTGACCTGCTCTGTTACTGAGGTTCCCTCTCACTACGGGGAACACAACACAGCCTATGCTTGTTGGGGCAAACCTCAGAAGCCACACCATCATTTTCAACTAACTGGAAGTTTCAATCCCAAAATACATTCTGGAAACCTCACAGGTAAAGCAAACTTCCAGGGTCAAGGCTATTCCGTCCAGGATCACCCTGTGAACCACCACTACCTAAGTCTGGATGGAGCTGGCAGAGAACTGGCACTCATGCCTGCCTTGCTATCCTCCCCCTGGCCAGGGCCAAGAAGCCAAATTGCACCCAGCCTTCCTACTATTTAATCGGACAATCCTGTGATGTTGGGAAAAGCACTATTTACCACCTCTAGCAACTCTCCCTGAAGGGATAACATCTCCAGTGGAAGAAATGAAGTTGGCTCTAATTTATAGCTGTCCCTCCTGGAACATAAAGTGTCCCAGGAGTAACAGTGCTTAACAGTGAATCTGTGATGGTCACAAGGGAAATAAAACCTGAGGTCAGGCAGAAGGATGCTGTAAATGCAGCTGCTTTTATGGCTGTTTAGAGAGGTACTGTATAGGGTCATATTGTGACTCCAAAAATGGCATGTACCTCCTCTGAAGACCCTAAGCACATAGGAGTTGGCATTTTACTGGTTGCTGTTAAAGACTATTAGAATAAAAGTGGCACAATAAAGCAGGGGTGAGGTGCAGAGCTATGAAAGTACAATGAGGGCAACAGGACAGGTGAGTGGTGGACTTCTCCCCCCATGGGGCCTCCCACCACTGATTCAAGGAAAGGGAGGAAAGTTTCTCTGTGCAGCAGGAGCCATGATCCACACAGAAAGAATCTGCCTCACTTCTAGAAAGAGCCACTTCGAAATGCTCCACATTCCTGAGTGGTGCTGCTAGGCTTCTCAGTTGCTTATCCCATTTGCTTACAAAACTTGCAGCATTACACAGAAAAAAATTGGAGGGACTTTGGCTAAGATTGCGGATCATGCAAATGGCACGTGAGAGAGAATGAAAGCAGGAAATAGCAGCAAGAGAGCTCAGCATTTCTTTAAGATTTTATCCAAAGAAAGCCAGATCCGTTCCCCATGCTTTAGGACTTAGATTTATGACACAACAGCTTTGTTTCCTCAGAAACAAAACTTCCACAGTAGCTTATTTCCACCCAACAGCCCTGGCCACTAACATTAGACTCTTCAGCACTTCAACAGCTGAAGAGCCTGTGGCCTTTTGAGTACAAGATGAGATGCACTGCATCGACCTTTCAGAGCTTCATGCACTGCCTGGGTGCTCTCTAAACACATCTTCCTTGCCCTCTGTCCTCCTTGTCCTAGTCTCTGCTTCAAGTTTTAGCTTTTTTTTCTCCCTTTTTCACAGCGAACAACCAGGCACCCTCCTCCCCAGTCATCAGCTGTACAGAAAATACAACCACTTACTCCAGCAAGCTGCATTTTACCTTGTCCTCCAACTCCCAGGAAGCACTCACTTTCTGGTATCCAGGACCTTAAGCCTAAGAGCGAAAATAATTATTCTTTCTTGAGGGCGCCCAAAGCTTCTCAAAAGACTTTCTCAGGCGAGCTCTCTTGGCTCTGCTTGCCATTTCAGCTCTAATCAACCACCTTCTAGAAAAACAACCATCTGAAGCTGAGATTCCTGCACTACCATCTTTTCAGTTGTGCCAGACCAGAGAAGACCCAACACAGGACAAACAACCCATCATCTTCTCAATTTGTGTGAAGAAACGACAAGCAGGTCAGCAAATTCTCCACTGTGTAATAAATTGTGCATATGTCTATTGCTCTGCCATTTGTAATCTTCCTTCTATGCCCTGAATCTCAATCAGTTCTTCGCTGAGAAGGTCTTTGTCCCAGATTAGGTCTTGGCTCAGCTGTGAAGCACAGAAAACACACTGTCCTACAATTGAAGGAATTACAGTTCTCCAGGAGGCAGGAAGAAGGAGAAGGGTTCAAAAGACGTCAACGTAGATTTGAGTCAGAAATTGCAAATGACATCATGACACGACCTTCCGCTTCCTGCTAACCCACACACGTACATTAGGACAAACGGCATAACAACACTTCACAAATATATAACACCTTTTATTAGGTAATCTCCAAGTTACTACACAAACATTAATTAAGCTTCTTAGCACCCCTGAGAGGTAGGCAGCTAAGTATTACACCCTTCTACAGAAAAGTGTCTTGTCTCAATGTCAGTCCAAGGCAAGAGCAGGCTTACAACTCCCATTCCCCTCTGACTACTAGGCTGGTCTAGTTTGCTCCAGTATTTCATCTGCATCAACTGGATGAGCTGGTGGAGTTGGAGTTGCATCTCCAGTTTAGTGTGAGAACCGATGAACTGCAGCACTGTGCTCCTGGTGCAGATGGCTTATGCTCTGAGGTTACAGTTTCCAGCAGAAGGAACTGTTGTTGCACCAGGATCACACTCTGCTGCTTACAGCAGGTGCAGCTTGACCCTGCAGGTTGTTATGAGAAATTTTCGTGGGCCAAGAGCCACAAGACACATTCCACATACCTTGCACAGCTAAGGGACAAAAAAACCTCTGAAGGCAGGTATGATAAGAATTCTGCTTCTCTGCAGGATCAGTCTTGGGCATGCAAATGAATCCAGTGTGAACAAGCAACGTTGGCCTCAGAAGCTCCTGGTGTTTTGCTTCCTCCCACATTCGGGGTACCTGACAGCCTGCATGAACAGCTAAGTTGTGCTGCATGTGATGTAGCCCTGGCATAGGAGCTGGGCTGTGTGATATTCATAGACTGGCCAAGGTATTTTTCATAAAGATTAAAGCAAGCAGGTGTCCCCGGTGAATGATCCAATCACCTTAAAAGAACAAATGATTTGGACATTGCTCACGATTTATGCTTTTAAGGCAAAGGCAATATTTTTATTACAGATATTTTGTTTAAGTGATTAATTGCCTTGCAGGAGTGCACAGCCTTCCAGGTGGCAAACTTGTTACTTCAGCCTATTCTTTCCCTGGTACTACATTAAAAAAAAGGAAAGAAAAAGAAAACATTGCCAGGAACGGTCTGTTGCTTTCTACAATGTGCTGTGGCAGATGAATTATTGTTGAGCAGCGCAGCTACATTCATACTGCAGCTATCACATTCATACTCTCCTACCCCTTCTCCTGGCTGCCAACTACATTAGTTAATAACACCTTTCCTCCTTAATGATGGAATACTTGGAAAACTCTTATTGATCCTACAGAACATAATTCATGACCTAATTATGGTGATAAAACTGCAAGATTATCACCTTGCCAGCTATTAACTTCTAGTGCTGATCTGAGTTAATTAGAAAAGAGATACGTGATTTCTACGTTCTTGACTTGCAACATAACAGCACAATGAATGAGGAAGGCTGCTGAAGGTATGCCAAGCAATTTCTAGCCCTCAGCCTACTCTCAGCTCTCAACCTACTACTGATCCTGCCCAGGAAATACCAGGCACGTTTAACGCTTTAGCTTCATTTCTTCAGCCATTTGAGTAATTTGCTCAGTGGGACAGCCGTGTTTGATACTGTCAATTTTGCAGAGGTTCAAATGTGGAGCAGGGACCTCCTTTTCTCTATCTGTCTTTTACAGAATTGAGGAGGTTAATCGAGGTTCTTGTTTCAGACTAAGTCTTCAGTCACTCTCAGTCTGGACAGACAAAAAAACCCCCCAAAACAAAACAAAAAACCAAACATGAAGATCCTGGATTTCCAGAGTTAAACTCACTCTCTCTTTAACTGCAATGATGGGTTGTGGCTGAGCAAAGAAAGAAAAACTTCATCCCTCACCAGCCCTTCGCTGTGCTTTTCCTGAAAAGGATGTAGCCCCACCTAAGAACCAAGCTCTGATTTCCTTCATGGCTTCTCAGGGGGACTGCCTGTGAGGGTCACGCAATAAATCTAGAAGATGAGAAACTACTAGTTTTCCACCCTACTCAGGGCTCATCTACACAGGAAGCTAGTCAGCAGCAAAATAGGATGTGCATTTATAGCACCTTACCTATGCCACATGAACTTCCCGCATGTCCACCGTAATGCGCGCAGTGTCTTAGTTCGGCTTCCTAACTGAAGTAAGCTCCTGTGCACAGATGCAATCTTAGTGCTCATTAGAAATGCCCACACGAGTTATGACATAGCTACTGTGATGCATGCTGTCTTCCCCACATAGGTAATCTGTTTGGTTTTAGTGTTATGACTGTTATCCTCAAGATGAGGGTGTAATTTCTTGGCTTTCTGCCACCCAGACAAGTCTTTAGCAGTTGAGACTATAAATGCTAAGACAATGGGCTGGTCAAGGAAAAACAGCTTTGACATTGGGCAAGAGTGACCAAACTGAGATTTCTAGTAATACTAGGAATTTTAAGTTGCTACAGCCATATGAATGTAGAAGAAAGTCCAACAGTGGGCAGAAGCTAGCAAGTATTAGGGGTTAGCATGGTGCGGAGCAGATCTTATTTTCTCATGCTGCAGCCTGAGTTCAACAAACCACATCAACCTCTCACTTTAGATGCAGATACCAAAGAAACCTCTCATTGGTGAGAGTTAGACAGTTAATCCTGTGGGTACCACTGCTGTTGAGGTTGCTGCTGACTTGCCCTGAAGCAGGCTGTCAATGCACACACACCATGCACAATTACTTGGCATAATAGGGCTATGAGTTAAGCATGAGTCCACATCAGCAAACCTGGTATGTCTCTGATGTAAGGCACCAGGCCAAGTGCTCTTGATTTCACCTTGCCACCAAAAATGTGCAGCTATCCCCATGCAATCCAGCTTTGTCAAGCATGATTGCTTTAAGGGAAATATGACATGAGGAGAAAGACTGATGCAGTCTCATAGTACAGCTGGCACTGACAAAGCAGGAAAGCTCACCCCACATAAGTGCACACACTAGTTAATCATTCAGATCCTGGCTAACATCAGGAAACTTCAAGCTGGGAGAGATATCTGTTGTAGGAGACTCTTAATGCAAAAGAAACTCGAAGCTTGCAATAAAAGTTGATGGGAATTGAACAGTTTGCACATATGGAATCTTCCTTATCTTCAAAAGTGTTTGATTCACGGGCAAACAAGGCTCAAAATATCTTTGTGAGATAGTATCTCCCCTGTTATTTGCTACCACCCAGTTTAAATGGTGGCACAGATTTCTCACACTGTTTGTTCCAGACCATGTAGAGCTTGACACTTCTGCACCTTTATTCTGAACGATGAGACTATACTGCCTCCAACACACTGCCAGTAATACACGCTTGAAAGGGAAGCACAAAAGGTTCACAACATCTTTGAACACCTTAAGGAACTGGTTTCCCAGAAGAGAAAGCAATGTGTAAGAAATGGAAAAAGAAAAGTTTACTTCTACTTTAGAAGTTGCTGAACTGGGAAGCACTTTGTTACGTGACTTTCTGAAGTATTTCCGCTGTTACAGGGGAAGCCTATTCACAAATGCTGTGGGTGATCTGTTCCCACCAAGAGAGATTCTGATGATCTATAATGCATCAGAAAGAGGTTTTCATATTCTGCGAGCTATTGTGTTGGACGGTCCATGACGAATCAGTTTCCTGCATTCATGTGTCTCAGCCTCTTCCATGACATCCTCTCTAAAATTTTACTGCTTTATTGCTTACAAACACCTCCTCCCCACGCAGTTCCTGCTGGGAAAGGCAGTTTACCATCTCTCTGACATTTTAATGAGAAACGTGCCAGCCGAGCATGCAGGAACTTGTAGCACCTCTAATATCTTTGCGGAAAATGCATCATCTTGTTAAGAAAAAAGCATGAAGAGGCCTCAGAGAATCAAACGATTTTGCTGTTAAAAAGAAATCTCTAGTCAGGAAACTACCACTACATAAAGACATGTGCACTCAAATAATTGGATCAAAATTACGTAAATATTAGTAATTCCTCTGGTAAAGCATTAACTAAAAGAAAAAAGAAAACCAGATGAGAGAGTGAGATCTAAGAGGAGAGCAAGAAAAAGTACTATTTTACTTGAAGCAATTTGTCTAGCATTTCTCTATTTTTTAAAACAATAAACCCAAGAAAACTCAGCTCCTGCGAGAAGGGGGTTGATAAGGTGTCCCTAGTATTTTAAAAGCAAATGCATGGAATTGAATTCAAAGAAACAGTGAGTAAGAAACATAAGATACCATCTCTGAAGTAAATGTGCAATGGGCATAAAAAATTAGCTAGAGCTAGATTACACTACTGTCTTAAGGTTAAACATTACTCAAGGTTCAAATTATTCTTGAAATTACATTCTTGACCCAAGTCAGAGCTGCACAAAAACAATGAAAAAGCCACATGGTTATCAAAAGCCACATAAAGCATGGTCAATCTAAATAGGGCACATGAACCCAATGCGTTTCAGAGCTTTTTTGCTCAGCAGTGACATCTGTTGCTATCTGGACCATCATATAAGTCTGACAGAAGTTCCACCCTTCCTAACTATCCAGGAACTGTGCATCACAGTCCAGTGAGCTCACTGCCGCATCAGCAGGATGATGGAGAATGTTTCCTAGAACCCAGAACACAGGTACTTGTGTTAACAGTTACTAAGAGAAGTTCACTTCAAGGCAGGAGGAGCATGAAAAGAGGGGAGGAAAAAAAAAATCTAATTAACTAAAATACTTGTTCTATGAGCAAATTTTTAAAGAGGAAATTAATTTCCATTTTGCTCAAAGCAAGGTCCCAAAGAGGTTACCTGGGACAACTTGTCTTCAGACACAAAACCTGTCAACTAAGTTTCCGAGTAAGGCTCAACAGGCAAAAAGTAAGAAGATAAAACTCGTGCGTGAGTAAAGCTATCTACATGTATCAGAGATTCAGCTTTACATTAAAAAAAAAATAAAAAAGGTATTACTAACATTAAACTAATAATAATTTGCATTTTATGCAATTCATTTTTCCAAAAAACATCTCCAAAGACATCTAGTGAAGACTGGCACAACATGATACCCATTTTATCCACAGGGAAGTGAGGGGAAAAGAAAATGTCTTGTCAGAGCCCACCATATCTGCAATGGGACCCCACAATCTCAGAGCACAGACCACATGGATTCAACCAGTAGGCACCACACATTTAAACATACAGCATCACTGATGAAAAATATACTAGTTTTTGAGAATCACTTTGAATCAAACAAGTACAGAGGAAAGGGGAAACAAATCTCAGATGAGGACAAGAAATCAACAGCCTAAGGAGGAAGAGGGAAACTGCAACTGACTGGCATTGATCATCTTAGCATTCATGATCATCTTAGCATTCATGCTACCTTACCTTCTTAGATCACCAGAGAACTGAAAAGGGTCAGAAGTTTTGACGTCATCTATGGTCACATGAAAAATATTCACTGTGCTCAACAGAGAAATCCAGTATGCAGCTAATAAAGGATCAAGCAGATCTGGAACAGTTTTCTCTATCAGAAATATTTTAGAACCAAGTTTGCCTAGCACACTTTAGTAAATTAAAAAGCTGAACAAATCTGAGAATTCCGGCTCAACTGAAAGGAATCCAAAAACCATTAAACAACTAAGTGACCTAGTGAAATTACAGGCACATTTTCCCAAGGTAACAGAGAAAAGCTGTAAAGAATTATATATGTTCATACATTCAAACAAAGGAAAACATGATTTTTACTTACATTTCAGTGGCTATGAATCCGGTGAGCTCAGACAGGAAGAGAAACAGTATGAAGAGACAGCAGCAGACAGAGACTGGAAAAGAGGCAAGGAAGGGAAAAGGTCAGTTGCATATCTCTAACAAAGACAAAAACTGTTTTCACCCAGGCATATTATTCCCCCCATGGATATGCCACCCAGACACACCTGAGAACTAACGCTCTTCAGAGACAGTGACCCAGATAAGGCCATCAGAGCACAGACTTCAATGGCACACCAATACCCAACATCTTGCTGGGTATCATAATTCTTGGGCCACTTTTTCTATTATGATTTCCATCTCCCCATGGCTCCTGCATTCTCCATCTTCAGCACACAATGTTGGTCTGCCAGGTCTCCCTCCTTCTTGACAAAACCGCTTGACAATATGACTTCTTTGGAGCCCTTGCTCCAAATGTAATTTTATTATTACTAAAACCTCCTGAAAGGAAAAAGAATCAGCATCTCCTTGCTTCAAAAGCATACAGTCAGCTACACAGTGTTTTGTGGATTAGGAGACATTTTGGTTCTTTGTCAAGTTTTAAGGCTGTAAGTCATCTCACAGCATGCACTATCCACTAGATAGAGCTGGTACAGCAAAGACATGGCGATAATGGACTAGTCTAGCCAATGCCTGATACTTCTCTAATTTCTCCATTTGCCAATACATTGACTCTTCAGAGAGGGAAAATTCCCAGTGAAGGGAATTGTGAAGTACCTGGACTACAAGTCCCATATCTTTTCTAAGAATACCAACCTAGAGTTAAAAGGAGGGAACCCAAAGTAACTGGTGTATTACTGGTTACTCTTCATCAGGAAACTATTCAAAGCATTGTACAGTGACATTCACGCAGCAGCGACAGAGTCATTGACCCACACAGGAGGGGCTGGAAGGAAGAACAGCTGTAAATCCTATTGAGCAGGGATGATTGGAGTAGACAAGGATGTGCCAACTCAAGGAGACAGGGCTGCAATGTCTATTTGTATTAAATAAAATACCCAAGTTCACCATGAATCACTATACGAAAGAGTAAACCAGGAAATGGCATACTATTCCAGGGCTGTGACAACAGGAGTACAATCTGGCTCACCCCTCAATCCCAGCAGTTGCAATGACCAAGCACTCTTTGGAAATGACCACTTTACCATAGCCACTAATTAGGATTAAGAAATCCATAAGAAAAACCCTGCTCCTCAACTTTATTCCACATGACCTATACAGCCTGAATACCCATTCCTTTGGGAAGCTCAAGCAACAACTGGCTGGGGATCAATTTTATCATACAACTGTGCCTGTCCAAACTCCCTTGGTAGAGAACACGAGAGGCAAGGGAAGAAAAGAGGAGGTACTTAAGGCAAATACCAAGACAGACCCTTGAGTGACCTAAACCCTTGTGCCTCATTCTTCAGATTAGTCAGTTTATAGTTCTGAGGAAAGAGAAATGTGCTGCTTCCCCTTCCTCATCAGTCTTTTCAAGGGTGGATTAATTTACTGACCCTCTGAAAAGTACAAGGAACTAAAAGAGATGCCAAAAAATCCATTAGCTAGGATGAAGAAAGAGAGAAAAGGGAAAATCAAAGTAAAAAAACAGTAGGAAAATGGGAAGCAAGAGGGGGTATTAATTTCTAAAGAGAAACCTCAGATGGTTACACAGTTGCTTCCAAGTCTTGGCTGTCAAGACACAGAAGAAAACACTGTTGTAACTCAGCTAAGCCATGCAGTGAAGAGGAGGAGAATGGTCTACTTAAAGCACACCAGCAAATTCTTGTAAGAACACATACACCTACATAAAAGCACAAAAAAAGTAACCTAGGCACAAGACTTGTTGATCCAGTGTTTCTTAATCACCAAACAGCAGGGACACAAGATCTCTGATCTTTGGCAGTATGCAATGCAACCCTTTCTTCTTTAATTGCTTCCCACTCCTCTCTGCTTGTTATCATCCTCTAAAGGCTTTCCACAGCATCAGCTAGACCTCTCTGCTCTCCAGTACTTCTCTGAGAGCCTGGTACTACTAACTGTAAATTCTCTTCCAGAGCTTTCTCTCTCTTCCAATTTTTTAACTTTCTTCTCTTCCATTTAAATCATCAAATTATCTTCTCCTTTTCCAGTATACAAAGTATTCACTCTCTCAAGTCCATCTACCAATTGAGCTCTTGCAGTGAAGGCTTGTGACAATACTCACCAAATACAGTACAGTAAAATTCTACTAACCTGTATCTAAAACATCCTGCAAGAATGCCCTGAAACACCTGACAGGGACTGACTTTCAAAACTCCTCAATGTTTTTGCCAGTCTTCAAACTCCATAGTCAGTTTTCAACGTGTAAAAGAGATTACTGAAGGTGGACACGAGAGGGGTATATAAAAACATGAGCAGCCTTAAGGAGATGAATGGGGAACAATCACTCACTGTCTCTTCCAGTATGGGAATGGGAGGGAAGGGGGAGGTTAAAAACAAGATGAGGTTTTTCAGAATTTTGTTAGGTGTTGTGTAAAGAAAAGTCTTGACTATGGATGTTGAGGATACTTAAAAAAAGTCTGTAAGATTTCAAAAAGGAATCATCTATGCCCTGAAGAAATCCATTGAGGGCTACTAAACACAAAGGAACCACCTCTAGCTCAGGAAGTCCACAACTGCCAACTGACCAAAGCCTGGCGAAGTGTTTAACCTGTCCTCATGCTCTTTCTCAGGCATCTGCTGCTGACCACTCCCGGCAAGAGGACACTAGGCTACATAGACTTTTGCACTGACCTAGCTAGCAAGGCCACTCTTGTGTCAAACTCTTCTTGTACACAGACATTTTCAGGGCAGGAGAGTGTCTTTGGCATGAGACTTATGTGAAAGTCTTATGTGTTAAACTGTCTCTAGAGCCAATGTTTTTTCAGACGCAGAACGTGAGCTCCTCTCCTTAGCATGGAGCTGCAGGCATATATGATGTTCCCAGTGTAAGAATTTACGCACACAGTGCTTCAGCTACTTATTTCATAGTGAAGGCCTTTACTTGCTTCCATGCAAATGTGCAGTTCCTGCCACCCACATTTGACAACTTTATTATATTTGGAAAAAATAGATTAAAGGCTAGGATCAGACAATTCATGCACTGTGATGTTCCCACAGAGCTCGAAGGACCATCTAAGACAGGTTTCTTAAAACTCTCATATGATCAACACGATCAATATATCAAAGGTTGCTGGTGTTAGACATACTGAAACACACTGCTGTTGGCTAACCAGTAATCCCAAAAGGATGGGAAATTCTGCCAAGCTTTTTTTTCCTACACTAGCTTTGACAACCTAACATTTTTGTACATATCCCTTCTGATACATACCCCATCTATGTATATTCCTGACTCTTCCTCTCCACCCCACAAGAAATGAAAGAAACGCAAAGTGTATAACACATCATGCAGACTGAGAACGTGGGTCCATGTCTATATTAAGGCATAAAATTAATAGCATTTATTATTTAATGGAGCAAACTGCTACAAAGTGCAAGGAACGGGTCCTGTTACAGATGCCGTGTGAATCATAACTTTGATATTTCCTGATGTGTATTTAAAACTCCAGCCTCCAAACAGCATAGAGTATTTCTGGATATCATTACCATGTGTGCATACAACATGTGCATGCAAACTATGCATCCACACTGACCGTTAAATAGCAGGATTGCTACAGCAGCTGTCCAAGTTGCAGGCCCCTCTTTCAAGAAGTCAGACTGCTCCTGTCCAGCCAGATGCCAACTGTCAGCCAGCCAGGGCATGTGCTGCTGCTGCTTACATACCCAAACATGGCCAAGTTGTCACCACATTAGTCTGGTCTGTTAGAATGGCCGTGTGCTGGCATCACAGACATGCTACACAGGGGCGGGAAGGCCCGCAAAGACTGGCACAAGCATCTGGTGGAACAGGGACAACCAATGACATGACTGGCTGAGTGGCACAGGGATCACAATGCTGCCTGAAAGAAGAGATTTTTATTGAGAAAAAGGAAGGATAAACTTCTGCACACTTTTCAGAGAATCCCACAGCAGCGAGTGCATTGTTCTATACAAACCTCACTCCAGTAAACTGCAGTGGACTACTCTTGGTTCCTTCATTCCTACTAATTTTTAGTAGCTGGAAGGATTGCTACATGGATCTGAAATACCTTGTATGCTGCGTTCACTGCAACTTTTGAAATTACAAAACCATACATAATAGAAAACCTCAGTAACCCTCCAGTTGGCTTCTGAAGTTGCTTGCATTTGAGACCACCTGCTCTTCTTCACCAAAATACCCTAACACTTACTCTCCCTGAGATGCTTCTTTCCTAGAAGAGTTGGCCACTTCAGCCCTGGTGGTCAGAAGCAGAGCTGGTATTTTCCATCTCTTTTCTGCTGTAATCTGATCTATGCCTTCTTCCCTAATAAAACCTCAAACTTTTCAAAAAAAGGCCTTTTTACAACCCAAAAGCAAATGTAGGAAACCTGCAGTAAATCCACTCATATTCCAGAAAGCCTTCAGCACTAGAAGTGATACTAAGCTAAAGTTTCAGCAGAAATCATGTGGGAAGGGCCTAAATTAATAGTTTGCTACTATGGGCTATCTTATATCTGCTCTGTAAAACCTGGAGGACTTAAAGAAAGCCAAAATACAGTTGCAGCCACAGTCGTCTCACATATTTACTAGACCCTAAAAGATTCTTTGAGAGGCAGAACCTTCCCCTACCCTTAAGCCCCCAATGTTATTACAAGCTGACTTCTCTAAAGCATCTATCACGAAATCATGCAACCTTCCCAGGCTTCAAACTGGCATGGCAATGGGCTGGTCTCGTTCATGGCCTCCCACAACATGCAAGATTACTCGCTTTCAAATTACAAGTCACAGGCTTGGTCAGACAGAAAGCCCATTAGGAAAGCTGCACACAAGATCCTCACATGCAAAGCCACCACAGTTTGTTGGCTGCCTGTGTGGTTCAAAAGCTTATATCAGCCTGTCTAAAAACACTCTGACAAAAAGAAGGAGAACCAGTTAGAGGAGAAAATCAAAGCCTGAGAAGCTGAAGTAACAATAGAGAGAAATAAGTCAGCTAATAATTTTAAGTAAGAGTCACAGCCTTCAAGCCTTCCCACAACAGACTTATCACTTGAGCTGTTTACTGCAGATCAGAAAGCCTAACACTGGATGGCCTTTGATGGTTTTTTTTTGTTTCTAAAACATACTCTTTTGCAGGTGATTCATAACAAGACAAATTCTCAAAGGGAGCCCAGTTATAGTGTGGGAACTCTTAGTTTCCAAAACAGGAGAGAAGGCAGGATCACTAATAAGTGCAAAGTGTTCTTTCAAAACACTAAATCTCATACACCTCTAAATTAGCAAACAGTTTTATTCAAGCCCTTTGTTCACAGTTTCAGCAAACCTAAAAGGGAGTCAACATACAACTAATTCAGTGGTCAGGAGAACACGGAGGACAAGGACTCTCTGAAAGTAAATATTTAGAGTAATGTGCTATCTTTCACAGAAGCACAGGATAGTTGAGGCTGGCAGGGACCTCTCTGGACATCATCCTGTCCAACTCCCCTGCTCAAAGCAGGGTCAGCTAAAGCAGATTGCTCAGGGCCAGGTCTAGTTGGTTTAAGTATCTCCAAGGATAGAGACTCCACACCAGCCTGGGCAACCTGTTCCAGTCTTCGACCATCCTCACAGTAAGAGGTGAGGAGTTTCTTCAGCTCACAAAGGGCTTTCCTTTGTGTCCATTGATTCACTGCTACTGACTCAGTTTTATTTGATGTCTGCTGTCACCAAGGGATATGACATCACTCACGTCAGCAATGACATTCAAGGCTACTGACCCATCTACAAGAATGGATGAATGGAGCACAGCTACATGATCAAAGGAAGTCACTGTTCAATGGAACAGGAAAGCTGTGTTAGGCGTCTAATTACAGGCCTGGCAGGACCAACCTGATCAATGTTTACCACTCCGCACAGTGCACTCACTGCACGTAATTGCGTGAAATTGCATTACTCAGCCTCCAGCCTCCCTCAGGAAGAGGAAGGAAGGAAAAGGGGCCCAAGGCAAGAGATTTATATCAGCCGAAGTCTATGTATTGATACACAGGAGCGAGAGTGGATCACTATCGGTGGTTCCTGACCAAGCAAATTTTCTTCTTTATAAGCATGATGAATAACAACAAAATAAGATCTCTGCTCACTAGTCCCATTTACAACATCAGATGAATCCCCTGAATTCACGTTGTAAGAGAAATACGCGTTTCCCAAATCATCTTCACCACTGGCCACTGCATATTGCCATCCACGCTGCTCCTTACTGATGCAGAACCTGGATTCCCTGTTTGCACTAGTTTGGTTCCTCAAGTCTCTTCAGCAAATGCACGCCTGGGTACACTAACTGTGAATCCAACTGTTATCAGTTGTTTTTCACACTGACTGAGTGGATGCCTACCAGCGAGAGGTAAAATAATCTGCAGTCATGCTCCCCACCAGTGTTTGGAGCAAACTTACAGCTTCTGTTCATGGGAAGACACTAGCAAAAAGCTCTCTAGCTACCTCAGTAGCTAGCAGAGTGGTTATTTCAGTGCTAGCTTTCAGGAGCTCCCTTTCATGACACTGTATCTTTACTACTTTTTGTTGTTGAGATTCTGAATCCATGCAAACTACTGCGCTGTTTAGTATGATTGCAGATTGGGCAAAATGAGCTGTCTCAGCAACAAAGGATACCCTTTCCAGTGTTTAATATCCCCTTAAAAAAAAACACCCCGGAGACAGAAAAGCCAAATGATCTTTAATTTTAGACCAGGGGTATGCAAGGACATGAAAAAGAAGTGTTACTTACTAATAGCCCCTGTGTAGGTTGGCTGTGTAAGGTCTTTTGGCACCTTCCTGTAGATGTCAAACCTGAAAGAGGAAAAGCATCAGCCATAAAACAGGTGGAACATTTCAATGCATTTCGTGTCCCCACAGGGATGAATGATGTGAAAGACTTTCCATCCAGCTTTCCAACAACATTTTTTCAGTTTGCAGAAGGATATGAGAAGGAAAACCAAACCAAAACAAAAAAATCCTTTTTCTTTTGTACAATTATGTAACTGAGCTCCTTCTTGGCTCCAATTTCCAAAGCACTTCGCTCCACCTCCCTCTTGCCTTGCTGTCATGGATCTGTGCAAACTGAACTGTGAGAGGTGCCAGGGAAGCAGTCATGCTGGACAAGTTTATAGACCACCATAAAAGGAAAAGGATACTCTACAGACTCCTGAATAAAGAGGCCTGGCAAAAAACCAGTGAGACATAACTTATATTGCTCCTTGTAGTTGATATCCTGCAACAGCCAAGAAATTGACAATACCAAAGTCAGAAATCAAGGTGTTGAGGCAAGAAACCTATCCTTGGACACTGGATACATAACAAATTAATCCAAGAAGTTTGCCACTCTCCCAGCAAAATCCAGTTTAA
Organism: Aviceda cuculoides; assembly: GCA_035590195.1. Taxonomy (NCBI): domain Eukaryota; kingdom Metazoa; phylum Chordata; class Aves; order Accipitriformes; family Accipitridae; genus Aviceda; species Aviceda cuculoides. The sequence goes on along the minus strand of JAVJGG010000043.1, from coordinate 10,314,768 downwards.
CACTAGACCGTTGTTTTGATTCAGTCATATCTTTTAATATCCATATGGCTCAGCTTTGCTATTTTAAACTCTCCATGGTTAAACTTTCACTGTGCTTATGTTGTTAGCTGTATTATTTCCTACAACGTTGTGTTACTGCACATCCAGCCGCAATGCAGCTTTGACATCAGTTTTTCCACCACTCAATAAAAATTAATTAATGCATGAAAAACACACACACACCCTAAAGAAGGAAGTGACTGGTTCCAAAATAGACTTTTTTTGGATATACCACAAGTGGGTGAGATTTGATGCTTTTTCCAGCCCTGGAGAGGCATGAGACACACCGGCTTCCAAACTCCTATTCTATACTGCACCAAGATGAGACACCCCCATGTTTATTCAGTAGGTCCTATTACGGCAAGTATTATACTGAGAGTTTAAAAACTAGATCATCTTTCTTCACTCTTCATCTGTTGAGATCACTTACAACTTGGAGCCACTCTGGGTGAACAAAACAGCATTTGCCTTGCACGAGATGAAGAGGACATCAGTGCTGCTGTGTTTCATTCAGGAGCTGAAGCTGGAGGAAGGAAGGGTAAGAGACGGAAGGAAAGCAGGTATAAAGATAGTTCACCTGCCCACCTCAAGTCCTGAACAAGGTATGTAATCACTTAAACCTGCCAACAACCCACTGCGATACACTTGACGGAACATGCTGCAGGGGATACACATGGAGCTGTATGTTTTTTATGACTCTTTTCACTGCAATCTTCTAAATAGATTAGTAATATTCCTGAACCAAACAGTCCATTTATGGCTCTCCAGCTGCCCTGAGAACATCTGGAAAGTGCTGTTTACATTCTTTCCACATACACCAAAGCAACAGCAGCAGCGGATGGTAAAGCAACGCAGAGTAGCTGATGACATCATGGTCTCACAGCCAGAGGAAGTAGCTGATCATTCCTGCTCACAGCCCATTAAACGCTGAAAGCTGGCGTCGTCTCGCCAAAGTCACAATAATAGATCAACAAGGCTAAAAAAAGCTGAGGGGAGTGGGGGGAAGAGCACAGGCACATGAACATGCAAGAGCTGTTGAGTGTGAGTAAACAATTAGAAATAGGAAATAGCTCTACGCTGGATTCAGTAAAACCATCAGCTTGTGGATACTATAAAAGGAAGTTTTTTCTTACAATGAGAAATATTTACTAGTCTTAAAATGATGACCCATCACAGGGTTAAAAAGAAAAATATCTAGCTTATTTAAAAAACTCAGTGGAAAGTTGATGTCATGGCAGGGTTCTCTCCTCTCAGACTGCCATTTTAATCACATAAGTAACACCCAAACACCACAAATTAAGTTTTACATGACATAAGTAAGCTAGGATTAGGCAAAGACACTACAGAAAGTGATCAATGGCTCCCAGCCGCATCTATTGCCTGGCTTTAATTGCTTAAAAGGCAGTCCACCCCCTTCGTGCTATTCTGCTTCCCATCTCTTCTACCACAATGTTCCATTCCCTTCGTCTTCTACTACCATGACACACATCTAAAAAGGGCTTTAAGCAAGTCTCTGGATCCGATTTACCTGGAGTTTTGAGAACTCTTGGGTCTATACTTACAGGCTCAAGCCTCCCTTTAAGCACAGTACAGCACATTTGCAACAGTTGTCACATGAGGCCCTTAATGCACTTTAAGGATCACTTGATGTATGAGCAGAGTGAGCGTACACAGCTTGCTAGGCAAAGAACATTAGGCAAACGTCGTCCCACCCTTGATCTTACAGTCTAGAGGCACATACAAGAGTAGTACAGTACAAACCAGGAGAACTGAATAAGGCTTTAATGGCCTTGTTTTGTAGAATTAACACATTTTTAGATAAGGACAGACACTATATTCCGTAGTGTATCAACAGAATCAAGAGTGGACAACGTATGCGAAAGAGGCAGCGAGAGCAAACCAGATGGTAGGGAGGAAGGAGGAAAGCTCAGCTGAGATCTTATGGATGAATGCAGAAGCTTCAAGGGTGACATCCAGAACCTGACTCAAGCAGCAGAAAAGAAGGCAGGCAAGCAAGGAAGGTGTATTTAAGGTTGCAGGAGGATGCTGAAATGATCACAACAATTAACATTAACAGCAAGGGAATGGAAAAGGACAAGTTTGGTATAAGAGACAAACACTGCTGGATAGATTTTGCTTACTGACACATGATACCAGTAAGTCCAAGAGACTGTCAGACCAAAAGAGAAAGGACTGGCTATGCACAAGTATCCTGGTAGAACATTCATTTGCTTGGAAAAGACAGGCTCTGGATTAGGAATGTTTATACTTTGGCAAAGGAACAATACTCTTCAGGGTATGAGGCATCTTCCCATAAAGCATCTGATACTGGCCACGGCTTGAGAAAGTACAATTTATTTAGTCTGGTCCAAGATGGTGAAAACAGCAGTTGGGTTTACACATTCAGAGCAGGGCAAGTTGGAAGCCCAAAAGGAGAGCAACACATTGAATTTTGAAGAGAATAATGGATATGCTGGCATGGCTGGGGAACAGAGCTATCTTGTTAACTCCGATTTAAACTCCAAGTTAGAAGAAGATACAAAATGCATAGGATTCAATGACAGCTTGAAAAGTATGTTTGTGAGACACCAGAGAGATGAAATCCCAGCAGTGAGTAGGGGATGGAACCCCAAAGAAGGCCTCAATAATTACATATAATTATAATAAATAAGTAAATCAAGCAAACTTCTCACAGTAACTCTTGTCAACTTCATGGATTTGTTTAACAGGAGAGCCTAAGCCCCAAGAAATCAGAGATTTGTGAAAGCCATAGCTCCTATCAGACCTAAGGGTTAAAAATCTGATTAACTTCTAAACTCTATTAGACAAACTCTTCTCCTTCTGCCACCAGATTCTTGCCTGCATCACAAAGCTCAAAGCCATTTCAGGGGACCACTTACACTGTCCTGGGAAGAAAAAAGAATGAGGATTAGACACCACAGATGATTTGTAATGTATGAGGGAGGAGGCCATGGAGTTGTATGCATGGTAAAGGGGAACAGGTTTTACTTGCCTTCAGGTCAGATGTTCCTGCAAGCATCTGCAGTAAAAATTCCAATAAGCCTCCAGGTTCCTGAGGCATTGGTCACTTGGAAGAGTATTTGTACCCTGGGAACAGAGAAGAACCTCGTGCTCGTATATTGCAAAAGCTGCCTTACAGATTTCTGATACTGGCACATTCAAAGCAGTGGAAGACACTACTAACGCTGGAGGAAGACTGGATGTTCAGAAAGGTTATACCAGCCAGCTTATAATGCAGTGAGACACACTGTATTACACTGTGAATATCCACTTTGATTGTCTTGTAGTCATATCCTAAATGACCATGAGAAACCAGGGTGTAGATTTACAGCATGTTGACCACCTCAGAGTAACTGCTAAGTGAACTCTCTTAACCTGCAGTACTGTGCAGCACTTTACGCTACTTTCATGCAGGGATACATTACTTGACACTTACAAAGCATGCATATGTACAGTTTCCATAGGACAGCCAGCATGTTGTTTATATATAGCTTTTGGCAACTTTCTTCCTTTGCTCAGAAAGGCGAGACTTGTAAAGTGAAGTAATATCTTTGAGTTAATCAGCTGACATAGTTGCAGAGTGGAAACGACAAACTTTCTGCTAGGAAAAGTTCTTCCTCCAGGTCATATGTATCCTCATAAAGGGAAGGCTGGACCTTGCAATACCAGAACACAAGGCTAAAGATAGAACTAGGCTATCATCAGTATAACAAAGGAATTTCCTGACACATCTATCGTATCTATTGTCTCTTCTTTCAATGGAGAGCATAGATGCAAACAAAGAAATTAAAAAAAGGCTGTTTGGCAATGTCAGAGTTTTGCAGGAACCAACATTCATAACTAACATGAGGGAATGCTACAATACTTTCTTCTCAATCCAATACTGAAAGGGCTTAAAAAAAAACCAAACAACTTTCTCACCTTCCTGTCGGGAATGTCAACAAACTGGTAAAACAGCATTGTAAAGAAGAGCAGCACAAGGATCATTCCTAAATAGGTTCAAACAGAGAATTCCCAAACCTTAGCATGATTAAGACAGGTCTGAGGCGGAACTCCAGCTGTCTGATGGACAGGTGTGCAATAGTCCTCTCAGAAATACAGAAATTACATGTCTCATCTTATTGCAGCTGCACAAGTGGACAGTGAGGTAAAATTGCAGATGGGTGCACCTCAATGGAACTGAACAAAAGGATGACATTTGAAGTCATGAGATTTGAAGTGCCAGTAAGTATTAGAAAGACTTCAAAAGCTATATCTAGACTAATATGGGCTGTTGCTATTCAAAATTTTTTTCTTCAGACAGAAGTATATGCTCTTCATGTTCACTTTTCAGGACCTCCTAGAGCCACAGAAAGCATCAAAATGTTTAACAAGCCAGACGCATTAGTGCTCCTCCGAGTGGGACAACCACAAAAAATCATGTCCAAGGCTGGCTATGCAGAGCCAATGGTAGGTCAAACCCAAAAGAAAGAAGCAAGCTGACATTGTCAGCCCTGGGGTGATTCCTGACTTTCCTTTCAAATCTATTTGATTGACAGCACAAGATGGGTGACAGGGAGGGCAGATGTCTACCTAAACACTGTTTTTTTCTAGAGGAGATACTTCAAGTGCCTGCCCTGAGAACAGGGATGAGCTCACTCCCTCAGCAGGAGCTGCTATGAGCAGGGCTTCCTGCCAGGGTGTGCTTCATATACACCTGAACTGTTTCAACTCTGGATCTGAAATATTTCAGGAAATGAAGTAATAAATACATTATTTCACTGAAGATTACCACCCCTCAAAACAGAAAAAATCTCTCTGACATCTTTGGAGTCTGAAAAGAGCCTCAATAAAATACTATAGTAGCATCTCCGTAAGATGCTCTTAACTTTTTAATGAGCGAGAAGCAAAGAACTTGAGGCAATAAAAAAAAATACTACTTGTAAGTAGAACTAACTAGATAGTGGTTAAATTTGAATGTCTTGTAGCAAAGGGAAACTCTGATACCTAAAGGAGTTCATACCAGAAAAGGAAAAACACTAATTCCTCCTTCAGTCTACAGCATTTGTTGCAATCCTCGAGTGGCCAGCCCTCCCTGGCACAAACGAAGGAGCAATGCACTGGCTGTGTCACCTAGGGCAGACATTCAGAGCACAGCTTATAAATCTCCCTATACTACTGACTCACTGTGTGGAGTCACCGCAAAGAGACAGCAGATGCTTTAAGCACCGTCTGTGGAGCACTGAAACACAATTCTGGAGTGAGCAGCAGTGGGATGTTTTCATGTACCCTTCTGCAAGGTCTGTTTTTACTGATTTAACTAAGGGCCAAGGGAAAGATTGTTTTGCAGCTCTCGGACTGTATTTTGGATTCCAGTTAATCAAATAGCCAAGCAAAAGTGCAACACATTCACATGTGGCACTTGGTCACAGAACAGAATTCAGGCACCTTAAGTCAGCAGCAAACGGATCAATTTTCATCCCTTTCCACTCCTCAGATGATTCAGAAATTTAGCTTTAATGCTCACAGAGGAAAAACATTTTTGTTCTTCAGGCAGATTATGTTTTTCCCCAGAAGTACTGAATATTTAAACATTAGTCTTCTTTTTGAAGCACGCTGGCTCTATCGTAGGTACTTCTGTAAGCACGTACTGAAAGGGGATGGTGTTCAGAGGACATGATCATTCATTACAGCAAATTACACTTCTGATGTCAAAGATTAAAAAAAATAATAAAAAAATCAGTATAATGGCTGACATTCCACCTTTAGCAGGTCAACGGTGGCGTAAATATATCATGTCATCTTGTCTTAGCAGCAAGGGTCCATGGCTGTGACTCACACAGAAGAATGTGGGTGTTGAAACAACGCTTGATTCTCCACCTCCCATATTAACCAGGTTTTAGAAGTGGCATCTATTTTTCAGCAGATACCACAATTGAAGTTGAGGTCACCAACTCCTGGTGACATTACTCACTCTCAATAACAAGTCCAGTGCACAGCGAACAACTACCTTAATTTTATTACGCATCAGTAGCTTTGAGATCTCTCTGAAAAAAGAGATGGCCTTGTGCTGCTAAACCAATTTGCTTCATTAACGAATAACTTGAAGTGACTTGCAAGAACAACACATTTAACAGCAGAAACATAACTTCACTATTAAGTTAACCAAACAAATAACAATTCTACAGCAGATTTGACTAAACTAGACAAAGGGGGAATTATCAAGTACAGATACAAAAAGTTAACTTTGAAAATACTATAAAGATTATGTTGTTACTGCACTAAGAAATTTGAAGAACTGTGGAGCAAGTGTTTGTACTCCAACACACTGCATGTTGGGAGACCCAGTGCTCGACAGTGCTCATTCATTATGAGTAGGGAGCAACACATCCATCATAATCTATCAGATATCACAGCGTCTCTCAAAGATAAGAAAAAGGGTGTGGGGGAGATGTCCCTAGGGTTTCCAAGATGCCAGGGAAAACCCAGCTAAGAAAAAGCCAACTGGTGAAGCCCCACAGCCTGACCTGTCCCAAAGGGCTTTTAGGGTCAGCAAAAACTCCATCCCTGACTACTTCCTTCTTGGTAAGAAGCACGACTGCTCTGAGAATCACAGGGTCCGCAGACTGCAAAAGAGAAAGGCAAGGCACCTATGACATACACAGAGGGACAGGTTGGTTAACTGAAGAAATTAAGAGTAATACACGTTCCCAAGCTGAGGTGGCTTCCGAGATTGACAAAAGCCCTTGGTCAAGGGCTCAAGTTTAAATCGCAGCACAAAGGAACACAGAAATAATAAACCTTGTCTTCAGTGGCAGTTGGCACTTCAGTGGGAGGCTGTGGGGCATTGATATGGGCTGTAACACTCAGATTTCTGTCGAGATTCCCTCTTCTCACACAATATTTACGTATCTGCAGTACAGGTTAATTCACTCCCAAGATAGCTGGGTAAGTCAGAAAGCAGGAATAAATCTGTCTTTTCAGAACCTTTCCAAAAACATGACTGAGTCACACTAAAACCACTGACCCTTTTGTACACCAAGAAAGCAAGCTCTAAAACCTGGCATGCCAGCTAACACTGAATTTGTAGGCAAATCTCTCTGCTCTACAAAGTGAAACAAGATTAGGCTAGCCTTTTAAAAACTATTTCATGCAAGAAATGTTTCCTTGCCACTGCACAGGGCAATACAAGCCAGTTAAAGCAGTTTTCAAAGCTTGTTTCCCCTTCTGCTTCTGCCCATGTGCTGGTAATGCCCTTACTCAGTTTAACAGCAAGTAGCACAGCCCCTGCAAACTGGAGATACATTCAAGTGCAATATTGCTGCTGGTTTTTCCCATTTGTCAAGTCCTTCTTGCAAACCAATGAAAAGTAGATCAGAGTACTGGTGCAGGCCTCAAACATTAAGAATCTGAGAAGACATGATGTCAGTATTTCTCCACGCACACCAATTCCTGACTAACATAACAAAGAGCTTGCCTGTTCCTTACAAAGTCCATTCATTACATAACTCACCAGTAAATGGACTTCCAACGTGGAAGAAAGAATTTCTACCGTTACACACTGTACTTGCCACGTTCAAGAAATATAATGACACAGAGGTATCCCATGCAGAGTAGACACGTTAAGTTTTAATAAAATCATTCTCAAAAAAAAAAAAAAAAAAAAAAAAGGTGCTTTTTGTCAAAAGACTATAAAGCACTCTATTTGTTAATTTTACTAGGTTTCTTTTTCAGGTGGATAGAAAAACTGCTGCATGGTCCATTTGTAGGAATGTACATTCATTCAAAACAACAATCCCAGACTGCTTTTAATGAAAACTACATGTACTATGGAAGGTACACAAAGTGCAAGGCAGCTGCCAAACACAACCTTGGACAGTCAAGCCTATGCCAACATCCATTTAATCTTCAATAAGAGTCATCTTGAGGCAGCTCTGCCTGATAACAGGTTAGAAAACATCTAGTGTTGTCTTTTCTTTGAGAGCATCTACTATTTAGACATTGTAAATAAATTCATTTTTAGGCTGATAACAGGTTAGAAAACATCTAGTGTCTTCTCTTCTTTGAAAGCATCTACCATTTAGACATTCTAAATAAACTCATTTTTAGGCCACGTCCCTCTGAATAACACCAGACTCTAATTACTTTATGTAGACATCAGTGAAAACAGCCAACTAAGAATTTCTATTCAGCTGCCATTGAAGAGAGGAATCATTCTTAACTTTTGAGAAGGATTAATTTTCCCTGGAGACAAGGACATCACCTTGGGATTTGTCACTCTACGCACTTCTGTTCTTCCTCTTACCATTTCCTATCTGCCTCCTCGAACATTTCTGTTATATTGCTGTATTACAGACATACGATTCAGAGAGCAGAGATGGTTGGTTCAGTCACCTTTATTTGGTTCCCCAGAGGAGCTATAGATCTGATGCAGAGACAGACAACCAGCTCTTCCCACAAGATTTGTATAACTGCATCTATTTTTAAGTTTGTCATTTCACGACAGAAGAGGTGCATTAGCAGTTCAGGAAACCAAGGTGGGTGTGAAGTGGGGAGAGGAGAATGAGCAACCTCAACCCCACTTCAGGAAACATGTTTAAGTGCACATGAAATGACCTGGAACGATGGCTCTGAAGAGTTTTCAACCAGTCTGCAGTATGGGCTACTGCACAACTTTCCTTGTATTACTGCTGCTACCACCTCTGGAAAAAGTGACCCTAGAGACAGCAGAAGAGTTTACATTTACAGACTACGATTCATTCAATACCTGCTGCTATTAAGGCTCTTAGCAGAGATATCACTTAATAGTTGAGAATCCAGCAATTCACTTCACATAAAATGCTTTATCATTTATAAGGAGGACACTGGAAGCAGTAAGAAACTCAGCCATGATAAATACAAGTTGGATTAAGTCCATCTGACATTCAAAGATCACTGGCACAAATAGACTCCACTTTCTCTCTCCTGGAAAACTTTAGTGGAGGTTGGTGTTACAAAGGGAAGATCAGAATTTAATCACCATGTCTGTCTCAGAAGCTTCCTTCTGCCCTCCAAAATCAGCATAGCTTGGAGGAAGAAGGGGAAAAAGAAAAAAAAAGGCCATATTGAATATCTTCTATGTGAATTCATGGAATCAAAAGGAAGCTATGGAGAGACTGTTGTCACAGAGCAAGATCATTCAGGCTGGAGACTAATGGCAAAAGGGAAACGCCCTTCCTTTAGTACCCAGTGGTATTTCTAGAGAAACCTTCCCACCAAAGGCACGCTGGTTTGTGTCAAGGAGCATTTATATCTTTGTGATCTGCTGACTGCTCAGGCAAAGAGATGTCCATCATCTAACCAAAGCTTAAGAATCAGAAGTACAAAGTGCACAAGAGGAAAACCTGCCTCCCCAACAGCTCCAGATACTGTGGGGTCTGTGTTCACCGAGTTGTTTTAGAGGTTTCGTGAAGCACGTCAGCAAAAGAGCTGGCTTATAGAGAGCACCCACTGAAACACCCAGTAACTGGCACTCCCCATCCGCCTTCCCATACTCCACAACACAAATATGAGGTAAAACAGATTCTCGGGCTGTAGCTACTAGACTAAGGGAAGAAATTGCTGCCCCAGGACTTTATCTCTCACTGGCTCTTCAATTGAAACAGACATTAAAAAAAAAAAACAAACCCAACAAAAAACAAACTACAAGGTGCTAGAAAAACTAAAAGAAACTAGGAAGGCATATAGAATACTCCAATGCTACTAGAAGAACAAAAGATTTTAAACCAAAAATCCAAATCACTTAGCTAAGAGTTTAAAAAAAAAGGTTAACAGGCAGCAACTGTTCCTGTTTCCTTGGGTCACTGCTCTCAAATAATGACTTTGGGACAATTCATCCCCACTTTGTCAACAAAGCTGCCTTAACAGCTTTTGAATGCTGGGCAGTAGGAGCAGGTCAACCACACCAACTGAACAGCACAAGCCATCAGGCACTCAGCTGTAGGTAGCTTTTAACCTCTTCAGGGGCCATTTAACTCTAAATAAAAACAAGCAGGCTTATACACACATCCTCACTCCACCAAACGCAGACAGGTACCTCTAACACAGAGTGTACCTTTCTGGCTTTGTTCCTTCCTACAAAGCACATCAGACACTTGCAGTAAGATCTTTAAAAGCAAAGCTGTAACTTTTGTATAACAGATAAATCTAAAAACACCAACTTAGTTTTCAATGTGACTCTTCAAGCTGAGGGAAACATAAAGGTAGAACAAACAGTACAGCTGAGTCAGGTTTGCCCACATAGTGCTCTTTTGATTAACAAAAGACCATCTACTTAAATAAAAATAAAATCCCAGGCACCTGTTTGAAGTTGTTGGGGGGGACTTTTATTGTTCACAGTTGTTAAAACCATACCTAGAACTACTGTGGCCAGGACCAGAGAGAAAAAAATAAACGTCTTTACTTGTTAAATTGATTTTATTCAACCGTGTAACAACAGGCTGACTCCTAGGGTATGCAGAGATGGCCTGAAAGACCAGTTAGCCCATTCCATGTGCCTAATGACAGAATATTTGAAATAATCAAAACAATAAAGAAGATGGCCCTGGAGAACAGGCAGTATCTGGGACAACAGTGATAAAGGAACAAGTGGGGCAAGACTCCCCTCTGCCTGGTGACCCTGAGGGGGGTTGGACATCATCAGACTTCACCGGGAGAGAGGAGAGGAATGAGCAGACGGCTGGGCAGGTGACACAGGAGACTACTCAGCAATTTTGCGGGCTGGATTATGTACCCCAGGTGCTTGAAAGTTGCTACAAAAAAAAGTCAGACCCAGTCTGACTAGCAGTTTGGAGCAAGTCCCTAAACTGGGAAAGCATGGGCTTGAGAGAAGATGCAACCCCTAAGTAAGAGGGCTAGAGACCTCTGAACGACAGAGAGAGGGAAGCTATCTGAACTGCCATGTTCCCTCCAAAGTAATGTCAGAACACAAGAGGGTCTCCTCTCAGGGACACTCGAAAGAGCATTAAAATCAAATGACAACATTTACAGCGTAGAAATTCTGTCAGAATAAATTCTCTCGCATTATTTTGTTTTGTTTTTAATTGGGGAAACATCAAGAAGAGCATGTCTTTAAGTAAAACCTCTCTTACTTTACAACAGCAGTGACTTCCAACTCCCTATGCATTTTCAGTTCCTTATGGTCCTTGCTGTACCTATGCTGGACAAAAATCCAGAATTTTGTTTCACAGATCTATCAAAGAAAGAAGAATTTCTACACACCAGTAAATTCACTCTGAAACAGTCCGAAGCAAGTAGAGGTGCCTTATTCTAACGGCTTCCTTTATACATGTATAGGAAGCACTGATTTTTCTATTTTTATGGAGAAATATTAGTTCAAGATTTCATTCTGATATCCTTTCTTTAGATCACGCTCTTTTCTTCCCATCTAAAGGCAAGTGTGTGCTCAACAACTCTGCAAGAACACTCAGCTCCTACACAATCCAGCACAGATAACAAGAAATAACTCTTCTTCCAACAAAGTAGGTGGAATCTATTGCCCTGTTTTACAGAGTAAAAAACCAATAGTGGGAATTCAGCAGCAGGGGAAGAAAATAGGAACTACTGACTCTGAGCACTTCATTTTACGATTGTTAATTCTTTGTTTAAACAAAATTTCTCTTGTTTCCTGTCTGCCGGCAGATGAGAACATAATGTGCAGAGAGCAGCTCAGGACAGCTTCTGGGACAGCCATGCTGCGATCCCGTGGATGGGATGCAGCAGTGGGAGCCAACAGACCTGAATTCTATTCCGCTCCCAGCACTGACTCGCTGCCTAATTTCTTTTCCAGTCAATTAAATCTTTCTTCTTCATCTTCTTCATTTTGCATAGTGGCACCTGGTAACATTTACCCACCTTTCAGCAAGCATGTTGAAATCTACAGATGAGAAACTCTGCAAATATATGAAGTATTACTGATCAAAGCTCCAACTTCTTTGAAGATCTGCACAAGCAAAGCTGCAGGAAGATGGGCTTATGAAAGCAAACTGGATGCGCGCTGCAAGAGCTAAGCCTTGGTTCAGTAACAGGGTTGTGCCTAGAGTGCATGTTTACGAACAATCTTGATCAGGAATGGTTTCCTGAATTGGGACACAAACTTCGAAGCATGTGAAAAGTAAAATTAGTGATCCTGTTAATCTCAGTTTCACACAGAACATAAACACTGAATATACAAATACCAAAGCTTGGCCCTGAATGTCATTTCAAGATGCAAATACGGATTCAAAGCAGGACTAATAAACCGATACTTGTAAATACCAAGCAGTTATTAACACATTTTATAAGATTAACACCTGCGTAACAACAGATAATATACAAACACCATTAAGTAATCAGCCAGTCCTCATTTACACACAATAGGATATTAACACACATACTGCAGAAGCTGAGCTTTAATGGACAAACTCTCCAGGCTTCAAAATTGCATCGGGAACTGTTTAATCCTGAACTATTTCAAGCAAGCTCTGATATGCAAAGGACTGGACAAGGAGGTAGAAGGGCTAATGTAGTTTTAAACTAGTTTATCTGTACTGCAAGCAGGTGAAAACTGCAATTTTCAAATTCTGTATGACTGACTTTTCACTCACAACATCACACCAGTTTTGAAAGCATGATCCTCCACATAGTATTTTTTTCTGACCTGCTGACTCTCCACACTTTTAAGCCCAGGAGTGAAATGTAGGAATACACTTCCTTGCCAGCCAGCTCCTCCCTCTTAATTCTAGTTACAAGAACATAATGAAACTAACAGAGGAAGTTTCTGAAACAAGGAGGAGTACTGAGAACAAGAAAACAAGGTTAGCTGGGAGGACTGTCATTAATTATATAATCCAGCCTTTGGGTAACTGGACATTTAGGGAAAGGGGCTGAGACAATGTTGGAGGTATCAGCCACTGCAGCATTATGTCATCTGGTCTGCTAGTTACTTAGCAGGTACAGGCTTTGTACAGGGAAAAAAAAAAAATAAAAAAACCAAAGCCCCATCATTTATTTCTAGGACAAAAGACTATGAATCCCCACAACACTTGCAGAAAGAGGGCACAAAAAATTAATACATTCTGCTCCCATTTCAATTGGTTTCTTTCCAAGGAGCTAGTTCTGTTTTCTCCCTTCTGCCAGCCTCCCCGACTCCATTGTGCTGTTCTGCATAACACCTTTTTGTCAACTATGTTCTAAATTTTGTGCTCTTATTGTTTCAGTGCATAAGAAGCTCGTTCTCTATTGCCCAGGAACGCAGAGCAATAGCTATTGCTGAAATACGCCAAAAGTGCAAACTATTTTAGGTGGCACTGAAGAATGGAAGAGAGGAAGCAGTACATCACATTTTTTTCAAAATAAATGTTAGGCTCAAACATATTTCAAAGGTAATTAGGAGGAGGAAAGTATTTATAATCTCAAATACTCAATGGTGGAGTCTTGCCAGCAAGCATTTTATTTCCTTTTAGGCAGTGAAAGCAGGTGTCAAAATGAAGGATGGAAGAGAAATGTATTTTTAATAAAGTGAGAAAACTATATTCTGCTTCATCAAAACAGGAGAAAAGTGTCATGAAGAAAAAATGTTCAAGTAAGGGGACTGGTATTTAAAGGGATCCAGCCCTTCTCAGTATTCTGGAGATCAGAGAGAATAGAGGCAGAGAGATTGGGGAACAGGATTAAACATATACGGCTGCTCCCCAAACTAAGTAAATTGTTCGGATACTTGAACGTCATAAGTAGACTGTAACCCTTCCTGTCCTGGAGGCTTCATCCCCCTTAAGCTCAGAGATTCTTGCTCTTGCAGCTCTCCAGCACATCCCAGTGCCTCCCACCATCACATCCCCCAGACACTTCCTCCAGCGCCGTCCCTCACCTGTTCCCTCTTTTGTGAGGCATCCAGTCCTGAACATCTCTCCCTTTCCCAACTCAAGACCTGCCAGCTCAGGTTCCTCTACCTCCTGCCATGTTCCTCCAGCTCCATCTCACTGCCCACAGCTGCTGGTTCCCAGTATTGCCAGTGCTGCTGGCTGCAGTAACCAGCTCCTCAGCCCTGCCCACAGACACAAAGTCCTAATGTCTAGCAGACACTGAACAAAATTCGAAGTTGTACTGTGATTTCCAAGAAATTACCTACATAAAACTCAGAGCATAACCAGGTCACTGCTATGGAAAACAAAAAAACCCAAAAAACCAAAAGAGTTCTACCATAGTCTTTCCCATAGCTTCTAGGAATCACAAAATATTAAGACTCCATAGCTGCCTTATACTGCTGAACACCTTGAAACAAGATCTGGTAAGATTCATTTAGTATCAGAACTGTGCAAATTTGGTTTGTGGAAGCTGCTTTCTGAACGGTTTAAGTCCCAGCTGCACTAGGACAGCACACAAACCAGATTTGTACAAAACAGCATGAACAAACGAAAGAAAAAAAAAGGGTGGGGGGACGACATGTGAAGAAAATAGCTCCATCTTCATAAGGCTTTCCTCAAAAGCACCCAGGCCAATCCATACCTTACTGCATGACAGAGATTTCTCCATATCAATAAGGGAAACTCCTAGATGTCTGCTAGGCTCACCATCTCACACTGGACCAGGCCAAGAAAACCACTCCAAGGAAAAATTGTTCAGCCACTGGTCTGTCAAGTGAGCAAGCAAAGTAAGGTCCCCTTGAAACAATCAGTAACTGAGCCTCAGAATGGGATTGTTACTTGCCTGAAGCTGATGAGAGTTAAGAATAGCAAAACCCTGACTTGAGAGAGTAGACAATAGCATTCATTGCTGTATACACACACACCACCAAGTCTGCCTTCTCCTCCAGAGCAATTTCTATAGGACAAAAGCCATTCTTACTACACAAGATTTAGTGGCAAAAAAACCATACCCTTTCCCAGAGCATCCAGCAGGGATTCAAATATATTGTACTTTTTCAGTATGTAACCTAAGAATGTCAATAAACCTGCAGCAACCAGCGCAGGTTTCTCCTATTTATATTCCAGTCTAAGGAGTTAAGAATTTCTGTCTGTGCTCCTACAACTCAGTCCTCTTTTTTAGTTGCATATAATTGTATTACCTACAAGCAAGTACAACTCATATGCATCATCTGGCTTCCAAGTGAAGTTCCTGGTTTTGACTCAGTTTCTAAGAAACATCCATACTGATGCTACCCCACTAGAAAAACGTGACCAATACAGACCCAGGATAGAGCTGCAACTTGTAGTTGGGGACCAGGTTTACCAGTGTTTGTTAGTCCTGATATAACTTGTTATAATGCAGCACCCAGATTCAGATCTCAGTTCAGTAGGGTCACATTTGATTTAGAGTTACGTGGAATCTGACTGAGGCTCTGAGACTTCACCTTTACCAGAAAACACTAAATCATATTTACATTACTGGCTGCACTGGTGTTTCAGTGGGCTCTCCAACCTCACTTTATTCATAGCACCCAGTAGTCTACAGAGATGGACAACAACTAGGAAGCCAAGTGATCTGCCTTAGGATATGACTGTCAAATAAATACTAAGCAACCATGACTGCCTGAAATCCTGTTAGCAGTGTTACATGCCTGTCTATATTAGCATAGCATTTTGAAGGCTCTTCTATTAAATGCCAATCTATCTGGCTTCTCTGGATTAAACTAGATACATCTCATTTGGAAACATCCTTAAAAACCAAACAAATAAAAAAGCAAACATCCAAACACACACAATTCAAATGCAGCAAATTGCACTGTCTGACTAGCTGCAGTCTTTACTTGTGTGTGTCTGCTGTGATTACTACTAAAATACTCGAACGTTTCAGTATAAGGAAGATTTTGTAGATCGTGGCAAGATTGTGGTTATTTTTTTGGCAGAACAAGTTTTCCATTTTGGGGGCAGCTGGCTCCATACAGGAGTACTCACAAAACACTTCAGGACTTGTGCTTGGATAGAAGACAAAACCCCAGATGATTCCACTATTTCCTTGTTCATTGCAAGACTGTTCTTTTCTCACCACCTCCACCATTTGAATTACATGCCTAAAAAATACACATACACACTTCAAAATACAAGCTCAACAACTTCCACAGCTTCTCAGTCCACACTGGTGGTACTGCTTCAACTCTGTTTACAGTGTGATTCAGTCATTTTCACAGCAATGAACTATGATGGCATGAAGAAAGCATCTGTGTCATCAACAAGTGAACAAAGGAGGACAGTTAAAGTTCAGAAGGAACAATACAAAACTTTCCTACAAAGCCAGACCTTAATCCTTCTGTACTTACTCAGGAAAAGTTTTCTACTCCAACTATATTTTAAGAGAAATAATGCATTAGGGAGACTTAGGAAGAAATATTTACACACGTGGATGCTATGTATAATCAGTTATTTGTGGCATAAACATCAATAGACTCTGTCTGTACAACTCTGCTTGCCCATCTGACTGCTCTGACTGCAGAATAATTTCTCAGGTGCCCTCAAAGGGCTATTGTTGAAACAAAGTTAGTCATGGCACTGCCTGGCACCAAAATCAACTTTGGTGATTACGTAAGGTGGCAGCAATACCACTTGGAAGGCTTGTTTACCAGTGACATTGCACAATGTGAAGTGGAACATGCTTGCCAGACATGGCTGCAGTTCAAGATGAAAATACGCTTGCAGAGTTACCAGGTGCTATGAAGTGGTCAGCTATCACTTCAGTAGCTAGAGAGAAAAAGGGCAGGTCCCTGCCAAGCGCAGAGAGGCAACTATCTCACCAACGCAGAACAATGTTACAGCCACTAGTTATAAATGTAGACATTAATTTAGGAAGCAATGGCTATCAGCTCAGTCACATATGGGATTTAAGATTTTGAGCAGCATTATTGTACAAGCGGCAACATCAATGGCTGTGGAAGTGAGCGTGACCATGCACAGCTTAGTACAGGGCACATGCAAACTTTTTTGATATGCCATTGCTACGCACAAACTAGTAGGCAAAACTCATCTCATCAGGAGTAGCCGTATCAGCCAGTGTTAGCTGTTTATTCTTCTCTCTTGTTGTCCCTGCACTGTTTCAGCCAAGAACACACCTACCTGCTGCTATCACCACCATGTACCTTCTATAGGAGAGGCATCGTGAGCTCATTTGTTAAAGTAAGTTCAGCAAGTAATTTTGCCAAATGAACTAAGTGTGTTAATGCAGTTACTTAAACAACATGCTGGGAGGGAACAAGCAGGTGGATGGAGTACAGAGCACCACGATCCGATGAGAAACAGCAGAGCTGGTTGAGACTCCAAATTGAAACTCCTGAGCAAACATGTACATTTCCACTAACATTTGATATTTACTAGGCAGTGCCAAAACATCATGTAGTCACGATTTCTCCTTAACAATTGGCAAATGTTCAAACACAGGCCGAACAAGTCCCATGCAAGTTTAAGTGAGATTTGAAAAGTTACAGAAAAAATTTAAGTCATGACCCTCACAAACCTATTGAAAGAAAAATGGTAGGATTACAAAAGACAGCTTTGTTCCTTCTTTTCTTAAGCCTGAAGACTAAAATAAAGCTATTTTCTTTAAGCTCACAAGTGAATGAGAAATTGTTGTCCAAGGTGTTGCTTAGTTCGGAAAAGATTTTTCTCCTTAGCCTCCAAATCGCCTACAATCCACTGGTCTGCCCTTGCTAATCTGGTTGGGAATTGAAGGACGATAAACAGACCTCCCTGATGTTGCTGAAGCAGTCTGTATCACCAGTTTTGCAACTGCACCAGGCCAGATGTCTTAAGCATCAGTTTGCCTATTAGGCATCGCAACTCTCAGGTCTAAATTAAAACCAAACATACTGCCTCTCCTAAAGGCAATGAGGTTGGAAGTGTATCAGCTTTGGTTAAGACTGGACAATTTGATTTAAAAAAGACATATGGGAACCGAAGCAAAGACCTGCCTGTGTCCCAAAACAGCAAAAATGTTGTTTATATCCGAATCAGAATACCCACATAAAAAGTATCATTTATCACAGATGTGCCAAAGAACAGCTGACTGTGGGGGTCCATTGTACTGTGCAGATGGAATAACAGTCTTTGCCGGAAAGAACTTCAACTCTAAATCAGCATTTAAATCTAAATCCCTTCTAAGCCTGGCTCCTTTCCCATGACCTCTAAAATCCAGGTATAACACACTGTTACTTCATTCAGGTTATCAAGCTGTAAAAAAAAAAACCAGGAAAAAAATCAAACACCCCCCCCCCCAACCCTAATGAAAACATCACCATGATTAATTGTGGGAAATAAATTCTTAATTTCTCAGTTAAATATAAAAATAAGGATTCACAGATATTTGCCATTCAATGCCAAAAATGCGGCCAGGGCACAACTGAGAATTGTCCGCAGCTAGAACAAAAACTTGATTTCCGACCGGTCTATTTTAGTTTTTCTGTCTAATCAGTCAAAGCTACCAAAATAGTTCAGAAGTTTCAGTATCTGCTACAAACCCATCAGTAGCTCTTTCATGCAAATAGGCAGATGCCAAGAAAGGCCAACAGATTCAAGAAAAGCTGCAGCAATGTTTTTCTCTACTGTGTCCATGCTCAGTGCACAGGAGTCACTTCATTTTTACTTCTGTAATTCTCAACACCAGAGCGGTCTGAAGTCCAGCACTGATGTTCACTGCTGAAGCTAAGCCTCCCTGCTAACTAGATCACACATGTGAGAAACCTTCTGGCCCATGATCACCATTCAAGATGACTCAGGCTTACAGTTTAATCTAATTATGATTTCAACCATCCACAGATGCTGTAAGTACACAGGTGACACTGGGTCTTAAAGGGTTGAGGAGAAATACCCTTTCAGCTCCAGCAATATAACTCCAAATCCCCAATCAAATAGGTATGAAGCTGCTTTGCTGACACAAGCTCTAACAAACCAGGGGTAGAGGCAACAAGGAAAAATCTCTCTTTTTGCAGCCAAGTAAGTTTTTAAAAATAAGAAAGAACCAGGCCTTCCGGAAATACAAACTGATTTAGTAGTTCTGTAGGAGGGCTGGTGTCTTGTGACACGCATTGAACAGACCTGTACTGAAGGCTCCAATCTGGAAGCTGAAAACTTGGTTCCTTACCAACATCACAGCAGGACTGTAGAGATTAGTGCAAATAAAATGCTTTGAAAAATAAAAAGCATTAGGTAAGCACTAAGTATTATTAAAACCCTAAAGATACTTGGGACAGAGTAATTATTATTCACTTGAAATTACTTTATTGTGAAAATATTATTTTATTTATAAATTAAATGCATTTTATATTAACAAAGGGAACCATTAATAAGCCAAGATAACAGAAGTCCTACAGAAAAAGAAAAAAAAGTAGTACAGTACAAAAAAGTACAAGTAACAAAACAAGCTACTGCTATATCTGATACCAACCAATGTGCCTCAGACTCTGACCCATGGAGACAACTTCCAAGAAACATGTTCAACCACTTTGGGTTCTTCAGTCTGGCCAAATATGAACCCATAAGTCTAGGAGATAGGAACACATGGACAGAAATGCTTTCTTTGACTTCTGGTTGGTGAAGAAAAGGGACGTTTTGGTCATGGGCTGTTTCATTACTTGTCATTTGTGTCTCTATCTTCTCCAGATGAGACTGTGGCAACCTATTCCTCCTAGAAGAACCTATTTTGTGTGGAAACAGAGATCTAGTCCCAAACTTCTAGCTGGTCTACTATGGCTCTCTCTACAACTGATGTTAGCTGTCAATGTCCTACCACTCTAGAATATCAAAAATAAAAGCTCTAAGTGAGGGGAGGATACAACAAAAAAAGAACTTGCTTTCCCAAATGCCCTAGCAGAGCAGTTAAGGACAGTGATTTCTTCAGATGCATTAGCAGCACAGACCAGTGAAATCTGTGGCCTCCAGAAGAGCACAAGGCCTTTCCACTTGGAACCTCTGAATTTTGGACTCTAGAAGATATGTAGGGGCAATTTTAAAAGCTTCTTAACAATCCAACCCTCTAATCATACATAGGCTTAACAACCACTTTAAAGTGTGTGCTAAAGACAGGGTGCCAAACTGTACCTGCCAAAGAGAACATCCAGTTGAAAACTCTGAAAGAAAAACCTTGCATTTTACATGATGAAAAACGTCACCTCTTCATTCAGAAACTTGCTATAAGTGGTAACCTTATTTCTGTAAGAGCATTGTATTGTATGTTCTATAGCTGTCAGGAAGTAACCGTACATTTTTTTGAATGTATGCATCATGCTTTACCTACGACAGTAAAATTTTCCAACCTCAGCAGATTTTGTTCCACTGACTGCATAATGAACAAAAACCACAACAGCTAAAAGACAGTATCTAACCTTTGCAAAAATTTTGGTCCTGAAATCTGTTCATGCTTCTAAAACAGGAAAGTGGTTTGTTGCGTGTGACAATAGTTTCTCTGTGCCTTTAAATATAAAGTTCTCGTTATCAATGGCAGTCTGTTAAAAATTCATCTTTGCAGAAAAGCTGAACTTCAGTAAGCTTACATTATTTCAGGTGCTTTGAAGTGTCTATTTCTAATCCTCCAATCTGAATGACAAAGAAGTTATTTGCAATTGTGAATCTTTAAAATGCAGATCTGAACTGATGCTTCTATGTTTTTGTAACTCATGAATACAAACTCCGTAACTCAGCCTTTACTTAATGTCTTTGTTCCATTCCAAAGTGAAGCGCTAGTGCTGGTTCTTAAGATGATTACTCCTGGTGAGCCAGTGTTTCCACACACACATTCTGAGACCCAACAAAAATTGCATTTTCAAAGACATCTGAAATAACATTTTCTTTATCTGCTACTACAAAGTGACAGCCACAACCCAGGATTCCGTATTGTTCAGGTATTGTACAAGTCTGAAAATAGATGACAATGGGATTTGCAGCTGGCAGAATGTCTCCAAAGCTGAGAAGAATTTTTCTATCAAATTTAACGCAAAAGCAGAAACGAGGCTCTGGGCCCCGGATCCCACATGATCCAGCAGATGCTGTTTCCAGCTTCAGCAAGTTTTCATTCAGAAGCAACTGCCTCCATGTTCAATAGTGCCCCATGGATCACATACAAGATCCTGTTACCCTGTATAAATGAGAGGCCTGATTTAGAATTACAGCAAAAATACAACACACAACTTTTGTTTGGGAGAACTAAAAAACTGCAATATCTCCACTTCCCCCTGTCATCTCAAAGGGGTGCAAATGTATGGTTCGTGATGGCTTCTCATGATGAGAAGCACCAAGCAACAACTGTATCTCTCAATTCCCAAAACCATATTTTTTTTATTGTAATGTTAATGCTCTAGTAAAACCTACATGAGAAAACTCATCTATGCGTGTTCCCCATGGCATCTCTGAGTTTGGAAAGTTACAAATCTTTGGTTCCAGAAGGGCTTAAAAAGAAAATGAATCCACAGTTGCTATTTCAGCTCCATTTGAGTCAAAGAGATCTTTTTCACTTCTGCTTTGGTATCTGAAACTGACTGCTATGGCCCACAGGATGCAGGAGCCCCGCAACAAGGCCAAATCCCACAACCCACACCTGCTCAAAATGCCAAAACCAAAGGCGGAGGTGCCGACGTTGTTCCCCAGCCAACAGAGCCATGGCATGAGCCTTTACTCACAGGCAGCCTCACCGTGACGAGTGACCTCCTACAGCTGCTCTGGGACCTGTGGGAGGAGAAGGGGCCCAGCGCCTCCACCCCGACACCGGCTGCGGGGGCCTGCGCAACAGCCGCAGCCTCAGCCCCCGAGGCCCCGCTGCTCCACCCGTCCTGCCCGCCGAGCTCGAAACTCCACACACCTCCTTTTCGCTTTGCACAAGAGCGTTACGGAACAACACCCGCTCGCTGGGCAGAGCCTCCCAGTTTCCCACGTCCCTTGCCTGCCCAGACCTACTTCTTCATTCATCCATCCAATCCATCCATCCATCCATCCGTCCGTCCCTCCTCCCTCGGGCTTCACCTCGCCCGCAGCCGGTCACAGGCCCTGCCCTCACCTCGCTGTTACCGGGCGGCCTCACGTAAGTGAGGGCTGCCGGCCGGGAGGGCGCCCACCGCCGCCCGGCGCTGCCTGCCCCGG
>JAVJGG010000043.1:10281997-10292570 GCA_035590195.1 Aviceda cuculoides | reverse complement strand
GGCGGGGGGGGGGGGGGCCGGCACGCACCATGGTCACTGGGAGACTGGTGGCACTGGAGACAGCCCCCACCTGCCCTGGGGAACCCTGCGCACCTGCAACCCCCATGGGACACCTAGGTGGGGGGGTGCCAGCCGGTGGGGGAGGGGATGCTGGGGGGGGCTTTGACTCAGTTGCCATGGTGACAGGAGGTGGTTGCCACGGCAATGGAGCTGGGGATAAAGCCTCTCTGGAGCTGATGGGGGGGGTGGAAGAGGGGATCCCCACCCCCCATCCCCCATTTTGGGGGTGCAGGGGGTGCCCGGCACCCTGGGCACAGTGCTGGGTGCCAGCCAGGCCTCGCACAGGGGAGCGCTGCGAGCTGAGCGCCCGGGGGGGCCGCTGCGCCCCGGGGGTCTGCCGCAACGGGGGCACCTGCCTCAACCTGCTGGTGGGGGGGTTCCGCTGCCAGTGCCCCCCCGGGCACTACGAGAAGCCCTTCTGCACCATGAGCACCCGCAGCTTCCCCCCACGCTCCTTCCTCACCTTCCGCGGCCTCCGCCAGCGCTCCCTTTGCCCTGGCCGCCCCCTCATCGCACCCCGAGGGCCCTGTCGGTGCCCCGCGGGCCTTCTCGGCACCTCTCCAGGCCCCGGCAGCACCTGCTGCCCCACCGCCACGGGGCTGCTGGCCTCGGGGGCTGCCCGGAGGTCATCCTGCCCGGCGGAGCGGGCTCAGCCCCGCGCGGCTGGCTGGGCAGCCGAGGCGCGTTGGAGTCTGCCGGCTCCTCCGCAGCACTGGTGAGCTGCCTGCAGGCACGGGCAGCGTCAGCCGATCCAGCGGGACTGCCCAGGCCTGCAGGCCGGAGGGTGGCGGCTCGCGCAGGTGCTGCGTTTCGGGTCTTGTCGGGCATCTCTTGCCTTCTGACAGCATCGCAATAATAACAGCTTATGTTTGTGACTGCAGCGTGGTCCTTGCTCTGCCTGGAGACAGAGTCAAGCCACGGTGACAGACTGGGGAAAGTCTCACGCTTTAATGTGCCCGTAAGGGAAGGAGGAGCACCCCTGCACCGTTGAGATGTGCACCCCCATGCAGCCCTCCCTGGTAGAGGATGAACTCCTTGGGTGACAGGATGGCTCTTTCACTTGCTCTTGAAAATCTTTCTGCACTTTTATTGGAGGCCAAGGAATTAAAATAAGAAAAAACTCCCCGTTCTTTAAGCGAGACATTTCCCCATTGTTGCCATTTTGCCTGAATGCATTTGTCTGACTGCATGCCTGCCAGGTTTAATGCAACGCACATGGCTAATCCTGCACCGCTCCATACACCACCCTGGGTCCTTCCCTGAATAACGTCACCAGCTAATGGCATCAGTCAGGGACTTTCTGCTGCAGGTAGTGTGACCATTGCTACGTTAAAAAGTGCTGTCACTCACATACGGTGCATGTTAGATTCCAGTGCAGGAACAAAATACAGCTACTCTTGCCTTTTAAGCCTTAAAGCAGGGCAAGAGAAAAAGGGAAATGACAGCAACCTAAGTATGCTGTGTGCAATATACTGCTTTTCTAATTGATTATGCAGATTTCTTCCTCTTCCTCCTGCTGTCATAATCTCTCTACTTAAGAGATCCAGATCTTTCAGTTTGTTCCTTTCACCCGAAACTAGGCCCATACCTGAATAAAAAAAGAAATTCAGATTGAAACAAGCAGAGGAAAAACCACCAAAGAGTCAGAGCTGTTAATCAATGCCATAGCCTTTCAAAGGAAGAGATAATAATTCATGCTTGGAATATTCAAAACTAAACTGGAGGAATCCCGAGGGTGAGATACCAAGGCACAAACCCTCAGAAGCCCCCAGGGAATAGATAAAAATACCTAATTGGTTTTTTTTATCTCAGACATCTAAATTATCCAACCGCATTGTGCAAGCATATTCAGCAGATTGCTAACTGATCAGCCACGAAATCCTGCTGCACTTTGCATTGTGCTCCAAAACTGAACAACCCACTGAAATTAATGAGACAATTCTCATCTCTCATGAGGTCAAACCAATTACATAGGCATAGCCAGCGGGTACTATCTGTAGCGGAAAAAACCAAAACAAAACAGTGCCTATCACGTTAGAGTTACACAACCAAGTGCTCATCTAGGCTCCTGGCGAGGCCCCGATATCATTAGCTGTTATTAACTGCCTTGTGCAAAGGCATCAACTCTCTCAGGAGCCAAGAGAGCACCGAAGTGGTTACAAAAGCACTTCACTTGTACAGTAGACAAATCTTGAGGTGGCCTTGAAGAGTCGTGCCTTTTGCAGGCTCAAGGCCCAAGAACACAACACAGTGAGAGCTCACATTGTGAAGCTTTTATTTGCAACTAAAAGATCAAACTAAAGAAAGTAATGGGCTCAGAGCAGCGCCAGGACAGCTTTCCAGTTGGGTCCGGCTCCCTTACATCCTTGCCAAGGGAAGAAGAAGTTAATGCCCTGAGATAAGACCCTCGTCACAATATTGTTTAATTACATAAGGCTTCTAGGGAGCCTGAGATAAGAACAGGAATTTGTCTAAAGTCCAGCTGGGTGCGGCTGCTGGCTGCTTAGATCATGTTGTGTATTAGAATGGGAGCTAAAAGCACGGGTTTATTCGAGGTGGTTGTCACATCATTAGAACTGGAATGAGTAAACTGATAGTGACAACTGATTTAAAAGTTAACTGTTTCACGCGAGCAATAAACTAACATTTTCCTGACAACAGTAGCTCTAAAACTATCTATTGTTTATCTTCAAATTACATTAGGAACATTAATTGAGCCAAACTGCTACTCTGAAATCAGTAAGTAAAATATTTTCAGTATCAATGAAGAAACTGAAGCAGAGGGATGAATTGACTCACCTAAGACTACAGAATAAGATCAGCTTCAGCTTTAAAATCAGCAAACAAATCCCTTCATTCCTAGTGCTGTGTTCATAATTCTTCTTGCAAAAAAAGAGTATTTTCCTCATTCCAGTTCACTTTCTTAGAGATAAATCAGATCATGGATGACTCTATCTGGATTACTAACTAATGCCTCACAGCAACAAAACTGATACCTCCTTCCCATAAAAAAAAGTGACCAAAAAGTGCTTTATTTGAACGATCCTCCTGGATGTTTATTCCATAAATTTGTTCATGCAGGTAAAATGTTTTGTCTCCAGGTTTCCTAAATATTCTTAATATCTAGATTATGTGCTATTCTTTTAGGTTTAACTTCACATTAATAGAGTTTATATTAGTCCTTCATAATTTCTATTATCTCTGTTTTGTAATCTCAAAATTTCCTCTTTCCCAGAAAAGTGTAACCTTGATCCTTACCTGTTCAGCATGGTTTTGGATAGTCTAACATCCTGTAACACTCAGGTATGATTCCTCTTTTATTTTGTATGCGATTCCTTACACACGGCTGGGTTTTATTTTAGCCTCTGGCTTGTGCTAACAGCTCTTGCACTGGGAATGTATTGTAAGGGCTGCGACTGGGTCATGAGCAGCATTGTTTGCTAAAGGTAAAGCTGGGTACATACAGTCATCGTTTAGGTCAATTAGGTTTCATTCATCAATTCGGAATGTGCAGTGACTGTTAAGGAAGCTGCAGTGCTTATTCACATATAGCCCTTCTGCTGCTGAGGTGTGTTTGCTCCCAGCTGAACTATAGCTTTTTGTTTGGGATGTTGTGTGGCAGGGTATTCACCATGACATTCTACCCTTGTGCATTTGTTCACAGGATACCCTTGTAGCACTTGTGTGAGGGTGGGTTGGGGACTGAAGTGAGCGCATTGCTTTGCAGGGTGTGTTTACTTGATTATGTGTTGTATTCTGCAGGGTGTGTCGCTGACTGCATGAAGCATTAAACACAACTGCCGTTCAGGAAAAGGAAAAAACATTTTAGAGAATGAAGAGAAAATGTTATAAAGCATTTAAAAATATAAATAACAGCATGTGAGGAAATCTTTCTGAAGGAACAGGATGCGCCTGTAGGTGAAGAATTCAAATACAAGTGCTGTGCTAAGTATAATCAGTAATGAAAGCTCAGCCCTTCCTCTTAGGATTTTAGCAAACTACATATTGACAGGACTTTCCAAGTAGCAGGGAACAAAAAAGCAAGCTTTAAGTCTGGTTGCAATGTAGTATGTGTTTATCATTATCACATATGTTATGCTGTCCATCTATTACTGTAAGACTGGACTTTAAATGGACAGTAGAATAAATTAGTATCTGCTCAACTTACTATGTAAGGTCCTTCTTTATCGAGTATCTGAGCTTTTTTCTTAAGAAGACATAACAACCACCTGGCTTCTTCCTGCTCAATATGCAGAAGAAATAATCTGTTTATTTGATAGATCATGGGGCTGGCTACAGCTGCTGTGTCTATATTTGAGTATGGAGAAGGGGGTCTGTGTAGCCGTGTGGCCTCTTCTTTGAACCGTGACAGTGGGCAAGCACATTGTTGGGCAATGCTAAAGGGAATCTACCGCTCTTAAAGTCCCTAGAAAATTTACACTGTTTTTAATACGATTTCTCTTTGTTTGCTTGTTTGCTTTACTTTTGGGTGCCAGGAATTTACTATGGGAAAGTCACAGTGAGCAGAACATTTTTGTACTTGGTTTCTTTTTCCACTGTGGAAATGAACTCCACAAAGAAGTTTCAGCTCCTGTCACAGGCTTACCTCATGCTTTCACAGCATCCCTAGTGTTTGATTAGCATTTAGCGTAGTTCAGGAGACTGCAAACACATGACAGGTCATGGCCAAAGGGAGATGCAAGTTAACAGTTAACTAGAGCAAAGTCCTGTAATAGAGGACTTTGAACACTAAAACAGAGGGCCAAATCTCAAAGAGATTTGGGATTAGCAGCGAAGAAGAGTTGAGTAT
This sequence comes from Aviceda cuculoides, assembly GCA_035590195.1. Lineage (NCBI taxonomy): Eukaryota > Metazoa > Chordata > Aves > Accipitriformes > Accipitridae > Aviceda > Aviceda cuculoides. The sequence goes on along the minus strand of JAVJGG010000043.1, from coordinate 10,287,700 downwards.
TAGCACCTGATTCTTGAAGGGGGAATGCTCTATAGTGAGTTAAATGCCTGAATTCCCTGTACACTGGAGAAGAATAGTTATGAACCTAAGGACTTGAAGTGCACTTTGCTAGTACACTGAGTGGCGAGATGCCTACATGAGCCGGTAGTAAATACTTAAGGGAAGGGAACATCTTAATATCTCACTGTGAAACTCTGATACAGGACCAAAAAGTGTTTGCTTGTGGGTTTAAGTAACACGTTTGGCATGGACACCTGAATTAGTCTCAGTGAAAATATGCCTGGGAGATGAGCTACCCCCTCTACTTTAAATACTCACCAAGTGCTGAAAAGCACTGTCCTGGAAGCCAGTTCTGGACCTTTAAACAGGGAGTGCTGTGAGAAACTTTAGGGTGTTCAGGGGAAGAGAGGAAAATGTGCTCTGCCCAGCTTCTGAAAGCTGAGCCATGCTGTAACCAGGAGCGTAAAATTTCTTCCGTTGGAATAGCGTGCCTGGTTTGGACTTTTAGCTGGGAAACAGTGGCAATACTGGGACTGGGATGCTGGTGAAGGGGTTCGTGACTTACTGATGTTAAATGCCTGTAAGCACATAAGCACTCCTGAGAGTTCCCTTCTGCTGTGTACTTTGAGTCCTACTCAGTCACAGCGTGCCTAGGAAATTAGGTCCTTAAGACCTTACTGGCAAAAACTCTCCACCTGATTTCTGGATGGACTTAGAGAAGAAGTAGCTGACAGAATTCAGCCCACCCAGAGCAGCAGGGCTGCTGGGCACAAAAAGGCACCAGACCTTTTGGCACCTAAAGAAGCTTTCACCAGAAACCGTAGGCACTTACAGCATCTGACGTAGCTGAGGAGGGGAGGCAGAGCTTTCCTGGGTTGCTCTTAGGAGCACAGGCGCCAGCAGTCTGCATAAGTTGCACTTCGGTGCGTGAGTGCTATTTTGGATCTCTCCCAGAGACCTTGCACTGGCATGCTCTCAGTGGGGAGTCAGCGCGAAAGCTCAGCAGGGACTGGGGATGCTAAGTGCCTGGTTTGCTGCGTCAAGAATGACCTTCTCAGAATGGGTGGCTTCTTCCTAGGTATGAGCTGTGGAAGTCAGCTCAGGCATCCAAATGCAAGGTCAGGCTGTGCTCAGGTCTCTGTCTAGCAGGAGGGCATGCTATCCCATGGCCAGCGATACATGGAAACCAGCATTTTTCAAGAGAATGACTATGTGAGGATTCAATAGCAGTGGGCCATCGCAAAAGCCCTCAGGCAGTAAACAAGTTAACCAAACCAAAACCTTGACAAGGAGGGATGTTTCAAAGAAGGCGCTGGAAGCTTTGTTGGAAGACTTGCCAAATCCTACTGCAGCACTCTGTGGGCAGCCAGTCATGCTACTGCAGCTTAGAAGGTTCTCACCCATCATTTGACCCATTGGAAAAGGCCATGTGCGTGAGATGGTGAATAGCACTTTCACCGACTTACTTTTGGCATGCTCGTCTGTGCTGCCTTATCAGCTTTCTCAGTGGTTTCCTTTAGATACTGTGTAGTATTCAGGGAGCTGAGGAAGCCCAGTGGGACATTTCAGACAAGAGACGCATACTCTTTTTTCATCTTTTTCATAGCGAGGATATGGATTTTTAATTGCTTCTTCTGTGATTCGCTAGCAGGCTGCCTCTTCTGCAAATGACACTTGTGTTTTCATTATTCTCTCTTGGTTGCTTGGCAGTCCTATGATGGTCAGTGGATTGGGGAGGCTTTCTCAGTGCTAAAGAATCTGTTGCAGAAGTCAGGGCATGGCTAGAGAAAATCTTTTATAAAGAGGTTTTATTAACCCTCTAACGAATGAAGCCAGAGGTCATTATCTCTGGCCTTGTGTTGGTTTCACCTGGAGCCCCGTGGACTCAGCATTTCTGAAGTGCCATTGTTAGGGTATGATTTTTCAGTATCTGGCCTCTGATTTAGAGTGGCGTTAGTTTTAGGTGGTCAACTTCACACGACTTGTGATCTGATCTAGCATCTGTCATTGTTGCTGACTTCAGCAATCTGCCATTTGGCCAGAGACTCCAGTGATTATCTCAAAGTGCTGGCTCTAGCATATATGAGATGGAGATGGAGAGAGAGAATGCTGTAAATACACAGAGCACACAAAGAAGTGTGGAAAGATATGGAAGAGTGAAGAGAGAAACTGCTTGAGAAGTGAATGTCCAGCTTAAGGGAACTGGGAAGGAATGAGAGCAGATATGTAGGCAGACTTGTGCAGGAGCTTATTGGTGAGGATAAGAAGCTCCAGCCTATGGCAGAAGCTAAGAGGAGATGTATCTGGGGAGCTGATTCATCAGAAACAAAGCTCAAGAGAAAGTCCCCTTTCAAATGACAGTGTGCATAATCAGAAATCACTAAACCAAAGTGACTTGAACAACACGACAGATAAACACTTACAGAAAACTCCCACTGCCTTCAGAGGAATCCAGGCCTAGCAGTCTCCAGACTTCACCCTTGCCAAAGAAGACTCTTTTCACCCTGTCTCCTATGAGGCCACTTCATGGTTTCTTGCTCAAGCTTCTCACAGAAGAGCAAAATAGTGCCCTCCTCATGCTGTGATGATAAGCCTGCAGTGCAGTTTGCTAGAGTTTATTTTAATTGGACTTTTTTACTTTTTTCCTGGCACTTTAAAGTTTACGAACGGAAAGGATCAGTCTGACTCAGAGACTGGGCTACTTCCAAACATTAATCTTAGCTGCCATATGTTAATGTAGTTTGGCTCTGCGGTATCCTATGGTGTAAAGTAAGATGTCTGTACCCTTTCATCTCTGGTGTCAGAGGCTACTAAAGGGAATATGTCAGAAACATGGGCAGATTGTGGTTGCCTGACGTGCAATCTGCAGGCATTTGATGAGATTCTATGAGTAAGAAGACCTAGAAAACATCCATATTCTGTTCTCATGAAATTCATATTTTATCATTCTGCAATATTGGTTGCCAATATGATAATGCTGAGGGCAATTCTTTGACCTGTGCAGACTCTGAAATCTATATACAGGTTTTAGTTATCACAGTATTGAGCCCAAGGTAATAACCCTTGGCTTATTATGTTGGGTTCAGTGGTACAGTGTTTATTATTTAGTGGTACAGTATTCCTTTTTGGTTGGCTTCATAGTGTGGGTTTAACAAACACATAAACAAAGATGACTGTCCTGTTCATCATGATTTTTCCAGCACTGAAACATGAGTCTCTCATCATTTGTGTTTCACTTTCTTCCATTCTCTCTCCTAAATGTTTCCATTCTACGGTAACTATTTTCAAATTTTATCCAGTATTTGAGGGTGTACACTCAAAGTATTTGGTGTTTCCCTGCTCCTTGCTCATCTTCTTACTCATGCACTCTCTTCCCTGAAATCATCATGGGAACAACCCTATGCAAAAAAAAGAGAGAAGTTTCCAATTCTACTTATTTCAATGGAATTTCCCTGCTGCCCTTTTTCCATATCAGTGGATGTTTTTTGCTAGCGACAGTAGTGTGAAAAGCGTCAGGAAGATGAAAACTTTATTACAAGGGCATTCGCAAAGGCTAACATTAGCCTAATGAAACTAATTTTCCTAGATTCCCTCTCAAGCCTAAGTGCAGGGAAAGGTTTCCTCCAGAGGCAATTCAGAGCAGTAACCTCATTCCAAGGAGAGCATAGGGTATCCAGAGAGATTAACTCCTTAAGCCTAAAACTTAAAAGCTTAAAAAGATTGAAATCCGTTCTTATCTTCAGGGGAGTTACAGCAGACATATAGCTAGTCCCGCTGTTGTAGATGTGTTGGCCTTTTGTGCTGACATGGAGAAAGATGTTGTCGACTGGGTAACCACTGGTTTATTGTACAGGACAACATCACTCAATTCTCTTCCCAGCTCTGCAGCCAATTTTCTAAGCAGTTCTGAGCAGGGAACCCTCTGGCCTTAGTTTTCTGCGTGGGAAATTATGTCAGTCATTATGTTAATTAATATATAAGACTTTTCTCCAGGAAGACAAAGATTTGATGGACAACTGATGGACATCAACTATAGCTAGCAAAAGCTTAAAGTTGAGATGTTGGCTTGTGAAAATGTGGGTTAACAATTAATGAATAGATCCCTTCCACCGTATGAAAAGCTAGACACATGACTCTCCCACACTGCAGGGAAATTTTATGTGCACATTTTACATTTTTCTATTTCCCCACTGCAAGCACTGAAACACCAGGCCGACGTTTGTAAGCATATGACTGACGAATGGTATAGTACGTTCACTTGCCGTCTGGAGACTCGTCAGAGTGACAAGTTGGAGCCGTAGAAGATAGAGATGACTCATGATTGGAGCTTTATGTAAATGAGGAACCTCTTCTGTTGCGTCCTGTTGTACCAATGAGGCCATGTAAAGTTCACGTAAGTGAGATTGCGTTCCCATGTCCCCTCTGTCTTTGAGGCAGGGCGAGGAAATGGGGTAAGATAGGTGTTGTTCCCCCAGAGAAGGCAATAGGTCAAAACAGATAGTGAATCTGAATGTGAACCCCCTGGAACTGAAGATTTCTTCCCAGCAGCAATGCCTGGAGAAAGTTTGCTGTTGCCTTTTGCTGTCAATTGCGAAAGTGATTGAGCCTCTTGCCACTGACAGTAAATTCTGAGGGGGAGCCAGATAAGGGGGAAGTAGTGAATTTCAGTGAAGCGTTCTCTCCCTGGGAGTCAATCAGTTTTAGTAAGATTTATGGGTCATCAGTGACATAGCTAATAAACTCATCTAGCTTATCCAAAGCATGAGAAAAAGTCCTGCTGCTAAGTGGCCTAACTCTACACGCCCTCTCCTAACAGCCTCGTGTAGGCAGCATGTCCTAGGCAAGAGCAATGAGGAGTAGCGAAAGCGTGAAAAAGAGTGCAGTTGAATTGTGTCTATCCAAAGCTACAGATAATATTATTCCAGGTAAAGGGCCAAATTCTCTGACTCACTCACACAAAAATCATGCTGAAGTTTACTGAAGACAATGGAATTAATTAATCTAGTGTAAAACTAATATGAGAGAGAAGAATGCCAACCTCCAAAATGCTGACCTCCTTAGCTGTCTTATTTCTAGGGTGCTGTGACTCATATATGTGTATATTGCTAGCAGATATAGCATAGTGTGACTACTGCAGATGACTGCAGAGGTCCAAAAGGTATGAAAAAGTCTACAAACTAGAAAAGATTTGTCTTGCATTAGATATGTTGTTTAAAGTCAGACAGAAAAGATGATTGACTCCAGTGGGAGTTTTGCTAGACAAAAGACTTAGGAGCTGAAATGAGAGATGAAAAAAAAAAATCTGCCTTGCTAGCCCAGAGCTCACAGAAGAGAGACTCCCTTTATTTACTCTATGTAATTCTGTTCAGACAGATGCAAGTAACTTTCCTCAAATCATTTCAGAGCCCGTATCGCTTTTTCTCAGTATTCAGCATGTTTCTTCTTATATATGATTGCATTCATCTGTAGATATTATCTGACTGAAGCACTATACGAAATTTTTCTCATCCATTACAGTCATCCTAATTTGATAATTCTCAGTACATTTAGTTTATTTACCTTTGTCTCATTTTTTCCTTTTCTAATTGATTCAGACATCTATCTGTGGCAACCAGTCATAGAATTGTAGAATGGTTTGGGTTGGAAGGGACCTTAAAGCTCATCTGGTTCCAACCCCCCTGCCATGGGCAGGGACACCTTCCA
>JAVJGG010000043.1:10262737-10274202 GCA_035590195.1 Aviceda cuculoides | reverse complement strand
CCTTCCCTTCCCTTCCCTTCCCTTCCCTTCCCTTCCCTTCCCTTCCCTTCCCTTCCCTTCCCTTCCCTTCCCTTCTTTTCCCATGGCTAAACCCATGCTGAGAAAACAAAGCAGAAACGTATTTTACCATTGGAAAGGCAATATACTGACAAGAAAAGAAAAGTGTGTAAAAGGAAATCAAGCCCATCTATTCAGTGAGGTTTCCCTCTGTGACAGTAAATACTGAAGCTTTCTTAAAGAAGGAACATTGTTGGCTGGGATGATTTTCCTTCCATTGCCACCCCAGGGGGAAGTCAGCAGTTAGGAAACTCAGAGCAGCTACTGTTGTCCCAGACGTGCCCACTTTGCATTTCTACAGAGAGAAGGGGTTGCGATCAAACCCCAAATCATGCATTACTGCTGTTCATAGCTTAGGGGGCTGCAGTGTTGCTTGGGCTTTTCCATCTCCATTGCCTGTAGATTCAGGCACCTCAATTCCACATACTAGTGGGTCATTCAGCACAGAGGTATGAGGGGGAGAGAGGAGGGCCAGGAGTGGACCTGGAGTCCACCCGGAGTCCACCTCCACTTGCTTTGCAGACCGTGAACACGTTTCTTCAGTAAGCTGCATGCCTTCAATAGCAGAGCTAAGCCAGCAGTGAGGAACGTGCATAGGACCTTCAAATAGGTGCAGTCGAGGCAACATTTCTCTGCTTGTACTTCTCACATTATTATTGTAGCTCACGGTGCCTCCACCATCCACCCCTGAGCCATACTTCTTGCCATACCATGCATTAGGTTCAGAGAAGACAGGTGCCACCTTTACCCTAAAAAGGAGAAGACAGACTTGGTTTCAAGGTCTGAACTGAAGCTGCAAAACCCTAAGTGACAATGAGAACCTTTGAACCTTTCCCTGTGGAATGACATTTTTCTCTCCCTGTGCTCTGGACAGAGCTGGAGACCGCTGGCTGACCATCAGGGCTTTCAACATAAAATGTGTTATGACGGGTAATGCTAGATCTGCTTTTCTTAAGTCCCAAATGCCTCCAAGGCTGGTGTATTTCTGGGTAGATGACCATGTGCCTCGTAAGCAATGCCAGTAGAAATCAGAACCGCTCTTCTCCACTTCGAGTTACAGAGGCGAGGATCTGTTCACATAGTTGCCTGCTCTCCTTCTCACTGAGACAGACTCCTGCCTGGTGTAAATCAACATTTTTCCATTGATGGTAATCCACTATTCCCAAATAGATTTACCAGGAAGACTGCAAGCACTCCACTCCCAACATTCCCCAGGTGCACTGCTTGGCATGGTACATGCTGCTGGGGAAATGGTTCTGTGGTCCCCACAGTCCCCTGGTGGCTTTGTACAGTACTCTGATGGACTCCAGGGGAGCTGCACACATTTACACTGGGCAAGAGACTGACCCACAGCAGTAATTCAGATATTTTGTCGCTGACACTTTATAAACAAAAGCCATTAGTTTCAGCATAATGTGCCATCCTTCAATTTCTAAGTAAAAGATACATCACAAAGTCCTCAGGGGGAGAGGTTGTGAGTAATAGCAATGGCACAGAGCCTGCAACCCAACCAGCATGCCAAACAATATTCCAAGAAAATATTTCTAAGTTACAGAAATTGCGTAAGAATGATTATTATTTTTAAAGTACAGAAAACAAAGTCCAGTTTCTAAAAAAGCAAACACGTATTTTTAGCCTTGCTGGTCTCTTGATCTTACACTAATGGGAACCATCTGTGCTGGGACTGGCTGACGTTCCTGGTAAATAACCTTTCGCTGCAATGTTCCAGATGTTTCAAAGGCTTCTTTGCAAAGGAGCGTTTGTCTCCCTGCCTGTCACTCTCCCTTTCTGCCTTTCCTGTCCATGTTTACTTCAGGAATATACATTCTTTTATTAAAAAGCTTTCGTTAAAAATAGCTTGTCAGGATTTTGGCTAATCTTCATTAGGATTCTTGCTTGCTAGTGGAGAATGAAAGCTTTCATTCCTTAGGGCTGAGAGACTAAATTGGAGACTTGAGAAGGAAGCTAAAAAATTTAGACTAAAAAACACACCAAAAAATGAGTTGGAGATGGATTTCTACCTCATTTTGATGCCTCTGAGGATTCCAGCTATTGAACAGACACATTTCTTTTGGTATTGAGAGTTCTTAATGTGACAACCCTGCATGGAATATACAGATGTACTTTATAGGAACAAGATACTTCACTACAAACCTTTGCAACTCATTATGTAAAAGAGTTTTGTGGTTTGCTTTGCTGTCTCTGCTGTGCTATATCCTAGAGCTGACTGCCTTTCCTATGTGAAGGAAAACACCCCTGGATACATGGGTCACTTTTTTGTCCCAGCTGAGCTAAGCTGGAATGGCGGAAGGAAAATAAGGGGATTTAAAATCCATCCTTTAACCTTTCTGTTATCTCCACCTAGAGTCTGCTTGAAATCTGATGGGTTACAGCTTCATTAACGCTGTAACTTGGGCTCAGGTACAATTAGATAAGAGAAGTCATGCTTCCAGTGTCAAACCTCCTACTCAGGTCTCCAGCACGATGTCTGTATCACCAGCTAACGGTATGCTACTCAGGAGTAATGAGCACTTTGACGTGTACTCTCCAGTGGGTAATTCCTTTGCTTCAAAAACTTCATGTCACTGCTGAAGTGTAAAAGCTCTAGAAGGTAAAGGAGAGTCTGCCTTTTGGTTTCGGAAGGATTTGGGGTTGTGAGGCTCTGCAGTGCTCTGCTGTGGCTAGGGCATTGCGGTTGCAATTGCAGCAAACTCCAATTCTCTGAGGGTTCTGCAGACTGGGACATGCAGTAGAGCTGAGCGGGTACAGGGTTTTTAGAAGCTGTCCCTTTGTTCTTTTGTCACCCGTTATCAATTTTGTTTCATAACAAAGGCTTCCTGAGCTTGGGGGTTTTGTGTGTGTTAATACTGGTAATATGATTTAAATATTCTGATGATTCATTTTCAGTCCAGAGAGCTGAATCAGCCATGTAGAACATAACTTGCTTCTCCCAAACCGCTACCTTTTCCATCCTTTCTCGTCATTTCTATAACAGGATGATTCATGGTCCTCTTGTATTTACCATTTGAGAATGTGCACGATTCCTTTAGCTAATTTCATTTCTTGTTCCTCTTTTTCAAGAAAAAAAAAAAGGCACTAAGGAAAGCAAAGTGATTGCTGATTGATGTGACATATCCCACCGGTGGACCTGGCATGTGAACCAAACCTGAACCAGACAGCAATGAAAAAGAGAGGAAAAAATACCTTGAATTATTAAATTGATCAGAGCCCAAACTGTGAAATTCATCCCCTGGCTCACATTTCACGTTTTTGAAATTCTGAGTGTTCAAGTAGGGGCTGTGTTCAAGTATAACGATCTTATTTTTGCTTGTTTAAAAGAAGTCCCTTCTTTTATTTAGTTATTAAATTCTAATTTGTTTTCTCTGAAGCCTGATTATGGTTGTGACTGGCTCAGCCAATTAACTGGGGGGTAGGGTTAATTATTGATTTACCCGATTACATGCGAGAGCTGTCTGATCTCAGAGATGGCCATAAGATATATAAGAACATAAAGAAATCTTCATGGCAGGCCATGGGAAAACATCTGGACTCTTGCCCCCACTTTCCATCTGAAACGCTGTGCTTCTCAGCGTAACCTTGCGGTAATCAGGTCAGTTTTAAAATCAGAGAGCATCTCGGTCTTCCCCCTGTTGCTGCCAGTGCAGCCCCTCACCGGACCCGGGGGTGCCCGCCTGCTGCCCCGGGTCGGGGCTCGGCAGGGTCCCCGTCCACGCGAAGCTGTGACCAAGGTGGGGCTGTCTGGCTGCTCGTGCCATCCAGGAGCTGCCACCTTCTAAGGAGAGTATCCCCCAGTTTTCAACCCCTTCCATTTTAGGGCTTCCCTCAGCCTGCTGCTTTAATGGGATGCCTTCTCCCTTTATTGGGAAGGACTTTTTTACACCACAGCAGCTGTAAAAAAATACTCTCTAAGAAGTGTATTCATGCGAGCGTCCCTTCGGCTGGGCCTCTATCTAAACAGAGCTCAGCATTTTGTGCGGCGGCCGAGGTGAAATCACAGCTTGCGATGGGCTCCAAGAGCCGCAGGGCGTCTGGCCACGCGTGTGGCCACCCCCGGCAGAAACATCCCATGTTTGGGCAAATTCGTTTGAGCCAATGCTGCTGTATGACTTCACTCCTCATTCATCCCCATCAAGAAACAGTTTGTCCAACGCTTCGGAGGACAGCACGAACGCTTGCTAGACTCACCTGAAAGTTTCACAGCAAGGCGATGAGATCAGCTCAACGCTGAATTTTATTGAGTCAAATGGGGCATGAGCAACGAGAGCAAGTCACGGGTGGCCGTGACAAGGCATTTCATGGGCAAAGGAGTGGGTCGTTAGATCCCTTTCCTGGATATTGTCCCCTGTCCCGCTCAAGGTGACGTTCAGAGGACACTACACTGTGAGTCACTCTGCCCCGTAAGGTCTCATATACTTCTGAAAACAACACAGTGGGCCAAAGTTTGGCTTTTTCCACAGCCTAAAGGTTTTCGTATTCAAAACAGTCAAGTGTTATTCTCTCCTATGACTAATACTGTGTTTTCACTAACCACTATTACACACAAACATCACCTCACTCTATCACATGAGAGAATCATGTCATATTGCAAATATTTTAACAAACTGCATAGCAGAAAATGAATAAGCAGTTCTGTATTTACTGATATGGGGGTATTTTTTAACAGTTACAAGTGAAATACAGAGATTGGCTATAAACACCTTGGAAGCTCATACTAAGAAAGCACAGAAAAAGATGCATGAATAACAAAGGGACTCAGATGGAGCATGCACAATGCAATATCCACTGGAATTTCTTTGCGCTTTGCTTCCCCTACAAGTTTCTTTATTTTATTACATCCTCTTATGAAGTGTCACTCTTGGGTCTCCACACTGAGTTACTCCATAGTCCAAGAATGTGGGAATCGTGGCTTTTGATAACAGAAACCTCACATTATTTCAGTTTACAATTGCTTTTGCTGTTACATTCTCCCTTCTGTCCCCTCAGCAAATAACCCCTTTCAATGCCATTAGACGGTGGGACTCATTTAGACCTGGCGGATGGTAAGAATGGTGCAGATGAGCAGCATGAGTACAGCAGGAGAGCCTGCCTTCTGGGTCCTTAATTCCTGCACTTAGCACGGGACTTCAGGAGGAGGCAGAAGTACGTCTCTGTCATCTCTGCAGCTTTCAGTCCTGAGAGTCCTAGAGAAGTCCAAGCTGCCTACATCCACCCAAAGTTATTCTTGAGCTGGGAGCAATCAGTATGTGTGGGGACTCTGAGCACAAAATTCTTTCCCACAGTAGCTGGTTGCACTGGCTTTACAGACCCTCGCACCTACAAGCTGGTGGGAAGGGATGTAGCTATAGATAAAGGAGAACAGGTTTGTGCTGCCTCCAGGACAGGTAACAAGATGTCAGATTCCAGCTGTATCCCTTCCAGCTCTGCTCCATCCTAATAGGCATAAGCCAGAGTAATTCCAGGCTCAAAATGAGCCCCTCTGCCCTTCTATTGGTTACTGTGTGCCATGTACATTTATGAAGCCTTCATCTGCCTTTAAAGACAAGGAGAACAGAAGAACAACCTACAAATGGCAGTGCCTCAGCAGCTCTTATCTCAATCTTTATGAGAGCGGATGGTTCTGGGAATATGAAGCTCATACACAATCACTGCGCCCACAAAACACTGGCATCACATGACTAGCAATAAACCCAGTTCTCATGTTTCTGGATAGGAGAGCACGCCTCTCCCTCCTTCTTGGTGCAAGGTACGTCATTTGTTTTCTATTCAAGTTCACCCTCCTCCCACGGAAGCCTTGCCTTACCATACTAGCCATTAGAGGATGTTATTGAGAAAATACACATTCGAGCAGTAGGAAGACTAATTTCCCATAAGTATATTTTATTTTATATCTAATACCTTTCATCTTGAAATATGAGAACTTTACAAATACAGTGATTTTATTGAATAAATACCCTTATGCCTAGTGCATGGCATGATTCATAGCAGATTAATAGAGGCAATTAAAGGTAAGATTAAATTGCCTAAACCATTTGCCCTACTAAGCTGATCCCAGTGCTGTGAACTGTATCAGTGCCACTAATTCCCAGAGATTTTCCATTGGAGGCAGGTATTTAATGATTTTGAATATCAAATCCATGGTATCCCAGACTGGCTGTCTAATGCCTGTAATCATGTTAAAACGCAGCACTAAGCAACTTGCCCGAGGCAGCTCGGTGAGTCACTGGAAGAGAAAGCAGAACTCCTGACTTGCATTAGCTGCTCAAGCAGACATGGAGCCACTTGCAAAATTATGACGGGGGACTGTCCGTGCCGCAGACTTCGCAAGTGTCTTGCATTTCAGGCCATGAGATGTCGTGTGTCGGGCCCTGTGACAGGCACACACGTGTGTATGGGGTCATACGGTGCCAGGCGTGCTGCCTGGGTGCCTTGGGTGGTGTAACCCAGCGGCAGACGCAGAGCTGAAGGCAAGCCCCCAGCTGCAGCGCGGGGCTGGCTCTGGGGGCTGTGACCTTTTGGAGCTGGCAGCACATGGCGTGCTGCCCGCGGCATCGCGAAGCGATGGGGAGCTCATGGCCCTGCATTAAACATACAGCAGAGAAAGGCTCGTGGTGAGGAGCCTGGAGTCCAGGGAGTGAAAGGCACCCACCGCTGCCGGCACCCACCGTCCCCCACCTCTGCTCAGAGCCCCGGGAGCCGGAGGCAGCGAGCAGCCTGGGGCGAGCAGTGAGCTGAGAATTCCTTAGGCAGGGCTGGGAGAAAGGGGCTTTCCTCATTCCTCAGTGTACCTCTGTACCCAGGATGTGTCCTCAGTCGAAATACCCGAGCCACTCCGCCAGCTATTTTCCACTCAGCAAGAAATAGTTACACACTGGATGTGGCACGCAGAAATAAGGCCGTACCAGGTTTTCCAGCCTGTCTCTCTGGGAGTGAGACCCCAGCCCAGGGCTGGTTTTCATGCTGTTGGGACTGAACCTTCTGCCTCCCCATTAGCCCACCTCATCAACTCCAACATGAAGAATCTGAGGCAGTCTGTGCTCAGCCAAACCCTGGCAAAAGGGTTAAATCTGAGGATTTAAATGCATAAAAAGTAATGTTTTCATTGTAATATGAGTCATCAGTAATTCTATATTGTTTATGTTCTGTTTATTGTAACCTTTCATTGCTGAATCCTTTTCTTTGTCTACTTTCTTTCTTTTTTCTTTTTTATTTTCTTTTTCTTTTTTCCTTCCTTCCTTCCCTCCTTCTTTCCTTCTTTCCTTCTTTTTCTTTCTCTCTCTCCCCCCCCATCTTTCCTTTCTTTTTCTTTCTGTTTCTTGTGAATCTGTGTCTCTGTAAAACCTGTCCAAATATTTACAAAAGGAAATGCTGGGTTGTGAAACTGAATTCGGAGAAAATGTTACACATGCTGAAGAAATGCATCCAGCACCATTTCCAGATGTTCCCACATGCATTTTTGTTCTGTGTCTCAAGCGTTGAGGCTTGATCCTTCATATCTTTATTCAGACGAAACTTGCACTGAGGGCAGTGAGACCCAGGCTTAGGTCAGGTCCAATGGTGCTGTAATTCTAGCTTCGCTGGAACGGTTCAGGACAGATTTTGGCCATGAATGACTAATTAAAAAGCCTGAATAACCAGTATGACTGGGGAACCGGTTTGTGCAATGGGCCAGTTCCAGGCCAGTGGTTATCTACACTTGTCACCAAGTTGCTAACAAATTGGCATCAGTGTCACTCAATGCAGAAGCTGTCTGCAGCCCTCTATCACCCTCTGAGATAAATACCAACCAGGTTGCACTGGGAGACCCACAGCCTCAGGAGAAAGCCAGACAGGTCTCTGGTCCCGCTGAGACAAAGACAACACGCTCAGCTGCGACATGATCAAATTCCTATGAAGTAATTTTCCCAAGAAGTCCCTAATGCCGTGGGTGAGGGCTCACACTCATGAGGCTCTCATGTTGTTATGAACTTGTACGTATTTTGGCAGAGCAACGTGGGAACTCTTAAAGCCCAGGGGAAAAAGGGGGCCAAATGCCGGCAGTGAGTCCCCTCTGCTCAAATCAAAGCATCACCTCCCACCCCCACACTTCATGCTCTTTTTTCTATTATTACCCTTACAATGACATTGTGGCTCAAGTGCAAACACGGATTGTTTTGGAGGAAGGGGTTAATTTTGTATTTCCTGGCTTTTGTTAAGACAGGAAATCTAACCCTTAAGAAAGTCATTCAGGTCAGAGTGAGCATCTAAAAGCCATTTCAGCCCTGTTTTGTATTTTCCTTTCTTTCATTCTTATGGCAGGTTTATTTAAGAAAAGAAAACAAAAATAGAGTAAAGCAAGGAAATAGCTAGTCCAGGATTGTATGTGATTAAGTACACACTGCCACATGTGATGAATTTTTTTCTTCCTGATTTGCACTGGGTGTAAACAAGACCAGATTCAAAAGTCTCATAATTACATAAGTCCATTGAAGAGCAATTATCGTTGTTGCAGAGGCAAATTCCCTTTGTGCAAAGGCCTCATCTGGATGTCTTCCCTGCACTATCTCAGAGCAGCCAAGGTCCATGGTGTCTGGCCCATATTTAACATTTGTATGATGCTAGTTAACATCACAACTGGGAAGGTGGTTGTCACTGAGAGCACATTCTCACGTAGCGGTGCAGTTGTCAGACATGGCAATTTCCTTAAACTTGGCAAAAATTGAGGTTGCCAAACTGGAGGAAAAAAAATCTCAGTCTTTTAGCTTTGTTTTCCATGTGGGACACTGAGAAGAGTTCGGGGCAACAAGAGAAAAGACTGTCAGTGGCACAGGGATACCTGCATCTATGAGCCAGGGCTGGCCGTTCCCACTAACGAGGTGCTGGTGGCACAGCACCATTAAAAATACTGCTTTCCATTAAAGCGTTCGAGTGAAGCCTCTCAACCCGCACTCCTGCTCCTGGAATGCACAAGGCTTTGGGCTAGTTGGAGGAGCTCAACGTCCTGTTGAAGGATGTTCCCAGCCCCCAACCCCGCAGGGCTTCTCCCCTTAGGCTGAACAGAGGCCTTGTCTCTTCTGTGCTCCTGCCCAGTGGTGCCTTAAATCGCTCCTGCATCACACTCCAAAGGAGTAAAGTGAAGGGGTTCCTGGATATATATAGACTTACGGAAAGGTCAACGTCTGAGAATTCCATATCCAAAGGATGAAATTTTCTTTAGGAAAAGGTGACAAATAAAGTCCGGTCTTGTGGCCGTCTGCTATACCGGTTTCTGCTGCAAAAAGCTGACAAGCAATTGATCATGGATAATTCCTGCCATTCAGCTCCTTAGAAAAATCTGTGTAGGCTGGTGTTTGACAGATGACGTGCAAGGTCACCAGAGCCTGGCCATGGCATGGTGTCGCAGTGATACCACGTCTCGTGAGGAGTTGGCTCGGAGCGCATCAGAGGAGGACAGGCGGGTCCGCTGCTCCCTGCTCGCCTCCCATGCGCTTGAGGTACGGAGGGATGTGTGTCCCCGCCTGACCAGTGGGCCCCGTGATTCACACTCAGCGATCTGCTGTGGATGGCTGTGGGGTCCCAGTAACAGAGTGGGTGATGGTGTGGCTGAGCAGAGTCATTTCCCAGCACTGAAGCGTATGAGTGTTTATCTCACAATCTGTTTCCAACCCACTGTTGAAAGAACAACAATAAATAAATGGAATGAAAAGTGCAATCCCATGTTTATTTTTAAGGAATGTGTTGAAAAAACAGATTCACTTTGAGGCTGCAGGTCTGGCAAAAACCCCACTGCTCAGCAGAGCAGAGACAATCCTGTGATAAGTGGGTGAGCTGAAGCTGGCACTCGCCCGCCCGTACCTTTCCCCACGTCCCCTCCTCCTGGCCACCCATGGGAGCCCGGAAAGCCCTAGAGCTCTCGGCCAGATGGGTTTAGAAGAAGGTCTGAGCTAGTAAAAGACTGGGGGACACTGGTGGGGGAGAAGATGGAAAATTTAAGAAGGTGGGATGGTAGCAGTCCACGAGGCTGGTGGGGCAGGACGGTGGAGAGGAGCCCTGGTGTGAGGGGGTGGATGGAGAGGTGTCCTCCGAAAGGAGCAGCTGAAGAGGGGAAGTGAAAACACAAAACTGCTGAAAGGGGCGAGGAAGGAGCAGTGCAGCTGGGGCCGACAGTGTATGTGGGAAGAGGAATTGCTGGGAAAGGGCTGGGGGAAAAGGGCCGAAGTGGGAGGAGGTGCTGGGGGGGCAGCAGTGGCTGGGGGCAGAGAGTGGCTGGGAGCTGGTGGAGCCAGGGAGGCATCACAGGGCGGCAGGGGAAGTGGAAGCAATGCTGACTGGAAGCCCTGAGTAAGAAACACCCGAGCGTCTTGGTGGAAGGCGGTCGCCCACAGGGAAAAGAAAACTTTTGGGAAGCGCTGATGCACTACCAAGGGGGAAAAAAAGAGAGCTCCCACTATTCCACTGCCAGTTACTGGGCAGCCCCAGCTTCTGGGGGTGTTCTCAGTGGGGAAAATGAACTTTGCATGGGCTGCAGGTCTACTACATTTTTTTCCTTACACACAAAACATGATGGGAACGGCTCTCAAATATGTTTACATTATAAATATATACACAAATATATGTATACACATTAATATTTATGTGTAGGTATGTCTGTACATGTATCTGTGTCTATGCATGAATACAAATATATGTACGTGTATGCTCGTCTCTTTACAGGTATATTTTAGGAGAATAAGCATGCCTGCACCCAAGGCTCCACATCCCCCTGCACTGCTGCTCCAGCAGCTTCCTTCCCCAGCAATGCTCTGGTTTCTGTGGGCAAGGGGGGGAGCGTCCAGTGCTGGAGGGGGGACAGACAAGGGCTTCCCCAGCCTAGGGGACGGGGGACAGCCGGCGACGAGGTGGCCCAGCCCCACGGCCCCTGTGCCGGGAGGGGTGGGCACAGGGGTGGGGATGTGTGGTGGGGTGGATACGTGTGCATGAGGGGGTGCGTGTGTGCGTGTTTGTAGGTGTGTGTATGTCTGGGGGGGGTGTGTATGGGCATATATCTCTGTGTTTGTATGTGCACATAAATACATGTTTGTATATGTATGTATACGTGGATGTGCACATATGCGTGTGTATGCACATATATAGGTATGTTTCTGTGTGTATTTATATATGTATGTATATGTGTGTCTGTAGGCAAGCATGTGTGTGCACATATGTCGGCACCTGTGTTCGTGTGTATATATGTAAGTGTGTAGGCAAGCGCTTGTGTGTGCATAGAAGTGTGTCCATTTATGCGTGTGCATATATATGTATGTGCGCGCGCGCACAGTACGCGAGCGCATGTGAGTGTGTACATGCACGTGTGTGCGCGTATGCCTGTATGTAGGCACATGCGCGCGCGGACGGATGTGGAGGGGGGTGGG
>JAVJGG010000043.1:10237130-10261766 GCA_035590195.1 Aviceda cuculoides | reverse complement strand
AAGCGCTCACCCGGCGCCCCTCTCTTCCCTCTGCCCCCGCAGGAGGGTCCGCAGCCTTCTCGGCCGCCTGCTCCGAGCTCTGCACCAAGCCGGCCGCCCCCAGCGGCCTCACCCTGCCCCTGAGCGCCAGCAGCGCGCCCGGCAGCGCCGACTCGGGCTGCAGCTCCTGCGGCACCCCCCTCTACGACCAGGTGAGCGGGGACGGGCTGGGGGCGAGGGCTGGGGGGGGGGGGCAGGCGGCGTGCCGCTGGGCTGGGCTGTCTGCGCTCCGCCGAGCCGGGTTAACCGCTTCTCTGCCCTTTCTCCCTTAGGGTGGGCCGGTGGAGATCCTGCCGTTCCTCTACTTGGGCAGCGCTTACCATGCCTCCCGGAAAGACATGCTGGACGCTTTGGGGATCACGGCGTTAATCAACGTCTCGGCCAACTGCCCCAACCACTTTGAAGGGCACTACCAGTATAAGAGTATCCCCGTGGAGGACAACCACAAAGCAGATATCAGCTCCTGGTTTAACGAGGCCATTGATTTCATAGGTAAGCGAGTTTCTCCTTACAAGTCTGTTCTTTTTCTGGGGTAATGTACCCTGGGAAGTGATTTTTGGGCGTCATTTTCCCCAGTAAACCCTATACTTGAGATGGGGGAATTTCATTCTGTTGAGGAGGTATATGCAGGGAACGTTCCCATTAATTTTATTTTACTCGAAGGAGTAATCTTAGCTTTGCAAAGCTGTTCGGAATCTTGAATCAAGAGGCACTGGTCTTGCAGAAAAGAGCTAGTGAATTTAAGTGGATCAGTATTAAAGTAATCTGGCAAGACTGCTAAAGTGACCTGGAGGAGCTATTAGTATAATTGGAATTGGAGCCCAGAATGAAAACAGCTAGACTGCTGGTTCCCTCAGGACAAAGGCTCTCTTTGTCTCAGAAGCACGGGGTGCACCCATTAGGCAAAGGAAGGGATGGATTAAAGAAATGTAAAACAGCAGCCTGTGCTTTCCCACCTCTGGAAGCCGTGGGACTTGTTTGCTAACTGGATATTTTAACTTTTTCAGACTCTGTTAAAAATGATGGAGGAAGGGTATTTGTGCACTGCCAGGCTGGCATTTCCCGGTCGGCGACCATCTGCCTTGCCTATCTCATGAGGACCAACAGAGTCAAACTGGATGAAGCCTTTGAGTTTGTGAAGCAGAGAAGAAGCATCATCTCCCCGAACTTCAGCTTCATGGGGCAGCTGCTGCAGTTTGAGTCGCAGGTCCTTGCCCCCAACTGCTCAGCAGAAGCTGGTAGCCCTGCTATGTCAGTATTGGACAGAGGAGCATCGACCACCACCGTCTTTAACTTTCCAGTCTCCATCCCTGTTCATACCTCGTCCAGTGCTCTAAGCTATCTTCAGAGCCCCATCACCACTTCCCCGAGCTGCTGAAAACTGGGTGAAAATAGGGTCAGAACTTGGACTTACTGTCTCAGAAGTGCAATAACTACAGGCACAGTGTCATCAGTCACTTGTGTCTTTGTGGGGAACCATCCATGCATCCTAGAACAGTGTCATCAACGGAGAGGAGCTCACCTGCTGCCAGAGAACTAGGTGTTACTGACTTTTCTGCTGACTTTTAAAGCCCCCTGGATGTCTACACAGAGATCAAAGGACACTGTCTCTTCCTGAGCTGTTCCTCCTTGTCTTCTGTCTGTCCTAAGCCTGCTCCATGTTTAGTAGCATGCTCACCAGTATTCCCATTCCTGGACACTTTGAGCAACACTGATGCTGTCCCCTTTTATATGATAGTCCTATTTATTTATTTTTACATTAGTGCATTGGGGTTTTTGCCTTCACAAACCTAAAGTTTCATTTCTAGAGAAACAAAATACCTCAGTATTTTTTGGTACTGTAATCCTGTGTGTGTATATATGTCAGCTCTTCTTGTTTCCCAAGCACTGACGTGAAAGCACCAGGCGAGTGCTTTTTTTTGAGTTGCCAAGGGTTGTATGTTTGCTGATTTATTTATGATGTGAAATAATATATTTCTTCTTCTGAAGACATAGTTTTGTTACATGATTATAACTTTTTTATACAAACAGAATAAATTATGATATTTCTATTGAGGTGGATGATACATTCTTTAAAATCTTGCATTTTACAGTCGCAAAAATAATGTGGAAGCTCCCAGCTGAAGAGCTGTAAGAAGTCTGAATTGTCAACTGCTGACATCAGATCTTGACTGAACCAGATAGAAAAATGGGTTTAAACAACATAATTGACTAGAAACTACTGCTGCTTCTTAACCTGAGCTTTTCTTTGTCCCCGTTTAATTAGATGCAGTGGCAGAGAGCCAAGGCTGGCTTCTCAGCTGTAAGGTGGATTTGGCTGCAGTGATGGCCACAGTGCTGTAACAGTTTGAACCAGCTGAGACTGGGGCACAGGGCTACAGTAAAATGCAAATAGTCCCTCCTAGGAAGGAGGAAGAAGCTTCCTTATTGCTTGTTTACTTTTAATGCTTCAAAGGTTAAATCTAAAAATTAGCCTGTTGGTAACAGGTCTCCAATGGTTGCGAGTTTGTGCTAAGGTGTTTTCTTTTTCTGTTCCACCCACTTGATTTCTTTTTGCAACTCAAACTGCCTCTGATGCCTGGAGTGAAGTATTTGGCTTACTGGCCTATCTCTGTAAACAAACCAGGGCATAACAAGAGATCAGGTAAACCAACAAGTCACTTGTTTTCTTACCCAGACCCAAATAAATTCTTTTCCTTCTGCAGTTGGTCACTAGAGTGACTTTTATCTGGCATTTCAGTTGAGGCAATGGAAAGTTTTATGTTGTGTATCAAAAGCCAGGCAGGGAAGCTCTAACGGACCAGCACTCCTGGCAACTCATGGGCAGGAGCTGCAGGGTGAAAGTGCTGGGCAGCAAACAGTGCAGGGTTAATGCTGTGTGGTGTGACAGAACTGCACGTCTTTCTCCATGGGGGGTGTGGGGCAGGATGCGTATGGGGGGAGCAGCGTTGCTGTGACATACCCTTCCCAGGAGAAGCTGATGCAGAAGAGATGCAGCTGGAAACTTGCTTTCCTAGAGGCAGGGTGGTAATACTGGTAACAGGGATATGGATGCTGGGGGAGGACTAGGACATCGAGTGTCCTATATCCAGTCCAGAAGGGAGCCACCAGTCCTTGCATCTCTGATATTCAAGGAGTCAGATCCTACTTTTGCTCCATCAAAAAATTATTTTGCTTGGGCAGATACAGCAAGTTATGGCTCCTTGTGTAAAATCAAGGCACTTCAACAGTTACAGTCCTAAGCTTATAGGTGAGGGTTTTTTTCAGCGTAAAGCAGCTGTGCTCTTGTCACGTAACTGGAGAGAAGCAAGGCACCACAAACTTCTGCTGAAATCCTGCAAGTTACCTGGAGTATTAATGGTGCTAAAATCCAGGACTCTTCTCCTGGGAGAAGGTGCCCTTGAAGGACGGGATGATGCACTGCTGCATCTGAAATTCTTCCATGAGAGCTATCGCTCTGACGCAGTCCTGTCGTCAGCGCTACACGTCAGCCATCGCCAAGCTTCAACCTGGCACTGAGGGATAAAAAAAAACGGGAGCAGCTAAAAGGAGGAGAGATCCCTGGGCACTAAGAAATGATGTTAGAAACCCTTATTTTCCTAAAGTGTGTTTGAACCTCAAAGTGAATATTCCTCCCTAAAGTCTGTCCCGTGCTGCAAATCCTGCAAAACCCCTTTGTCCATGGAAAGTCCCTTGGCAGGTTGTGCTGCTCTGTGGGATTGCATCTACCACTGCTCTCCCTGTAAAGCATGCAAGGCTGTTTCTGAATATGTGAGCCTTTTTACACCTGCAGTAAGCAGTGGAACAAACTTTCACCTTCAGAGCAAAGCAGAGCTTGTTCAGTGGAAAAATACAACCTTGGCAGCCCTGGCCATGCAACTGATAAAAAAAATCTTGCCTGTTAATCACAATTCAAACAGAAATCCGCTCCCCGTCAGCCAGGGAAGCTTGTTTATGTGTTTCTTGGAACAATAAAACTCATTACCTGGCAGCCGATCAGCTTTTATAACCTAAGCAGGCACCTGACAGAGGGGCGCAAAAGAGAGCTGCTTCAGCACAAAGCCGGTTGCAGAAAAGCCAGCCAGCGGCAGCAGGGCTTTGGTCCCAGCGAGGCACCGACATGCACTTCCAGCTCTGTGGACCTGCGATGTCCTTTTCCAAGTCTTTATCATGACCCTTCTGCTGCCATCCATAGTCAGAGCCTCACGGTGCTCAGAGCGCACAGATTCCTGCAAACTCCGTGGACAGGATTGCACACAGATCCCAAACTGCTCCCGGTCCAAACAAGGGGAGGGCATGAGGGGATGAAGAACAGCAAAAAGTAAAAGAGGTCAGAGTGAGACCTGCAAACGTCACCTCAGTGCCACAGTTTTGGGGAGACAGATGGGCTCAGCTGGGGGGTTCGCTGAGAGCAGAGGAGGAGGAGGGGGATAGCCGGTGAGGGGGCGGACAGAGGAAGAGGTATGAGCTGGGCAAGGTGGCACGAGGGGCCGACATGGGCAGTGGCAGAGCCCGAGCGTGGTGGAGCCGGAGGATACCTTGATGACACAGCCAAACTGAACTTTGCCCTCTGTGGACGTGTTAGGGAGGCATTTTCCCTTCTCGCCCCTGGTTTATTCTCCCTGTTTTGCCGTTTTGTTTGTTTGGGATATCAAGGTACACAGTTCACCCTGGTTTACAGCTTTGAACTCCCATTTCCCTTGGCTCCCACATGAGCCACTGTCCCCCTGCGCTAGCAGGGCTTGGCCAAGACCCTGCCCCTTGTATCTGATCCAAGACGCCTAGAAACGCAGGATGCAGCAGGCGTGCATCGGGCTTTCAGCTTATATAAACCTGATGTTCTACAGTTGCATACATCCCCATGGAAACCACAAGGAGTTTCCCCTTGGTGAGGACGGCAGTAACATCACTTCCTGCTGCTGACAAACCAATTTGTCACGAAGTGATAAAAAGGCATGTTTTGTGTTTGCAGGAACTGGCTCCGGGCTTTGTTCCTCCCAAGCCAGAGGCTGCTCTCCCGCCCTGAAGGCAAACAATGGTCATTGTGCACTGCACAGAGCAGGGATGGAGATGTGTACAAGCCCTTTGGGCCCCCAAAATGCCAGAGCATGGGCCACTGACACCCCAAAGGTTACAGAACATATAGAGAAAATGCAAGTTATGGCAGCGTGTAACCCAACGAACGCAGCACGTGGGGCTCCATACGGCACCCACGGACGGGTCAACCCACCACACCAACCCACGCAGGGACACAGCACATGAGCTGCGTGTAATACCCCCAGCAAGATGCGATACCCAGGGGATACAGTATACCCAGTTATCACATGACAAACAGACACAGAGCTCTAGATTAGACGTGTCTCGGGTAATCCCCTTGTCTCAAAGCTTTTGCCTTTCTTTTGTAATCAGCACTTCGAAAGGTGCTGGGTGTACTCAAGCTTAGGGACTATCCTGCATTAGTCACCCCTAGTATCAGACTAGCAGGGCCACAAGGATGTGTTATGCCATTACGTTGAAAAAAAGAACATTACATCCACATCATACACAGGCAAATCTAGTTTGCCCGGTTACCACCTGGGTTTTTTCCACTGTCTGGCTCCAGGGCGGCAGAAAGGGCACTGAAAGTCATTTGGAAATGGTGTTTAAGTGCAGCCCCGGAGAGCCCGCTCCCCAGAGTCACAGCACGACGGGCAAGAAAAGGTTGTGGTGTGTGACTGTCTAGTGTAGTTAAGAGTCACTACGCCTCAAACTTCATCTAAACCCGTTTCTTATCCTTTCCCTTGTCCAGTGACGACGTCCATGACAGACACCTACACGCAGTGTAGCCAGGGAGACTCCACCCAGGGCTTTGGCATCCCCAAATCTGCTTTGATCCAAGGCTGTAGGGAGGTTGGGAAAACAGCTATAACCCAGGCTCAAACCCACTCACGTTGAAAGAACAAATTAGCCCTGAGGTTTGTGCTTCGTGTGGCCTTCGCGCTACGTGCTATTTACTATGATGCAGAGCCAGAAGCCATGGCTGATGGGGGGCTGGCAGCCCAGCACAGAGGCACGGCCAAGGCACCCAGCCAGGTGGGTCCCATCAGCACCCATCAAGGTCATGAAAGTTTAAGTGGGACCAAGATATTAAAGGAGGCCTGGTGGGAGAGACCTGAGAGCTTGGGGAGAAGTAGGAGTTGCCGATTTAATTGGTGTTGCTGTGAGGATTTCAGCCTGGCTAGCTGACCCCACTGGGGACCTGGCCCGGGGTCTGGCTCAGCTCTGTGTGTCTTACTCTTGCTTGGGCTGTGGCCGTGTAACACTGGGGGCAACCTCCGAGGGATGAACCCAGGTGCCTGAGAAGAAGTAGCTGAGTTGCTCTGCTGCTGGGGTGGGTGAAGGATTCCTGGTTTTGAGAGCTATTGCCCGTTTCGGAAGTGTGGTTGTACAAACCTGTGCCTGTCTGGAGAGCGGTGCCAAGGTCCTATATGGACCTGATGCTTAGTCTGGCACAGAGCAGCTTGGCTCCATCATCATAAGACTAGTGGCCAAAAGGCAGGTTTGTTCTTTTTCCTTACGTGGTGTGGGACAGCCTGTTCTCCAGGTGAGGGTATTTTTGGTTCCCCCGCCCCGTCTCCCCTGGGAGTTTCCATTTCCAGGGTTTTCCAGCTGCCGCGTGTGGCTGCGCACCCCCCCTGCAGTGCCAGGCTGCACGTGCCCTCAGTGCTGAGCCTTGCCGGCACCCAGGGCACCACTGAGGGGCCGAGGGCCGGCTGAGGTCCGCAGGAGGCTGCTGGGCTGGGGGTTTCCTGAGCGGTGCTCTCAAGCTCTCGCATTTGCACGCGTTTCCTGCTAGACGCAGAAATGACTCGCTCTGGGCTTCCCCTCCGCGGGGCTGCCAGCCGGCAGGGGAGTGGGTGAGGCGAGACGCCCGGCGCAGCCCGTGGGCAGCTTCCAGCTCACCTGCCAGCTGGCGGTGGGTGGACGTGTCCTCCAGGCGGGCGCTCAGCAGGGATGTGCTGCTGGCTTGGAGTCTGGGGGGTTGGAGGTGCTCAGAAGGCTGGAAGAGAAGATGCTCGTGAACGTAGTCGGTGTACGGGAATGGGGATGAAGCACAGCTAGTAAGAGTTAGTATGTTAGTAACCCCGTTACATCTTGCCTAGGTCTTGTTTGGCATTCAGGCTGGGTGAGTCAGGGCTGTGGAAATGCTAATTTCACCCGCCAATTCGTTCCAAAATCCATATTGTATAGACCATGCTAGGGCTATCGTGAGTGCCACAGAAAATGCTTCATTTCTCCTAAAAGGGTTGTGTATGACACCAGTCCCTCTCATTTCAGTACCTTTTGGTTCCCAAACTATAGGCCATGTTTAAAAATAAACTCCCAGAGGACTCTAATATGACTTAGTTGCCTTCTAACTCGCTAACCAGTTGGCGACAAATTAGCAGGCTCTTGCTACGTGTTATTTTTTTTAAATTATAGTCTTTGTCTCAGAGACAAATATAGGTCCTACCTGAACTAAAACAATAAAGTTCAATGTCATTTTAATTTCTGATATAACTTAATTTTATTTGAAAGGGTTTTTTTTTTTTTTTTTATTCCCCAGCAATTGTGGTGGAGATGTCTAAAAATGGCTTTTTCAGGTGTTTTACATACTGGAAAGAGGTGGCTTCTTTTCAGTGTCCTCCCTAAATTCTTGTCAAAATATCATCTATAGTAAATTTGTTTCCACATCAGTATCTTCTTGTTCTTTCAAATCTTAAGGTTTTGTTAATTGGCAACTGGGTCATAGCACTATGTGGTTTTGATGGCAGGTTTTTCTAATTTCTGGAGGATATAAACTGCCAATGTTCATTAACGGTGTTTCCTGATACTCTGTGATACTTGCAGACCAACTAGCAACTTCTTTCCTTTCTTGTCTGCTGCAATGATGTCTTGATGATTGCAGATGTATATTTCAGGGGCTTTGGCACAATGAGTATTTTAAAAATTACATCTATGTGATTTTTTTTTCAATTCTGTATGCATGTACAATCCTTCTTACGTATAAAATATGCAACAGAAAGGTGCGAACTTTGCTGCTTTTCAGTGGTTTAAAGTGCTCAGTGGTTGTTGCCATTAGCCAGGCAATGGGGACGCCCTTGATATAAACAGGTGGCATAAACTGCGTAACCATGTCTGGTGGATCTTTCTTTTTTAATCGCCTAAGTGCTGGTTTAAATGTTACATTACAGGATGTTTTCTTGGTCTTTGTTGTTAAAACAAAGTCAGCAGTCCTACACGTGTTGGCTGTGATAGCATCAGGCGTGAACTCGGTCTGTGTCTGGGCACACGTGGCATTTCCCCTGCGTCGCTGGGCGCTGCTGCTGGGAGAGCAAAGCTCCCGGCTGATGGCCTGGGTGCCAGCCTGGATCTTCTGCAGCCTGGCGAGATCCTACAACCGTGTCTGGGCGATGGCCGCTTCTCCCACTCCCAGGTCTAGGTGGGTGACATCTGGCACCTTGCGGGAGGAGGTGACCTCTGGAAACACCTTTAGGCCTTGTTGGCAGCTGAGTGTGAGGAATCCAACTGCTCGAGACACACTAACACAAACTGCAGCATCTGCTGAGATAAGCACAGGTGGAGCGGGGTGGTTGAAGCTGGTCGAATGTTGAAACCCTGTCAGCTGCTGTAGGTTGGCTGGAACTGCTGTTCTGTCACTGGGATGCTTTGAGCCAAAGGATTTCTGGCTGCCCTGGGAGTTGTGTGAGGATGTAGCTGAACAGCACATTGCACAGTATTGAACAATAGTTCCCACCCTTTCCTACTGACTGGGAGGAACAGAAAGGAACAAAGTCATTTGCAAGGAGAAAAAAATCCTTTCCATCTTTTTCTTTTGCTCTTCCCACTCCCTTAGAAGAGTTTCCTCCCTCCTGGAGCCAGCAGACATCTCGGCCCTGAGCAACCCCAAATTTCAGCACCTTCCCTTGCTCCTCTTTATTCTTTAAACACTTGTCCATGGGTGCCGGTGAAGATGGTAATTTATAACTGCCTCTTGTTCTCCTGTTTACAGCTTCTCTTCCAGACTCGGGGGATGGCTGACGTCAGGGTGCTACATTTGGGCTTGTCGTACTTTTATCTGGCGTTAATGCCTTCCATGAGCAGCGGGAATGTGGACGGCAAGGCGAGCTGCCAGGGCGGCAAGGGGGCCTGGGGAGGGCAGACGGGGAGGCAGGCAGTGCTGAGTCGGGGCATAGCGTGATGCTGCCCACCCTGCTCTCCCTGCCAGGCACCAATTGGTTTGCTGGAGAGCACCATGGTCATTTATGGCCTTGTGTGGGGAGGGCCTGCCCACTGGCACCCCGTCCGTCTGTCCGGGCAGCTGGCAGAGCCGTACGTGGCACCACGAGCTACGCGATGAGCTATTTTTAAGATGCCTGGGCTGCATCCCAAGTATAGCGTGCTCTATTTCTGGTGCGAAATGATCTTCCTGGGTGGGGGATGCTGAGATTTTTTTTCATACGAAACACATGGGTTTGGGTTCAGAGGCAGTGAGAGAAAGAAACAGCTGGGCATGACTGGAAGAGAAGCGCAAAAAAAAAAAAGGTAGAGGGAGCTAGTGGCCACAAAGGTCTCATACAGAGGGACAGCTCTGTGCTCACTGCTGCTGTCAAATGCTCATTGCCAATGGTTTGCTCATGGATTGGGAATCAAAAAGGTCTGGGTTTGGTTTAGAGCTGGGGTTTATTGAGGACACTGGAGGGCTTTGCGTTTGTTTGAAATAGGCTGCTGGGGGATTTTGAGATTCCAAAACATTTAACAAGGCTGAAAGGGATGAACAGGGGTGCTAAATGCAGAGCTGTAAACTTGCTGGTTGCTTTCACCAATTTTGGACCCACCTCTCACTCCAGATGGACTAGATCTCAAGGACAGCAGAATGCCATTTGTTCACCAGGGCTTAAAAAAATTCCTAAAAAGTATTAACCAAAAGGAGTCTTTTGCTTACTAGATGTGTTGTAGTGATATCAAGAGGCCCTGAATAGAGCTGCAGGCTCCATTACAGCGGAGATGTCACATTCATGGGGTAGCAAAAGGCAAGCTCTGCTCCTGCCTCCAGGTGTTGGAGCAGATAGAGGAGGCCATCACCCATGCCCTGCCAGGCTGCTTACTGTAGGAACGTGTTTTACAGGTAGGAAGGGATGTGCAGGGCCATGGACTGATGCCCCATGGCTGTGGGTTTTGCCAGTGCAACCTCCATACGTACAACTAAAACTGGAGGTCCAAAGTGTTTTGTCTTCTCACACACGGGTGTGCTGGTGATGACACAGGCTTTTGAGAAGATAGAATAGGATGTAAAAGAGTTTTCTTTAAAGCTTAAGAAGAATTTACCATTCTTATTTTTTCAGCTACCTTCTAAGGACCCCCTCCTCAACAGCAAGTGGCACAAAAAATGCCATGACTGTGACACTAATCATGGGTGCTAATCAAAGTCCTCTTCTCTGAAACCTACTGCTCCATTACCTCCACTCACCTGTGCACCAGGAAGAGCTTTTCATCAATCATAAATTCAAAGTGGAAATATTTGATATTTCCAAAGCCTCGCACAAGACTGACAGCTTTTCCTTTGAGATGTTCTTTTGGAGGAATATTTAGGGTTTTTTGAGGCTGGATGAAAATTTTCCACTTTCTGATTTCCAGTCAGGGCTGATTTAATGCTATCTCTTTACAAAAAAAAGTTGGCTCCCCGGAATAGGACACAAAATACTTCCACCTACTACCAAAACACAGAAGAAAGGAGTGAGTAATAATATTCAGAATGAGAACTAGGTCTGTTTGCAGGTAGAGACAATCAGATCCAGCAGACTGGGCTTGAGGTGATGTTTCTCATCAACTTTTTCTGGTTACCAAGGGTAGCAGATGTGAAGATACAAACTGATTTCTAAGGCCAAAACAGACTAATTTGATTATGCAGTTGAAGTCCTGTGTAATGTAAGACAAACTTCTGTTTGAAAAAAAGCCTATTCTTTAGAAGGATGCTGTCCTGATGAATGATTTCAAATGATGGAGATGCAATTTTTGTAGAAGAATTTTTGGGTAGTGTTTTAGTGGAAAGAGCACATGACAGTGTCAGAAACCATTGATTCTCAAAAGTGTTCTGTGTTACTTTCACCAAGCCACCTCCTGTTTTTCTACTTCAATTTATTCTTCTCTAGAATGAAGACTGTGATGTTATGCCTTGGTATTGTCAGATTTAATTAAACTGCTCACCGGCTGGTGACAGAAGCATCTCACTGGTGAGAGCACACATCCATTGTGCTTTTTCTCGTGGAGTATGTTGGGTATTTTTAGGGTGCGATGGTCATGAGATCTCACCATTGCCTTAATGTCAACACACGTTTTGTCAGATTTTTGTGCTTAGAGGAGTTGTTTTCTCTCCCCAGGGGAGCTGGGATGATGGGCTTGCCGGGAGGGCACAGGTGGCTGTGTTTAAAGGCCTGGCCAGCTCAGGGTTGTGGCTCCTGAGCTTGGCTTGGAAGCAGCCTTGGCAAGAGCAGGTCCAGCTGAGCACAAGGGCAGAGGCAGGATAGGGAATGGTCTGGGGTAGATCCAGAGCAGGAAAACCCCAGACAGAGATTGCAACTGGTGTGGAGTGATGAGTGGAGTCAGGGATGGTGGTTTTTAGGGTGAGGGAGAAGGAATGTGTTTGCCTTGGGGGGGGAAGAACCAGGAGCTGAGCAGAAATGGGGAGGATGCAGGTGGGAGCAAGGGAGGTGTGGGGACATGCAGGTCACTGGGGAAGTGGGGGAAGCAAGGGGGTTAGTGACTTCTGTGTTTGTGGCAAGCGAGGAGACAGAGGGAGTTACTGGAGAAGAAGCAAAGGCAAACTGAATGGGAAGGAAAGTTGCTTCATATTTGTAGTGGTTTTCTCTTGCACAGTGAGGTAAGGTCCTGGGTGGGGAGAGATGGTGGCAGCAGAAAAGGAGACTTGGATGGGTGAGCAAGGAGGGTTTGTGAAGCAAGATCGTGAAAAGGCAGATACTGGAGGCCATCAAACCATTTGGTGAGGAGGAAGGTAGAGCTGATACAGGGGAGACCCAATCTGCAATGGGGGAAATATCTCCTGGATGCCAGAGATGCTCCACAATGTGAAGAAGGAAGTGGATGCTGAGAGTGAGCTAAATCTGGAGATTATCAGACAGACCTCCATGATGGGAGAAAGGATGAAAAATTTGAGGGGGAAGAAAATTAAGTGTGAAACAGTCAAGTATATTTGTAATGAAGACAAGGAAAATGAAGAGGAAAGGATGGGGCTGAGAGCAGGCAGATAGCTGGGAAAATACTGAGTGATCAAGTGTGATGGACAGAGCTCCCTCCACCCTGTTCAGACCAGGTTGGAAAGGGGACACCGAGTGACAGGAGGAAGTTAGGCTGTTTGCCCATGTTTTAAAGAAATGTCATCCCTGCTGTGCAGAAGGGAAAAAACTGACTCCTCAATTTTTAAGGAGGATTGTAGCTTATCTAAATCAGGACAGAAAGGGTTATAACAAGGTGAGAGATGGGGAACTTGTGTTCTCACTTAGAGCTGAGCACTCAGGTCATGATTGGGCCCTTCAGCGAGACAGCTCTCTGTTTCTAAGCGCTATTTCTCAGGAAGGTCTCCATTCACAACCAACTGGTCCATGCTGAACTGTGCACGGCTCCAGCTGGATTTCTCCTCTCTTGTAACTAGCTGGGGCACTTCTCTTCCATGTGCAGGTGCTGCACATGGTCCCACAGCACTTCCAGACTTCGGGACCTTGTTCCTTATGCAAGTGGGAGGCACAGAAATGTAGTGGGAAGATGCAGCCGAGTGCAGGTGAAGCTGCAGAGCCATGTGTCTTATGTTGGTGATTTAAGGATCCTATTGACTGTTTGCACTGGAGAGCCTGAAATTTGTCACAGAGCTTGCCCAAGCCTCTCACCCACTGTTGCAGCTTTGGTTGGCTTGTTGCTCCATTTCCCACTTCCACTGCACAAGCCGGTTTCCCTTCTGAAACACAGTTTAACCTCTAGAAAAGAGAGCCTGAATCTCCCTCGTGTTGCCCTTCCCATCATGATGTAAGTGGGTATAAGGTATCACCATGTCAGAATTGGGAGCAGTTGCTCCAGGCTGTTCCCCTTACAACCTGGCTTTCCACCAAATTGCCAGTCCTGGATCCGGCCAGACATCTCCATTCTCTCACCCTCCTCCTCCTCCCCTTCAAGCCAGTAATGGGTCTCTGAAAGGCAGTTAAAGGAATGAGAAATGACTTTGTGAGGAGGAGGCTGCCTGTGGGAGTGCAATGTCATGGTCGAAGGTGCTGGGCCATATTTGCAGATGCACTGTGCTGTTTGCCCTGTTGCCTCGTGGCTGCTGTGATATGTTTATCCTCTTCCCGGGCTGTGTGAACTGCTGTTCCCTTGTGCTGCAAAGTTCAGATGAGGTGCTGGAACTCACTGTCTATAAAAAGTGATGGCTCAGCCCGTGCCAACCGTTCTGCAGGAGCGGCTTGTGCAACGGGAGGTGCAGAGCCCATGCGGGGAGCAAGGGGTGCGTGGGTGCTGCGGGTCAGCTCTCCAGCTGAGCAGCAAGCTCTTCCTGCGTGGTACCCATGCCAGCTTTGCTGCCTGCGCGGGAGCGTGTTGCTGGCAAGCTTCTCGCCAAGTTGTCCCTGCCCATGGGTGACGTGCGCATGGGGCGTGTGGTGGCCCCTGAACTGTGTGTGCTTTGGAGGTGAGGGGAGGGAACAGCCTCCTCCTGCTGAGCACATAGCGGAGGTGGCCATGCTGGACCAGTGGCCACCCAGCCCCTCTCTGAGGATGCAGAGGGTGGGAGAGGAACCAGCCGGGTGTGCTGGATTTCTCCTCTCACGTGACGGTGGAGCAGCTTCTCACCAACAGCCATGCCCACCCTCGGAGGCGCTGGCTGTGCCGGGAACCCCCTACACAACCCTCAGGCGTCTCGGATGAGAGAGAGCTTTGCAAGGTCACCGGCCTTTCCTCCTGCCACCAGCTTTGTGTCCCCCTGGCCCTGCTTTAGCTCATCATCAGCCACGGGGAGCAGCCGGCTGTGTAGGTCCATGCATTTCCCTCTTCTCCCCCCGCCCTCCGAGAGCCGGGCTGTTTGCGCAGGGTCGAGCACACGGGATCCGTGCCGGAGGAGGCTGGGAACAGGGGGGCTGTAGGAGCCTTCCTGCCTGGCTCCTGCACCGCACAGTGACGTTGGCGCCGCAGGAAGGAACGGCGAGTTCCTGAGGGGACATTCCTCCCATAGCTCCGCTGGGCTGCCATGGCCCCCTCCCAGCCATGGCCCCCCCCCCCGGTACACGAGCCTGTCTCCAGTGGCTATTATTGAAACCCATTTCCATGGCACCTTTCCAGACCTGTATTTCTTTTCACATGCCAGGGTGGAAGCAACTCCCCTCCTCCCTGCCCTGAAGCCTTCATCCAGAGACTTCTCGCAGCGGCTGTACTTTTCCAGCATGTGCAGAACATTGCTGCGTCTGCCGGGCAGGAGGGAGACCTGCGGCTTCCTTGGGGACTCTTGGAAAGCAGGCAGGAGGGATGCACAGGCTGATGCTTGAACTCGGGTTCCCTGCGAGTAAAAGCATCTGTGTCTTTGTGCCCTTCACCCCTCTCTCGTTATTTGCTGATTAAGGTCTAACTATCATCCAGAGACTGCTTTTGGAATAGAAATTACTTAAAAGGTCTGTTGCTCACTGCATTTTTCTCACTGTTCTGCTTTCAAACATTCTCCTTTTTGCATCATTTCTTTCATTTGCCTTACGAGAATGCAAATGATTTTTTGGCCAGCAGTACTTCAGCAGCTGTAGGAAAGTTAGAGAGGGGAGTGTATGCTTGTCCCTGCCCCATCTGCCTTCTGGGGCCAAGCTTGGTTCTGCCAGCTCAGCGCAGCATCAGGGGTGATGAGGCCGATCTCTGTATATGGATATTTCTGCCCTAGATAGCCACGGCACTGAGCTGTCTCAGGATTTTTTACCCACACAACAGACACCAGGTCCCTCTGAAATGTAGTGCTAGAGGCTGAAACTGAAAGTTCGGAGAGAATTAGTCACTCCTGTACCCTAGTAACGTTGGCGAAAACCAGCCTTAAACAAGGCGCAGGCGAGTGTTTTGCAATCCCAGCAGCAGCCCTGTGCATCTCCTGACGCAGAGGGAGCGGGCGGGGAAGAGCCGAACCGAAATGCACCCCAGCCCCTTCCTCCTGCCCTGCCCACCCCACAACAGGCTGAGCCCCGGCGGGGGGAGCGAGGTGGTGAGGGGCCGGTGGGGACGGCACAGCACCCTCCTTTGCATTGGCCCCCCGTGGTATGGGGCTCGTATTGTGTGTCTGCCTTGTGAAACAGCAAATGGGGCCCTGAATGTTTTGGGTGATGTCCCTGCGGGGTGTCAGACCCAGGGACCCATCCTGGGAACAGCATTCCCCTGGGAATGCTTTCCACCCATGGTGCTGCCAGCATCCTCATCCCAAGCTCAGCTTGGAGGGTCTCAAAATTCACTGTCCTCAGGAAGGTTTCAAGCCAAGCTCCAGCATTTTCAGGCCTGTTGTCAGCCACAACCTTCCCTGAAAATTTTGAAGCTCTTAGCAATGTGGAGCTGCTGCTGTGCTTCTCCTCGCCTGGCCTCTGTGGGGGTCTTGGCGGTGCGAGAAGGGGGCTGCGGGGCAGGGGTGGCTGCCACGCTCTCCCTGCAGCGCTGTGGGGCCGGTTTAACTCGTTCCAGATTCGCAGGGTTCACGTCAGCGCCTGAAATGAGAACCGTGCTGTGTTTAACCACCGCAAAACATAGCAACGGCACAGCAGCACTGGCACCCGCGCAAAGAGAAAAAAAAATAATAAAAAATCAACATGAAACAAAACCAAGCTGGTTTTTCAGGCTTGCCCAGGCTTCGCAGCGCAGAAAAAGGCAAAGCTTCCAGGAAATGGATGTGGGCCTGTGAAGGGACTATTACGGATGCTCCGAAAGCTCCCACACTTTTCACCAGGGAGTGTTTCAGGCAGTGCTGCTCTGGTCATAGCAGTCGGGGAACCTCCCTGGCCTCGCTGTCCCCTGAAACCGGTTGTGCGGGCAGGGCAGGCGCTGGGCAGGAGCCTTAGTGCTGCCTGTTCTGCTCTGCCTCCTGCACTGCCTGCTCAGCACTGACCTCCCGTTCACCGCCAGTTGGGCACGGCTTGGAGCATCAGGTCACGGGGTTGCTGCTTGTGCAAGGTGTCTGCTCTCCCCTCAAGCCATTGGAGGATCGGGGGAGGAGTAAGGGGGTTAGTTACTGCCCCAGGAGAAGGTCCTGCTTGGACCTCGGATCCAGAGGGTTCCTGAATCCTGGGATCTGCTTCAGGAGAGGGGGGCAAAGTCGCAGGGAGCTCGAGGGGAATGTGAACCCACATCTGTGTCACATCTGCCGCCTGTCTCCACAGTGGGCCCAGCCAGTCTTCCGTGTCTGACCATCCTGAACTGAGGAAGCTCAGAAAGGGGGCTCCCACATCTAAGAGAGAAAGACAAGTCCTTGTGCAAGTCGATGTCCTCCCTCCTAACTCCCAACCCCACAGCCTTCCTGGGCAGGACGTTGCCTTGCACCTCATGCTGGTCCCTGCCACCGCAGAAATACCAGTGCTCCTTCCAGTGCATGGAAACTGGGATCAGAGGTGCAGGAGAGGTCTCTGGCTCTGTGCAGACTTGGCACAGGGAAGCTGGTCACCCTCTGTACAACGTGCTTCTGTGAGGAACCTGGGGAGTGTTGTGGGTGGCAGAGAAAACTGGGAGATGAGAGAGTAGGTGCAGATGGGCATGTCGGGAAAGGCAGTCCTTACACTGGATGACGTCCTCTGCTCAGATCAGTGTCCTGCCTCTGACATGGATGGCAACAACATGGCCGGCATGGCTAGCTCTAATGGTGCTGGGCAGGGAGGGAGGTCGAGGGAGTCCTGATGGACCAGCTGATGCCCTGCAGCAGGAGCTGAGGTTAATGCTATCATAACTTCAAAAGCTATTAGTAGTTAGAAAAAAACAGACAGTCCTTTAAAAATCCACTTGCACAATTTGGCTCTCTTCACCCTTCTGGCCATATATTCTCAGGCTTGCTAAGTGCTGTGGGACACAGTGTGTCCTTTTATTGCTCCTCAGTTGACCAGCCATTTATAGCTTCCACCTCCGACTGCTGGGTCTCATATTTTGAAGTGGTGCAAAGGAGTAGGACGGATCAGCTTTCCTTCTCTGCCTCCTCCCACATACCTTGGTCATGCTACCTCCAGCGCTTCCCCTTCCCACACTAAAGAAGCTCTCTTGGCAGGGTAAGCGCAGCCCACAGTGCCAATTTTATTCGCTGCTTGATCTTTTTTCTGGACTTTATTGGCATTTGCTGGGTAAAGCGAGGTCCCTCCTTGCTTTTCCCCTCGGCCGTGGGAGAGGTTTGTCCCAGCTGTGCTGCTGCTGTGTCACTTGTGTCACCGAAGAGCTCTGCTCTGTGTGGTCTTAGAGCTGCATGTTCCAAGGACACTGGAAAACGTATGCTTGGACAACTCAAGGCTTTCACAGTACAAACCTAGAAGGAAATCCAGACTGCAAAGAGAACTAGGGAGGAGAAAAGCAGGTTGTGACTCACTGACCTGCACCTCCAGACCACTGATGGGACATTAACGGCCCACCTGCAGCCTGTTAATGAAGCAACCCCCACCCCAGGTGCCTCTCTTCAACCAAAATTTTGCAGCCTGGAGGGGAAACCTCTGCTCTGCTGATGTGAATGGCCTCTCTGGGAGGCAGGTCCCCAGCCCAACAGTGTCAACTGAGAAAGGCACTGCTGAGCAACCAGTGGATGTACCTGGTTTGTCAGTAAACACTTCACCACTCTGTTAGACATTGCGTCAGCACGGTGACCACCACAGAGATGCGATGGGTTTCAGTGACCTCAGGCTCTTATTCAGACAGTAGTCACATCAATTGTAGAACCTGACGTGCTTTATCAAGGTGAGTCTCCGTCATCTTTACACAGAAGAAAGAGGTGACTGAGTCATGAAGTAACTTGTTAAAAATCATCCAGAAAGTCAATGAAAGAGACAGAGGGAGATAGAGAGAAATGGGGCTCAGGTCTCTTGAGTACCTCTGCCAGGTCCCAGGCACTGACTGCCAGCACTTTTATTAGCTTCCACTCACTTTGAAATACTCCCCAACACATTTTCCACCCTTTCTTTCCATTTGAAAGGAGAGGCCATTAAATCCTATGACTTACGGGAGTGATGGAGTGACTCATGCTAAGCCAAAGCAGAAGTTGCTGTCGGACACCTTACACATCTGGACTGCCAGCCCCATGCCAAACTGTTGCTGACACTTCTCGGGGTTGCTCTGGAACCTGCAACACTGCCCCACTATTACGTGGCATTGAGAGACCTATCAGCAGTAGTAAACAATATATCTTCAGGGTGTGATGAGAAAATGTCATACCCTGATTTTCAGTCTGGTAGGAAGGTATGGGGGAATCCTAATAAATGTGATTTGACCTGTGGTTTTTCATGTCCTGCCTTAGACTGTTGTACGGTACTGCTGTCACTGCCAAACCGCTGTTCATCCCAGAGGTGGGCGTAAGCCAGCACACCCACAGAAGACACAATCCCACCTTCAGAGAGATTCATCTTGTCCATCTTTGCTGCCACATTAGCTGAGAGGGTTTTTTTTAGTTTGCTTCTCATGTGACAATCTCTAAAATAGCTACAGGAAAATGAATAAATAAATAACTGCCAGGAGTTTAAATAAGGCTACCTTGCTCATCGTGTTCTCTAGAAGTATCTTCTTTCCGACATAGAAAACTTTTTCCAGGCTGGATTTAAGGAGCTGGGACACTCATCTGTGATTCCTGGATATCGTAAGGCCAGAACAGTGTTTACCCAAGTGTGCTGTGGGCAGTTGGGAGCTGCCAAAGAGAGGTTTACTGTGGATGAGGGGACAGGACAAATGGGTCCAAGGAACGGCTCTCACTATGGACAGGCTGCACACGAGTCCTCAGGGTAGCGCATGTACGCTTGTCTGTGTCTGTTGAACATAAGAAACATTTATTTCCCAGTGTATGTACACCAGGCCAGACATGAGCATACCCAGCCTTGTATCTTGCACAGGTGAAAAGTGCCATAGAAATATCATCCCATCATGCTCAGCCCAATAAAACTCAGAGCTGTGATTGGGAGGTATTGGCTACCGCTCTACGAGTAATAACCGTGTCTGTAATTAATAGCACGTTCTTCTCCGTCGCTGTGTGTCTTTCTGCCATCTGCTGGGCTTTGAGGCACAAGGTAGGATGGCTCCCTGCGGCTGGCAGGCGCTGGCTTGGCTGGTCTCGGGGGGCAAAGCCCTGGGACCAGGGGTGGGGAACTGCCAGTGACTTCATTTCATGTGGCCTGCAGCCGCGTGTTTTTGGTGGTTTTTTTTTTTTTGGTTTTCCATGCTCTTATTGGATGACATTTAGGTTTGTGTTGATGCATGACCTGCCAGAGATGTCTGAAAAGTCTGCTGTGGCCTCAGCAAGGACGTCTCCTTCCTTCCTGCCCACTCCTGTCCTAGCAAAGATTGTTTGCAGAAGGCAGCAGGGGAAGGCGAAGGGATGTCTGCATGATATCACCTCCCTTCCCTCCTCCTGCGGGGTCTGTGGTTACTCCAGAGAGCTACCCTATACTGAAATCTTTCCCAGAGTTTTTGACACCTTGCAAAACACTGTAACAACATGGAAGTGTTTGGCTTTGTCCGGGGAGGACTCTGGCCTAGCTCACTGGAAGGATGTCATCCTTCTTCGGCTCTTGCTGGCTGTCTTGACATCGGTCTCGTGCATCCACGCATCCAGAGCACCAACGTTTACTTCCAGAGGTGAACGGCGAAGTACCGGCAGAGCTGCGGCGGTGCATGAGTCCACCGGCCGACGCCACAAGCCCCTTTCCAAATGACACAAGCTAAACCGAGAGAGAAACCCTTCTTCTGGCCGGGAGCAAACCGGTTTTTTTCTTCTGGTTTTCGGTGCAAACCTCTCCCAGCTGAGAGGTGGAAAAGATTTTCCTGCTGCGTGGCCGGGCGGTGGTTTGCGGGGAAAAGCTCCCCTCTAGTGGGTGATCCCAGCAGCGCCAGGCGCCCAGCGCGGCCCGGGCCGGAGCAGGTACACGCCACGCACCGAGGGCTGTAAAAAATGCAAAGCAGATGGCATTTATTGCATATCTGTACATAACCAGCACAAGAGGGTCCGTAACTGATTATATTGTCTGTAATGAGAACAAAGATAATGCTGTAATTGAGCTACCCAGTTCTTACGCCTGTGTTTTCAGAGCATTTTTTAGTCTTGCCTTTACTTTCTGAACACTAAGTGGCTGTTTAATTCCCACAGCAAAGCAACAATTCCATGTTGTTGCCATCTGTTTTTTTACAGAGGGAGAAAATGCTGGAAAAACAGGGGAAGGACCTTGCCTGGTGAAGTCATCTGAGGTCAGGATTCAAGCGACGTTCCCTCCAGCATCACTTGACTCAGCTGTGCTGATATGTCACACTGCTCAACTGTTCTTCACAGAAAGAACAAAGTTTTGTCATTTTGCAAGTGGCCTTAACAGAGTTGTACGCTGAAAGATGTAAAGTGACTAAATGTAGACTGTTTGCTCTTCAATAGCACCTACAATGCAGGGGTGGGGGGGCCCTCAGAAGGGTCCAAGTTTTGAGCAACATCACACCCTAATGCTGCAGGATACAAACCCAGTCTAAGCGCTGGGAAAAGCAGGGGCTTGTACCAGGACTGCCACTGAGCAACCACGCTGAAAACATTATTCCTCCTATTCCCCAGGGACGGCGTTCTCTTCAGTTTGAGGACCAAGGTTTGTGGAGTACTTTGAGATCCACTGATAAAATTGTTACAAAAGCAGCTGAGCCTTATTACTATTACTTCAATTACCAGAGTTATAGAAGGGAAAATATGCTTTTTTTCCAGGATCACACTGTGACAGAACCAAAACTATCACTGCGTTAGTGAGGACCTGATCCTTGCTGCTATACACTACTCAAGCCAGGGTGTCTTCTGCACCCGTGTGTCTGCACCTTTCCCAGCTGCTGCACAAGCATCTCTCGGGCAGCGCAAGGGGACGAGGAATCTCGAGGGCTTCTCCACAACCGCCTGCCAGTGCACAGGTCCCCAAGGACTGGCAACACAACCACACTGTATGCAACTGCAGGGACTGGGCTGAGCCCACATGTGCCCTGGGCAATGGCTCCAGTGCTCTGCTTGGGTAAGGGCTGCTCTCATTTCTGTTCATTCGGAGTATTGAGTTATTCTTCCAGTGCTTCCAGAGGAAGGGCTTATGGGGAGAGGAGAGGAACGCAAAGGGCATGTTTTGTTACTCACTGAAGTAATTTACTGTCCTGTTGCTGAGGGGATGTGGCCTCATGTAACCTCTCTCTGATGTCTGTGCCTAGATCAGTGCTTAGCTTTTGAGTTAAGGGTGACATCCTCCTACATGCTTCTGCAGCAGCGAAGCCAAGGCTGACCCAGCTCGGACTGGACCTACCCCTGCAAATGATTAAGGGTGTGTGCATGGGGCTGGACTCCAAAGCAGTGTCTTCCTCCTCATGTCTTGCTGGGAAGGCTGTGGGCTGCACCACACAGCTGTGCTGGCCAGCCAACTCGCGGTGCAGATGTTGTGTCCCTAGAGCTGAGGTGTGAGAGTTTATGGGAGCTAAAGCTTTCTTTGCTGAAGGCTTTTGGTTCCAGTCCAATAACACATACTGAGGGTTAGCGCTGCCTGACAGCTGCTTGGTGGTCTCAGCATGAAATGAGCTGGTGAACCTCAGCTTGGTTCCCAGCAGAGACAGATGTTCATGTTTTAAAAAAATCATTACCATGGCCATTGCTAGCCAGACTGCTTCTTGGCAATAGGAGAAGATTCATAGCTTGAATAAGCACAGAAAAATAAAAAAGCCTTTCTTCAGGTCAGGATCGATGCATTTTGGCTCCAAATCCACTTGGGAAATCTGTGCTCTTTGTGATATTGCAACTGTGGAAAAAACGTTATGAAAATTTAGTCTCACCAGGCCTTTGTCCAGAGCATGACACTGATACAGGAACAGTACAGGATTATGCGGGGGCTATTTTGGGCAATGTGATGCTAGATAGCCCTTTGCCTGCTCGAGACACTATCGAACATTACAGGCCAGTTTTAAACACCAACCGTGCAACCCCCCCACCCCAAATGGCTTTATCCCTCCTTTATGGGGGGAAGCTGCACAGAGGAATTAAAGCGATTTGGCAACAGCTGCCCAAGAAAACAGACAACCTCTGTCAGAACATCATCTTCCGAACCTCAGCTCTGTGCCGTGACCAGCAGACAAGGCAATGCCTCCGAGAGCCCTGTCCCAGAGGGGCTGGGCAGCCATCAGTGGGAGCTAAATGGGAAGGAGCCACACGACCCCCCTGTATCTTCCTCTCAGGGTTTCTATCTCTGCCCCTCGGAGCAGAGGTGTCAGTCCCCCTTCAGCCTCCTCTGAGTGCCAGAGAGTGTCCGGCTGAGTGACACGGTGTGACCTGCCCGGCGTTCCTCCTCCTCCTGGGGACAGCCCGGCGGCTGCTCGAGCAGGGGTGGGAAAAGATTCAGATAAAAGGAGGCTGCTCTTGTCGGCTGGGAAATTCTTGCCAGGACAGCAGGGACTGTGATCCCGGCCCATCTGGAGAAAACTAGATGGTTGAGTACCGCTGTGCGCTGAGCGTGCCAGCCCCTGGCTCCGGGGCCCCTTTCCCTGGCGCTGGGGTGATTACCTGGCAGCAGGCAATTCTGCACATGCTGCCTCTGCAGTCAGGTTCCCATTACACCTGCTCAGGTGGAA
Organism: Aviceda cuculoides; assembly: GCA_035590195.1. Classification (NCBI taxonomy): domain Eukaryota; kingdom Metazoa; phylum Chordata; class Aves; order Accipitriformes; family Accipitridae; genus Aviceda; species Aviceda cuculoides. Next base: position 10,238,900 of record JAVJGG010000043.1, on the reverse strand, counting down.
GCAACTTCCCTGTTATTAGAGGGCTGGGAAAGCTGCTCTGTGTGCTACTCGCCCTCCTCAGGAATGAGAGTATGTCTAAGTGTTTTCTGGGAACAAATAGAGCAAGACGACTCCTCCCTTTTGCTTTGAGAAAGTCTGAGAAATCGGTGCCCTTTTGTTGTAACGGCTGGCATTACTGAGGGCTACAGCTCGCGTCCTGCCGCCAGTCCCGACTTGCTCAGGATCTACAGCGAACACTCAGCAGTTCTTCTGCATTGTGTTGCTGTTATTATTGTTGTTACGAGGGTTATTATTAGAAACCCAAGCCACACTAATGACCCCAAACGTGGTGGTGAGGTGACTATAAACTGCCGTGCGTGAGGATAGCACCATTGGCTCAGGAGGCCGCTTTGAAGGCGGCTCAAGTACTAGGGACCTTGCCATATTGCTCTCACCTAACGGAGAAGATAAAAAGTGCATTAGCAGCTAGATAAGGAGTATCCGCATGTCACAGTCACTCCCCTGCTCACACTCAAGCAAGACATCTCTTCCTCAGCCGGGCTCTCATCGCATAACTGTGGTGTCTGATAAGGGGCACTGGGATGGTGCGGAGGAGGACAGAAGGCAGCAGTGCTCCTGCAATGGCATCGCTGTTGCTTTTTCTCATGGACTCAGCCCTTTCCCAGGCTTGAAGCAGCAACACACTTGTCTGCACATCACATTCCCATTATTTTGTCTATGGTTTTCAGGGCAGGATGTGTCTTAATCTGCAGCTAAGCAATTCAAAGCTGCTGACACCCAGTAATGATGTTCTGGATGCAGCTGTGGAAGAGGAAATCGGCACTGGGATAAATGATGGCCTCCCTACTGTCATTTTCCTTCATTCTCCCTGTCTATTCCCAGGGGCGACTGGGCTGCTGTGACAGTAGAAACACTCAGGAATCTCAGGCCTTCTGTTTTGCTCTTTTACTTCCTCCAAAGTCCACATCAGTCCTGTGCAAAATGTAAGAGCAAATGAGATAATGGGGAATAGAGTGTCCCAGGAGCAGCGGGACTCATCTCTGTTATAACTTTCCCAGCTTTGTGGCACAAGAGGACCATGCTCTGTCTGAGACGGGGAAGAAATCTTCATCCTGTTATGTGATAGTGGCCTTTTCCTGCTCTCGGCCCTTTCCAAGAAGCAGCTGTGCCTCAGAGCACAGCTGTGCACTGGTGAAGATTACTGCAAGTGGACCGCTAGTCTGCACTAGTACTGTGGGGCTGGGTTTTTTTGAAGGCTTTTCAGAAAAGGAAGCAATTCTAGTATATTAGTTTTGTCAGCATTGTGCAGGGACCATGGAGAAGCCCTTCCTGCTACTCGTGCCCGTAGTCTGTTAAGTCAAAATGTCAAGACGCGCGAGACCACCGTGGGGCCGGCACGGGCGCACACAACCAGCTGGTATGGACTGGTGTGAAGACAGGTAGGAACACAACTGCCTTCATGGTCGGCGGGGGGGCGCGGTCACAGCCACCTGGGCTTTACCGACGGGCAGGAGTGGGTGGGCGAAGCACCCCTCTTTGCGGGCTGACCTGGGTGCAGGCACCTCCTTCTGCAGGCCGGCCACGGGTGCGGGCACCCCCCTTTGCGGGCTGACACCCACGCAGACACCTCTCCGTGGCAGGCGGACAGCGGCGCCCGGGGGCGCAGACACCGCTCCCCCTCCAGAGGAGCCGAGCCGAGCCGAGCCGAGCCGAGCCGAGCCGAGCCGAGCCCAGCAGCCCCGCCCCGCCCCGCCCATGCGGCCCCGCCCG
>JAVJGG010000043.1:10198486-10237030 GCA_035590195.1 Aviceda cuculoides | reverse complement strand
ACCTCCCTGCTGCTTTTCCCGGCGGTAGCGGCTGCATTTGGGCTTCAGGCGACTTTTCGGGGTCTCCCTGCAGGTTTTCCCTGGGGGTGATGGCAGCGTCAGGCCCTCCCCCCACCCGGCGAGCCCCCCATCCACCCAAAATGGCCCCCCAGGGCTCACCTGTGCCGCGGGGGCGGCAGGCTCGGGGCGGGTGGCCCTTGCTGGCATCCGGACTCAGTGGGGGGCTGGGTGCCCGCGGGGGGGTGCTGGCGCCGTGGGGGGGTCTCCTGGCCAAGCGGGGGTGTGGGGTGAAGCTGGGGTTTGGGGACCGGGGGGGGGGGCTCGGTGGCCACCGCGGTGCTGGCACAATCCCTGGTGCCGTGCTGTGCTGGAGCGGGGGGAAGGAAGGTGATGCCGGCACAGCTGGATGGCAACGGCACGGGTGGGCTGAAGCGTCACAGCTGGATTGCAGCTGCACAGCTGGGCTTGCAAAGGGCAGCTGGGTGAGTCCAGTGGCACAGCTGGGTGGGAGGACCACAGCTGGATGGCAGGGCTGCAGCTGGATGGCAGCTGCACGGCAGGGTTGCGATGGCACGGCTGGCTGGCAGTGGCACAGCTGGAGCACAGCGGGAGAACAGCTGCTCAGCTGGAATGCAACTGCGCAGCCGGGTTGCCACCGCACCGCTGGATGGCAACCGCACAGCTGGATCACAGCGCAGCTGGGTGGCACCCACGCAGCTGGATTGCACCTGCAGAGCTGGATCGCAACGCTGTTGGATTGCAACCGCACAGCTGGACTGCGATGTTGGTACAGCTGGCCCCTGATGCCACAGCTGGATCGCAATGGCATGCCAGCATGGCAATGGCACAGCTGGATCGCGATGGCGCCGCTGGATCGTGGCAGAGACAGCCGCGACAGCACAGCTGGGTGGCAACGTGCCAGCCAGCTCGTGACGGTGCAACTGCATCGCGATGGCACAGCTGGATCGTTACGCCACAGCCAGCCCACAGCGTCACGGATGGATCATGACGGCATGGCTGGAGCACAACCGGACAGCGGGGACAGATAGGGACAACACGGATGGATCGCAAAGGGACATCTGCGCCATGGTGGGACATCCAGACCCCAGCGGGACATCTGGACCCCGATGGCATGGCTGGACCATGATGGCATGGCAGGGCCAGATCATGACAAGGTGGCTGGATCACGGTGGGACACCCAGACCATGGTGGGACATCCAGACCCCAACGGGACATGCAGATCCCAATGGCATGGCCGGACCAAGCAAGGCCCATCTCCTACCGGGGCAGGCGGGGGCTATCGAAGTCGCGGAGCCGGGGGATATCCTCGGTGGCGTGGGGCGATGGTGTCAGCGTGGCGGTGGACCGGCAGCCGGAGGAGGCGGCAGGCGAGGATGCGCCGGTGGCACAGGGGACATCCTCACCGGGGTACCACTCCTCCCTCCCCAACCTGCAGGGTGGGGGCCACAGGGTGGGTGCTGGGGCCAGCACGCCCCAGCCCCCCCCCCGCCCCCCCCCCCCCCCCCCCCCACTCACCCTCTGGCTGCCTCTTCCTCTTCACTCTCCTCTTCCTCCTCCTCCTCCTGGGCACACTGTCTGAGCTCGCTGGCCGAGGGCGGCGGGGGCAGCAGCTCCGTCCAGCTCACCGCCGGCGGTTTCACCGCTTGCCCCAGCTTCTTCCCTTTGGTCCCTGTGGCGAGGAAGGATGCCAGGGAGGGGTCTGTGGGGAGGGGACCGTGCCACCGACACCCGCGTGTGTCCCCAACCCATCCTGGCTGCCCTACCGTGCTCTGCTCGGCCACGGGACGCCTGGGGGGCCAGGGCATCCATCAGCTGGGGACCCCCCCCGGCGTAGGGGGTCCCGTGCTGCGAGAATGGAGGGGGGAAGGTGCCGAGCTCCTCGCCGCCCGCGGGGACGGCAGGCACAGCGGGTGAGTTTCCCCCTTCCCCGGGCAGCGGGAGTCCCTGTGAGGCGAGGAGGAGAAGGGAGCCGCGGAGCGCGGCCGGCGGGGAGCGGCGCCGCCGCCGCCATCGGTAAGTGCCGGCCGGCGCCGTCCCTTCTCCCCCGCGACCCTCCGGGACGGGACCGACCCGGCCCGGCCGCTTCCCCAGCGCTGGGGCTGCCTCGTGCGGGGAGCGCATCGCTGTGCTGGGGGCTTGGCTGAAAAACCAAAGGGGCCGCCCTGCGATATCCCTCGGGGTAGGGGTGTGTGTGTGACTGTGGCGTCGGTGACACGCGAGGGGGCAGGCGAAACGCTAGTGCTTGGACCGGCTGAGCTGCGGTCGTGCTGCAGAGGGGACAGGTACCCGGTGGTCTGAGCCCCCGTGTTCACCTGTGCCGGTTACCGAGCTCCAGACATCGCCGTGTGTTTTTTCCCCACCCCCCCGCCGCAAGCAAGAACTGTGGCAATAAATGCACTTTCATCCTTCGCAGTTACAGCCTGGGCAGCGGTGCTGCCAAATCCACCCACTGTAATTCAAAGTCCTTCGCTCCAAAACCGCCTGCCAATCCCAGCTCGCAGGCTGGGGAAACAGACCTGGGAAAACAAACGGGTTGGCGCTGGCCGTGCAGCGCAGGGTCAGGTTCTCGTTGCCTTTTACGCATCTTGTGCGTGTCCAAGAAGTCCAACAGTCGGCAGCCTGGTTGGCTGGATTTGAAGGGAGCTGATAACTGAACTCGCCAACCGGTATGAGGTGCAGCGCTCCAGAATACAAATAATCCTGGGTGGGAACAAGAAAAGTCTTGGGCAACATGCAAGGTAACATGAAGCATCATCATCGTTACTAGTATTGCTGCTATACAGTAGTAAGTTTCAACAAGACTGAGCTTGTTTCTTGTTAATGTCTCCTTGGCTTCAGCCCTTGGGAGCTGCATACTCTTTTTCAGATGCGTGTGACCTCCTACAGTCTCATTTTTAAATAAAATGTTGTCTTTCTTCACACCTGATTCTTAATGGCAATGTTAGAAATTTGATCAATTTTTCAGGCATTTATAGCTTGATCTGATTTAACCACTTCTTTCAAAAGCTTTAAATACTTAGTTCTGTTTTCTTTTCCTTTGGGGAAACCCAAAATATTTTGCTACTGGAAGTATGAGTGTGTTGTCATTTACTTAATGTGTAAGTTCAGTAGTGTGATGTGAAGCTGCACTGCTAGGTGCTCTTGCCTGAGCCTCTGTACCAGGTGTGTGTGGTACGGAGGGGAGGGAAAGGTCCCTCTGGGGGTGTGCCAGGAACCTTTGGAGCATGAGGTTGCATTGCCCTCCTCTCTCCTGAATGGCAGATGCATTTGCAGAGATCTGTTGGTCCCATATTGAGCAGGCTCACACTGCTGAGTTCTGCCTACTACAGAAGAAAAAGGGATATAGTGCAATGCAAAGTACAACTTAAGGGTGTCTAAATCTGCAGTAAATACTTCTCACGTCAGGAATGGGTAATTGCAGGCAGTAAGCAGAATAAAAAAAAACAAAACAAAACAAACAAACAACAAACCCAAAACAAATTAATTCTGAGCCTTGTTTCCTACTGGCTATTGCTTTCAGGTGTGTGGAGCAATATTGAGCTCAGGAATGTATGTATGTTAAGGGAGGGCCTCTGCTATTCTGTGAGGTGTTGCTAGCTCTAGTGGATTAAGAGCTGATTGTGTTCCTGATGAATGAATGCTTTGGGTGCCGGTAATGTTCTGCTGTAGCGGGTTCTCCTGTTTCTTGCATTTCTTTCTCTTGGGAGCTGCTAATGCTGTGTTTGGTTTTGGCGTAGTCAGTCACCATCAGATTTACATGTTTGCTATGTAATGGAAGATTATTTCTAACTGATGCATAACTGTGCTTCCTAATGTTGGTTTTTGTTTTGAAATCCAAACATCAAGTCTTTGATTATAAAGCCAGTTCTGCAAAACAGTACCCAAGATAACATTTTTAAAGTTAATGCACTATCAGGCAAGTCAGACCTCAGTAATATGTTATGTCAACAACTACTGCTGCACACCCGTTTGCTTAACAAAGAAGGTAAATAAATGAATTTGGTGACACTTCTGGTATTGGACACAAGGATTTGAACCAAGACGGAATTAATTGTCAAGGACTGAGAAAGAAAGAACATATGTAAACCTCAGCCTGCTCTCAGCTTGAAGTAGTTTCTCCACTTGCACAGTATAGTCATCAGAAATCACATAAATTGCTTTCCAGAGCCAGTAGCCCTATCTGTGTTCCAGTCAAAAAAACCTCAAGCTGATTTCTATACCTTTTCTATTGTTGAAGTTTTAGCTGGGTCCCCTTCATGTGCTCAAGCCACCCACTTTCTTCAGTACAGCTTCCATAGGGCTGCATGCTGCAGCCTCTGCAGCCTGATCTCTGTTAGGGATAGGGGAATTTCAGGGATCACCAAATGTGAACAAATCTAAGCTGCTGAGTGCCCCTTCTGCTGGGATCCTGGCTGCCAGCACCATTCTCAACCTATGCTAACGTGTGCGAAGAGATTCTCTGGCCAACAGTTCGTGTATGCTTCACCTGCAGTAGGACTAGGAATTGGGTTGGTGGCAATACCCGATTTGCTACATTTCTGATGTAGAGTAATCCCTGCTGGAAGGGCTAATCTCTCTGGGAGGAGACACAGAATAAATCGTCTCTCTAATAGGAAGTGTGTTACTGCTGTGGCTAGAACTCTGTTCCTCTGTAGCCTTCACTGAAGTGACTTGAGTCAAGTATTCTTGCTCCTGAGCCAAAGCCCAGATGGGTCCTAGGATATTTATAAAACACAGAAAACCTTGGGGAAACATGTAACTACTTGACTTCCACCCACTGCTGTGACTTTCTGGTTCTGCTGGAGCAGGGGACCAGGAGCTTTTTTTTACTCTTAGCTGTGTTCCAGGTACCAGTGTTTGGGCAGAAAGCAGGAACGTGGGATTATAAAACCAAGTAAACCCTCAAAAGCTGTCGCTGTCGCTGAGGTACGAGGGTTCTGGATTTAGAAGTACTGCTTTACCTCGTTTGTACAGAGCAGCGGAGCTGGGGCTTGGGCTGGGCTCTGCAGCACGGTCCGCGCCGCGGGACGCGCCTGCCGCCAGGTCCCCGGCCGGGCAGGAAGGCACCGGCCGCATCTGTCGCTAGAGGGCAGTCGGGATTAAAAAGTCAGCACTGCTACTCCCTCACTGCACCAGGGGGAAAAAAAAAGGAAGGAAAAAAAAAGCAGCTGAATAAACGCCAGGAAAAGGACACTGAGAAGCCGGTTGCTTAAGGGATTGAGCCTGGTCAAAAGAAGAGCAAATAACCAGGCAGCAGCTGGTCCCCAGGAGAGCCAGTTTCTGAGGGGACACAGCCGAGAGCGAGTTCTTCCTCTTTGAATGTCCACATGTGCATGTGCCCCTGCAGAAGATGGAAGGCGAGCTCCTTTCCCTTAGAGGTCTGGTTCAAGTTACAGAGGCTGGCGGCTTGTGATGGTCTAGCTGTGCTCATAGAGTGAGCACTTGTAACACCTGGATGGATGTTTAATTCTTCCACTCAGAGTATGGGTGCCTGCCTTGGCATCACGATGGGCTGACACTTGCCTGGGGCTGTTTGAAGTGGACATGGCTGGGGCTGATGCCTCAATGAGACGCTTAGGTTAAGAGTTTGCCTGAGATCTGTACAGGATGTCTAGAAATCCCGGGGTCTGTTTCAGCTTTTGGAAAAGTTTGCAATGGACAGGCAAGTCTCCAAGGGGTAATTACCACCTAATCCAAAGAAGTGCTCCTTTCAGTGAGAGTCCAAGGAAAGATGCTGGCTCTGTCACCTTTCTTTTTTTTAATTCTTTTTTTTTTTTTCCCCCTAAATCTTCATTTGGAACAACCGACCATGAGCAGTGCACGTCCTTCTGAACAGCAGGGAGTCTCTCTGTGTGGCAGGAGCTTTGAATCATTTGCATCTTGTGCAGCTCAATGAGGTCAAAAGTCACTGAAAGTTTTCTTTGCATAATACAAGTTTGCTTATGTCTGTACTGGACAATCATTCCCTGACTGATCTCTGTTAACGGTCTTTCAGTGTAAAACCAAATTGCAATGCTAGGGAGCATTACAGGTCAGCACAGAGTACGCAGGCCTCTGTGATGAGTTACTTTTTGGCTGTTGGTCTCAACTCCAGCTAGGCATCAGTCAAGCTGGATGTGTTGCTTGTATTCGTGGGCAGATCACAAAAATGACTGCAAATGTTGTCATGCTTAGTATTTCTCTGCTTGGTCAGGAGCTCCTCCACAGCAGCAGTGTCTGAATGCAGCTTCTGTCCTTACTTCCCCATCCTTCAACTAGGAGTCCTCCCCTAACTCTACATCTCCATTCTTCTGTCTCTCCAGCTTCTGAGTGTTGTCCTGCCCACTGTAGTACTTGTTCTTAGTGCGTGTGGTCTGCCAGTGAGTAACTCCAAGAGAGGACCTCTCTGAACCTGACCTTGTGGCTCATCAAGTCTTTGAGACTTGTTTTTGAGCCCCATGACCAACTTCCAAGGGCTTTTGGGGGCACCAGTTGCTCATCCTGAGTTGGTCTTCCTGTAACTTTGGGACAGCTGAACTTCCAATTTGTGAAAATCTTTCCTGGACCCAGTTTTCAACTGGATAGTGACAAGCAAATATTCAAGTATTCTCTGGTATGTGGCAGGAGAGTTCTTGGCATCTGGGCAGTTAAAGGAAAAGCCCCTACAACCTTTCTGAAGTCCCCCAGGTCTTTGGTGGGTCTGACCTTAATTCAGCACTTGGGTTTCTCCAAAAGCATCTTTCCTGGCTTTCTGTCTGTTCTCAGCTCCCAGATTTCTTCTTCTGTGGAAGCTTCTCCCAAAAGACCTGGTGCTGTAGAAGCAAGAAGATTTTGTTACCAAAAGGTTTTGTTTTCCCTTTGCCCTGAAATGAAGCAGGGAGGAGGAAGGAGACCATTTCTGGGTTTAGGTGGTGCCAAACCCTCAAGAAATCACCTTCCTGGGCTTTGCACTGCCCTGGGCTGCTGCTCTGCCATGGAGCTGCGGCTTGGCTCTTCGCCTGCTGCTCACCTTTCTCCGCCTGTGGAGAAGCAGGTCTGGGCTCAGCCTGTCCCTTACTTATGTGGCTCATGCAGATGATAAGCAGAGGTGAACCTGGCTCTGTTTGGTGGGTTTAAGCGTAATGTTTGGCTGGTATCTTGCGATTCACGCAGCTGGGAACTTAACGCGTGTTTTGTCCTTAGTGCTGTGCTGCTTATGCCGAGTCACTGTACCCAGCTGCCAAAATATTCTGTACCACAGTAAATTCCCGCATGAACTAGATTTGCTTCCGTTGCCTGTCATGCATGGATCAACAGTAGTTACATTTCTGAGTTAACCTGCACACATTAGGCTCTAGGCAGGCTCAGTTAACTTACGGGGAAAATAGTGCATTCTCTTCATGTTAAGCATGGTTTACTTGAAAACACTTTCCTTTCACACCGTAGAGTCTGTTTTCTCATTAACAAATCACTTCGGTGGAACTGCAATTTAGGACTCTACAAAATGCTGTAGACTGCCAAGTTCTGCTTGCTTAGTGCCTTGGGACTGTACTGTACATGATAGCCTTAGGTGGATTTTTTACTGATAAATGAACAACATTTATGTGGATTTATCACAAAGGTAATGATAGAGAGTACGTGTTGTGTTTCCTCTTCAATGCACAGTGCTGCTTCAAATCAGCCCAGAAGTTTGGGTATGTGGGATCCTCTGCAGCCTTGTTTTCTGCAGCTGCACTGAGCTGTGAGGCTCAGGAAAAGTTGATGCTTGGTGGTGATGTCTTTTTGCAGATCTGGATTAATTGTGGTTCGCGTGTTTGCTGGCAGGTGCCTTTGCATTGCTCTGGGACAAACACGAAGTGCCCAGTGGACTGCTTCACTCTGCAACAGACCTTCACTGGGCAGGGCACCGTCCTGAGTGGGACACACAACATGGTGGCACCGTGCTGTAGCTCACCTGTGGCTTAGCAGCCTTGTAAACAAAGACGAGTGAGAGGTTTTTCCCTTTAGAGTGGAAAAACTTGAGAGACTGATGCACTTGTTACTTCTGCATGGCTCTGAAGTGCAGATTACAGGGCTTGTTCATAAGGCTTTTCCCTTATGCTTGCTTTTTCTTTCCTCCTTGTGCACTGTAATATGGCTCAGCTTCTGTAACAGCCTTTCTCCTCCCAGCATGGCTCTGGCTGCAAACCCACCGCTGTAGGCTGTATCCTTGGGTTAGAACCCTGTACAGCTCTCCCCTCCACAAATTGCTCTGACTTCTCCTGCAGCTGCTTTTTGGGAAATCAGAAAAGGAAAGGAACCTAAAATCTATTTGCTGTACAAAACATGGACAAGTGTGTTAGGACTCAGATTAAATGACTAATTACAGCCCTGAGGGGAGACCAGAATGCCCTCGTGGGTCTGTTCCCATTATGTCACCCTGTTACACTCCCATCTGGGGCTCTTCACTGGGGGGAAGCACCTTATCTTCTCTGCAGGCTGCTGCACATACCTAAAAAGGAGCATCCATATGCCCTGACTAGAAAGGACTCCAGTTTTCAGAGTTTGGCACTCAAAGAGCATGGTTATAAATGCCTGCTCCTGCCTTGAACTGGAACATAAATGTTTATAACTTCTGTTACTCTCTTGTCAGTTTCCCCATTAATTTAGTGCTGAGAAACATTTTAATTTCTGACTTCATCTGGGTACCAGCCTGAAGTCTGTTAAAGTTGCAGACTTTTTCCCCATCAAGGACAGAAGCTTTGGTTTTACAATCCTGCCCTCAATTTGCAGAGGTGAAGTTTCTCACACGTGTAGAGCCTTCTCTGTGCACCTCTTCGCTTTCTGGCTGAGTTCACTGCTGTGGGTCTGAGAGCCCCTCGAGGAGTGTGTACTGGTGGTTCCTGGGATGCAGGTACAAGTCCTGCAATGGAGGGTGAGATGAGGCGAGGGTAGGAAGGAATAAGAGACTTTAGGTCCTAAAATGATGTGAAAATTCACCCGTCCCTCTATTGTCTCTATTTCTGGGTCTCTGATAAAGCTAAAACTCAATTCTAAATAATGTGCAATATTTCAGCAAGGAAAAGCAAGACAAAGAGGCTATTTAAAGCTACCGTCTTTTCAGGGCTTGGCTCACAGGCTCTGCTTCTTTTGTGTCATTGTGTCTATGGAAAACACAAGAGGCTAGCGAAATACAATGTGCACTTCTAAGTACAAATTTAGAAAGCATGCAAAGGTCAGATGTGGCACATGCTTGGGTTTGGGGAGATGGAGGTTTTGGGCTGATGCAAATTAATTTGGATTTCTGTAATGCAAGGAGGAATATTATAAATGGACGGGGAAGAGTACTTAGACACAGTTTATACAATATACTACAGCCTATACAGTAGAATAACCTGTACGACCTGTTCCTGGGTGCTCTTTTTTTGGTCTGAAGTTGACCCATTATCTTCCACTCATAGCTCTGCTCTGTCTTGCTGTTTGAATCTTGGATGAGTCTTTTACACTGGCAGTAGCCTCGATGTCCTTGATTGTATAATGAGGCTGGGAGTATATACATAAAATGTTTTGAGATCCATAAATTTAAACACAAAGTGTCACAACATATGTCTGGCTTGAAAGCAGCTACAAAACTATCACAGAGGCTGCTAACCTGGAACTTCTTTGTTCTGGCAATAGGATGAATACAATAAAAGGACTTGCTAAAGGCTGTGCTGAAGGAGCTGGTTGTCGCAGGTTGTTTGAGGGGACGGGGCATGGGGGAGAGGCTGGAAATTCCCCAGGAGGAACAGAGAGCACAGAGGGATGTGTTGGAGGTTACAGCTAGCTGGGTCGTGCTGCCCTGCTGGGAGGGAGGAATACTGGCCCTGCACAAACTGGAGAGAGCCTGTTGCAAGGTGGAGGGACAGCCTGAAAACTGAGCAGGTTTTTGGAATCCTGAAGGAGTCCATTAAAAAAAAAAAAATCTTAAGAGTTTTGCTGAGGAGATGGAGCCGGGTATTTGTTGTGTGGGTTTTTTTTTGTTGTTGTTGGTTTTTTTTTGGGGGGGGGGGTGGGGGGTACAGGTACGTGTGCCCCTGTGCTTTTTTAAGAGTAAAGTTTGTGCGTGTATTTAAGAAGTTACAAGAGAACCTCAGTGCTATGAAAAATAGCTCTTGCTTGTCCTTCAGGGATGAAACTGTAGACCAGCAAAGCCAAGAAGGCAGAGCATGACAAAGGCGGTTTGCTTATTTGGGAGAGGTCCGTAGTGTTTGGGTGTAGGGCCATGGGGCTGTATTCCCAGTAGGAAGGGGTGCTGGAGAGGGTCTAAAACCCAGCACTGAGCTCTGAAAAGCTGGAAATGGGAATGACGTACACTATACCCCAGATCACTGGCTGCTTCAAACATTGCGTTTTCATGGCACAACACTCACCCGAAACATGCACCCAAACATTATATTGTGTAACATGACAAGGTCTTAAGAAAATACACGGTTGTGGGGTTGTCCTACTGTCTTCATTGTATGAATGGGAAATTAAGGCATGAGATGATACAACTTACCTGCAGCAGTTTATAATACTTGTTGTGGATGGTGGGTTTCTATTTGCCTGGTTGCAGCCGTCTCCCAAAGCTTGGGAGAGTTCAGGAGTCTGGCTAGGATCTCTGAACTGTGCTGCCTTCCCAGCCTAGGAGTATAAAAACATCACAAACATTTTAAAGCTGTATGTGTGTCTCCTTTCTTCAGCATTGTGACGGATTTTTGGCCTTGTTAAAGCAATCTTCTGCAAGGATTTATCTATTTTTCTTGTGTCAAAGATATTTTTTTTTTTTAAATTCTTCATGCCGAATTAATTTGTTCTGTCAAACCTGTTTTTTTATTTTGCTTGAGCCCTATGAGTGGGAGAATCTGACTCCCAGAAATGTGCGTGCATCTTTTCTCCTGCATGTGGCACTCCGTGCCAATAAATTCAAACCTTCAACCTGCAAAAAACCCTCTGAAGAAACACAGCTCTCCATGTGTCAGATGCATCCAGCATGGATGGCTCTGGACCTCAGCTCGGAGATTCCCTGTGTGATGGGGTTCAAACCAGCATGGCTCCCCATTTGAGCCATACACGGTCTTGACAACGAGGGTGAGGAAAGGCATGGCCTCAACACCTTGCATTTGGGCAGGAAAAAACACTTTTCTTCTGCGAGATACGGAGCCCCCCCTTCCCTCTCCTGTCTATTCGTACCTTGCAGAGGGGAGCTGAAGGCAGTGGGATGCTGTAGGCACAGGAGCTGTTTCTTTCCTTACCCAGACTGGGATAACATGGTTTGTCTCTTGTGAAACGAGTCTGTATTTGCAAACTGGTAAAGCAGGTTGGTTGGAGCCTGTGAGCTGCTATTCTTTTTCTTTATAATTAAAAAAAAATTCTCTATCTGTAATTCGCTGAATGCTTATAGGGCTGAGACAAACAACCCTCTTAATAAATGCAACATGGACTCGGTAACAATAACCCAAGTATTTCCTGCCCTGGCTGTGACCGGGGGTGCTGCCTGGTCCCTGTCCCTTGGGAACAGCTTGGATTGTCACAGCCACCCCTGGCTTTGTGACAAACTGGGACTGAGCTGTCACAGCCCCTTGGGTTTGGAGTGTGCTGGAGGGGAGGATACTGAACACAACTCACCAGGGATTAACTGGACCTGTCGTTCTGGCTGAGGATTAGATAGCTGGATGCTGTTAGTCTCTCAGTTATGAACAATGCATTCAACAGTGATTTTAAGATGCTTCAGGGCTCCTGCTGATACCAGGGATGCCAGCTCCGGGTTTACTTCATATCCACACCTGCATGTGCACAGAGCGAGGTGGGGGAAAGCACCTGTGCCATAAGCGTGGCAGGATGAGGCCGGGACCTGTGCCATGCAGCTGTGAAGCTGGTGAAGTTTGCAGGTGGCAGGAGGAGCATGGGCAGAGGGAGCAGCCTGGGTAATGGAGAATGCTGGAGAGTGTGAGGAAGAGGAGGGAGGATCTCTCGCTTCTCTCTTTCCCCTCACACTGGTGTGGAGAAACAAATACAAACTGAGCTGTCCCATCCATGCTGGTGGACCATGCTGTGACGAGTGCCCTGCGGGGCTTTTCCCCTTCCCCAGCTGCATGTTTTTGCAGGCACTGGGAGCTCCTTGCTGGGTCTGTCATGCTGACAGCGTGACAGCATTGGGCAGGAGTGGGAAGGTCCCCAGGCACTAGGTGTGGAGAGCACCTGGGGTGGGAGCTGGGGGTGAATGGGGTTTGTGGGAGGATGGAAGAGGAGATGCAGAATAAGAGAAACAAGAAGCAGTTGTTTTGTTAAGCTGCCTCATTCTCTCTATTTCTGTAGCTAACCTTTTGCTTCTTGAAGCAATCAAACAAAACCTTCAAAAAATATTGCAGGGTGTTTCTTTGTGTGCTTTGACTAAGCCGTTACACATAAACCAGTGGCTTTTGCGTAAACACAGCCGTGGCAGGCAGAATTATCTGGTTTTTTGCAGCTGTCAAGTATCTTCACTCCCCCAGTAATGTATAAATGGGGAAAGCAAGGCTGGGAGAGGCAAGCCCCAACAGAGACCGGGGTGCCCTCTTCTGCCAGTGACCCCACTGCATCCCTTCCCAGTCCCTGACCCTCCGAGGGGGGAGGACTGTGTGGGCCCTGAGCCAGCTCGTTGCTGGATGCCTGGGGCTGGCTGGTCATCATATCCGACCATGGGAAACATCGGATCGGCTCCAAGCCGTCCCAGGCTGAACATTAAGCTGGCCAAGGATATGAGAGAGCAAGGGAGGGACACCGAGGAAACCCCCCAGGGCCAGGTCTTTGGGGAAAGTACATTCTCAGGACTAGAAATGTGCAGCTGGAGACCGGTATCGCTGGCTTCCCTCTGGACTTTTAATTGCTAGCCAGTGCTTGAGTCTCCCAGTGGAGCTCGGGGTGGCAGCAGAAGCTGTTTGGCTGCTAATTGTTGTGTTTCTGCCGCCTTGTCGCCTCCAGTCAAAGCTGACATGCTAAATCCAGTATCTGCTGGAGATAAGGGGGACCACACTTCCACCCCTGTGGGCTGGGTCTGTGGGCTTCAGTGACTTTTTTTTTTTCCAGATAAAATAAACAAAAATTCTGTGTCCCGTGATGGCTCTGATAAGCTGGAGGCTCCAGACATGGTGTAGCTCAGACTGCCCATTATAGGCCTTTGTTAATTTAAAAAAAAAAAAAAAAAAAGCCTAACCTCACTATCTTGATTATGGAAAAAAATTATATAAACGTGCCAGAAGCATAATTGGTGCCAGTGGAAACCAAAAATGACCCTTTTCTTTCCCCCTCCACCCACCTTTTTCACAGTATAGTAGTTTGCTGGGAGGGAGCTTTTCTTAGGCACTGGTGGACAGCTGCAGGGATCCATTCTCATGGATGAGTAGAGCCCTCTCAAACATTACCAGTCTCAGATGCTTCAGGGGATGGTGAAAGGGACCCTGGTAAAATTCCAGGTGGAATCATGCACCCCTGACTCTCAAACTGTTATTCGAATTCTCTTGAGACTATCTTAAGGGCAGTAGTAACATGCCCTAGAAGTACTTATGAAAATCTTAACAGCATCTTTTATAATGCTGGATCATCCTGTTATTTAGATAATTGTGCAGTCTGTTCCCTTTGAGTCTGCCTCACTGATTGCTGGCCATGGGGAATGATACCACGTTATCAGCTCTGCCTGGCTCATCAGATGTGCTGAAGGACCTGTTGCGCGTGGGCTGGTGGTGAGGACAGATAGTCCCTGGGTGCCTTTCCTGCCCCGTTTGGGGCTGGTGGCCCTCGCATCTCAGCTCCTGGGGCACTGCATGGCTCCCTAACCCTGGGAAGGGAAGCGGGGAGAAGAGCCGTCCAAGATAACCCCTGCCTACCTCAACTGCTACTGCCTCTTTTCTTCTGCAAGACCTTTTTCTGGGCTGGTGGCTCCGTCCCACTTCTGGCTAATGCACGTTTAGCTCTGCCAACCCTCTTGATGAAGATGTGACCACAGCTGCTGCCGCGCGTGGTCTGAGTGGGCTTTCTTGTCACTGTCTGGGGGTGGGCTGGTTGCATGGTGCCCGTGTTGAGCCAAGTGGCCCTTAACGCCATCACGAGCGAGGTGAAAGGCAGCGCTGGGAAGAGTGCGCAGGTTGGGCTGAGCCTCTGCGGTTTGCACTGAAGGCTTTTTGTGGGAGCCCTGTGGTGATGGCGCACCGAATGGTGTATTTCATAGGAGGATTATTGCAATGAAACACAATGTGCTTTTGTGCAATTATATGGTGTCTTTTAAATCATTTCCTCTAACAAGTCTGTCCACACCCAAACAAAAATAAACATTTTGAAAGGCTGAAAAGATAAACACACAAAGGTTACCCTTAAATGCACCCTTTCTCCCCTTCCTTACATGCACCTGCTCCATTCTCTGGACAGGATGAGCAAGCAGGAAGGCTGAATTAAGATTACCAGCATAAACTTTAGCAATTATTGACTTTTGGATCCTTCATTTCATGGCCTTGGTATGCTTTTTTAATCAGTGACTTTCTTGGAGACAAGAAAAGGGGAGCTAGGACTCATTCTGCCACCTGCTTGCTCTGCCTTTTTAAGGTGAATGCTTTCCTTTCATCCCTTTGAGGCTTGTGTCTATGGGGATAGACTGGGCTCGCCAGTCTTGTTTCACATGGGGCATGTCACTGATTTATTTCCAGGTTGCTCTCACCCATTTTTGGGCATGGGTTGCTCTTGCATGGGTCCTGACCATGCTGGTGGGTGAACAAATGTGATTTCCCCCCCAACTTTTGTCAGCTTGGCAGCAGCCATTGCTACCCAACAGCTGCTCTTGTCTTGCTCCTCTGAAGTTTTGCCAGCTTTCCTTTGGGAATAATCTGTGGAAGAGAGAGGATATTTTAACCCCTCTTCACTCAGCCTGTTTTCTAGGCTGATAAATCAGTGATCAGCATGGGGAGTTGGTCTTTTAAGGTGAGGAAATTGCCCTAATGAAACTGCCTGCCTATTTCTCTTCCTTATCCCCTCCCAGACTCATTTCCTTTTTTGCCATTTCCCTTGACTACATGGGGTTTTTTTAACAGCCTCTTGTGAAGGGTCTCATCAAAGATGGCATGAAAATCTAACTGCATTGTCAATCAGCGCTCTTGCATTGCCTCCCTTATTCACCCATCCCCTTTCCCTGGTGAGATTTGTTCAGGTGATAGTCTGTCTCTACTGTGAAGCCCAGATGGGAAAGTGCTCTGCTTTTAATTATCATCTTAATTAGTTTATCGGGCGTTGGCACCATGCTAACTGACTTCTTGTTCCTGGATGTACTTTTCAGTAGACCTCTTGTTCTCACTATCTTGTAGTGCTTAATTTTTTTAGTTATCGCAAAGTGCATCTTTTGCCTGGTTCAGGAAGATATTTCTCTGAAATTCAATGTTTGTTAGCTGAGCTGGGTGATGCATCTTTTTTTCCAAGTAACCAAATCACTTCAGTTTTTCTTCTTATGCCCAGCTCCAGGTAGTGCCTGATCATTAATCCCAGAAATGTGCTGCGGTAGGAAAGGTATAGCCCTGTGACAGATAAGCTTGACTGACATAAATAATTTAGTTCCTCTGTACCCTCCTTTTCTTCCTTAACTGCTGGAGATCGAGGTGACCCACAGAGTCATCTGAAATTCCTCTGCAAAAGATCTCCTGGTTTGACTTTGTTTTCAGTTATTTGTCAGCTATAATTTATGGTCATGCTCCACTGGCTTCAGTAAGATTATATTGTATATTTTTATATATTTTTCCTGCTACACAAAATACCTATGTTTTTTCTTCATTTAATCTATTTACTTTTTTGTGTGATCTAAGCTCTGAATATTGGATTTTCCCCCACCCCTTTCCCTACTGACTGTCTCCCCTGAATCATCTTCTGTCTTATGACGGACTGCCTCAGCTATCTTTATGTTCTGTTTTTTTGCTGGGAAATTGCATTTCAGTTGTTGCCATTGATGTACTCTTGGTTAGCTGGGCTTTTTCTCCTCTTTGGTGGCAGAGTGTTGCCTGCGGTTTCATTCCAGAATTACTGTGACCCTTGGGACTATTAAATAGGAGCAGAGCTGGAACAGGATCAGTAGTTCTGTCTTTCCCATGGCCTACCCACAGCTTTGGGGACACTATGCCTTGGTGACCAACAAATAATTTGACCACAAGAGGGGACTGAGCAGCGAAGCTGAAGGATGAGGTAGCCCATGAGCAAAGTTTGCTTTCCATCAGTGATCGCAACCTGTGTGTCCATGACATGGACCCTACTGCACTGGTTGCACTGGGAGCTTGCACAGTGAGGGTCTTCGTGGTACTGGTGTTGATTCTGGTACCAAAACTACTGGATGGTCCGTGTCTGTCTGACATGGTACCAGGTTCTTCTCGTAAGGGCCTGAATATCCTGAAGGATATTCTTTCTTCTCTTTCCCAGAGGTTGCCCTGGGCAGTTTTGCACCCAGGGGACTGCAAACATGGGTTAGATCCTGGATAAGACCCTGGTTAGACCCTTAGCTCCATCAAAGGAAATACGGGGAGGTGAGGGAGCTCCAGGGAGCCTATTTTCTGGTGATCCTGTGTAGTTTGCTCATCAGTATAACCTCACCAGTCTCTTTGCGACATGAGAGCTTATGCCAGAAAACCTTCCCTCGTGTTTGGGCCCATGTTTCTCCCTCAGGGAGGCTCACCTGTCTCTGCCTGACCTGTTGATAGGCAAAAAACCCTTAATCCATACGACCAACACTTCCTCACCAGCTCTCCTAATTCAAGGGAGAGTAATGTGAATTATTCCCCGTACACAAGCGAGCACGGCCCCTTAGCAAGGGTCTCGGCAGAGTTAACCAGCCAGGCAGATGCGGTGTGTCAGCGTGGCATTAACGTATTTCTGGCAGAGGTTTGTGTTATCCAAGGGGTGGTAGATTTACAGCCTGTGGGAATCAAACTGCTGTACATGCTTTGAACATTGTGTGGCGGGGGAACCTATATTAGCTTTTTGCTTGTGATTTCACTGGCAATCCAGGAAGTTCGCAGCTGATGGGGAATGTCTTGGCTGCTGACCCTGGAGTGGGATGGGGAGATTCAAGTAGAGCTTTCTTATTTCATCTTTATGGTAGTGACTCACTTGACACTTGACTTTATTCTTTAATTGTGACTTTTTAACACGAAACTTTGCAGATGGAGAAGTGATGCTAACAGAGCAAGGTAATTTTGCTCAATTGGTCTGAAGAGATCTAACCCAGGATTTGATAGTCCTTAGTCCTTGTCAGGTTTCTGTGCCAGCCTTTCCCCAACTTCCCATCTGATCCTGTTCCCAGTGAAAGCAATAGAAATACTCTCTCATGGGAGGGTGTTTCTGGTTATCGGGTTCTCGCTAGATCAAGGTACAGAGCATGCCTGTTGTTGGTCTCCTCTACCTGAAGAGGACATCCTTCTAGCACTGGCTAAAGCTAACATGGCATCTGGCTGCTGGGGCTGTGCTTGGCGTAATGCCTGGCGTGTTTCCTCCAGGTAGAGAAGGTGGTGGCTGAGAGTTCCTCATGGCCTCGCTGGAGAACGTGACCTTGAACAAGGTCATCTGCATTTCTGTGCCTCCATGTTTTCCAGCTGTTAATGGGGATACTGTTGACGCTGCCAGTGTTTTCTAAAGTGTATTGAAAGTGCTCTGAGATCTGCCGAGAAATAATGTATGCAGGTATATTTATGGTTTTTTTGGTTCAGAGGGACTGTCAGCACCCAGCCTGGCCTCTAGCTTGATGCAAACCATAGTTTCACAGAGCTTTTCCTATCTGGCTTCTATGTTATGCAGTGTTTCTTCTTGACTTGAAGTTTTAGTAGGGGGAGAGGTATCTGTGGGGTGAGAGGGATGCCACAGACATTTTCCAAGGTCCCAAGCTGTCGGAAAGATAGTGTAGACAAAAAGGAGGTGTTGCAAAACTACCACTGGGTGTTTTTTGCATTTAAATATCTTTAAAAATTATCTCTATAGGGCTAGCATCCTCACTGCTGTCACCAAATCCACAGAGTGCAGGACTGGGCCCAACATCTGATTCAATTCCTGATGAGTCACTATTTCCACTACTTGTTTTTCATAATTGCTTTTGCTAATCCTCAGCTGCATTTGCATTTGCTTAGTGCTCACTATCCCCTTCATCCATGGGTACAAATCGTGAGGTGTCAACATCCTGCTTGTGTCCCTTGTGATACTTGGTGGAGCTGCAAACACAGGAGAAGATGATCTTTGGCTGGTGTAAATTATCTAAGCTGTGCTGATATAAGTGAATCTATAGTAACTTTCACCAGCTGCAGAAATGCCTGCAGGATATTTCATTTCTGCTGGCTGGAACAGCAGAAAGCTGGTGGGGGAAATGGCCTTATTAAAACATACCTGACATAAGTAAGACACATAGCTGAGCAATTCTCTGCTCCTTTGTTTTGGTCTGTTAAGGTTTAGCAAAAAAGAAAATAATTTTAAAAAATCATATTTTGGGCTTCTGTGCTTATTTCTGTATAGTCAGGTGTTTTACAAGCTCTGTACATCACTTGGACATACAGCAGCCTGTTAAAGTGGTACCCCAAGACAGATGCTCCCTGGCAGCACGTAGGGACATACTTCTGATAAAAAGGATTGCCAGGTTAAATGAAGTTCAGCTACTTAAAAGATGAAAAGTTTCCCTGCATATAACCAGAAACAGAGTTCAGATCGTAATTCTTACTTATTCTGGCACTGATTCCAGCTGGGTTCCTTGCAGTTGGTTAAGGGATGGGGAGACAGGGTTTGTTTAGATTCTGCTGCATTAACCCGATGGTGCTGTGTCAGAACAGTAAATGCTGCAGGAAGAAAAAGGCACCCAAGTCAAACTTTTTTGTCATAATGAAAGGAAATGATCCCAGTTGAACTTAAGCTGAATTTGCAAAATGTCCTCACCCCAATGTGTGTCACTGAAACCCTTCAAAATGGGGTCAGTTATAAACAACTCCATTTCATTCAACTCTCCACAGAATAGGAGGAGAATGGGGGCCAGGAAAGTTTATTGAATGGAAAAGGATGAGATCTTTTTAAAAACAAAAAGAAAGAAATCGCTCCTTCCCAGCTTCTCAGAAGGAGTTGCAAACAATGGAGGTGAATGTAAAACCCAAGATGCAAAATCATCTCCTGCGATTAATGTCCCTGCGTGGGCTGCTGAGCTCCCGCAGCCATCCTGCCTCGGGACTGCTGCCGGCTAGCACCAGGCACGTCATTTCTCCTCCGTGCTCTGCAGCTGCATATATGTGTGTGCGTGTGTGTTTCTCCCCCTGCTTGCCTTCATTCAGGAGAAGTGTTGCCAGTGGGCAAACACTAATCCATCCTGACAGCTCTGCCCATCTTCCTGCTTCGGTCTGGCATCCAGCAAACAGCTTGATTAAGGTCCCCAGGGCTTTATTAGTGCAGCTCGTTGCCTGCAAATTAATCAACAGGTTGCATGTGTTTAACTCTTTGCTGGAGCTGGTCGGGAAATGTTCCACATTGCTGTGGGCATTGAATCAAGTCTTTTGAACTGGCTTTTAAATATGGTGCAGCAGAAATAGCCCGAAGTGCTGTTACAGTCTTGATTTCTTGGGGCAGGAGGTGAAGTGGTCCCCTGGGCTCTGCAGGTGCTGCTAATCCAGCTTCCGATCTCTAATAGCAATTTTAGACTTTTACTTGATTTCTCTTGGCCATTCACCCACCCCCTGTAAAATACCCATTGTTCATGCAGAGGACAGCCAGATGAAATCTGTACTTTGCTTAATTATCCGTAAGAAGTCAGATACCCTCTAGGCCTCTCCAAAGTGGAAGTGCATGCAGGAATGGGACCTCCTTGCTGTTTTGAGGTTTGTTCTGGAGCATGTGCGAAAGTTGCCTGTATGTTGTATTTTGTAGTGTTATCTTTCAGGCTTTGGGCTTGTTCTTTAACTGGTCTCACCATACTAGGTTTAGGAAAAAATAACTATGTAGTTGCTGTGGTTTACACTTGAGCTTTGATGAGCAGAAGATTCAGGGAGCACACACACTGAGTTTTCAGGTGGCTGTACAGATATCAGAGTGGAGATGACTGATGTATGGGTATAATGGGTTAAATATTCTCTTATTTCAAAGTTCACAGGATTCCTAGCTTCTTGCTTGCATGTATATGGTGACAACCAGCTCTTTATATACATTCTCCATTTCTATGCATGACCTCTCATCTCCCAGTTGCTGGTGGCCCAGTTGGTGCATCATATCAGTGTGCATGTTCACGCCTGTTAGCACTGCATGTCTCTGGACAGGACAGGTACTGACCGTGCTCCCACATGTTGTGAGCCCTGGGGGGGGCCAGCGGTGCTCTGCACACGGAATTACATTCGATCTGATCTGGACTTCACCCCACAATGAACAATGGTGAGAACAGCCTGAGCCACGTAGCTCGTATTGATTATTTTTAGCAACAATCAAAGATAAAAGAAGAATGTGCCTATATGGCGGTTGTCTCCTGTCTCAGCGGGAGGAGAGCAGCCAGCAGAGGGAGAGCTGCCCAGGCCTGTTGCTCTGTGTGCATTCCCCCAGGAAGGATGGATTCTCTTCAGTTTGCTCCAGTTGGAGAAGAGCAGTGTGCGGTGGGGAATTTGCCAACCCTCTGTCTTCAGCAGCTGGCCAACATCTGTCTTCTGGATGATGTAAAAGTTCTTACAACTTGATAATAATTTTCATGCCTGTTTTACCAGAAGGTTTTAAAGCATCTTAGTCCTCGATTTGACTTTGTTGCATCCAGGTGAGAGCAGTTTTGTTGCTCTCTGTGTGCCAGTGAGGGGGTGGGAGACACAGAGAGCAGATGTGGACTTGCCCCAAGGGTCTGCAGATGGTGGCTATCCCTTTACCTTTGCTGTGATCTCCTTTCTGACCCCTTCATGAGCTCCTGGTGCTGTCTCACAGTTGAGAACTCTCGCCTGCCCAGGACACAGCCCTTTGCCTAGGGTCACAGATGGTCTGTGCACTTCCACTGCGGGGCTTTCCCACCTGCCACCTTCTCTTTTCTCCTCTGACCGAACTTGGGCTCTCTTGCAGGGAGCCGACTGCTCAAAGCAGATGCTCATCTTTCAGCCTTACTTCTATGCTGGTGATGGCAATTCTGTGATAGCCAGAGGTGATAAAGGCAAAGCTGCTTCCTGGGATCAAGCTGGGGAGTTGAAGACTTGTGAATTAGTGCTTTGTGCATTTCTGGCCTCTAGACCCATCCATACCCTGTGACTGCAGCAGGGCTTGTAACAGCAGCAGAAAACCAAAAAGTTAAACACTTCTGTTTTGTTTCTCTGCCCATGGTCTGGCTCTTCGCTACTTGCAATAACCAGTTAAGGTAACCCATGTGGGGTGTGAAGGGCTGTTGATCAAAGAGGCAATAGTTCCTGCTTCAGAGCGATGCAAATGAATTTGCAAAGCCTAAGGACACGGAGAGTGAGGCTCCAGGCTTGGATCCTCAGCATCTGTGGGTGAAGCAGCTTGTGGGGAGCAAGGGGCAAGCTTGTAGGTATCTGTACCACCAGTAAGAGCTCCCTGGCAGGAGGCTGAAACACCTGCAGGTGCCATGTGTCTGAGCAGGAGCTCTCCCATGTTGCTGCCTAAGGACCTTTCCAGGTATCAGCAAAAAAGCATTTATCTGAAATTGCTTTCTCTGCCATTTAAAATGCTGTAACAGTTACCATGCTCTTATGAGGAAGTTCTTTGCAGCAGATGGATGGAAAAGTGGCATTTCCGAAAGGCGATTTTAAGCCAAATGACTCCTGGCCACTATAGTCTTGAGGATCTAGGGAGTCTTGGGAGAGTATTGAGAGAGCAGGTACCAGCAGAGCTGAAAAAAGTTGCCTTGTGCAGGAGTCTTGTTGGCACAGTTCAGATCATCTTGCTGAGCCTGGCCTTTGCATCAGAGGCACAGTAGCTGATTCCCCAGTCTCCCATCAGCGAAGATTTTCCCTGTAGGACAAAGATGAGATTCCACCTCTGTCCATCCCTCAGGATATCCGCGTTTCTCTGTTGATGAAGGCACACAGGCTCAATCTCTTACCTTCATCCCCCTCCGCCAGCAGGGAATAACAAAAAGAAAACTACAAACCTGTAAGCTGTGGGGTTTGGGAGGGGGAACGCATCGGCTCAGTGTTCTGCATCGTGCCAAAGCCGGTGCAGCCGGCTGGGACACATCCCTGCACCTGAGGTCTGCCACGTCCCCAGCCGCTCCTGTTGTGGTAACCGTGGCCTTTGCGTGGCACCGTGACAGCGTGGTGGCAGCCGTGACGCATCCATCAGCCACGCCTGCTGCCGAGCATGCGTTCCCGTTGCCAGGCAAAGAGGGGTGACCTTTTTGGGGAGGAGGAGGAGGTGGTGGGGAGAGCGATGGGTGGGTGGGAGGCAGCGGCAGCCCTGGATGGGGCTCCCGGGGCTGTGCTGTGCGGGGGTTCGGGTCAGGGCTGGGGGTTTGGATGCTGGGAGCGAAGCTGACAGTCCCTCCTCGCTTCGCTCGGTTTCGTGGGTGCAGAAAGCCCCATCTCTGCCTGCCTACTTGGATCGAGATGAAGCTTTCCCTGGTGGGGCCTGCCATCTCTGTGGGATGCGATGCCTGAACTACAGGAGGAAGTATCAGGACGGTGCTTGGTAAATTGCTATTTATGGGCTCCTCCTGATCTGACTGTATTGCCTTTGGTGCAGGAACTTTCAGGGCACTACAACCTCCCTCCGCCCTGCTCAGCCTGACGGGAGCCCCTGAGCAGTGGTCACCAGCAGTGGGGGTTTGGGTCTTGTGCCCTGCACTGTGACTGTGCATAAAATTGTCATATTGGCTTTACTGCGTGGGTTTTCTTGTGACTCCGGGACCTGGACAGTGCTCCGCTCTGTGTGTGCCAATTCTGGAGTAAAACCTCGGGTGGCTTCTCTGGAAAAGAAAATCTTTTCCAGGTGTTCGAGGTCAGCATGACTGGGGAAACGATTATGAGCCTCTAAGTCTGGATTGGTGCGAATGGCACCATCAATCTGCTGAGACGGAGCCCTGTGCAAAGAGGTGAGGTGGAACAGTACCAGACATAACCTGAAATGACTTAACAAGCTGCTGAAGTTTTTAAATGTATGTGTCTTTTTTTTTTTTTAATTTAAGTTTCCTCTGACATTTTATAGGCTTCATCACTCAACGTGAAGCCAAGATCCATGTGAGTGTGTGCAGTAGGATTGTTTTTAAATTTTATTTTAAATACAGATGTCTGGAATAACTTTTTTGCACACACTGTAGGAGTGTAAAGGTTTCTAAGCAACATCATTTCATGCTGTTTGCATTAGAGAATGTAAAACAGGGTTCCTTTTTTTAAAAGTCTCTGCAGTGCAGGCATAATTACAGGATCCCATTATGCAGCATTGTGTCTACGGTGAAGCCTGCCCTAATGGAATATTCTGCCCTGTGCTGAAGTCTTACCTGCTTTTTACCAAGACACTTAAGGACTTAATTAGCGTCATTATGGAATACCACCCCCTTCCTCAGCCCTGTGCATGAAGGGATAATGATCTGTCCAAGCTAGTGCCGCTCACTCCCCATGGCTAACAGCACCACATGAAGGGAGTGTTTCATAGCTTGATGCTGCTATCTTGAAGTGAACATGGCGGGCTGGAAAGGAAAGCGTTTCCTGGGAGCAATAAATATACTCT
Source organism: Aviceda cuculoides (assembly GCA_035590195.1). Lineage (NCBI taxonomy): Eukaryota > Metazoa > Chordata > Aves > Accipitriformes > Accipitridae > Aviceda > Aviceda cuculoides. The sequence continues at coordinate 10,213,384 of JAVJGG010000043.1, read as the reverse complement.
GTGTTTACTTGGCCTGGTCTTAGCCATTGAGCTGGGGTGGTGTCTGTCAGTGGGAGATCCCCGTGGAGCTCCTCATTGCGTGCTGCCCGGCTACCTTACGTGACCGGCCGCGGCACAGAGCAGTGCAGGCAGCCTTCGCGCTCCGTCCTGCAGGTGTGTGCCACAGGGCACCCACGTGCACTCCATTCTTCGAAAGAGTCCCCAGAAACAGCAGGAGCCCTGCGGATGCAGCAAGCCCAGGTCTCTCCTTCCCATGATCCACGTGGATGTGCTGCACGTTGGCAGCGTCTTCCACTTACCTGCATCATATGTCCACATGTGCGTGGATGTGTGTGGATGCAGTTCCTGCCTGCTAACCTTGCTAGAGAGTAGGTATTGGCATTGCAGATGTGTTTGATGGGTTGGAGTGGCAGGAGGTGGTGGGCTTGAGGGCACACCGCTTCGGTGCCGAGGGAAGCTGGAGAGGATCGTGCTGCTGCTATATGACTGCAGCTACAAAGCTTCTGTCAGCTGGATGGTTGTTTTTGATCCCTAATGCTTCTATGGTAAACAACATTTGTGCTGAGCTGCCCAACAGAGTTTTATAAACATCTGGGGGCTTTTTGAATTTTACAAGATGAAGAGTGTTGGCTTTTGTACCTGAGACAGGGCCAAAGAAGTTTTTATTGCTGGTTAGGTAACTTCTCTGGCACGTTGTGCTAGGAGCTCTAGATGTTATTAATGAGGTGTGTGTGCGCTATGGTGCATATGTTGTTTTGTGTAACGACTGTTGCTGCTGCAAGGATGCAGCCGTAACATTCTCCTACAGGTGTACAACTCTCAGCCCCCTTCGTCTCTTGTGTCCGTCCCGTGCTGTCCTTTCTACCCTACCTCCTTCAGGTTAGTGCTCCCCCAGCAAGTTTTCTCTGGAGTTTTACTAACATCTTGCAGGGAGGAACAATTACCTGTAACCTCTGCTCTCTGTACTTCTCGGTGTTGGTGGGAAGGGGCGCTACAAGAGTGGTTAGGGGGTTGGGAGGTGGTCTTGTGGGACGTGGTACTTCTGAGCTTGTAGCTCGGCTGCTTTCAGAGGAGCTCCTTGAAGGCTTGTGGCCCCATCTTTTGTGGCATGTAAAGACAAGAAAAAAGAGTCTGTGACGCTGATGGATTTCCTCTGTTTCTCCTAACTCACATGGAGTCCTTGCTCCCTTGCCTCAGCAAGTGATGTCTGGCCTGAGCTGATGCAAGGAAGTCACCCATGCTGGTGAGCAACCTTCAAAGCCCAGAGCTGCCCCTGAGTCTCATCATCTCCTTTTCTGCTTTGCTTATCCAGGATGACTCTCCTGCGTTGTTCGCTCCTAGTGAGGACTGCTGCAGTGATACAGTGCCTGCTAGTTTTTACAAAAGCCATTTGGCTGCCTCTTCCAGCCTCTGCCCCCAAGAAGCCATGTGTGATCCCTGCTCAGATAGCTGGAGGTGCATCCTCAGGCCTCCCACCCTGCCGCACACAGCAGTGCTCGACAGAGCATGTCCGGCACTGGAAGGCGCGGTCCTGGGCCCCCAGCAAAAAGCCCATCCAAGCTCCAGCTGTCCGCTGTGCTTTCCAGTGAGATGGCTGGAGGTCTCGGGCAGTGCTCATTCCGTTTTGCTTCATAAATGCTGCAAATGGTGCCAGATGAGGCTTTATAGGATCACATCCTCTGCCCTATGCTCTGTGTATTTTAAACAAACCTGGGAGGGGGTCCGGGCTGGATCCTTGTTTGTTCTTGAAGGAATTGATGTGGGCTTCAGAGTCCTGATCCATCCATCTTCCATATGGAGATAAAAAGTTTTGGCTGAACACTGCTAAATGTGTCGTCATCTATCACAGTGGAGGCGGGATTGTGTCAAGGAAAAATAATCCACCATCAGGCTCAAAAGAAGGGGAAAAAAAAAAAAAAGAAATAAGATTTCCAGTGAAATGCATTGCTTTTAAAAATCCAGTTCGCTCTTTGCCAAGTCATTGTTTGGTTTTAGACTTGTTTCAGATGACAGCAACCTTTAAAGGTTACTTTTATCCCTCTTTAATGAGCTATAGAAATGACCCTGGTCTGCTACAGGGCAGAGGCCAGGGGATGGGACTGTGTGGGGAGCTGATGCATCCTGTTTGGAGCGGCTGTGTGAGCTGTACCACCAGCTCCCTGGCTGCCAAATTCTGTAGCCAGCAGCTTTCACAAAGAAAAATGAAAGAGGATCATTGATGTGTATCTCTCTTTGCTGTGGTGGAAATTATATATGCTGCAGTGTGTGTGGGAGAGGGAATATACGTTGCTGTGTGTATTGTTCTGAAGCATTCTGGACAGTGAGGTTTGCACCCTGGGGGCCAGGTTTTCCTAAACCCCTCCTGTGCTGGGCGCTGAGCTCTTTGGAGGCGTGTCCCAGTGAGAGCTCTTGGGAATCGGATGCCTGCGGTGAGCATTCCCCACGCATGCCCTGGCCCCCATCCTGCCCAGGTGAGTGAGGGGAGACCTGTGCTCCCTCCCCAGGTGAAGCACCAGACGCCGGAGCCCCGTGCTGCCCTTTCCTCTGCATTGCCCGGTGCATTTAGGTGACAGTGAGGGTGTCTGGGCATGTCTGCAAGGGTGGACTGTCCCAGCCCTGACCAGCAGGAGAGTGTCCGACTTGTTAAAAGGGCTCAGCTTTAGGGCAACGTGAGGGAGAGGTGGGGAGGGTGGGCATGCGGCAAAGCTGCTTTGCAGCCCACGGGTGGGCTGTGAGAGGCGTAAGTGGGGGTCCCTCAGCTCCACACAGCAAGGTCGCTGTGTGAGCTAGCGGGCTAAATGGGGACAGATGAGGATAGCAGCAGAGTCTCTAAACAAGACTCATCACCGTGTATCTGTGAACTGAGCTCTTCCTCCTCCCACCTAACCACAGGTAATCCTTTCCACCCAGGCATCATGCCTGAGTGGCTCCAGAGCCCCCCAGCCCAGATGGGAAACCTCCCAAACTGTGGCACAGCCCTTCCAGTCCAAGGGCTGCCGTGTTTTCTCACTCTGCTTCCAACGGCTGTGCTATTAAAACATTTCTCTCATTTTTCTTCTGATGCGTGTCACATTGCTTGACGCTTTTAGGGGAGACCTGGCTGATGCAGAAGGAGTAGTGGCAGGGGCTAGATGAGTGGTGCCATGTATACACTTGTGCTTGGGTGTCTTGGCGTGGATGTGGTATTCTGGGACATGCAGCTTTGGATAAGCCACATCTGCACTGGGGTTGAAGGCAGCTGCAAAGGGCTTGGTGCTGGATGAAGATGCTGTCTGTGCTCTAAGGGGGGTGATTTTCACGTCCCCACTGGTTGGGAGGCCAGCAGCAGTTTGCAGTCAGCTTGGAGCTCTGCCTCTGGCTCTTGCCACCCTCTGGAGAGGTTGTGCACTACTCCGGCTCCTCATGGAGCTGATGCTGAGGGACTGGGTGGCCTCCCCGAGCCCAGGCAGCAAGTCTGTGTGCAAGGCAGTAGTTATTTCTAGGTCTCTTGATTTCCAGCCTATGCTCCCATTGGGATGTTTACAACCACTTGGCGTGGCTTGGGTAGGTTTTGAACATGAGCAGGTAGCTGAATGTGCTGCTGCTGCTTGTGATCATAGTGTTCCCGGGAGCTGAGGGCCTGCTGGGTATTCGGGGAAGCGGAGAGGAGGTTGCCAGCTACTCAATTCTTGCCCTACAGACTCCTCTGTCCCAAGAGGCTTGAGGCGATTAGGCAGCTGTATGTACAGACATGGTTTCACCTCTCCTTTTCTGCATGCACATTGCTGTCCCTCAGCACAATCTGGGCTTATACTCACTTATACTCAAGTTGTAGGTTTTAAAACCCCTCCCTGTGCTGCTCTTGCAGAAGCTGGAATTGGCTGCGGCTGCACATGGCCTCTCTGCACCTTCTGGTGCCTCCTGTGTTGGGCAAAGGCAGGGGCTGAAGGGTGTTTCAGTCCCTGTGTTGGTTGCCCTGAGGTGTGGGGTTTTTGTGGTGGTGGTTGGTTTTTTGTTTGTTTGTTTTGGTGTGGGTTTTTTTTTTTTTTCATTTTTCATTTTTGTCCCACAGCAACTCATGCATTGTGGCTGTGGGGTCTCTATGGATGAGATTTGGGAAAATTGAGCCTTTCTCACACTCCTGATTGCCTGGCAGGTTATCTCCATGCTTTGTTAAAGGGAGAGCACTTTGGGCAGCATTTGCTTGGCCAGTGGGTTGCCCCAGGCCAGCAGGGGTCATGGGACAAGTGGTCTAACAGGCCAAGTGACAAGAGAGTAGTTGTGGGAAGCACAAACCGTGGTCATGTTGTACAAAACTCCATCCTAAGATGCAAAGATGGAAAGGGGAGAAGAAACAGGCTGGGGCCAATGTGGGTAGTTAATGGCCGAGCTGCTGTGGCCTGTGAGTGGTCTTGGCATTTCCAGCTGTGTGCATTTCCAGATGTGACCTTGCAGAGTCAGAGGTCCCCTGGTACCATGAGCTGGTGCTGGGACAAGGGCCTCCCCATCAGTAGATCTGCCATGGTTTCTGGTGTTATTTGTTGACCTTTCCTCAGGTGGATGAGTCTTGGTGGGACAGGGAAGAGTGAAATGTGGTGCTAGATACTAGAGCCTCTCAGCAGAGGGTTTCTGATGTGGCTGCAGTGCCCAAACTGCTGGCCTCAGTGATGCCCTCCTATAGGCTTTTTTCCTGAATCCCCTTTCCCAGCAGAAATCAGCTCCGTCCTCCTTATCAGACCCATTTTTATGAGAGAGGGTTGAGGGCTGTGATGAGTTTGTTGTATTTGCTGCTGTTGCGCGAAGGCTGATGGGTTCTTTGCCCCACAGCAGGACCAGTCACCCAGGGATGCTCTGCACGAGCAGAATGTGGTGATTTGGAGGGGCTGTCTACTGGGGAGCTGCCAGTGTAGAAGGTGCTCTGGGGAAAATCCCTCTGAACCAGAGCTGAGGATGCTGCTGTTTTCTTCAGAAGTGTCAGAAGGCCACTAGAGGCAGTGGGCAATGGAGAACAACTTTCCTATGGGAAAGTAAAGACTTGTTCCATTTTTAACCCTTGCTAATTGAGTCCAGGGTGAAATGTGACCCCAGGTTACATAGTTGTAATGCCTTCTCTGTGCGCTGGGCTCTGGGCCCTCAGAAGGGGGAAGGAGTAGTGGTTTGCTGGTTTTGGCCCAGCTCCATGAAGAAGCGCATTTTTTACCAGCTGTAAATAAGGAAAATTGAGAGGCAGGAAGCGGACATCTCCTTAACAGACATCGGAGCTGACAGCCCTGTGCGTTGCCTCAGGGATGCCCACCCGGGACAGCGTGTGTGGCTCAGGCAGAAGAAAGCACAGGAGAGTGGCAGGGGAGTTTGGGGACCCTGGTGGGGCCACGAGGTGGGAGCATGTCCGCTTGGGAGCCTCTGTCCTGGGAAATGTGAACTGGCCCTGGACTGCTGTGGCAGGAAGGAAGACAGCCCAGAAAGGCAATTGTTTTTGGCAGGGGTCTCCCCTCCCTCCTCAGCTCAGGTATAATGAACTTACCATGCTTTGCTCTCTGCAGATATTCATGGATGGAGTTGTTCTGCAGAGGCAGGGAAGTAACGCTAATCCCCTGCTATTAGCAGGAGCTGGGCTGCATGCTGGTGCCATTACAAACCATCCTCGTAAATTTGGGAGCCCTGCGGGCATCCCCAGTGTCTGGGGAAGGGCTGGAAGTCACACCCAGCAAGGGCACCTCATCGCAGTGGCGTGCATTGGAGACACGTTCTCCTGGGAGACTGGGATCTCCTCCTGCTACCTGTTGCCTCTTATTTCCAGGAGGCTCTGTAATCTGATGGTTTCACTAAGACAACAGTGATAAATAATTTACTGGAGCCTTGTCATTAAAAATAGACGGCTGTAGCCTATAGGTGACTTGTGGGGTAAGTTGTGCCTGCTGTTCTGCTTTGTTATGAAACCTGAAAGTTACTGTGGGTTTTGTTGGTTTGTTTGGTTTTGTTTTTTTTTTTTTAAGTACTGCTGCTTTTTTCTCCACATTTACTTTTTTTTTCAACCTGACAAATATCAAATGTGCCATGTCAAGTTGGTTTTGTTGCAGCCTCTTAGGAAGAACTGCCTGTTGGGAACTTTCTCTGCCTTGAGGATGTCAACAGATCATTTCTCCTCCATGAGGAAAAACAATGAACATGAGTGTAAAATGAAAACTTGGGGGGGTGGGGGAAGTGAAGCAGAGAGTTAGCAGCAGCCAGCAGTTGCTCTGGACTTGCTTCTTCAAATATCCTTATACTAAATTCCCTGTTGTCTGCAGAGACTTCAAGGAAAAAGGGCAGGGTAGACAAGACCCGAGTTTTTGGTGATAAATATTCCAGACCTCCTCAGGCCATCAGGAGGGAGCAGGCCAGCTGCTGGTAAGGTCCAGGTGTTCTTTGGGAATGGATCTACCATGGGAACTGGCTGGCTGTGAGCTCTCTAAGGTGCCTTCCCCTTCTGTCTGTCTCGGGGAACTTTTATGAGCCTCATCCCCCAAAATGACATGAGATTCATCTCTGGGGCTACCCAGGAACATGGGGTAGGGAGGAAGAAATGGCAAGAGATCAGAGGAAAGCCCAAAGGATCCTCAGCTCTGTGCGCGGGTCTCCCTCCAGACACAGGACACGGTGCAGGTGGGCGAGGACTAGACAAGAAGTGTGTGGGTTCGGCTGCCATCCCTGATGTCTCTGTGGGCAGCTGAGCATGCTTTTTCTTGGAGGTTTTGTCATTGCTAGAGATGCACACCAGGAAGCTGCAGAGCCTGGATGAGACAGGCTGGCTTTGGTCCCCCCCGGTGGCTCACAGACTTCAGAGCAGCATGGGCTGTGTGGAGGCACATCAGCTGTCTCTCAACCTGCCAAGGCTGCTCTGAGATGCAGCACTTGGGAACTACAGATCATCAAAATGACGGTGCCAAGAGGGCTGGAAGGGGATGAGGGAGCGTGCTGCAGCAGGGTGGCTGGAGCAGTGCAGGGGCAGTGCTGGAGATGGAGAAGACAGGCTGGAAGGGAGCGTGGCACATGGTCCAGGGCACAGCCATGACAAAAGGGGGTGGTGGTGGGGTGCAGCGAGTGGCAGAAGCTCCATCACCTGTGGGCAAGCGCCTGGAAAGTGTCACGTCACTGCGTGGTAATGCTGCCAGCGTAGGTCATGTTGCAGTGTGCAGAGCTTCCCTGAAAATGGGGAGCCATCCCTTTTGTTCTTGAAGACAAAGGATCTCTCTGGATCTCTTCCAGAACGTAATGCTGTGGCGTGGAACAAGAAATTCTCTGTTAACCCTACTTCCCTCTCAGCCTGGTAAACAGGAGGCGCTGAGCAATCCACTCGCCTCTTCTGCCTCTCGGAAATCCTGGGAAATAAATGTTTTGCTGCTAGCACAAAACAATTAAAAATGGGGATTTGTGCTTTCTTGCTGGATGTGTCTTTTCCCACCTCCTTGATTAATCCTGGATGCAGATGCTAGTTGTTAGCTGTGCAGCTCAGGATTTGCTGCGTGTTGCCAGGACTTGACCGGTGCATCTTGTAGCAACAAAAGCAGATGAAACATCTGGTTGGAGGGGAAAAAAAAAAACCCCAAAACGTGGAGCTTCCTGCCAGTTTGGCTGGGAGGGAGGAAGGGACAGGCGGGTGGAGAGGGTGCAAACAAGATAGTGTTCAGGCTGGAAAAATGTGATCTGGATTCTCCATAACAAACTTGTCTGCTCTCCCGGAGGCTCTCCAAGCCAGCATGAACAGGATTTTTGCAATGACTGGAAAGTCCAAGCCTCCCGGTCCCAGAGGATGATGAGGGGCAGTTTGCAGAGAGGCACAGGTGGGTGGGAACGTCCTCCTCAAATTCTCTTGGGAGGTGTTGCTGAGGGCCAGTGCTGTTATAGCTGATTGACTGCTGCTGAGCAGGGAAAAAATAGTGATGTCAGACGAAGGCCATCGACCAGGCGGGGGGGACGGGGGCGTGCGATGCTGTGACACCGTGCCATGTTGAGGATATTAATTCTCAATTAACTGTTACTGCTGAAAAGCTGTATTGTTCCTCAGGGAGGGACAGATGCTGATCTACGTCACCCTCGTTATTCCAGCTGGCGGTCTCCCGGCAGTCACTGGGAACAGAGTCCGTTGGCACCGTCACTGATGGCGATGGCGTAGCATCTGCTAAGGGGTCCTGGGGGGCCTTGTGGCAGTGGCAGCCCTGTGCTGACTTCACCTGATGTGTCGGGCAGGCACGGAGCAGCCTGGGCACGGCTGAGCAACCTCCACTACCAGCCTGTGTGTGGGTTGAGCGTGTTCGCCTTGTCTCATTTTGGGCTGAGAAGAGCACGTTCAGGGCGATGCGAGGTGATGTGGTTTTTCAGGCAGCATCTGGGTATGGGGGAATTGAAAGGGATGATCTTAGCACCTCGCTGGGGAAAGGGATGTTCTAGTAAATGAGCGAGTGGAATCCCTGGGGGCTAACGAAGCACTGTGGACACCGGTGGATGGGTAGCAGGGACAGATGTACTGGGGGGTGACAGGAGCCAGGGAGCTGGTGGGGTAGTGGCATGTTCAGGCTTGGGAAAGACTGCTGCAAAAGTGAAGTTCACTTTGTCTAGAAATTCGTTTTCAGTCTCTGCCCGATGGAGCCTGTGACCACCCGTAGCTTCACTGGACAGAATGAGGTGGTTTCTGTAGGACCCTTTTCCTCTCTTCCCAGCAAGGAGCATGGCTGGTGTCACAGAATGGTTGCAATATTACACCATCTTTAGAGTTTGACAAGTTATCTTGCAAAATGTGAAATAAGTTGCCATTTGCTGAAAGGTGTTGTGGAAAAGGCACTTAACCGGGAGGAAGAGGTCTGGTTTCCAGAGCAGTCAGCTTTGAGTGGACAGCATGCACATCTCCATGTGCAAGGGTGACAAAGTTAAGCTTTTTTCTGTAGACATCAAAGGTAAACATCATTTTAAGACAGGAAAAAGCCAAAACAGAACAGGGAGGTAAGGCCCTTATCTATGACCACAAGCAATTTGGTGTGGAGCTATTAAAAGGGCAACTGGTTTCTGGCAGGCACCTTCATGCATGGGTCCCTTGAGTGTCCTGCCTGCCCCAGGCTGAGCTGCTGGTGTCTGGGAAGGCGATGAAAGAGCAGCAAAGAGTTGACTGCTGAAAATTTCTTCCTGATGCTGGGAAGGACGATCAGTTCTTCCTCAGGGTGAATCACGCTCCGGTGTTAAGCAGCTAATCCTGCCGACTATGGCTGTCCCTGATAAGCTATCCAGCCAGCTCTGATTAGTTTCCAGCAACTTCATTAGAAAAAATAACGTTAGAAGCAATTGGAAGTCAATTATGTTTTATGTGACTAATGTTGTTAATTATTATTACTTTTTGTTAGTTTGCCTAATCCACCAAGATTCTCACATCAATAGATGTTACTAATTTGTACCTACAGCGCACTGACTTCCACCAGTAGATTTCGGAGCATTTCCTCAAACTGTCCTCTGTTTTGTATTTATTGTGGATTAACATTTTATTTAAAGTTAATTATTGTGAGCTGTAAGTTTCCACAGTGTCCTATAAACATCAAGCAAGCTTTGCAGTCTGGGTTATTTTTACAATGTGTCAGGCAAAGAAACACAGGATAACAGTTTGGGAATGCTGGAAGACATGATTGAAAATCAAACCTGGCAGAAAAGTGATTTGGAATAGCGTAGCCCTCTCCGTGCAGGAGGTAAAAATTGTGCTGGGTATGGATGGAGAAAAAAGAGGATCAGAGAGAACCTGAGTTACTTGCCCACAGACACAGGGTGGTCTCTGATTCCTCTCCATGCTCTGGTGTAAGATGGAGCCATAGCTTAGGAACCAGTTTTTTAGCACAAGGAGTTTTTGCATAGATGCAGAACAGTTTAGGGACCATGAAGACTGTAGGCTGGATGTGTAAGAAAATCCTTTGATCTAAGCTTTTTTCATGCTTCCTTTTTTGTTCTCCTTTTTTTCCTTCCCCCCCTCTGAGCAACTGCACTGGGGCAATCCAAGAGATGCCCCTGTGCTATGCCGGATGCGGATCCCCTTGCGTGTGCCGGCTGGCAGGGCTCGGAGCGGAGCAGCCGGGCTCCTCGGCACTGCTGGCTGGCAAACAGGCATTTCTGTTGTGTGGCTGCTAGCTGTGCCCCTTGCAATGCTCGGCACTGCTGGGTGGGAAGGTTTGAACGCAGCCCGTTAAGAGCCTTGTTTAAAAATGAATTGAGGGCTCCAGGCAATCGCTGTAACTTCAACATGTGTTCAGGCAAACTGTGTGCATAATTCAGCACATTTAGTTGTGTTAACAAAGCTCCTTGCCAGCGAGTGGAGTGTTTGTTTGGAGATGGCATTGTGATCCCTGTCTATCTGTGCAAAGATTATTTTCATTCCTAAAAAAATAACAAACCACAAAACTATGGAATTTATATAGAAGCAGCAGTAGGAGGTCAAGGGTTGTCTGAGCACAGCATCAGGGGCTCTGCTTGTTGTGTTTGGCATTGAGAGAGATTCCCAGTGTGATTTTTGGGGCAGCAGTTGATCCCCATCTGTTTGAGCTTCCTTCTTTGATGAAGTAACAATACGTGTCTGTGCTGCAAGGCAGACCCCTTGGTGGCCCTGGTGCAGGATCGTGCTGGGGGGGGTGCCAATGGTAGGGATGGCACAAGAGGAGCCCACCTTGTCCAAAATGCTCTGGCACACTGGATGGCCAGTAATTTTTTTTTTCAAGCACAGTTCTATCACTGGCTATTTTGTTAGTAAAGACATTACTTAGTTTTGTGCAGATGAATTAGTTCGATACAGCTGAGAGCAGACTTACTGCGTCCTTTGCACTGCGACTGATTTACTGTGTGTCTTTGGTCAGGTCACTCAGCTTCCTGCTCTGCTGCAGTCCTCCACCTCAAATTGGCACAATGTTAATTTATTTCTCAGTTTTAATTTTGAGGGCAACTTTAATGGAAATGTTAATTTACAGTGAATAGTTCAGAGTATTATTTGGGAAAATGCTCTCAAGTTTTCTATGTGGTTATCAGATAGTGACTGTAAAAAAACCCAGAGCTCTACTAGATCCAAACTAACAAAGGTTGTAACAGTTGTTAGTGAGAATAAAAGTACTTCACAGTTGGTTAATGTTCCATGTGATTATTTATGGGTAGCTTTCTGACCATCTTGTGAGAAGTATCATGAACTTTGTGATCAGTTACTGAGAGAAAGCCACTGTTGGGACATGTTAACATTGCAGTTTCTCTGCCTGAGGGGTTGTGCCCTGCAGCCCTCCCTGGCTCTGCTTGTGGGGCTGGGCATCAGTGTCACAAAAGTTGCACTTGCAAAACAACAAAGAAAAATCCCTTTTTATTTATATCTTATTTTTCTTAACGCCCTCCTGTTGAGGATGGGAAGGTCTTGCAGCGACCTTTGGGGAGCGTGCCCGGTGCTGACAGAACCAGAGTACAACACATAGGCACTGAGCAAACACCCAGGCAGGTTTTCAGGCAGGGCTGTTGACACCTGATCAGCACTTCAGACGCATCCCTTGTGCTGTCCTTGCAGTTATCCACTGCTTTGGAAAGCTACACCTGGTGCATTGCTTAGGAGTCTCCCTTAAGTTTACTTGCCAGCTCTTTTGCAGTGGCAGAGGAAAGATGCTTGCTCTGTTATGGGACTGCCCCTTTTCTGCCTCCCGCTTCCAGTGCAAGCTTAGACGGATCACTTATTTCTGCTCTGCTTTGGTTTCCCATCTCAAAAATGGGAATAAAGCGGTTGCCAGCTTTGTACACTTAAATGGAGATGTCAGCCCCATAGATGTGTCTTAAACAAGAAGGTGTGGACGAAATGAAGTCTCTCCTCTCTTACACCGCAACCGGCTGGTTCCTCAGGAGTGGCCTGTCCAGAGCCTGGAGCTGATGTGACGAGGTTTTTGGGAGGTGGTGTGGTGACAGCAAGGTGGGATGACTGTTACGAACTGGTCAGAGTGGCTGATTATTTTGGAGAGGGCAGCCCAACAGGATGCCTCCTGGCTATGTTCTCACCACAGCCCTGTACACTGGTGACCAAGCCTTGCCTTTTTCCTTAAGAAGAAAATGTTTGCTGGAAAGTGTTGTGTTGGGTGCAGATGTTTTGTGTCTCTCATCCATCGAGGTCAGTTGGAGTTCTGCCAACACGAGTGACGTGTGTGTAGAAGAGGCCAAAATCCTCCCATAGATGAGTGCTGTGGGACTTGTCTGTGCACTCTGAAAGACGGTAGCTTGGCTCTTACAGCATCGCAGCACAAATAGGGCCTGAGGCTGAACTGGTGACATTGGTGCAAATTCAGGGTAAGAAGGTCTTGTGTAACATCACTGGTCCCCGTGCCAGGCTGGCCTGGTCTCCATGGAAAGTTGGAGATGACTCATTTCCCCTGTGAATTTGTGAGCTCCTGTCTCTCCTCCCTTTGGGCATCTTGCTGCTAGCACTGGTCTTCCGCCCCGCCTGCATAATGCTCTTTGCTCGCTAGCTCTATTTATAGGGAATTTAATAAGATATCAATTAAAGAAATGAAAACAAACTGAAGACGTCTGTCAGTGGAAAATCTGGAGTGAGGCAAGGTTATTGGTAGCAGTTGTTTAAAATCTTGTCAGCTCTTTTTATAGACAGTCCCCGTTGCTGTGGGACAGCTGAGCTGGACCCGTGTGCCCGAGCAGCTGGTGGCAGCCCCTGCATGGGACCCTGGCCCTCTCCCAGGACCATCGTGTAGGGCGGCTCCTGCCTCCCCTGCTCGTTGTAAAGGGGAGAGATGTTGATGAGAGAAGTGGACTTGAGGGAGTCCCTCTTTGTAAAGAACATGCTGGATAGAGACTGCTAATTAGCTCTCGTGATTTAATTGTTTTCCTGTTTGCATACCGTGTGTTGGGGGGATATGGTATTTATGGTCCTGTGGGGAGGATGTGAGCTGGCATGGAGAGAGGAGATTTCTGTTCCTTCAGAGCTTTATGATCCTCTTTCCTCTTGAAAACTCCAGCTGTGGGGAGACCAGGAAATTGGAGATTTGTTTCTGAGTGAATTAGCGTCTGTCTCTCTAAAATCTGTTTCTCTGTAAGGTTTGCTGCACCCTAAGTATTATATTGGCTTGCTGCCTCGCACCCCTGCAGCGTCAGTGTTGGGAGAGCCTCCCGCTGCAGTAAGAGGCCATCCCAGAGAGTCGGCAGTGTCGGAGTCTGCCTGGGGTCTCTGGTGTGTTCGGCTGTCCCGTGGTTTCAAAAGGGTGGGGGTGAACATGCAGAAATCCTCTGGTCAGGGTCCCTCCAGGTTAGGATCTCCTGTCCTGACCCCGTGGGCACCAGGGTCAGTGTGCTGAGCACCGAGGGGGTGCCAGCACTGCCCGCATGCTCCCGGCATCCCTGTGCCCTTCCTCCAAAGTTACCTGGAAGCAAATTATTTCTCTTTTAAAGTTTGAGCTGCTTCTGCTCTGTGTTCCCAACCTGGTGATGTTATCCCTTGTCTGGTGTTATCTCTGAGGAGACCGTGATGTACAAAGCGAGGACTTAATTGTCTTTGCCTAGGTGAAGTCTTAGCCCCGCTTGTCCCTACTGTTACTGTCACTTCTTTCTGATCTTTTCTGCTCCTGCTGTGGCCACCTCTGCTCCAGCTGCCTCTTATTTGTCAGGTACTTCGTTTCTCCTACACTTCACCCCCCCAGAAGTTACCACACAGAGCAAATCATGTCCTCCAACCTTATTAAAAACATAGGGGATATGTATGTGCATAGCTCCTGGGCTCTGTTTGATACTGTTTGATCAATTGAGAACAAAAGGAAGGAAAGTGCAGAGTTGAGGGAATTCAATAGGCGCTGTTAAAAAAAGATGTCCAAACACAAACATGGTCTCATGCAACATAGGCATTGTGATCTGGAAACTACAAAGGGCTGAGTCTTTGTGTCTGGGCAAACAAAGGAACAGAAATAGCAACCCAGAAATATTAGTTCATTGTCAAAAATGATCCTCACTCGCTGGCCATATCATTTATATGGAGCAGAAACCGGGGCGGCTCTGCTTTGCTGCTTTAGGCAAGTGAAGAAGAGGGAAAGACCAGTGAAAATCTGTGTGCTAGGCTTAGGTATGGGTGCTTCTGTAGCATCAGAGAAAAAGCACTGCTGTGGTCTCTAAGTCACCAGAGTGGCTTCTTCATGTCTATGTTAGAAAATCAGCCTTCAACTCATGCTGTGGCTGAAATGCATCTGGTGCCACTGCTACTTCTAATTTAGGAATATTACTTGGAGATTATCAAATAAGCAATACTTTGATCCTGCCTTGGCATTGGCACACCCAGCAGCATCCTGGGAGCTTGCTCTGGGTGTCCTTCTGCCAGCTGTCTTCCATTACCATTTCTGTCAAGGAAAACAAGCCCAAGACCATCCATGGAAAAAGAGCTGTGAAGGAGAACCAGGACAAACTGTGTTCACAAAAGGCCCTTGGGTAAAGGGAGCTGGGGGTCGGGGAGAAGGAAGTGTGTTTGAGAGGTTGGTGTCAGTCTGGTTTATTTTCTGTTTAGACTGTCCCAGTCTATCCTAATCACTGTACATCCTCTGGTACACTGCTGTCTGTTAACTACCTTGGACCAGCCCTGTAATGGGCCCTGGGAAGCCAAGGGCACCAAGGGTGAGGAGCTGTTAAAAATGTGAGGTTGAAACAAAAAAAGGTAGAACTCGCACTATGCTTGTGGATCAGCATGAGACCGTGCTCCACTGAACCATCTTCCTTTTGCCTTGCTATTTTCTGTGGAATATCTTTTTTTGTCTGTTTGTTTTTCCTCAGAATCCTCCCCCCACCTTTTCTTTTTCTTTCTTTTTCTTTCTTTTTCTTTCTTTTTCTTTCTTTTTCTTTCTTTTTCTTTCTTTTTCTTTCTTTTCCTTTCTTTTCCTTTCTTTTCCTTTCTTTTCCTTTCTT
>JAVJGG010000043.1:10159783-10198386 GCA_035590195.1 Aviceda cuculoides | reverse complement strand
TCTTTTCCTTTCTTTTCTTTTCCTTTCTTTTCCTTTCTTCCCCCCTTTCCCGTGTCTGCAGATCAGACAATATACTTCCATCATTACAAGTCAGTGAGTCACAAGAGACATAATGACTCTATCTTAAAAATAACCCCAGAGCCCTAGTGCAATTGCTGTGCCAGGGTGGGATGTCTTCTTGCACTCCCCTGGGAAAGTCGGAGGCAGACTCGGGAGGAGACCCAGGGAGAGATGGTTATTCTCATGAATAAGCTTTGATGACTTTTCATATCTGCTTTCGTCCTCTTTGCAGCTCAGCTTTATGCTCTGATGTGAGCTCTGTGAAATGGATGTTTCCTTTCAACCCTCTTCCACTTCTACTCCTTCTGCCTTTGTCTTCTCTTCCCCTGGCCCCCCATCTCCTTTATTTTTTTGGGGGGTTTGGGGAGGCTTAGAAAGATCTCATCTCTTAATAAAACTGTGCCCGCTCATCCACCTTGGTATCAGTGTGAAAAAAATGTTTCAAATGCTCGGCTCTTTTCTCTCCTAGGCAATGGGAGGGAGTAGAAGAGGAGAGGCAGGGTTATTTTCTGATGATGCTCTATTGACAAATGGTTTTGCATCAAGCTTGAACCCGGTCCATTGATAAATGTGCAGACTGCCAGCTTTGGGGAATTGGTATTCCCAATACTGGTATTCCCAGTATTTGGGGAAATGGAGCGCTAACCTGCAGGATGTCGTATTCTCTGGCCCAGCATGGGGACACCTGAGTCTCTGCCTTAGGGTTCAGCAGAGGAGATGCAGAGTGTGCTGAGCAGCTGGGGTGCTTGCCCCACCTGTAGGGCTGGTGCAGTCCAAGGGTGCTCCCGACCGTGTAGAAACGCAGGTGCTGGTGCAGCTCAGTCTTGGGGTGACTCCCTTAACCTCTCGTGACATTGTTCTCCCCATTTGTAAAATGGGGAATAACGCCTCTCCCTTCCTAAAAATTGCTCGGTTGTTTAGTTCTTTTGGATGTCTGGACACATGGCACCCTTAGATCTCCTAACAAAAGAGGCTCTAGTGCTGTGGGAGTAGCTTTTCCTTAAGTGCCTTTTCCTGAGGCAGGACAGTAAACCACACTCCTGTTTATCCCCAGTCCGGGAATGGGTAACAGTGGTGCAGGAGAGAACTGGCAGCCCCCATCCATGGGTAGGGGTGAACAGTGGTCAGACCTGCAGCCAGTGCCTCCGTTGTTGGTGTGCCATGTGCCCTTTCATTTAGAGCCTGCTCCTGCCAGAGCTGATGGGGATTTGTCAGCAATTAAATGGGGAACTGGAGCACCCAGCTGAGCACCTGTGCCCCATTTTTCCCACCTGTAAACCAGCTGCAGTACAACCTCTCTTGAGACATAATCTGTCAATTATATCCATGACTTGTTTTGAGCTGCTGATCCATCAATGCCCTTTTGCGACCCCAGGAGTGACCCCACTCGGACAAAGACCATGTGGGGTGAAGTGGCACATACCATCACCCGCATATCTCAAGGGACACACATTGGTGGCCTCAGCTTTATCTTCTGTGTTAGTGTCATCGGACGAGGGTGGTGTTGGCAAGTGGCTATCCCAGAATAATCCAGCAATAATAAGCTTAAGCATGAGATGAGGCTCACTTAGAGATGCAGAGAAGTCCAGACACATTTAATGAGTGGCACAGACATAACAGGTCACAAGTAAGGTATTCTTTCATTTTATTTTTTGGTATTTAATATATTAAAAATGGGGAATGGAACTGCCCTTACTCAGCCTTTTCATGGTTTTCCTGTTTGTTTCTGCTCTTTTACTGTTCAGGGCAGAAAGTGTGACTCTTCCAGCGGCCTAGTTTCAAGTTGCCTTCTCTTAATATCTCCATGTCTTCTGCTGTATTTCCTGCAGCTCTTCATGGTGACTCCCCAAAACCTCACTGCACAGTCATACAACTGGTGGGTAGTTCTTTCCCTCTGGTAAGTGATGGGAAAAGCACTTGTTGGAAAGATGTGTTGCAGGTATTGAAGGGTGTTCACATCCTTGGATGCAGCTATATCTTTGAAGAAAAAAATTCCGGACCCTCAGTCCAGAGCACCCTCAAACCCTCCCAAAGATTTGATCTCTTTCCAGAAATCTCAATTCTTTTGATTCAAAAGAAAAAGCTGGCTCCCTGAGCTTGGCTGGTGTATCTGCTCTGGCTATGGGCTTTCCACCAGCTCCTCAAGTACGTTGTGATCGTCACCTGCACTCTGTCTGCTTTCGGCTCTGGGCTTTGGCCCAAGAGAGCTATACATCATACTCAGTTGTGTCATATTGTACCGGCTGCTTTTGGGAGGAACAAGACTGCTGAACTCATTTTGCCTCTGACCTGAGCAAACAGAAATGGAGGTCTCCAGATGGGCAGCCAAAGGGCTGTGCTAAGCACTGGTGCTCCACCTCACTGAGATCTGCCTTTTCTAGGCAAATCCTTGGACCCCCGAGGTGAGAGTTAGACTGTCGCTCCTTCCCCGCAGCTGTACAAGGCAGTGAGCTCACCCAGTCTACATCCCAAGTGGAGTTTCTTATCAGCTGCCCACTCCAGCACAAGGGGCTGGTTGATACTGAGCTGGTGCTGGGAATGCATGGTCGGAAGTTGCTAATTGTTTAATGCACGATGTTATCACTGTTCTAGTAATAGCACTGATGCAAAACTAAGCGAAAGCTCCAACTCTCCTTGCTACTGCTTTCCCAGGAACTCATAATCTACTCAGTGCTGCGTTGTCCTTTCCATTGCTTTTTTCTGGGGGAGCTACTGTACTGACTCCAGCTGCTTACCTGCGTATGTGAGGTCTGGACCCTTTCTTTCCTGAGATATTTCTTCCAAGTCTTATCCTTAACATTCAGAAAAACAAATTGCCTCTATAAAATACACACCAAAAAAGAAGAGCCACTCACTGCCACGAAGAACTATGCTGTTTCCCCCCTCAACAGAATACTCCTCCTACTTGAAAATAAATAATTGTTGAGAAACTGTGATTCTTGAAGTGGGTCTCTGCGATGGTGTATTTTGTCCAGCCGGGTCATCAGCCAGCAAGGGCTTTGGGCAATTGGGCTTCTCAAAATTAATTCTCCTAAGGATAATAGGAGCTGGGCATCTTTCTCTGTTTCTTGCACACAAGTGTTAGGCATGTGAAATCTCTTAAGATAAGTTTCTCTGAGTAGTTATAAATTATTAGCAGCTGTAGCTAATTAATCTCAAGCATTTACTGGTGTGACTGTCTAGCACACATAAGAAGAATGAATACTTTTATTTTACTTGGACACTTTTTTACAGTTTACAATCTAGATCTGCTGGTTACTTAGTATGTGAACTTGGGCAAGTCCTGTATCCCTTGCAACTGAATTGCTTTCACAGAATGCTAATTCTGGTAGCTCTTACCAGCCTTTGTGGACCACTCTGAAATTGTATGAGATGAAAAACATAAATAAGCTACTAACTAGCCTTGGAGTAATGCCGTAAGTAGTGGATCTATTGATATGGATACTGGCTACAGATAAAAGTATCATTCTGTCTTGGTGGTGATATTATTGGGATGAGGTTTTAATCCAAAACTATGAACACAGATGAGACTTTTTCAGAGGAGTATCGTCTCTTGGATCATTCACTGGCCTTGGAGCTCTAGATATTGAAAGTCTGTTTGTGATGTGGGATTTATTTATTTCTTTAACTGCTGGTTAAATATTGAGAGGAACCAAAATACTGCCCTCAGAAGTGTCTCAGGATCCTATATCTACATTGAAAATAAATGGGGTTCAAGTATCTAAATTACTTAAATTATTTTGATTTTTGGGGAGGGGGGGCTGGTGGTGGTACCATTTTAACTTGCATGCTGTGTAGTAGCAGGAGAATGTACTGTGTTCAGCCTCAGAGTCAGCCACACTCCCTGTTCTACCTACATATGCTAAATGTATAGAGATCATGTCTTACCAGTGGGCGGCTGGCATTCTGGATAAGGACCTGCCTCTGAGTCAGCTCTAATGGATTTAATTCTCCTGCTCAAGCTATAGTGGTTTACACTTCTAAAGTGAAAAGCCCTTCTGGGTTGTGTTGCTCTAGATGAAGTATTACATGCTGTACAAACCCATAGTATACTTCATAGACTGATTTAAAAACCATGTTACGCTCTCAGCTTTAATGTGCTAAAGAACAGCCAGGACCTTGACAGCTTGCTAAATAGGAGTAGTGATTGGAACTGTTATTTGCAGAGTCTATGTGTCTGGCTGAACAGCCCAAATGGTAGCCTCTGTGAGAGTAGTTGCAATTAATTACATATTGCTGCAAGATTCTGGCCTGGATTGCTGCCTCAGTCCCACATAGGAAGCAAGCACAAAACTGACAGGGTGGTACGAAGCAAAACAGAAAATTAAGAGAGGATGAAGAGCCTTGCTGGTGATTAGTTGGGCAGGGTGGAGGGAGAGAGAAGGAAGGGAGGGGAGGTATTTGCTAGCGATGCCTGGCCTGAGAAAAGATGCTGGTGCCTGTTGTGGGGCACGGCTTAGGACATGGCCGTCTGTGCCGTCGTCCGGGACCAGGAGCTGCCAGGCAGGAACCCAGCTCCTGGCTGCCCAGCTGCACGAAACGCTGGGATTAGAGCAGCAATGCGCACACGCTTTCTCTTTTCCTTACTTTGGTAGACTGATCACATTTTAGCTGTGGCATCTCTGTAACTCTCACTAAGCAATATAGAGCTTGACTGTCCTGGACGGTGGTCGGTCGTTGTGGTTTGCTCTAGCGTGGGTTTTATGGAGCTGCTGGAGTGCCACGTGCATACAGAAAAGCAAACTGTGAAGAAATGCTTTCAGTTTGAAGTACTACTCTGAGGAGCAAAAGCTCTGAGACTGCAGCCCAAGTAATCTAGTTACTAATTATGATGCTCATTTTTGGGGACATGTAGTCTTTTGCCCACTTGGAGCTGAACGGGCCTGCACAGACTTATTTCTTCAGGATGTTAATTTATAAAAGTACATGAGTGGACTAGCAAACAGTTGCCAATCTGTAGGACTTTCTGTAAGACCCACTGAAATCAATAGCAGTAGTCCCACTGCCTTTCTGAGCGGAGGCTGTAAAGAAGCAGTATTGCTGCTGGAGTAGGATACGAGGCAGACACAATGTTTGTGGAACATTGCAGCTACCCCTGGATAAGTTTGGTTTGGGTTTTGGTTTTTTTTTGTCTGCCTTATTCACTATGTTGCTTTTCCTTTTGAGTTTCTTTGCATTGCTGCTTATCTGCCTGATAAGTACGTCTATGAATTAGAGAAAAATGGGTTATGCTTTTAAGTATCTCAATTATGATTGTGTTTTTTAAAAAACAAATTTTCTCAAAATATTTTTCACTGACATGATAGTAACATCTAAACTTGTTCTTAAAAGTTGATGTCTAAAGAATCTTGTTATACTTAACAGTTGACGTGTAGATGTCTTTCTGAACACATATGGCCTCAGATAATTAACCTTCATAGCACCACTGAGACCTGTAAAGAAGGTCATACTGTGAGCAGCAGCAAGTTAGGCAAACTGCCTCAGGTCAGAGGGAATTGGTGTTGGAGCTGGGATTGGATCCAGTCCTCCTGAGGCAGTATTAAGTCTGGTTCTTGAGGAATGTCTCTAAGTACATCTGGAAAGTTGGTTTGTATTAAAAAAAAAAAAAAAGCTATTCATAGCACAGCCATTGCAGAAACAGCATCTATTTGTTCAGTGTTAAGAATAAGAAGTTTCTTAATGGCCTGATGGAAAGGCTGCAGGGAATTCTCCTTGTAGTTGGAATCCTTTAATCGTTCTTGCAAACTTCTCCTTTGTGGTGGATATGTATTTGTGCTGGGAAATTGAATTAGAGCTTCTTACTTCTAGACAGCTCCAGTGAGACTTGGGTAACCTCAACTAAAATGCCACTGGGTAACTGCAGGGTTGCCTATGTGAAATATCTCTGCTCTTCCCTGGTCCTAACCAAAAGCATCTTGCTAACCTCCTGGCCAATGCCCTCAACAAAGTAACACAGGACACAGGGTGGAAGTCTGGCTTGGATGCTGTCAGTATGAAATTTTGGGGTCCTTACAGCCTTGTGAGGAAAAACACTGTAATGAGGAAACCTTCATTTCCAAGGTTGCTGTGTCAGATGTTCTCTAGCACTGAAAAACACCTGCATCTCCTGTTCCCTATTAATTACTAGAGATGTCCAGCTGACACAATATGGGGATGAACTCTCTCCTGTGGTGATGGCTTAAAGCTGGTTCACTCCAGAACTGCTGTGTGGTTCATAACTCGCTTCTCTATTCCTGCCTACTGACATGTGCCAAGCCTGTGTCATCCAGTAAGCAAAGAGCGTGGTCATGGAGGCTGATGGTGCCTGCCTTAGATTCTGGCTTCTGTGGTTTTTTGTGAATTAGTGGAACTTGCTTGTGGAAAAAAAAAAAACCTCCATTTCCCCACTCTTAAAATGGAAGTTCTGCTCCTCTAAATTTCATAGTATTTGCCAAATGTTTTTAGACAAACAGATGAAAAGGAGCTTAGAAGAGGGATCTCAAGGGACATGAATTAGCTATCAGCAGACCATTAAGTGGAGTTAATGAGATGGAGAATTAATAACCCCATGGGTGGGTCAAACTACACTAACTATGTACCTCTTTGCATAATTGATGATCCCCCCAGTGCAGTGATCCGCTTGTCAGTGTCCTGGCTCGGGTTATGAATACTCAGTCACCTGGCACAGCTGTAATTAATCCCTTTGTGCCCATACGGTAGGCAGGTGCTGCAGCTTTCCGCTGGGGATTTGATCTCATTCCTGCTCCTGGTGTTGGGTTTCCCTGTGGGAGGCTGAGATGCGAAGGCAGGAGTACTGCCTGCCTAGACCCCAGGAAGGTGCTCCAGTGTCCGAGAGATGAAACCAGAGCCAGGACCGGGGTCTGAACTGCTCCTCAGAGAGTGGGTGTGAGGGCGCTGGGGGCTTTCTCGGCTTCTGCGATGGAAGCAGCCCTCTGGCAATAAGCAACTGAGGAAGGTGTCTGGGCATGTACGGCACCATGTCTCTGAGGAACGAGGTGAACAGAGGGAAATACAGCAGCTTGCAAGGTAAGAATGCCAAATCTGCCCTAAAATTCTGTAATTAATACATCCAGGTTTTGGCACAGTGGTTATCTGCTGTGTTGGGAATACGTGTGATCCGTGTGAAAGAAGGTACAGAATACTTGGATAACAATTACAAAAAGGTACTTAAAACCCCTGGCATCTTTTCTCATGGTAGCTGTAAGGCCTTCGTGTTCTGGACAAATTTTAGTGGCTTTTTTTGAGTCTGGAGAGGAAAACCGCGTAGTTTCTCCTGCTTTTACAGCTTTCTCCATTTGCAGTTGGCCTGTGTGCTGCTAAAGCAGCTGATGCCTTCTGCTCCAGTGGCAACTGCCTTGTGCTGGGAGGTAAAAACAATCCTCCCAGAGTGTTAAAATCTTCTGTGATGAAAGGGGCTAGACAGCCTGTACAAGTCAGTTTATGTTCCAGATAGGACATGCTGCACCTGAAGCTGAGTAATGAATCTGAATTAAATTCCTCCTGGTAGGCTGATGCACCTCAACCGACTGCAGCGGAGCTGCCTAGGTTTACACGAGTGGGCAACGTGGCTCTCTGTTGATTTGGGTTGCTTTACTTCTAGACCCTCCTTTGTAAGTACTGTCAGTCCTTGGGGCAAAGCCTGCACTTTCTCCCACTGGTTGGGCTGGAGAGGTTGAAGCAGGTAACTGCAGAAAGGAGCGGATTTTGGCTTCTGCAGAAAGCCTGGGCTGCCTCCGCCTGCTCCCTGCCCCAGTGCCGCTCGGGGCTCTGGCTGCGCTGCGAGCTCTGGAAAGGTCTAGCTCTGAGCGGGATGCTTTCTGGACCAGGGCCAGCTTCTTAAGCTGAGTCTGCTTCCTAGCAAATGAGGTGGTATTTTGTCTGACTGTGGCCTCTGGGCCCAGCTTCTTGTTCTTCAACTTCTCCAGCATGCTCTGGGCTCCTGCAAGGAAATTCCTGATGCTTAGATTTAGATTTTGTGTTAGTAAGTACAGTTTATAAAAAACAGTCCAGCTTGTCTTTGCAATGTGTCAGTTACTCCATGCTTTATTAGAACCAAGATAATTTTCCTGTAGTATGTCCTGGTCAGGTCAGATATTTGTATTTCTGACCGGTTCAGGGCTCTCTGTTTTTGCCATGTATCACCCAAAATGTACCCAAAGGCTGCAGGCACCCTCTCTGACAGTGGGTCTCGTCACTTAGGAAGTGTGTACATGCAGTTAAGGGTGGAGCCTCCCCATACCTGGGGATGGAGCAGGGAGGCGAATGCGGGAGGCTGCTCGTGTCCCATTTCTTCACTCTGTCATCTCCATTTGTGTTTTGTTGAAGGCTGTTTGGAGACACTTGGGAATGAATTGATTATGATTGATTTCAGCAATTCTCATATCCCTCCCTCCTGATAAGCATTCTGCTGCAGAAGAGCCTTATTGGCTTTCAGGTGATGGACATGGTAAGAAACTTGAAGAGAATGTAGCAGGGCCATGGTTCATTGGTTAGGGCACTTAATCGTCATGGTTTATACTGACTTTTGTGTTAAGACATAGCAACTATGAAAGTGAGAAACAAGCATTGGTCCAGTGCCTTGTCATGTGCTGTGTTAAAGGAGATAGACACGTGTGGTTTCTGAAATTCTCTGCCTTCCAGGCCATTAAAATGTGACTCATAAAGCAGTCAAACTCCCCCCCTCGCTGTTCCTAGATCAAGAGAAACCATGTGCAATTCTGCTGTGACGGTGAGCGTGTCCTTTCTGGAGCTCTTTTGTAGGCTTCTGTCTGCAAAACAGCATAAAAGAAATCCCTTTCAAATTTGGGACAGTAAGCTCTGTTAAGAAAGCTCAAATTCTGAAGAAAAAAAATGCTGCTTCTGTCAGCTGAATGCTTCCATCTGCCCCTGAATCACCAGCAAAAGTGTGTCCTTCAAATTGTTAACAAGGTCTTGCACCTGTCTGCATATGCACAGCTGTAATTTGTGAGAATTTCCTTCTGACTGTGACTGGTGACCTTCTCCAAAAGATCTCTTCACCTTGGTTGCTTTTGAGGAGTAGCCTAGATACATCCAATCTCTTTGAAAGCAGATATCCTTTTAGGAGCACCTGCCCAAGGACGTTTTCCAGAATTAATTCTTGCAGCTCTTCTGTAGCTGACGGTGGTTCCCACTGTAGCGGCAGGGGGGAGAAGGCACAGAGACCGCGCGTGTTGGGCATCGCGTGCCAAAGCCCAGGCTGAGGGCACAGCTCTGTCCGCTTCAGAAGGGTTCGTGGTGTGCACGTATGTGGAACCAGCGCTTGGGTTTTAGACCTCATGCTTACAAAAACAGCTCTTCTAACGATGCAATGATACACTTGGAGGCAGGCCAGCTGTCTGCATTTTGGAGAGAGGTTCAAGGCGCTCTTCTCACTGCGTGCCTCCCACAGCACGCCCAAAGCCTACAGGCACCTGCTCCAACCATACGCCTCGTTGTTGTGGGTATGGGCTTAGGTAACAGCACAGCTTCTGTTCCTTTCAGGAAGAAACAGGGGGATGAATGCAGGAGGCCATGTGTGTCTAATTTATTCATTCTGTCATCTCCCTGGGTTCTCTTTATTCCCTTCGTGTTTTGTTGAAGGCTGTTTGGAGATACTTGGGAACAAGTCAGTAAGAGCACAGTACATGCCATGCACTCGGTGATTATCTTGGATGCAGGATAAACATAATGTCTCCAACTATATTTATTTCTTTGAATTTGCTATCTGGTCACAGCCAGCAGGGGCTGAGCCCAGTGAAATGCAACATGCAATGATATGGGGTAGGCTGTGAATATAAAACCTTTGGTTGCCCACCCAGGCATCACATTTTTTCTTATTTTCTGTTTGGTTTTTTTTTTGTTCTTTTCTGTCCCCAGAATAGTGATCAGCTGGAGATCAGAGTTTTCTACCCACTGCTTTTCTTGGAGGAGTTGTGTTGGTATAGTGGATGCTGCCTGCGATAACCCCTCCTCCAAAATATGGAGTATTTAAAATAGCCAAATTTGGAGTTTCTCATTTGTTTCCCCTCCCAATCTTTATTCAGGAAATAAAGTGCAATGTGGGTGAATCTCAAAGGGCACCGTCCGGAAACCTCTGCCCCGAGTCGAAGTGAGCTAGACGAAAAGTGGCAGGAGTTATGCAGAGCATTGGCCATTTGGGTCTCAAGCCACATACTTGCCTCGATCATTTCTTATTTCAGGGGCTTGACCTTTCTACCTCGAAGGCGGAGGCGTTCACGGTGTCTGTGCATGTCGCAGGCATTTGGTGTGCTCTGCTCCTTCTGCACAAACTGGACCTGCTGCAGGTGCCCACACCGTCCCTCAGCCAGGGGGACTGCTGCCCTCCCCAGGGGCACTGCTCAGCCAGCCACGCTTATTGCCTGAGAACTCAGGCGGTTTTGCTCAGTGATGCACGTGGGAATTCCCCCGCCCCTTTTAAGGTTTATAGGTTTTTTGTTTGATTACCTTCCCCCCCCCCCGCTTTTTTGATAGTTTCTAACACTTTTGAAAGAAGCTGGTGTTAACACTGTGAAAAGAATTAAACCACCAACCAGAAAGCATGAGAAGAATCTCAGGGAATCAGAGGAGACATGTTTTCATTTAAGTTAGCAAATTCTCTAAAGAATGAGCAAGAAAATGAGATCTGAGCAGTTGTCATTTCTTTATAAGAAACAGCCTGGGCCCTGTGAGCAGGGCCATGCTGTGGGGTGTGCGTGAGGGGATGTGTGTTTTCTGGGGGGGCCTAGCACCAAGGAGCTGAGTTCCCCGGGTCTGAGGCGGATGGGACCCTGGGAGCAGGCTGAGTCTCACTCTCATGGGATGCTGGTTCATCCCTGCTCCACCAGCCAACATGGTCTCCTGTGGTCCATGTACCTCTTAATCTTCTGTTCCAGAAATCAGGACAGTTTTAGTTGTTTTCCCCCAATTTTGTTTTAGAAAGAGCGAAATCTCTACTAACCTGCCAACCACAACAAACAGCAGAGTATCCTGTCGCCTGCGAGTCTACCCGTCAGCCCTTCTCTGGTCAGGGTTTATCTGTGAGGTTGGAGTCCGGCCTGAGGTTTGGATAACTTTGCATTTACAATTTAGAATACTATAACAAACAAGCAAATAACAGCCTCTTTCCCAGACACACACGTACACATGTACACATATACATGTGGAGCAATGCTTAATTCTTGCCATCCGCAGGCCTAGGGGCTGTTTATATACAGCATTGCATGTTTATATATGGAGTTCATCTCCTCAAGTGAAGACAGATTAAGCAGCGGGGTGAATACACCAGTTATGCGAACTATGGGATTTCCCACCTCGAAATACTGCCAAGACCAAGCCAGACAAATTGGTAGCACAGCAGTGTTTCTCATTAATGTACATGGAAAGTTGTGCCTTGCTGAGAATGCATAACAGTATCCTGTTGGGAGGTTTGGGAACCCATCTGGGAGCAGCTATCAGAGCTGTATTCAAGGCTGGACTGAGTTTTCTTGCTTTCCTATGTGTTTTCTCCTCCGAGAACCTTGCAGGGGATAAAAAAAAGTGCAACTCCCCTGCATTGACATCCTGAAGTCTGTGGGAATATTACTAAGTGAGTGGTATGGTTTGCTGAATAGAAATAAGATTATTATAGCCTCTCTTCCCTCCCTGCAGCCATTCCATGCTGTATGTGGTTTACTGGGTAAGTGGTTGTGGTTCTCATCTTCCATCCCAGTACTAATTATTTCAAACTTGAAAATAAGATTACCTGCCATCTTTGTATGTGGTGGTTTTTGTTGATGTGGGTGCACAGATTTGTGGGTTGGCTTCTCTCGTATTCTGCACAGAGTGCTCTCCTATTTCTCCCCCAGTCTCTGCACTTATAACACTTCCTCTTCTCCCAGAGACGGCGAAAAGAGCGACAGGCTTGTGGTGATGCTAGGCTGATATGGGAGTCAGTTGCTGATTCTGCTGAGAACTTCTAGGGAAGCACTGGACAAAAGAAAAGAACCGTGTTCTCACTCCTAACCAATTCCCCCCCCCCCCCCTTTTTTTTTTCCCAAGATAGAGAGTGGGGAAAAAAGTGCATTCTTGGTCCAAATACTTGTTTATGGCAGACTCTGGAGCAGAGGGTGTGTCTCCAATGTCTGGCACAAAAGGTTAGTCACCAGCAACCAAAAAACAAGAGAGCCCACTTGGTCTCATTGTTCAGGGACCAGTGTCAGATGGGTAAAGAAAAATCCCAGCAAACCCCAGCAGTCCCTGGTGGGCTGGACTAGGAAGTGCCCTGGTATTTTCCCTTGGAAAGTGCTTTGTGTCTTCAAATGGGGACTTGGACTTCAGACTTGCACTTCCTTGCTGCTTGTGATGTGCACCTTCAGGATGCCATGGGGTTTGCCCTTATTTAAAACACAGCTGCTATTTTTGGCAAGTGCGCACATGTGTCTCTGTATATTGGAGCTGTGGGGAAAAGCTCCGTTAAGGCACACAATTGTACTGCGGCTGGTATGGTGGAAGGGATTTTGTCTGCTGCTCGCCAGACAGCGTGGCTGGTTCCAGTAGCGTTTGCATTGGGACCTTCTTGCCTTTCTTTGTGTTGGAGGAGGAAGCTGGCAAAGGGCTCGCATTGTTCAGAGTTGGAGAACAACAACTCCTGGCTTGGGTGGGTCCTGGCTGGGGCTTTTGATTTGCTCCATCATGATGGACCGATAGGAATAGCGCATTAGTCCGTCTTGGAGGATGATTAGAAACCAGCAAACCTCTCCTTTCCTGACACCCGCTGTTTGAGCTATGGGTTAGGCATCTCTGCTTCAGATGGGCAACCCCTTTCTTTTACCTGGCTGAAAGCACCTGCCCGCTACCTGCAGAAGTGGCACAATCGCATGTCTTACGAAGTGATACCACCAACAGTTTCTGCATATTTTGAGCCATTTTGCATCCCAGTAACAGCTTTCTCACTGCCCTTTAGTGACTGATCTAGTCAGACTGTCATTAGGATCAATGTGGGAGCAATTATGCTTCATGGGGAGCTAAAAAGCTATAGCTGGCATTATTTTCTCCTTCCCTGACAGCATTTCCTGAGGGGGGTTATGTTGCTTCAGGATGTGAATAATATGGGTCAGCCTGTCCCAAAATCAGTCTGAATTCCTTCTAGTAACTGTCATATCTACAGCTGCCACGTTGTGCATGACTGCTGAAATGACAGAGAAGAGATATCTGTGATTCACGGAAGAGAATAAGAAAAGCAATTAAAGTTAAGATCTTGGATTTGGCATAGAGATACCACAGAAATGTCCAGGAATGAGTAAATATAGTTTTGATCCTGAAAGGAGATTAACCTGCTTTGAAAGACCTTGCCCTACAGGGCATCTTGGATTCAGAACAGTGTCTGGAGATGGATGCCCATTTGCTGCAGATCTTCAGTGGTCCTGTTTCCACTGCACAGCAACTACTGTCCAACGTCTGTCCATCACTGCTTGTGCAAAATGGCCCAGGATGAGCCCAGGAGTGTTGTCCACCTAGCTGGAGTAGATCTGGGGGAATATTTATGTGCCAGCGACTGATTCTCAGTCGTTCGGAGAGCTGTGCCTCACTACCATCTCACTATCTGCTCTTTGCTTTTTTTTTTTTTCCTTTCTCCTTCTCCTTTTAAACATGCATATCCCTATCTCTCCCAAATCCTTTTGAGTTACCTCAGGTTCTTAGCAGCAGCTGCCTAGGAGTCTCTGCGCCAGTCTTTATGGGTTCCCTAAGGGTTTGTTAGGTGAAGGTACAGCGTTCTGCTGTAATTTTGCCTGAAAGCTTTGCAAAGCAGGGTCACGTGAAGCTGGGCAGCTACAGGCAGGCTTGGGCAACATAAGCTCCCTGAAAGGGGAAGGCATGACTTATGTTGTATGTAAAAACTTCATGGTGCTCTACGCAGGCAGAAGAATTGCCTTACAGCTGGTGGGTATCCTCTATGGGGAAGACAGCAGCTACTTTACTAAGCAAAACTATTAAGGTATAGAAACATACTATGACCAAAATTCTGTTTCTACTGAACTGTATCTGGGTATTTTATGTTCCTTGATGTTGAAGTCTGGCTGGGCTAGCAGCTTACACTCTCAAAAAATGACCCAGAGTGCTTTCAGTAACATTGGTGCAATCGGAATGTGTTTTTACAGTTATGGATCCGCGGAGGCTGGGCTGAACTGGCTGACAGAGTGAGCAGTGCTGACTGCCCTATGCTTGGAGCGGGTGTGTAAAGTGCTCCAACTTGGCAAGAAAGTCCTCTTGGCCATTTAGTACTTTTTCCTTTAAAAAGGAACAGTTCTTATCTTGTGAAAATATAGAGATTTCTCCATAAAGACAGAATTTCCCTAGTTAAACATCCTGGCTCATCTGCTCTAAGAAACATCCTCCCTTCGTTACTTGGGTTTATTTGCCAGATTTTTATAATTATTAAATAGAACATGAAACAGTGAAAGTAACACTTCATGAGATTGGTTTGACTTTATCAAGATCTTAATTCTGTGAAAGCAACCTTCTGACTTGCCATCCTCTGTCAGGAGTTGCATAGCAACTACCTGCCCTCTTAGGTCCTGTCTTGAACTGAATATTTTTTTGTGGAAAAGATGAACTTGACTTAAAAATAGATATTTTGCCCCTATTGAGTCATTTTTCACTGGAAAAATATGTAGTTGGAGTATGACTATACTTTTCACAAATTTGATGTGACAAAGGATATTTCTTGACATTTCTAAAGTGTTCTGGTTTGGGACAGCTGGACTAAAACTAAGCATTGGACTGAGTGATGTTCATCTCTCAACCAAAGTTTTGAAGACTTGCCCATGCCATGGAAGACAATGCATTTTTGCAGTTTACTGTTTTGCCCAAAGGATGTTCCCTTGCCCCTCAGAGTAAAAGCTGAGGAACAGGGGTCCTATGGGAGGGGATCCCCTGAAGGGTTCCACCTGGTGTGAAACATAGATGTGTTTGTATGGGACCATCTCTCAGGTGAGCTCTTTAACCACTGGGTTGGGAGATACAAGAGAAACTTCTCCTCCAGCTGTTCTGGAGGAGTCTGATCCTTTGGAGTCTAATCCTTTTCTCGCTTTTGCCAAAGTTCACCAAGTGTTTTGCTCAGGAACAAACAAAACATTATATCTGAGCCAGATTAACAGTTCAAGTTTTTCAGTCCAGCAAGGAGGAGAAAATAAAATACTTTTGGGTCCCTCTGAAATTACACTGCTTAAAATTGGTTCTCTCCCTGCACAGCCCTTTTTTATAATACATGGTCAGAGTAGGAAAGACCAAGGGAAAAAGAGGCCTCATGGTCTTCAAGTGCCTTGTAACCTGAGGATACTTAGCAGCCCTGTTACATCTCCCTTTGGAGAGTTGCTGTTTTCACTTGGTGTAGGAGAGGTGCGGGGTAGAGGCTACCTTCTGAATTTTGAGGGACACCAGTGGAAGGAGGCAGCAGGGATGGAAGAATTAAGAGGAGGCTGATGAGAATCACTTGGCTAAATGACAGCTAATGTGGGGGAGCTGAAAACTTCTCACAGATGCTCATGGCAAAGGCTAGCACCTGATGTGAGTTATACCAGAGCAGTTTTTCTCAACTTTTAAAAAAAGTTTGGCTCTTTTGCCTTTGTGTGACCTCCTGAGTTAACACCTCAGGTCCTCCAGGGTGGGAAAGAAATAGCTGCAGTGATGGGCTGTTGGGTGTAAATGCTCAGTCCCCTGCCCTGAAGGAGCTGAGTTGTGGCTGACAGGGAAGGCAGTTCGCACATCCCTAATTAGTGTGATCACTTGCAGCTTTCAAGCACAGCTGCTTCTCCTCCCAAACGAGCTGCGGTGCTACCAGCAGCATGGTCCTGTAGTGCTCCCCTTCTGCTGCTCCAGTCCTGCCAGGAGGAGCACGATACACGTGTGCTTCCATCCTTGCTCTCCTGGATCCATACCCATATCGAGAAGGGAATGGGTGTTGAGAGCTGTGGCGGGGTAAAATGGGATGAAGTATTCTTGCCACGGGAGATCTAAAGTGCTTGCCCTAAGGAAGATGTTGGGTGTTCCCATGCTTTACACATGTGTGATGAGACCAGGCAAAGTCCCTAGAGAACAGCCCACTGTTTGTGGAGAAGACATTCCTGTCTCCAAGTTGTGTGAGTGGTGATAGGGATATCGTCCCTGACCGAACACTGCATTGCTTCACTCGGCCGTCTCTTCTTGCAAAACGTGACGGGTGGTATTCGCTGAGGCTGTGCGAGACCCAGAGTTGTTCATCCCACGGTGGCTCCTCCGTGCTGCCTGTGGAAAAAGCAGAAAGGTGAAATCTCTGCATGAGTTCCTCTTGTAATGGTGTGGATTTTACTCGCTCAAGACAGCTCAGCCATGGCTCTTATTTTTGCCCATAACGCTCTCTCCATCTCACTTTCTGCAAACTGTATAAATATCCGTTCATCACAGGACCTTCACATTGTTTGTACAAATATGTTTATATGTAGTTATGTCTGTTTTCTCTTGTGGGATTTCTCTGTGAAATCCATTTGGTAAGTGGGTCTTTCATCCCCTAAAGCCCTGCAAATTTCTTGTGCAACCTCTTTCTTGTGTTTTGCATTATGCCTTTTTTTCTTTTTAGGCTAAACAGATAACCTTGAGACCCAATGTGATTTTCTTTCTCTGTTAGTCCTTTTACAAGATCACGGGACTCTGAGATATGTATTCTTTGGTGGTTATGAAGAAAACTAAAAATTCCAAGTATCCCTGAGGAGGGGAAATAAAGGCAGCAGCAGGGATTTGTTAACATTTAGGCAGAATCAGCCAAGAGACTGACACTGTCCAGATGGAAAGACCCACTTCCTGGCTGTAAAGATAACTCGCTAAAGGAAACATTAGCTGTGGCTGCATTGGCGATGAGAAACACAACCACTGCCAAGAATTCACCCCAAGCCCAGTGGGAGCTGCCTCTTTTTCTTCCCCTTGTGCTAAGGGTTCAAGTTTACTTAGTTGGGAAATATGCCTAGCATTTCCTGAAGAGAAATGGTGGCCCACTAGGTGAAGCACTCATGCGGACTCACAAGAGCCGCGCTAGTTTCTTGCTGTGCAAGAGACTGGACGACCATGGGCAAGCGATGGAGGTCTAGGTTTGCTAAGGTGTAAGTGCCCAGCTCCCTGCTGGAATTGCTGGTACTGGTCCACTAAGTCCTGTATCGCTCACTGGCTGGGAACTGCTGGCGGTGCCCAGGATACTGGAGATAGTAAGAGCGTGTCATAGAAACCTCTGTGCCAGGTATCTACACAGGGTGCTGGAGCCTCCTCATCCTGAGCAGCTTTTTGGTAGCTCAGCTTGGCGATGCCCAAAAGCGCAGCAGTGTAGGTGTCAGATGTTATAATCGTGTCTCTCTGCAGCAGGTGTTTCAGAACTTCCCTTAGGAGGATGCTGTTTAGCAAAAGGGTGAGGTAGATGTGAACAAAAGAGCAAAGGTTTTTAGGTTTGGGTGGGGGGTTATATATAACAGAGTGTTTGCTTGGTTAACCCACTCTGAGCTTACTTCACAGTGGGAATAGCTGAACTGGCTGTGCAAATGCTTCAGTTGCAGCCATCAGGCAGAGCATCTGATGAGATTATATTTGTCCGTGTATTCAATAAGGTATTCAATAGCCTTTTAAGCTACAAAATTAACTGAGCAAATTGAATACAAAGCCATAGATCGAGAACTATTGGCTTCTGATTTAATGTGGAGGTGAACACAAGATATATTGCAGTGTGTATTTAACTCTCCAAATTTAGACCACCTCACTATGACATCTACGGCACATTAATTTGCTTACTCAAAATGACTGAATTCATCACAGTCCTGATGCTTGGTTCCAGCTTGTGGGTGTGCCTCAGACTGTAGGTGTTTCACAGCTTTTTCTTTGTTGCCATGGCAGGAATAAATACTTTAATGCACTTGCTTTTGGGTGTTTGAGATTTTCCTGGATGTCAAATTGAACCTAATGCGTAGGACAAATTTAACCTAATGTGTAGGATAAATTTAAGACCTGTTTGGTGGGGGTTTTTTTTTTTCTTTTTTTTTCTTTTTTTTCTTTTTTTTTTTTTTAGGGTTTGGGTTTGTAAGCTTTGTGCTTTGTTCCACCTGGGAACCTCCCTTTGTTAACTGGGCATGACAGTTTTCTCTGAGTACTAGAAGTTAAATCTTGAAAATATCCTCTATGTGGGATCTATTTTGGTTTGGATTTTTATAGAAGTTTATGAATTTTATTTTTTCTCTCTAACAGATCAGGATTCAAATGCTTCTTTCTCATCTTGGCTTTACAGGCAAAATGAGATAAACAGTGGCACTGAGCATGTAGCTTCTCTGGGAAAACTAAAAGCCTGAGTGAGTGCTTGCAGGGGAATAAGGATGGATATATTCTTTTCTTTAGGATGAGTTTTTTTTGAAGTAGTTTGCCTGTTTCTGAATGTTACAAAAGCAATACAAAGAAACAACCTTCTGATGCCACCATGTATCTGAAATGGAATTCCCAACCCTCCTTCCCACCAAAGTGGTGACTGCTTACCACAAAGCACTTCAGGCAGATGCTCCACACAAGCTTTGGCTTTTCCAGCCTTGGCTGAGGCTGGAGCTGTATCAGAAGAGCAGGGTTATCTTCTTCTGTCAAGTCCTTTCAAAGCTTCTCCTTGATCCAGTCTTTCTCTCTTTTTTGGGTCAGGTCACTCAAAATCTTCTGTCACATTCTCACAACTTGAAAGCAGTCCAGCAATTCTGCTTTTCTATTTATGAATTTTTCTATTGCCCTGTCAAATCTGCTTAAGATCTGGCATGTCATGAGTTCAATGTTATCTTCTTGTCCCCTTGTTAAGGACATAATTTGTCATGTTGAGGCCTGGAACTGGTCCATGTTGCGCTTGTTAGTGCTTGGTCATCCTTTGTAGCACACAGGGCAGAGCTGGTACAGTCCTGCATGGGAAGAGCAGCTTTACTGTGGGCTGGGGATTTTTTTGCTACTTAAATATCAATTTTCTCTCTTGTGTGGGGTTTTTTTTTTGTTGGTTTTGG
The DNA here is from genome assembly GCA_035590195.1 of Aviceda cuculoides. Taxonomy (NCBI): domain Eukaryota; kingdom Metazoa; phylum Chordata; class Aves; order Accipitriformes; family Accipitridae; genus Aviceda; species Aviceda cuculoides. Next base: position 10,179,310 of record JAVJGG010000043.1, on the reverse strand, counting down.
GTTGTTTTTTTTTTTTTTCCCCCTCTTTATCTGACATGCCAGAGAGTTTGTGTAAGCAACTCATAAAGTTGATGTTGTCCAGGAAGAACCTGGGCTCCCACCAATTTTGAGACTGCAGGGGAAAATAGCATTTGTTTCTTGAAAAGGATACTTCTGCCTCACAGAAATAGCTGTGCAATGTGGGTCAGTGCAACATGACTGGCAGTCCTCCTAGGAAGGAATAAAACAAAAAATGTTACAAGTGAACACTGAGGTGTTTTGTCCAAGTGCCAGGAAAAGGGAACAGGGGAAAAGCGATGGCAGATAATATTGCAGATCAGAACTGAGAGAGAAATGAGAGCTGCTATGGGGACGTGGGTGAGAGGATGGATAGCCGATGTTTTGTGTCGGAGGGAACCTAGTGCGGAGATGGAGGGAGAGGACTAACTGGTCAAAGCAACGGGCTGAGGACAACACTGCGGTGGTGTTGTGGTTGCAGATCAACAGGGCCAGGGCTCGGTTTGCCCAGGGTGGGAAGGGGGAGGTGGGGGGGTTGGACCGCTGCTTGAGTGATAGTGCTGCTCTGCTGGGCTTTACAGGAGAGGAGGAGACACACATGACTGATTTACAATGCAAAAGCTATACAAACTCAAGTGGCGTGTAAAACTGCGTCTGCTCTGGGGGGAGAAGATGTCAAACTTGCGAACAGAAGGCCAGGCTGAGATGGTTTCTCAGGGCCTTTGTGGGGAGTCCACAGGGTAGGCAGGTGCTAGGACTGGCTGGTGGAGGTGCCGAGTTTTAGCACTGGTTGTGTGTGAGTTGGGAAGGATGCTTGTTAGTAAAAAGCAGAGCTGTATCTATTAGATGGGGCTTTGCTGACAGCAGCGAAACATTTATTAACTCACTTCAGCCACTTTAATTTGCTGTGTTACATAGCTGACCTTCCACAAACAATCCATAGGCATCAAGCACTCTACAAAGAGCATGCCTGTGCCTTCAGGGGAGTTCATGCTTGGCTGCAGCCACAAGAAAACCTCGCACTTCAGTTTGTTTATTGCTAGATTCCCAGTGGTGTTAGCCCTGGGATTTCAGCATCAGGCTGGGATGCAAAGGTCGCTTTCCTTCCCAGGGCAGAGGCTTCTAGTGCTACCACCTCTGAGATGCCATGGTTACTTGGATAACTGGGAATCATCTCTGAGGCTGTGGAGGAGTGCACAGGGGCACACACCTCTCTGTCAGTGCCCCAGAGCTGTAACTCGCAGGTCTGCCCATAAAATGTTTGTGTTTGCAATGGGCTTCTTGGGGTTGTTCTGTGTTTGATATCAGCTGAAGAGGAAAGGAGAAGTGGGAGCCAGTCTGTGCGGGGCTGGTCTGTGCCAGCGTGTCCATGTATTTTGCTGTGCCTATGGTGTGTGTGAGGGCATTTGGGGATGCCCTGCAACAGGAAGGGTAGTGGGCTGAAAAGAGGGAGAAAACTGGAGGCTGGTGTGGGGGAGAGAGCAGAGGAAGCTGAGGAGGAGGTTCTGGCTGTGCCCCAGAGCCCTAGGGCTGACTACAGCCTGGCCAGCAAACTCGTGCTCTGGGCAGGCTCATGGCTCTATCTGTAGGCAGATCAATATGCTATCATATCACTTGTCCCTTGTCCTTAGCTGCTTCAAACCTTAGAATCATAGAATCATTTAGGTTGGAAAAGACCTTCAAGATCATCAAGGCCAACCCTGGCTGCTCCCTGTTCACCAAGTGCAGTCCATGCCATGTGTCCTCATCTCCCTTTCTTCTGCCCCTTCAGGCCACTGAAGGCATGACAGTAGGACTGCTTATGAGTAAGGAATGACTTGTGAGAGTTTCTTGTGTGTATGTCCCTGTGGTGTTAAGACGAGCTTCCATGAGACAACTTGAAAGCCTTTCACCTGCCACTTAAACAGGAGACCCTTGGTGGTTCACGCTTGCTTTCAAGCATCTGCTCAGCAAAAGACAGGAGGCGGTTCATTGGCAGGAGGTGAAATGACAATGTTTGCTGGAACCTTTGAGCTGAGCAACCTTTACTGGGGTTTGGTTTGGAGCATGTGGACAGCCCCACTGGCTCCCTGTTGCAGCAGATCCATTTTCCAAGAGCATCCAGCTCAAGCCAAGGGAGTTCCCTTGACCGCCTGGTCTTCACTGAGGGAGCTGCACTCATGGCTTTCGGGCTGGGTCTGAGCTTGTGCCAGTTGGCACTTTTCAGCTCCAAACTGTTATAATTTTCTCCAGATGGTGTGTGTGAGCTGCCATGCCCCAAGTTAGCCAGTTGCTCAGCTCAAGATTTTGCTCCTGGAGTTTCATATTAAACCATTCACAAAGTTGCCTATGGAGTATGAGAGAAGGAGATATTGAGCTTTTGTGTACTCCAAAAAGCCTGTGTTCCTGCCGACTTCAGATTTTAATCACTTCCCAAAGAATGCGTCGAGGGCAGAATAAAAAAGAGGTTTTTGCCCCAAAGAGTTTGCAGCTGAAATGGAAGCATTCAGCTGAAAGGGTGGAGCCTGGAAAAACTAATGGTAAAGTGTCGGTGATCTCAAGTTCAGATTGCAGTGCCCTGTTTTTTGTTTAGACTTGGTTTCTCTGCTTTCCCTCATGTGTTTTCCTAATGCTTTCTGAAGGGGAAAAGGATGTTTGTGAGGAATGTTTGGAGGAAAGAGCTGGGAGAAGTTGGAGGAGTAACATGCAATGCCACGGAAGGGATTGAGAACCATGGCCTGGGATGCAAGGAGCTGGTGGGGGAGACCAGGGAAAGAAGCAGAAAGGTGAAAAACACTTTGAGTAAGGGAATTTGCTGCCTCTGGTGACTCACTGTCCTGATTCTGCTTCTGCAGCATCCAGCTTCTGTGTGGTCTCTGTAATCTCTTGTGTTCATCTGCCACCTCCTCCTCACCATCACTCTTGGGAAAACCACTGGGTCCCTCTCAACATGAAGCTCCTCTTAGGAGCACTTAATAATCTCTTAAGGTTAGAAGCTCTTGTTGCGGCAGAGAAATACTCCATTGGTAAATGCTTGGCTTGCAGTGAACTGTGAGATCCCAGTAGCTCAACTGGGCCTGAGTAGATGACATGGGAGATGGGTGATATACCATGTACCATGTATGCAGAGAATTAGGATGAGCTGTCAGTGGGGAGGAATACATTGGGTAATAATTTTTTACTCGAGGAGTCAAAAATAGCCTTGCCTTCATGCCTGGGTCTGAGGATAGTAAGAGCCTCTAGAAACACTTGCGCATGCACAAATGCCCTTGGATATTTAGGCTTGCCAGGCCACGCTGTCAGGGAAAATGGATGCATCAAGTACGTAAAATTTCTCAGGAAGAAAAGTTAGCCCTTTGAGTCTTACCAGCACTGTCCTTTGCAAAGCTAATCCCATACTAGTGGATATATTAGTGCTTTTGCTGGACCTGGAGAGGCTGGCCCTTCCTCACTGGGTCCTACAGCTTGTGGTTTGCATGGCTTGTGGCTTGCGCTGTGCCTCCCTCTGTGGAAGCAGCCGGGCGGTCCAGGTTTCACGCAGGCTCATGCAGGTCCTACAGAAGAGCTCCTTTGGGGTGTGGGTGATGTGTTGTGCTTTCTCTCATTTTGTTTATGTGCTGATAAGCTCAGTGTAAGCAGTAGATCAAGATGCACAATCTATTTATGGTTTCAACTGAGATCTTCCCATGCCTGAAAGGCAATCTGCCTGACTTAGCATTCCCAAGATGCTGCCAAGCACAGCAAAACACAGAGGAAGTGCCTCCTGCCTGCATAAGCAGAAGGCCGGCAGAAAAGCAAGCCAGGCTAATGCTTTACGAGGCATTTCAGTGCTGAGGTTCTAGTTGTGTTTGGCCTAGAAGCAATGCTACAGTCCCATAAATCACTTGTTTTCCTCTAGTGAATGCAAGAGTTGGGATTGAACCCTACAGCGTGCTGCGTGCTTTGTGTTGAAGGTGACTGGGGAAAGAGTAGAGGCACTGACCCTTGTGCCCTTCTTCGCAGTGTGTAAAGGAAGTCTGAAAATGTGCATGTTTCTTAAAGCTTTTTCTTCCTTGTTTTTTTTTTTTTTCCTGAGTAGGGAAGAAACTGGTATGATTGTACTCCTGATTCTCTGCACTCTGAGGAGAATGTCAGAAGCGAACCAGAATATTTTCATTGAAAAGGGCAAAGAAAAACAGTGAATATGAAATCTCTTTAGCCTGACTATCTGTCTTGAAGTTAAGGAAAGCATCCCCTGTTCTCTTCTACCTTCCCTCTGTGCGTGCGTGTTAAAGGTACTTTCTTCTTCTCATTGCAGAGTCTCCTGTTGTTCATCTCATCCCCATTGATTCTTTCTGGATGTCCAAGAAATTTTATGGCAATACTGAGGAGATGAGACATGACAGCCAAAGGGAAGGTCCCCGACCTCTCCCTTGTGCCGATACACTGCACAGGTAACGTGGTGTTGGCAGTGTGATCAGGCCTGCAACGTCTCTCCCCTCTGCAGCTTGTGTTTCAAGGATGTGAACTCACAGCCTCGCAGAAGATTTGCAGACACACAAGTCTCTAAGGGGAAAATACAGTGGGTGGATTTTTTAAAAGGGCTGGGATTAATCTGACAACCTCTGCAGCTATGCATAGAGAGATGTCTGATAAAGCTGCTTGTTGTGGGGCGTAGGCAGAGAAGGGATTTTTACCCCCAAGTGTATCATAAAAGATGCAGTAAAGCCTCTCATGTTCTGATGGCTTTGTTGAAGGACTCTATCCCTCCGGTGGGGAGCATGTGTTCATTAGTATATGTAAGTAATTGACTATGTGCTGGGCTATACAGGCACAGCCAGAACTGTGATGAAGATGATTTCTTGCATAATAGGAAGGGATTTCTTGCTCACCTTTATCTCATCCGTGTTAGGACAAACTGGCTTCTCAAGTTCTGTTCATGCTTCATCTTATCTACATTCAAATAGTGCATACACTGCTTTGGCAGCATGTCTGTTAGCTAGCTGACCTCTTGTGAGGCTTCCTCTCTTCCTGTCTAATCCTTGATTTAATGTTCTTTTTGGTCACCTTTGCTACCTACCTCTGTCCCCTGTTCTAATTCTTCTCCTTGTTGAAACATTGCAACTCAAGGCCTGTGTTTTTACACACAGTCCTTCATTTCTGTAGGTGCAACCTGTAGAGGATGTGGGGTTTATGCCCATGATGTGCACCAACAGTTCAGGCATCTTGAGGGGGTGTGTGTGTGGCCTGCAGTCAGTTAGATTTGAAAAGGAGGACAGGATATTTTAAATAGCTTCATGTAAAATTGATACCCATCTGTCTCTTTGTGGCAGCAGTTTCAAATAATATTTCCAGGCAGGTGAGGAAAGCTGCCTGATGTGGAATTTGAGCGTGATCATGACTGACATGGATTTTGGGGCTGTTCCAAGGTGAAGACATAAGTAAATCCTCTGGCAGCTCAACAGCAGAGTGGCTTAGTGCCTGGGTAAAAAATTGCAAGAGGTGAGATCTCAAGAATAATAAAGCACCAGAAAGACTCTGTAGCAATGAGATGCATCTGTGGAATACGTGTCAGGCTTCAAAAATCAGCCTCCCACATGTAATTGAGCCCAGGGCTGAGAGTGCTCTGAGCAGTTGGCCCAATAAGTGGAGTATGCCCCAAAACAAGCTGTGCAAACCATGCACATGGCTTTCTGGTGCTGCCAGTACCCCCCAAGCAGGAGGGACATCATGGCCACACAGTATGTTTAGAAGTCGCAGCATCCCTGGGAAGAGTGGGAGGATGCCCAGGAAGCATTACCCGTTTTGCAAGCATGCTGTGGAGCATGTGGTCTTCCCTGCTTTTATACAAAAATTATTCAAAATCTCAGATGGTAAATAGAGAGGCACCTGGTTCAAAACGTTGATTGTCTTTTCTGAACGGTTTTATTTCCGCACTGGTAGTTTTTCAGTCAGGCAGAATAAGAATGTAAAGAGGAAATTACTGTCAAACAGACCTTTCTAAATTGCTGTCAGTGGCAGGAGATGAGCCAAAGAGATCCTGTTCTTGTCAGCCTCATTCAAGTAACGTGCTGTCCTCATTCAAGGAGAGCCCTCGTCTTTTTTAGCTGTGTGTAGGTTGAGCCAAATAGTAAGTCATGTAAAATGATTGATTTGCTTTACTGCAAATGATTGAAATGTGGCAAAGTGGCAGGAAAAGTAGCATGCACTGCTTGAAATGGATGAATAATGAACAGGGAAATAGTTTGCTTGTGAACTGTAGCCCCTGATTTTACAGCTGAAGTTCCAGGTCTCCATCACACACTGGCCTGGCTTTGTAGTGCACGGGGAGAGGAGATGAGCACAGCCACGAAGCCTGTGCACAGGCAGCCTTAGGGTTGCATGAGCTGTGCTGGCTGGCTGACTCATCACCTCTCCTCGCTGCAGCTTTTCCTGCACGTTGGCTATGGATGTGAGCAGCTCTGCAGCTGGGACAACAGCCTGGATTAAACACCATGGCAGGAGGTCGTCGATGGACAAAGTGTGGGTGAATGAGGTTTCAGTCTTTCATATTCTCTTACACCAAGTTTTTGGTGTCATTTTCCTGGGGCTGATGGCCTCCCTTTCTTTTTTTTCTCCCCCACAAAGATTGCTCTTGCACCTCTCCATTTCTTGCTGTCAGTCCAGTATTGGAAGCAAAATAATAGCCAGCCTGAATCCTCAGGATGGTGAATGACTGGGCTGCCGGCCTCCTGTCCCAGCAGCAGGGACAGGACCACATCGAAGGATGGGATCTCAGGACTGAAGAGCACTGGCGCAGATTCAGATGCCCTAATTTCCACCTTTGTCTGATGTTTGCTATTGGCAGATGCTGCTGAAAGCTGCGGGTCTTCCCACGGACCACACTAGGCTGGGAAATTAGGCAGAATTTAGGTCAGCTGAACCTGGGCCAAACTGCGTCTAACTAGTCATTTGATACGACTCATCCCTTCGAGGATGCATCGTCCTGCCTGAGAACATGGCATCTGCTTCCCGGTGGGGGTAAGAGAACAGGCGCTTATTGGTCAGCAGATTTTCTCCAGCTGGATGGAGAAACAGTCTCCATCCTGGCCTAGGGGACACAAAGGCACAAACTGGGAGCAGCGAGCCAAGAAATGTGTATGGGCACAAAGAGAATTGGGTGAGATGATGTGTCAGCAATGATCTCTTATTCCCAAGTGACAATCTTGGAGTCTTTTCTGTCCTCAACTTTTTCAATGGTAATTATACTTCAGAAAAATAATCCTTAGACTTTTCCTCACACTCTTATTTGGGGTACATAAGATGCTTTGTGAAGATGGGGATCATCATCTCCATTTGCAGGTGTCAAAACTGAGGCCTTCAACTCTTACAGTTCAACCAGGCAACATCAATGGTACCACAGACCCCTGCTCCCACAGAGGTGGTTCTTGTACACTTGCCCAGGTCCATCCACAGCTCACTTTTCTGGGCTGGAAACAGTTAAATTACATAGCTTCTGAGGAGAAAAATACATGCCTGAGGTCTGCAAACCTCATTGGAAAATGTTTGGTTTAATTTTAGCACAGTGTGCTGCAGGCAGATCCTGAGGTTAGTCCAGGATTTCCAGGGATTAAGTAAAGTAGGGCACAAATTACCTGGGTCATGAAAGGTCACCTACTGCGATAGACTTGTTTCACATCCCTCTCTGCTCTGCTCCCATTAGAGCTGGTGCCCTGAAGCTGTGGGAACGAACATAGGACACTCTGCATCAGCCCACCACCCAAGACAGAAACCCATTTCCCCAAAATAGTTTGGAAAAGTAAAAAAATTGACTTTTTTCATTGAGTTTCACTGAAACAGTGGAGGAAAAGTTTGGGAAGGGCATCTCTTGTGGTGCTGGCTCTTGGTGTGAGCTTGCTGTATTCAACCATATCTGCTGAGGAGGCAAAGCTGTTTCAAGAATCACAGAATTATAGAATAGTTTGAGTTGGAAGAGGCCTTTAAAGGTCATCTATTCAACCACCCCTACAATGAGCAGGGACATTTTCAACTAGATCAGTTACTCAGAGCCCCATTCAACCTGGCCTTGAATGTTTCGTGGGATGGGGCATCTACCACCTTTCTGGGCAACCTGTTCCAGTGTTTCACCACCCTCATTGTCAAAAATCTCTTCCTTATATCTAGGCTGAATCTACCCTCTTTTAGTTTAAAACCATTACCCCTTGTCCTATCACAACAGGCCCTATGAAAAAGCCTGTCCTCATCTTTGTCATCTTTCATACTCTTCTGTTGAATGCAACTTCTTGCTGCTGCAGTGTTCATCACTGCTCAGCAGAGAGATGATGACACCCAGCCCTTCAGGTCCCTGTTCATATGGAAGTGGCTTTTTGTCCAACTCTGGCTCTCAGCAGCAACCTCCCTTGTCTCAGAGCTCACCCTTCATGGAGGCTTGTTTGTCTCCCTCAGTTCTCACCCAGCCTTCAGCTCCTTTAGGAAGATGCTCTCAAAACACTGTGGCTCAATTGCTTAAATGCATTTTTGTATTCTGCAGAGCCTGGATATGACATAGGGCCAGAGGCTTACGTTGTAGGGTCTTGTCACATAGCAGTACATAGCTGTGCTGCTAGCAATATAGCAGCAGCAGGTAACTTGTGGCATGCTGCCTGTATGAATATTGACTCAGTTTCTTGGCCAGGTTTTGGACTGAGGTCCAACCTGCTACAGCTCCACTCTTATCAATAGCCTCTCCGGTCAGTATAAAGCTAGCTCAAACATGGCTCTATGAGCTGCAGTTGTGCTGCTGGTTGACTGCTCTGCAGCTGTCCCTGTGAGCAAGTTGTGTGCTAGCTTGGAAGGATTTCCCCCAACACTTAAACAAATGGGGATGTCATTAGGATGGAGCAGCAGACAAGGAGGGGATGTTGGACAGGGCAGCTGGAGTGCGTGAAGGCAAATGGAGTAGATGGGAGGGAAGAGAGGCCTGGAAGGTGGCTACATTTGTCTAGACAGTGTCTGTATTTTTTTTATTATTATTTATTTTTTTTCCCCAAAGCCTAGCCCATATCGGACATTACAAATTAAAGTGCCTTCTCTGGGTTGTCAGTGCAGCCTTGGCTCCCAGCCTGATCTCACGGGGCACTCCTGAGGAGAAAGTCTGTCAGGTAGCGCTGAGAGACTTCTGCTCCTCCCTCGCCTTTGGTGAGGCTGAAGAGAGGATTTGGGCTGAGTCCTGCTTGGGAAGGGGCTAAAGGGCTGTCAACCCCTAAACCCAAGATACACAGTCACTTGTAGTTCAGCTGAGGAGACAAAGTGCTTTCACAGCTTTTCTTTCTCTCCTCTTTGGTTTCCACCCTTTCTCTGCAGGCTTCCCCTGCCCGTGTGGCTCTGTCCTGCAGCAACACATCACCTGAATCCAGCCTGCGCCTTTCAGTGCTGGTTCCCGAGTGCCATCAGGGACCTGGGCGAACAGCCCCCCGTGCTCTGGGGCGGGAGGGCAGGGGGCTCTGGAGCAGCCCCTTGCAGCAGCCCCTCCTGGGGCCGGACCGAGCACCGCGGCCAGGCAGGGCTGCAGCCACCATAGAGCTGGTACCTGTTGGAGACAGCAGCCCAGGGGGTAGGGGGACTGTTTGTTTTCGAGAAGAAAAAGAATTATGCACCTTCCATGGGGTGTGGAACATGTTTCGCTTCAGCTGCCTTGCGGAGCTGACACTGGGCTGTGTTGGCTTGACAGCTCTCAGTCATAGCGGTTTGATGTGCCAGTTAGCAAATTTCATCAAGGGTTTTGAGATTGGTTGTGAGGACTGTGTTGGCAAAAGCAATCCTGTTTAGTTGCCCAAAACTCAACCTCCTCCTGTCCGTGCCAGCTTGGAAGGTACTGGGGCAGGACCCCCACTAACACCCTCAGGCAGCCTGAAATACTTGGGTGTATGCTTTTGCTTGGCTCCTCTTCTGCAGCTTAAGAAGCCAGTCTGTGTGTCTCATTTTTCTCTGTATCATTTTCTCTTGTTTTCCCACTGCCTTTTGCACTTGCAGAGAGCATAATTCAGTGCTTTTCAGAAGGGGGGGGGGAAATCCCATTTCTGAGATGCGATATTTCTTGATCCACCCCTCGGCAAAACCCCTCCAGAATTGTCCAAAGCCTTGCTGTACTCTTGTCTGGGATGGATTTTTGCTCAACAAGAGAGCATTCCTCATAATTGAATCACTTTAATGCTTAATTAGAAAAATTCTATGTTTCCTTGGGGAAGAGTGAAATGTACTGTAACTGAGGGCAGGCCAGGCACGCTGTGCTTCATCAGCCCTGCATGGCATCCCTGTGGAAATGCAGTGCAGGAGAGCAGAGCTCTCCAGAGATGCAGGCTGTTTTTTGCTTTTTTTGCCCTCTGTTCTCTGGGGCAGGACAGGAAACTGGGGAGCTGATGCTGAATTTGGGTATGAGGTAGCGGCTGGATTGCAGTCAGATGCCTTGCAGCCCACGGGATCTCCCTTCCTTGGTTTTCCTGGTTTGAGCAAGAGGTAAATTTTCATTTTAGAACATTGCTTTTATTCTGTCAGGCTCATGAGAAAGCTCCTTACACTAAGTGTGTGTAAAATAATTGAGCACTGAATAAAGAACAATAAAAATTAATTTCCTTGGTTAACATGCTTGCCATAGAGTAAACAAACTAAATGCTAATCACTATGGACACTTTCAAGTCCTTTCCACAAGTAGTAGCTCAGGCCAGCATGTATAGTGTCCTTTTCCAAAAAACCACACATCTTACAGGAATAATTATGCTGTAAACTTGCGCTGATTCATTTTCTTTTTCCTGAGTTACCAGCTCTGCTGTAATCTTGCAAGCATCTTCCAAACCCTCTGAAGTGATATCTTTGAGACTGAAAGTTGGTCTCAGTCTGTTGCTCCCAGCCCCATCGAGTATGTTTGGTACTGCTTTCCTGCATTTCCCCCGGCCGCCTTTGGCCATGAGAAGTGTCTCTTGCCATTTCTATAGCTCAGAGCCAGTACCAAAAATCCAGCACTTTATCTTTGTCTGGAGTCAGCACCAGGGAAACTCAGCCTCTGCAATACTCCAGTAGCAAGAGCTAGATGTTGGGACAGTTACTACAGGATCTGATCACACTGGTTGCTAAAACAAACTATTGCTTTTCATCAGGTTATGCGGGTAGTGCTCTATAACAGTCCTCAACCAGGGGATTTCTTCTTACCTGGAAATCCCAGGCAGCTTAGTGACGTACTTCTGTCTCAGCTTCCAGGCTGAAAGTGAGAGCTATCTTTTTGACCTTGGTTCAGACTAATTCCTATTAAGCACCAGCTACTAGACCATGCCTTTAAAGCTCAAATCTTTGTCCAAGCCTGAAAATTAAATACTTTTCAAATGGCCTCCACCACTTAAAAATTTCTGAATGCTTAAAAAAAATGAGAAAACCCACCATGACACTAAACCTAAGCATAAACTTGCAGCAAGAGCTGTGGGGTGCTGGTGTAACATCACTGTAGCCCTGTGCATCTGCAGCCTCCCCAGAAGCCCCTACATGCCCTGGACTAACAGGGAGAAAATGTAAATTTCTTCTTATGCACAGTCCTGCTGAGCTGGGGCAATCAAGGAAAGTCAAGGGTAAATACCAGGAGGCCTGGTCTTTCTCCAGTGATTTCCAACCAGAGAGCTCACAGTGCTTGCCAAACAGAGATGAAGTCTTGTCTGCCTCCTGCTATGCCAAGGTTTGAGAGCAGCAGCCAGAGCCATGGTGAGGAATGACACCCAAAGGTAGTGATCCCTGTCTTCCAGAGCAGGAGCATCCTTAAATTCTCTGGGTCCTGCTGAAGTTTTCTTTATCGTGGGGTTTTACATAACTCAGTGTCAGGTAGATGTCGGAATACTGTCAGAAAAGCAGATATTATCATCCCGGTAGGGAGCCTGGGGGAGGGATGCCAAATCCAGAGGTGGCAGGTGCTGAGGATTTCAAACGGTGACGAAAGCAGCTCTGTTGGCTGCCACTCAGCTGGGGCATCACAGGTCTTTCTGCTTTTCATTGTCACAGTCTGAAAATAGCTCCTGGATAACGTGCTCCCAACATGAAGTGATGTGTGGGGCTGAGTACTGCGAGCCGGTGTCAAGAACTGTGCGGAAACCAGTGTAGGAGCAGACCAAACCGCCTATTCTGACTCCTTTCCTAGCGTCTAATATTAGCTCACCTGCAGGTATGACAGCTTTCCTGGCAGGCAGCCATAAGGCCTTTTTTTTTTTTCTTTCTTTTTTTCCCTCTCCTGGCTCATATAGTTCCCTTATGGCAGTGACAGCCCAATTATCCAAGCTTTTCCCATCTTCTCTGCTCCTGTTGACTTGGCTTGTGCTGAAGCGTTCTTGGGGAAGGATCAGTGTGTTTTAGCAGATGGACGAAGGCTGAAGAGCAAATTGTTTTAATCAACCTCCTCTTTTTTTGGGGACACCGAGTACTTACTGAAGTGGTAAAACAGCATCCATAATTTCACAAGGCAGCAGGCTTGTCTCCAAGGAGCTTCTGTGGTTTTTTGGATGCTGTGGATACGGGCAATTAACTCGCAACACAAACTTGGCCTTTCCCTAAGGGCAATTGTACTAGCTGCCTGTTCTAGAGTATGTGGGGGATCCACAGATTGTGTAAGCCAGCGGGCAAAAAAGGACCGACTTTCCCAGTCCTTCTGGGCATTGTGCTCCTCTGGACGAGATGCCAGGGACAATCAGGTTGTTTTTAGTAGTGTTGGGGACCATGAGTGGTGGTCCCATCTTGCTAGCTAGCAAAGCGGCCATTTGAACGTAGTGATGTAGATGGTGTGGCAAACATTTTATTCAGTGGGGAAAATAAAAGTGGAAAACTGGCTTCCTGCCCCAGCTGGCTGATGTGGCTGTTTTCAGGAGTGGTTCCTTACTCTTCTGAGCAGGGCTCTACAGTGACCCTCATTTGGTATGGGCTCAGGAGCGAGCAGAAGTGAGTCTTCTTGAGATGAGAACAAACAGAGATTGCTTTCCATGGATATGATCAGAATCTGTCACACTTGATGGGGGTTTAAAACCTGGTTTAGTTTGTGTATTCTTAAACATTGCTAGTGGAGGTATTTCCTTTAGTGGAACCTGCTAAATATGTAAGCTGCTGTATACTAGGCGATTTTTCTCTTTTTTTTTTTACTATGTGGATTGGTGAGGATCCATGGGCAATGAAAAAAAAGCCACTGGCTGGCAGTACAAGGAGGCAGACAGGCATCTAGGAGGGTGGGAAGCCTGATGCACCACTGTGTCTTTAGCCGCTGTTTCCACAAAGGACGTTATTACACTGCTAAGAGGCAGCCTGGGAACCATCCTATCTGCTCCCAGCCTGAAGGGCAGTCCAGACTCACCTTCTCTTGGAAGTGACAGTGTAAAAAAATACTCATGTGATAAATTAAGGTATGTCAGGACCCATAGAAAGGGAAAGTTTCCATTTCCTTTTTTTGACCTGACCGCAGGCAAATGTCCAGCCAACACAGCACACCCCCAAGAAGGGCTGTGCCAGAGATGTCAGCCAGTGCCTTGTATCCCCGTACTTTCGGCTGCCCGAGGCAGCCCAGGCAGATCCCGCCTGGACGTCTTGGGACAAGCAGGTGTCTTGAAGTGATCGGGATGTTTTGGGAGCATGTGCAGACACCCACTGCTCCTGGTAGTGTTAGCAGAGTCTTAGCAGCACGGTGGGAATTAGCATGTGGGCTAATTCTTGTGGTCCCTGACAGGGATGAAATCATTTTGTCAACCCACTTGCCTTTTTTCCCATCCCTTCTTATTGCCATCCTACTTGTGGGAAGATTCCTTAAGTCAGGAAACTAAGGCTTGAGGACTCTAACAGGTCATATCCCAGCAGGACTACTCCTACTCCATTCCCATAGCTGGGCACTTGAGCTGTTTGGCTTGGCTCCTGCGGGTATGCATGTATGGCTAGCAGAGGAACTAAAACCCAGGAAAAGCTGCTTGCAATTCAGTGGCAATATGAATTGTGAAGCACCAATGGCTTTTCTTTGCATGAAAGAAACTGCGTGCAAGGGAAATTGTTAATTATCATTACACACATTTTTATTGCTAATGATTTGGGTTGTTCTGAGTGGCAATAGGAACTGTCTGTGGGTGTGTGGGTGGATAACAGATACTTATGAGATGTTATAATTTGTATTCCTGCTTTCGCTTGGCCAAGACTGTCATGGATATGCTCTGTTTGTCACTGGCTCCTGTAACAGTTAAGCAGGGCTGTCATTTGTGCTGCGCCGGGTTTTGTAGAACAAGAAAGAAATTTTCCAAACTTGCCTAAGGAATTGGTCACCTGGTGACAGCTAATAGGGATTGTAATCGTGGAAGATGTTTGCTCATTTATAGAGCCAAAAAGCTGTATCTGTTTGGCCTTCTGTATATCTGCAGTATCAAAGATAGTAGCTGCAGGTTGTACTTGATCCCGTTGTTCCCCCTCTCTGAGGCAGCACACCCGGGCACTTCAGTGGTGTGGGCATTTTTTCCCCACGGCTCCAGTGCCAGGGAAGATGCTCTGCACCTTTTCTTTCACTCTGCACCCTCCTGTGCCTAGGAGCTGCCTTCACCCCCTCCTGCCACAAATGCCTGCAGCCAGTGTGATGGAGAAGCACCCCTCTGAACACAGCCCGTCTATAACAGCCATCGCTCAGCCCCTAGGCTGCTGCCGTGGCACACTGGCAAAAAAGACACGCGGTTCCTCTCTCCTCCCCTGTATGTTTATAGAATGTATGAAGACTGAAAGGAGCTGCAAGAACACCCCGAAAATGTCTTCTGTGGGCTGGGTGTCTGGCCCCACTGTCACTGGGGGACTGCAGCTCACCAGGGATTTGATCCCTCACTGAAGGGACATCAACAAAGGAGCCTCACAGGGAAAAAAAAAAAAAGGGGGCTTTTCTGCCTGACACCCTCCCCTTTCAGCTTTTTATTTGTAGGCTTGGTTGGTTTGCGTATATGCACTTAAACAGTTGTCAGGGTGTGCTTCTGCATCACCAGGAGGAAAGGAAAAAGTGGTGGAGAGGGTGAAATGCAGCCCTCCGCCCCAGCTCCATGTTGGGTTGCTACTGTTAAAATATGACTAATGCTAAAAATAATTCTGGTGTTGCTATAGAAACTTGCAGTGTTGCTACGTGTGAACCTGGAGAGAATTGTACCCTCCTCAGTACCTTGTTTTTCTCTTTCCCTCAGCCATGCTCACCCCCAAGCAGGACAAGTACAGGCACACCAGACCTCACCTGCTCCTTTGCACAGCTTTGCTGCGTTGCCACAGCTTTTTTCTTTGCTGTGCCAGGGGATGGGACAGAAGGTCACTTTAACCTATCCTCTACCTATCTATCTATCTATCTATCTATCCACTTCTGTTTCTTCCAGCTCCCTCTGGTATGGTTTTTGAGTCCGTGGCTATCTGGTTTTTTGGCCTTCTCTTGCTCCTTCCTTAGATCTGGTGTGGCTTTGGGCAGTGCATGCAGGGAGCAAGAGGAGTGGGTCCTCTTCTTGCTCTTCCAGCACCTTGCCTGGCCCTCCTCAATGCACTGCCAGGTTCTCCTTGCTTTCTATCTGTAGTGGAGGAAGAGAATCTGTTGTAAACTTCCTTCGGGTCTAGAGATGAAAAGGGCTTTTGTATTTGTTAACTTTTTAATGGTGCTCCAATCTGCCATCCCCATCTTCCTGTCCCTCCCAGCTTTGGTAGCTAGTTTTCAGGAAGCTGAAGTCTTCCAAGCTTTTTAGAAGAAGCCAACCAAGGGATCAGTTTACATTTTCCAAGCTGGAATGACAAATGCTGGAAACTTCCATTCAATTTCAAAAAGAAGCTGGGATTAACCCAGAGACTGGAAAATCACAGCCCCTGAAGGCCAGTCTGGCTCCTATACAAATTACCCTCCAAGGCAGGGTGAAGTTTTCCCCTCAATCCTGCTGCAGCTTTTTCTTAGCTTCATTGATCACTGCAGCTGGGTATTTAGGAAAGAGCAATGACCTCTTGTCTCTGCTCTGGATTTACAACATGTCACAAACATGAGGTGGATGGAGTAGAGCATGGACTGTGCCAGCCCTGGTAGTCAAATTCACTGTAATGAGAGTCTTTCACAGTGGTGACCTGGGAATGGTGCAGAGGAAAGCATAGAGAGAAGAATTTTTGTTTCCTAGGAAAAAAAAAAAATCTTCTTTTAAAATCCCTTTCAAGTCTGTTGCTTTGAAAGCTTCTTTCTTGCCATGGGAATTTTAAATAGGTTTTAGTACTTTTTTACTTCAGACCTGAGGGTTTGCATCCCTCTAGCACTGATGCAAGTCTGTACCTGGAGGTGATTCACAGCAGCAGAGGGACGCCAAGTTTGGCAGACCTCTGGAGACCTTCGAGTCCTACCTCTGCTCAAAGCCAGGTCAGCAAGAGCTGTGCTTGTGGGATAAAAGCTGCCCCAGCCCAGGGGACAGAGGAACAAGCACAATGAGAAATGGGATCCATGCTGCCAGGATGACTTTTAGGACATGGACACATTTAATCAGACCTTTAGATATCTACAGATGGTAGTTGTGACCAGGGGATGGATATACCTTTGCACACAAGGTTTCTTACGCTGCTGGGCACAGTTTAACATCTTCCCTTTAACAATGCTGCACTGGATTAGATGAAGTGCGGAGCCGGTGCACCTTCCTTTGGTTTTGTAAATATTTATCCGAGTCTTTCCATTCTCTGAAACGCTATATTGGTCTTTGAGATGTATGAGATAGTTCACTGAGCTGGGGACTGGCAACTGGAGCATTAGCTGGGTGATGGAGGGGACAGAGCTTCCCCTAGCTTTGGCCGAGGCAAGGACCCTGCTCGGAAAGCACTTGTGACTTGTTTACGTCCATAGCCCATTTCTCTATAAACAAGGCTTTTGGGGCCAGTCCACATGGCGTCACACTGGGAAAACCATTTCGGCTATCGCCCTTCCGGTGTTGGAGAGACAAAGAGGGCCTGCTCACTGCCAGGCTGGGGAGGACTGGTTTTTCTGAATTGTTCTTCTGCAGAGCAGCTTCTCTACCAATACCCAGACTTGTGAGGGTACCAGAGAAGGGTTAAGAATAGAAAGAGAGGAGGCAAGCTTCTGGGAACTTCCCCTTCCACCGAGACGCAGGAACACGTGTTATTCTCTGCCCCTTTGGCAAACAACGGACAACATGACTCTCCCCACCTACGCATGCTTGCCAGCTGGTTGTCTTTCCGTCCGTCTTTTAGCATTAAGCTGGTCGAACCTGCCCCACAGCCACTCCACGAAATCCTTCTCCTGGCTTGGTGCCACCTTGTTCCCTACCTTTCTGTAGGGGAGAGGGTCGTCCCCTCTGCAGGGAAGGATCCCACGAGCTTGATGCTGCAGTGCAAAAGGCTGCACGGTGAGGAACAGGTTGTGTCCTGTCCCATCTCTGTGCTACATGGGTTGTACACGCAGCTCTTGTTTAAAACTTGGCAACTCGGCGTTGCTTGCAATGAGAGGAGCTTTGCTGTTGAACCATCAAATAGTTTGGTTAAATATCAAACTATGATTTGTCTTGTCCAAACATTGTTGAAGCTGGATGGAGTCTTGTTTAGGATGTGGCTTGATGAACCAGAATCCAAAGATCTAACATGTTTTGTGGTTTTTAATGTGACTTATTTGGCTTGATCTTGATCTTCTTTTGAAGTCAGTGAAAGTAGGATCCAGCCTTTTTGCCATGCTTGGGGCAAGCAGATTTGGATAAAGCAGGAATGAGCCCAGACCTATGAATCAGCCTTGACCTGAATCTCTTGAGAAATCTGAACCCCCAAAAATAAACTAGGTTGGCTTTTCTTTAAGTTGTTTCCATTTTCATAAGCATCTGCAATTTCTGATGTCAAGCTCCTGATGGACACTGTCCTGTGGGAATTCCAGTCTGACTGGAAGTAGGAGCTAAATCGCAAGGAATTTGTTCACAAGATTTACCGCCAGTGGTACGGATGCCAAGGATTTCATCATGGTAGTATCTAACACTTACGTGCCTAGCATTTTGAGTATGCATAGTAATTAATACACAAACATAAGTAGGGTAGGGACTGAACAGCCAAGCATGAATCTGAACTTTCCTTGCCTGAAGTTACAATACACAGGTTCTGACTTAATCTTTTAAGTAGATAACTGGGACATTTTCATCTGGATGGAGTATTGGGAACTGTAGTTGTAACTTGAGCTCTCCCTGTTTCTCCTGCTGATTGCTGGAGGAAACCCAAAAGGTACAGAGTTGGATTTCCTTCAAAGGACTTTGGACCATTGAATAGTCTGAACGTCCTAAATGTAGGATGGAAAACTCCATGAGAACCAGCTCTCTCATGGTATCCCAGTGTTTGGAGTCATCATCCCATGTAAGCACAAATAAGCCCTTCTAGAAGGCTTGATTCAAGTTCAATTCCAAAAGTGGCCCCAGGCCAGTATTTCTGTTGCGGCAATTTCTACTGTATTTTTGGCAAAACTTTCCCAGCTTTAGTACTTACCCGATACGAGTTTCACCAATCAGTAATCCTGGACTCCTCAAATCTGTTGGCCTGCACTACAATGCAGGTAATTAGTTTGGCAAGGAGGACATTGCTGATGTGTCATTCTAGTGCAGAGTTTCAAAGAGAGGAAGGAGTGTTTTGATCTGAAGGAATGAGGCTGGCTTTCTGTCCTGTCCTACAGAACTTCATGTGCTCTCTGTATTTCATGTAGGTAATATGTATGTATACTCTCTTTGCCTCAATTTTCCATTTGTAGTTTGCATGTACTAACACATTGCTTCTATCGTACTTCATCAGTCGTCTTTAATTAGCTGGTAAGATCTTCAGGATAAGAACATTTAGCACATAAGATAGCTCCAGTACTTTTAATGAATAATAACAAATACAGGTTCTCAATTTTTTTTTTTTTCCCACATCCTCTTTTACAAAATAATATGCTATTAGCTTCTTCAGCAACCTGCCCCATGTGCTGCCACAGGGACAGGGATCCCAAATGGGCTTAGCCGCTGCAGCCTGCCTTGCAGGCTTAGGGTAGGCTGTCTAGCAGTATGGGAGTGCTCGTGGGGCCTAACATCACTTCTCTGGACCTGAAAAGGGTATGGTGTTCTCACTGGTGTATGCGTTCAAACTTTGACCTGTGGTGTTTCCAGATTTTATGTGCTATTATCCTGTCTGCACCCTACTGTATGGAAACAGAGAGGTGCTCTTATGTCCTGTAGGCAGCTGGATGTACTAGTTACAAGTCAAGGCTGGGATATCTCAGCTGGGTCTCTTGTGTCTCCTGGCATTGGGTTGTTTGTTTTGCTTGGGCTGCTCTATTTCATTGTGTATCAATGTTGTGGTTTAACTCCAGCTGGCAACTAAGCACCATGCAGCCACTTGCTCACTTCCCCCAATCCACTAGGATGGGGGAGAGATGCAGGGGAAAAAAAAAAAAAAAAGTAAAACTCATGGGTTGAGATAAAGACAGTTTAATAGGACAGAAAGGAAGAAAATAATAATTATTATAATAATAATAAAATGACAATAATAATAAAAGAATTGGAATATACAAAACAAGTGATGTACAATGCAATTGCTTAC
>JAVJGG010000043.1:10141987-10159650 GCA_035590195.1 Aviceda cuculoides | reverse complement strand
GTCCCCTCCCAACTTCTTGTGCCCCTCCAGCCTTCTTGCTGGCTGGGCATGAGGAGCTGAAAAATCCTTGACTTGGTGTAAACACTGCTTAGCAACAACTGAAAACATAAGTGCATTATCAATGTTATTCTCATACTGAATCCAAAACATAACACTATACCAGCTACTAGACAATTAACTCTATCCCAGCTGAAATCAGGACTATCAATTATCACCTAGAGAAAAGGGGCTCAGGGAATGCTTTGAGATCAGTGGAAGAAAGCTGGCATGTCTTAGGAAGTAGTTGCACTAAAGTGGTAATTCTTGGTGTTTAAACAGGATCCGATGACAGATGGGATTAAATGAAAAGCAGCTTGTTACGAGGTTTTAATAACTGTGACAGACCTGGGGAAAGTGGTGTGGGGTAAGCAATCCAGCGAAGGCAGAAGCACATGATGCTGGATGACAGCTGATAGCATTGCCCAGGAGGGAGACAAAATTATTTTGCAAGAAACTGTGAGGGTGTTTTGGGGAAAAGGGAAGAGGGGAAAAAAACCCCAATGAAACAGAGAAGAACTTGACATACTGACTGCTCTGTCATCTAACAGAGCTACTCCTGACAGCACATGTTAGTGCCAGATAATGTGGCCACTAAATATAGGAGGGGAAATTATGTCAGTGTTATTGTCAGGCTGGGAACTAAGGGAACCAGAGACTCTCCTTCCTGTTAGACCTGGGGATCGCGGAATTTGTAGGTTGAAAACCAATGAGATTGTCATCTCCTTCATGTGTCTTCCCTCGTCCTCACTTCTTGTGGCACCTCCCTGGGGGTGAGGAGGGGATGTCCCTCAGAGCTGAAAAAAGCTGGCTCTGTGCTGTGTGGAGAGCAGCGGCGGCAGGGCTGTGCACTTGCCACGATGCTGCTGTGCAGTCGTGAGGCACGCAGGGATGCTCCTGCCTCGTTTTGCTGAGGAAGAGACTCGTGGGGCTGGAGGTGTTGGCTTGCTTGCTTGGAGGGATCCCTTCTCAGCTCCATGACTTCTGCTGTCAGAGGGAGGAATCGCAGTAGCTCACACAGGCAATAGGATCTATGTGTGTCTGGAGCAGTTGCACCTGAGTGATGGATGCAGAGAAAAAAGGCCATACACAAAGCTTAGAGATGGGTGAGGGAGAAAGTCCTCTGCTCAGTGTGGAATAGAGTTGGGTGGGATAGGGTTGTGCTGGAGAACAAACGACCAGCACGTCTGAAGGGCAGAGCTGATAAAGAAAAGTTTCAGGTGGTTGCAAGGCTCCTTTCTCTACTCCTCTGCCTACCCTTGCTGCTGTTGACAGTAGCACTCTGATAAGGCTGCAGAAAGGCACCATTGTCTCACTAAATCTTGTGTTGATGAAGCAAGTGTCGTCAGTAGCCCTTGTTTGGACCTAGTGCCATTAATAACCATGGAAGAACTTGATATAGTCTTCCACTGGGCTTGTGAGTAGCACAGTTTTGGCTCCATCACAACAGTTTGGACTTTAAGGAGCTGGGGTTTGCAATGACCAATAAAACAGCAGGCCCATCACTGAAAATGAGTCTGTGACTGGGTGTGTTTTGACCTATTGATGTTTTGGTCTTTCGCAGCTGCCTCAGGATGCAGCCTGGTGGCTATGCTGCCCCGGTCTTGAAACGTGTCCATGATCTGAGCTAGGGACATCCCAAACCCAGGTGAGGCAGGGCTTCACCAGCTAGCTTGCAGGGGGCTCACAGGTTGCTCCTATGATACAGAGTAGAAGACAGATGCCTCTGCTTTTAAGGTGAAATTGAGTTTCACCTAAGCTACAGATCCCATTTTGTAGAGTGCATCCGTTATCAAGGAACATCCAAGATGGAGCCCATGGTTCCCATGAACTACTCTTGTGTGCCAAGAAGTGGCTCTTCAGCTGAGGTCCCAGATGTATTCAGCTTCTTCAGAAAATAGGATTTAGTTAAAATGTTGATCTGGAGCTACCCAATTTTAGCAAGTCTGGAGTCCTGAGTGCTGGGGAGCTTCAATGACTGAGCACAGCAGGAAGTGAATTGGCTCTAAGCCTTAAAGGCTGCAGGGATCTGTCCTTATATATAGCCTCTCTCTATGTATATATATGCATATATATTTTTTACATGCATATATGCTTATACATATTTTTAGGTCATTCAAGATACTTCCTAGTCTATGGCAATTCCTAAAAGGAAGTTGTGCAGCTTTCAGCCTCCTGTTAAGGAGCAGATGATCTTCTGGTGTCAGGGTCATTCTCTTCCCTAGCCAGCTTGCTTTCATCTTCTGTATTTCTTGCATGGGGAGTTTTTTTCCCTCTCATGCTATATTCTGCTGAAGACAGCTACATGGAACTAGAGTCTCAGTTGATCTTTTTGCTCATTTCCACCCACAGAAGTCTGTCTTTTTAACATCCTAAATACCTTGGTAACAAGATCATGGGTCTTGAATTGGAATGAATCTTTAAAAGAAGATCTTTTTCCCCCCTCTCTTTCCTTTTACATATCTGAATACCATCACAGGGGTAAAGACATGCACCTTCACCCAAAAGACTGAGAGGGTTTCAGAACCTGTGTTTCCTTTGGTTTCTTTCCTAACAGGGAATTTAATCAGGTTTCTTCTTCCCCACAAAGTCTGGTAATTCAAAGCACTGGAGTGAAGAAGATCTGCCTTTTGCTCTCATTCAAAGCACAGTGAAGCCAGTGTAAAGCCTGGCATTAACTTCAAGGGGTGTTAGCTCAGACCTCTGGTCTGCAGCTGTGCAACTTTTATCCCACTGTGAGCCCTGGGCCTCCGGTGGGGCCATCTGAGAGCAACTCCTTCTGCCCAGCTGTGTCGGGGGCAGCGGTCCTTGCTGCTGGGTCCCATGTGCCACCTACCAGCCCAGAACCTCCTTCCCAACAGGCAGGTCTTTACAGCCTGCAGCTGGCATGGCAGAGTGGTGGCCGGCACAACCCTAGTCCTTTTCTTTGTGCCATGCTGGAGCTCATGACCATTTGCCAGTCTCCACAGCAACACTTTCTGAAGTCCTGGCAGGGGATTAGGGATAAATATGTGCAGAAATGGGGTTTCTTTTGATGGATGAAGATCTCTCTTACTAGAAAGCAAGTAAAAATAACACAGAGAATAGCCTGTAATCTGCAAACTGCTCTCTGAGTTTAGGTCTGTATTTTTAGACCCTTAACAGAGGGTCTAAAAGGTACGTCAGCTTTGTATGGCTGTGTGATTTTGGCAAATGCATGTGTATGTTAAATGCAAGTTAATTGTATTCATGGGCCTTGGTGGTTTTATTGCTATTCATTTGCTTTTGAGAGAGTATAGTTTTCTTTCCATGTGATTAGTGCTTTAAGGTGATTTGGTTTCCTGACCATAGCTTCTTGTCTTGATGGTTTCCAACCCAAACCTGGTTTGAACACCTTGAAAGTGGCAGTGCAGAATCAAATATGGAGCAGGCTGGAGTGTAGTGATGTGGGAAAGGTCTCAATAACAGGCTAACACTGCGAGGTGCTTACAGCAAGATACGTACAGGGCCAGAAGTTTATGGTGTACCAGGCAGAGAGGGGCATAAAAATACCAGGATCTAGAGAGAGATCTATTGAGATCTAGATCCACTCTCAAATAATAGAAAATATCCCTGTGCAATAACAGACAACCTAGGGTTGCAACGGGATGTACAGGTGTTTGTAGGGTTAAAATCTGAACATCATTAAACCAGGGGCTTGGTGGATCTAATATTGTAGGGTGCATGATGCAATTACATAGTTTCAAGCAAACCTTCCTGACTGCTTTGCACAATTGTATAGATCCATGAACTGAACCAGGAATTCTTGTGTTACAATAAAGTGACTAAGGCTCATGAAAAGAGAAGGTAGGGTCAGCAGTTCATGGGGCTGCACAACATTCAAACATCCTGTATATGGGCATGAGTCAGGGATATCAGTAACGTTGCAAAAAGATTTGTCTTTGAAAAAATCAGGAATGATTTGAGATCATCTAGGACTATCTCTCATTGCCTTGTAAAATCCTATGGTTCATAAGCAGTGTCTGATGTGACTAAGGCAGTGAGGTGATGAGTATCTCTCCCTAGTGTCCCCCAGGAAACCCCATGCTTTTGGAAATTGTCAAAATCTGACTTTAATGAGCACAAAGTCCTTTTGGATGGGCGTGTGTGGGGAAGATTTCTTGCTTTTCCAGATTCTTCCTTCTCTGTCACAACAGCTGTGAGCTTTCTTTGCCTTAATGCTTCCTCACTGTGCTATCAGACCAAGAAAAGGCCCAGTCTGCTACCCTCCGATGTAGCTAGCAGATATCCAAATGGGAGGTCAGATCCTGGAGGCAGCCAGCTTTGTAAATTAGACCTTCCTTTCCAGTCTCACACTGCAGATTGCATCTGTGATTGATCTGGTATTCTTGAATGCCACATCCATTAATTAATCTCTAACAGCATCCAGGAAAATAGTGGAAATTCACTGACATTGGTCCCACTTTTCATTTTTCCTGCTGTTTAAAAGAAAAAAAAAAAAAGGTAATTCCAGTGACCAGAAGACCTCTTGGGATTAATCCTGATGGAATAGGAGCAGGATGTGGGCTGTAACTGCTTTTAGACTCTGTCCTCAGGAACTGTGAGACTTTGGCAATTGAAACTTTGGCCTTTCTATCTTTGTTCCATTAGCATCCTCATCTCCCAAAGACTTCATGTAGAGGATGATGAAGTTTTTAACACTTACTGCCATGAGGCAAACAAACTCTAGTAACGGAGAAGAGCCATACAAGTTGACAGCTATTACCAATATGCCTTGAAGTAATGTGCCTTTTACCTGTCCATCCATATTTCTAGCTAGCAAATAGCATAGCCAGATGCGTAGTGTGTGTAGGCACCCTGGAGTCAGTGGGACAATTTATTTTGCTGAATGTAGTGGTGAGTTCTTTTCTGAGGAAGAATTTTTCAACTGAGTGGTAGCTCATGTTGGCACAAACCCCAACCAGTTCGGGATCATTCAGCATTGCCCGTGGGAAAGCTGAAAGGCAATGGTTAATAAAATGTATTTTCAGTTAACAAAACAGAATTAATGGTTATCCTGCAAAACCTGAATTAAATAAAATAAGGGGCACCCTAGAAGAGGGTGACTGATCTCACCTGGAGAAGGTAGTCTGGAGCCCCAGGGACAGGTGCATCTCGTATACAGAGAACATGAATGAACCTGAGGAAACTGAGGTAAAAAAGAGAGGAAAAAGGAAAGTGAAAGTGTCTTCTGAAATATATTCTGCAGATGAATATTTTATGGTTTGTAAATCCATGCTGTGCTACCATCTCCAAAGTTGCACAAATGTAGCTGAGGTCAGATTTTGCCCCAAGAGCAGCATCACAGTTGTGGTAGCTAAAATATCTCTCCAAGAACTAATGCTTGAGGTCATCAGCTAATTACACAGTGGGGTGGTAGTAGCTGCTGTCTCCCCTGAGACTGAACAGTTAAGTAGGTGGCAAAGGTGGGTACATTGGCGCTTTCTTTGGAAGTATCTGGGGAAGAAACTGGGTCTCTGCGAAGAAGCTCCTGCTTTCTGTTCCCTTTTCTCAAGCAGTTACATCCCAAACACCATTTGCTCTCTAGTGTGGCTGGCGCTGGGCTGTGCTGCCTCACCTGCATCCATGTGTTTTGCTATAGGAAGGGGTAGGTGGGCTCCACACGGGAGGGTGAGTGACACCAGACAAACCTGGGTGCCAAATCCACCAGCTGCCCCAGGCATGACTATGGCTGCTGAGAAGCGGGAGCAAAAGATAAACATCTCTGACAACTACCCATAAGCAAAGAGTGAGTGAAAAGGAAACTTGTTTTTTGAAGGCTTTTATGAAGGAGGGAGATGTTAAGGTAGAAAAGTGTTCTCATGTGGGTATTTGCATGAGAGACGGCAGCAACCAGGGAGCGGGAATCACATAGAGCAGAGTAATAAAGAGCCTGGAGGAAACTGTGCATAAAAGATGTGGCAACTGTTAAGAAAACGGCTGTAAAAATGACTTCTTTGTTACTCAATAGCTCCCCTCCTTTCTTCTGGGTTGACACATTGCATATGCTTACCCAACTAACAAGAAATTGTCAGCTGGATTTCATATCACCTTATTCCTCCACAACAACTAACTCCCAATCACCAACTCTCTATTTCAGGGGACGATCCAAGATGCAGGAAAAATACAACAGGGTGATTTCAGCAGTTTATAGGATCTGTAATTAGAACAGGCAAGGAGAGCATCCTGACCTGGTATGCTCTCTCCTGACCATCACAGCAGTCCAAAAAGGTGTCACTGGGACCCTGTGGAATTCATGCTCTCCTCAGTGAGCATAGCAGAGCATGCCTTACTAATTAAGAAGTCATGTTGCCAGGCTGTTGTTAGTGTTGATGGGAAGTATTGATGCTGCTCTTGGAAAAGGAGATGAACAAGGCAGAGCTGTTCTGGCACATGGCCTCTAAGAGAGAAAGGAAGTTGCACAAGCTGATATTTTTCAAGTAGAAAGGGATGAAATCAATGGGGAAAAGAGTAATTGTTCCTAGTTCAGAAGAGCATGTTCCAGGCGGTGGGGAAGAAAACCCCTTTTCCAAGAGGAGTGTGGCTGGGCATTTTTCAGCTGATGGATCCTGAAAGTAGCCGTAACTAATTATGTCCACTTGGAGGTGAAACCTAAGATAACCATACTAAAAAAATCATGATGATGTAAAGGCTTTTTCTACTCAATATTTTTTCCTTATCTGATCCCCACCTGCAGCTGGGAGTTGGCTTGTTTTCATTGTGTTGAAAGATCCAGTTTGCCTGAGATTCTTCCAGTTATACTTGCAGCAAGGTTTCCTTCCAGATTGTTGTCATTAGTTTTCAGATACAGCTGTATCTGTGTGAAAATTCAGCTTTCTACCACAGGCATTGTCAGTGACCAAAACTTGCTTGAAATTTCTAGGGACAAACCAAAGTAAATCAGATTTCTACCAGTCAGCATGAGAGCTAGCTTTGCCATAACACAGGCTTTGAAGAGGGCGTGCATGTCAAAGATCATTTATGCCCCACAGGGAGGACAGAAACTTCTAAATGCTAAGATGAGGTTGAAAAGGGAAGAAGCAGAGAATGTTTTTCAGATTTAATTTGGGACCAGCCCAAAGGATACCCATGAGAGAGGTAGGGGGAAGGAAATGTCAAAACATAGCTTTCCAGCAATGAGATGATTCTTTTGCATTTTGTAGATAATGGTTAAGAGAATATCTTTTTTTTTTTTAATAGTACATCAGACATGTGCATTGTGCCCACAGACGTAACTTAAATGCCATGTCCTTGCCCAAAGGAGCCTTGTATTCAACTGAGTCCCTTTATTTTATAGAGACATATGTCTGGTGATAAACAAATTGCACTTAGTTTTTCTTTCCACTCATGCAAGCAATTACTGTACACGACATGAAACTGGGCCAATTGGTTGCATTGTCAGACTCTCAGATTCTTCCATCTCTGCAGATGCTGCCCACAGGGATGTTCCCCAGAGCACAGCTGGGCATCTCCTGAGAAGTATAAACATCAAGCTTTAGTGGGGGAGTTATATGGATTAAACTCCTTAAATGGACCCAGAGTCCCAACTATATGTGGAGTTAAACTCTGGTTGCAACGCCCTTTAGAGAGGGAAGCAGCAAGACACAGAGCAAATGTCTGCAGTGATCTGTGGCGAAGGAGAGGGGACGGATGTCAGGAGAACTGGGGCAAGGCGGGCTGGGGAAGAGGCCGGAGCAGTGGCAGATGTCTTGGCAGGCTGGCAGGGAGAGGCTCTTCCAGGCGTGGGGAGGATGTGACGGAGGGTAAGGAGCCGAGCCCATGAGCAGCAGGGAGGTGCTGGTTTTTCTCCCTGATGTATATCCATCATTCTGCAGCATCAGTGAGCTCTGGTGGGAACGGGCTGGTGTCAAAGTGGTCCTCACTCATGAGCAAATGGCATGGCACTGCAGCTGGTGGAAGGCAGCTCCGTGGGGAGCCTTTTCTCACTCTTCCCTGTTTTAATCCTTGCATAAAGCAGTTTGTGCAGGCACCATTTCTGTAGGGTGGTTTCAGACCTTGTCAGTTGTGGAACCACATGAGGTGTGATCTGGTTATTGGTGATATGACTTTATTTTGCATTTAAATTTTAGCCACAAGGAAAACTTAGCATGATATGTGTACCCAGGCGCGGGCTTCTCCTAAAGACTCCAATATTCTGATGTGAGGGATGTCTAGAGAATACAAAAAGAGATGAGACACCAGGTTCAAAAGCATCTGCAGGGTGCCAGGGACAAGCAGGAGTACCCACCTCTCCAGAAGCTGTGATACAAACTCACATGCTTGCTTTTCTCATAGAGTGGCTATACTTTATCCAGCACTGCTCACAACATGATACTCTTAATGTCTGCTTCAGGCAATCCTTTTTTTCCAGCCTCTGAAGCAGTCATGGAAAACTTGCTGATCCTGAGCAGATTTGAGAGCTGAGCTGTGATGGAGAAGGTGGGTGCACACCTGGCATGGGAGAGTCACTGCTTTCAGTTGCCATTTGTCGTTTTTCTTCCCCAACCATGGGCGTCTGTGACCATTTAAGGCTGAGAAGTTTGGTTTCCTGGTCATTATTTCCCCTAACACTTGCTCTACCATGCATGTCATTTCTGTTGGCTTGCTGCTAGGCAAGTGGTATATTTTCTGTATTAAAATGGACAATAGCAGACATCTTTCTCAGTCAAATGTTTCTCAATAGTGGGTGTATGGGAATGTCATCCTCGCTGGGTGTTTGTCTGCCTCAGGGTTCTATGGCTTTCTTATTCCTTTTTCACCTTAGTGTGTTGGGAATAGCCCTTGCAGCAGTGTTTGTAGAGAGCAGGACCCCAAGCTCTGACCTCCTCTTGGAGATTTGGGGGATAGGTGGTTATGTGCAGCTGCAGATCAGTGTTTGCACAAGGAGAGCAATAAATTTCAGACTCTTAAGTCATTAAATCATGCGGTTTGGTCTGGGATTCTGTCCTGATCTCAACAACTGTTTGCTAATATTTAAGAAGGCCTTGACAGATTCTTAACTGGTTAATAAATAACTCGGGGAAGAGAAGGTTTCTTTTCTAAATTACAAGTTAGTTTGCTTTGTTTTTAATGATGTTCCTCATGTGTACCTTTATAAAATTTCTTGAGAACTTAAGTCAAACAGCAATAGGCTAAGTGGCATTGAAATCACTTGCGCTCTTTTTTCTGTGTTAAGCCAAGACAACTTAGTTTTAGCTGCCTGCCTCCTATGAAATATGTTATAGGATGAAATATGCTATCGTAATTAAAGATTGAAAAGGCCTATGGAACTTGGTCACAGAGTCTGTCCTCTTGCAAAATCAGATTACAAATTCAAGGTGATGTCACCTCAGGTATGAAATACGTCCATCCAGAAGAGACCAGCTTATTTTCCTAAGAGCATTCCTGAGAACTACTGCCCATGAATCTGGGATTCTGCAATTGATTTTGTTTCTCCGTATGTTGAAACAGCTGTAGCAAAGAGTGTTTAGTCTCCCATCCCCCTGGATTGTTTGGTGAATGTTTCTTTCATCTTGGATCACAGACAGACAAGCATCAGCTCACGAGGTGTCATGTACCAGCTACTGAATATAGAGCTGTAAGAAGCAGAAAACACAGGCTCTGCTTCTTTAATTAGTTCATGCATCTGCTTTGTTAGCTGATCAGAAGTCCAAAAGCATAAGGATTATTTGGCCCAGGACACTGATAGCCATGCAGTGAGATCATCAACAATTCTTTCCAAGAGTGAAGGTTAAGGAGTCCTCCTCTTAGGTCCCAAAATAGATTTCCTGTTAAAAAAACCTAGATAGTTACACTATTTCAGTATCATATAACCACTTGCCATGATGTGAAGAGTTGTGAAACTTGTTGGAGTTTATACCCTGATGCACATGACTGCCAATAGACCCTCACCTATGGCTGAAGTCGAGTGATCTCTGTGCTCCTGCTGTCTCACAGCTGTGCAGATGTGTCCCTTGTAAGCTGCTGCTTCTTGATTCTGATATATCTCCCAAAGGGCAAAGATGGTCCAGGCATCCAGAAGACAGTTTCGTTTGCTGGTTGATGCAGAGGTTTGAATAGTGTATGGAAATGGTAAGATTGAAGTATTGTATTAGCTTGTATTAGTTTTTAGTATGGCTTGGAGAAGGTATGTTGGGGTTTGTTAGAAGTGGCACATAGAAATTTCTCTTTCTGTGAACAGGAAAAGCAACATGAAACAAAGATTGTGTGGTATGGGGTTTTTTGTAGTGAGTTGGTGGCTCTTCTCTAGAGCGGAGACTAAAACTCTGCAGCCAGCATGGATGTTTTTGTAAGCAGGTATGGGCATAGGGAAAACATCTGAGACATTGGGTGCATATTCTTGCCAAGTGTGAGGTGTCTTGTTTTCAGAAATGAGACCAAGCACTCATTTTTTTTCACACATTTTAGCTTATCCATCCATCTTTTGAATGTCTGACTGCCTTAATATTGTACCTTTAGCAAGTCTGAAAAGCAGCTCTGCAAAATGAGAAGCCATGTGCATAGAAGCACCGAGTCTCTTCTCCCCACCAAGTTGCTCTTGTCTGGTACCAGCCTTGCTCAGAGCACCGCTGCCTTTGCTCCCCCAGCACAAACAGACCTGAATGGCCAATATTCACCACTGTCCTGCTCGGTGTTGGACTTCCCAGGCTGGGAGGGGTTGAACTGGCTGAGGAGATGGTCTTCTGAATTCCACTAAAAATGGGATGCTTTGGGAGAAAACCTCTTTGTTGCGAGAGTCGTGTCACTGTTGCTTTACATGAATTCGTATTTGTAGCCTGAGAATGTGCAATAAATAGGTATACGAAGTTAACTCTGTTATCCAGCTTAAGTCTCATGCAGATGAGGGCAATGCTGTTTTCTGGAAAATATCTGACCCCCTAGAAACACCATCTTCTGCCGCCTGCTACCCATATTAATCTGTCTTTGAGTTAGAGTTACATCCATGCTTAGTGCTCAGAACGAGAGCAGCCAGTCTGCTCAGTTTAGTATTTGGTTAAGAATAGGATAATTACATGTGTTTAGTTCTCAATATGATAAAATTAAGATCTGTCATGGTTGCTGATCTTGTCTTAACCCTAACAGCATGCACAGACTTAAGTTTAATACCAAGGACCCATTCTAAGCTTACCTACAAAAGGCAATGGAGCTCTGGAAGTACGTGCCATGAACACAGACCCATTTAGGGTGAGGCAATACATCTTCCTCTTTTACCTACAACTCTCCTGAACCCCAGAGGTAGGCACAGACCTTACCCTATGGCAAAGGCCCTTTCTAGGACTAGTTTAAAGGTGAGAATTTGGCCTCGCCCTCAGCTTTCCCACTGTACTTTGTAGGATGTAGCAGGAAAACCTCTTCTAAACCCCAATTTTTCAGTCAGGAGTTGGACAGAAAAGAAGCACGGAGGAAGCGTGTGCCTGCTCCCGGATTTGTGAGTGAGAGCTGCATGGATGCCTTGGGTTAAGAAGAACAAGGACTGACGATGTGGGTTATGTCCACATCCTGCCTACCACAGAGGGATATGTTTAGGTTTCCCTTTTCCAAGTGTGCCCTTTCTATCTTCAGATTTTGGGTTGGAAATATCTTTTTCTTGAACTGCCCAGGGACTATAGTGCAAGTACACTGGTTAGGGATTTTTATTTCAAGGAATGGTGATGCCAGGCCAGGACAGCCTGGGCGCAATGTCTCTCCGGCACTGGGAGCATT
This sequence comes from Aviceda cuculoides, assembly GCA_035590195.1. Taxonomy (NCBI): domain Eukaryota; kingdom Metazoa; phylum Chordata; class Aves; order Accipitriformes; family Accipitridae; genus Aviceda; species Aviceda cuculoides. Next base: position 10,147,893 of record JAVJGG010000043.1, on the reverse strand, counting down.
TTCTTCAGTCCCTAGTCAAATCGTGCATGGCCACTATGAGCTGCCCTGCAGATTGTATTTAAAGCAATAGATTTATATCATAAACTGCTTGCTGTGGAAGCACCATATTATTCCTAGTCCTGTGCCAAGGCTTACTTGACTGCACCTGCACTGCAAATTGGAGTAGAGGCCTCATTTCTACAAGCTGGACCAGTTTTCTTTCTCTGGTTCACAGGACTCCTGGGCAGTTTTATTGAAACAAGTGGAGAAGAAGGTATAGGCATGTTTTGGCAAGGCACAAGGGTGGGAAGAAGCAGCAGGGGCTGCAGGCATCTGAATCTTGCACTGCTGCTGAATGCTTTGTATCCTGTGCCCAGGAGCCCAGACGCAGGGGCAAGAGCAGAGAGCCGGAGAGGGAAGCAGAGGCTGGATGTTGCCACATACCAGTGCTGCTGTTTGTCTCCAGTCCTTGCATACCAGCTGCATCGTTGTCCCGAAAGGGGCAAACTGGAGCAAAGTTAACCCAGGCCTGGTATGCAGGCAAAAGCACGTGCACAGACACACCAATGCACACGCCGTAATTGTCAGGCACGGAGATGCAGATTTGTACTTTGCATGTTGTCCATACAGTACTCAGTCACACAAAAAGTAAGTATGGCTCAGAGAAAATGGGAAACCTGTCCCAGGCGAGATGTTTTAACTCTCTCCAACTTTTCCTTATCCTGGGAGGAGACAAGTGGAACTAAGGGCCCCACCTTGTAATTAAAGGCATCGGAGATGAGGAGGATGTAAGAAAATAATTCCTAATTAGTAGCTCCGTGGGTTAAATGCCATCTTAGTTTTTCTTCTTAGTGGCAAGGTGAGCAAATGGCAGAAAGCCCTTGGCAGGGAGAGAGGGAATGGGTTAGTCTTCCCCATTAGGAGAGCCCTTTGATGGCTCTGAGTGGTGACTCTCAGCCCACTAATTCCAGGCAGTTTTCAGTCTGAAGTGCATGGCGGGCACAAAACAAATAACCAGATGTCAAATTTTTTGCCCTTCCCTGGAGTTATGAACAGAGGCTTGAGCACATCTTTTGGGGCCTTTAAATACATATAAATATTCTGTGTGTTGTTTTGTTTCTCCCCTTCCCCCTCCCATTCTGTGACTTCATCTGACGGTCTTCGGAGAACAAGGGGACTGTTCTTGGAGACTCTCCTCATCCTAGAAATCATAAACCTGGCAGCTACCCTAGCCCTCTCTTCTTGGATGCAACCCTATCTGAAATGCTCATGGCACATCAAAGGAGCCAACACGTGCTCCCAAAGGGTCTGCTCTCTACTGAGGACACAAGTGTCCTGTCCTCACGCATTGAGCTACTCGCAGCTTCTGCTCTCGCTGCTCTGTCACTTTTTACTGCATCTCTGTAACCTGGGAGCTGCTGAAAGCCTTTTATCTTTAAAAGGGAATATTTGAAAAATAAAGTAAGGCTATGATAAATCACAGGGAACACTAGTAGCATGTGAATAATATGGATAGAAGAAATTAGGCTGTAGAACTAATACTTCTATGGGTGGGATTTCAAAGACTCCTGCAGCCCAGAGTTCCATCTATACAAAATGACAGCTGCGGGCTCTCTCTACTTTTTTTTTTTGTTTATAATTTTAAGAACAGTCTTCTTGGTTCACTTCCATTAGAATTTCCTTAATAGGGATCCTTTCTCCATGCCAGCCCTTTTAAAGATTGAGACAATGGCTGCTAGAGGAGTGACTCACCTCATGGTTTCGTCCCATCTTCTGCACGCAGATGAAATGGGCAGAGGCAAGAGAGCCTAGGACACTGACCAAAGCTTTGGGTAATGGCTCACACACAGGCAGGCTGGTCTCCAAAGGTTCCTCTTGGGCCTTGAAGGAAACTGAGTTAAATGGGGGTATATTAGTCATTTTTGCTGTGTGTTGAAGCCCTGGCAGGAAGCAGGCTGGTCCCCAGTGCCCCCAGCACTGGCAGGACCGTGGCCATGGAGCTCCCACAGGGAATCCACATCTGAGCCTCAGCCCCTCATGCCCTTTGCTAGCGACGGCTGCTGCAAAGCAGATGCCTGCTGTCCTGCAAAAGCAGGTTTTGAAGCACTGCAGGCAGGGTGGGCTGGGGTGGCTGCAGGCTGTGTCCCGCTCTGAGTTATGCCACTGGAAACCCGGAGAAAGTGTGTAGCCATGGCCTTGAACTCGGCCACACGCTTCACACACAGGAGCCAGAGGCACAGGAAAATGTGGTGCAGTCACTTGAGGGGCATCACTTTGGATCTGCCTGAGCACATTCACTGGGAATTTGTCCTGTTTGGAGAAAAAAAATAAAATTGGTTAGTTAAAAAAATTACTATTTATTTTCACACCATCCAAAACTGTGCTGGGTGTCATCCACAACCAGAAGAAGCAGTGTGATGGAAGTGGTTACCTTTTACTTTCGTACTGCTTGCCCTAGATGCCTTTGCTGGCACAGAAAACACCTAAGGGCAGGGTTTTACCTACATTTTGAGGGGCAAAAGCCACCACTTCCATGGGAAGATGCAATCTCGTGCCAGCTCCTCCCATGTGCTGAAGTGCATGAACTGATTAGATAAGTGACCTGGGTTACAGCTAACCTGGAGGGGGAAAAAAGGTAAGATTAAAAGAACAATGAATTCATTTCACCAGTGTTGTTGGGTTAGACCCACTATGAACATTCAGGAACGCTGCAGCCTGTGAGACATTGGGTCCGCGGCGGTGTTCGCAGCAGGGCTCACGCGCGTGTTAGCTGAGCGACACACGTGCCTGGAGGCTCCATAGTCAAAGGGGTTCGTGCTGTTCTCTCTCGTGGTTTTTTTGAAGTCGTCCTAATTAAACAGCTGATGGAATGGCAGGGCAAGCATACAGTGCAAAAACTCAAAGCTGCACAAATTTTCAGCGTGGACCTGATGAAGAGGCTTCTTCATGTACCCTGGTGTCTCATTAGCATAATTAACTCTGTTCTCAGTCAACTGAAATTTCAGCAAGTTGACCATTTTCAAAGCAGAAGGAATTTTACGACAGTGAAGTTGATATTGGAGCATGTAAAATGCTGAAGAAAAGCCTTTGCTTTCCACAATGGTTCTGAGTTTTTGAAGAAAAGGTCAGTTATATTTGTGGGATGTTTTTTTTTCCTTGTAGTTTAACATTTTGACAGAGAATTCACCTAATTTTCATTAATTTTTTGGCAGGGGAGAAGTCAGCTTTTTCTCAGTGAGATCTCACTGAAGCAAAGAAACAGGGCTAGGTAAAGGAGTGTGGCTTCCTCCAGCATAATTATTGAGAAAAACCAAAGTGTGTAGTGAGCAAGTGCCTCTTTGGTTTAGTGCTTTCACAAATTATCTACATAAGCTTGAGTTATTCCTCAGATTTTATTTCTCTTCAGTTAGTTTAATTCCACACTGACCGCAGGCACAAACTCCGCTGAGGACCTTGCCTGAATAAGGAGACGAGTGTAGAACAGATCTGGCAGCCCACTGTTGCAGGCTTTGCTCAGTGAGTAGCGTTGATTCGTATAAGTAATGTCATTCCAGGGAGACCTTGTCAAGGGTTCAGGGTTGTGGATCCAGCAGCAGATATTGGGGGTGTGGTAGATTTTTGGGATGCTGGAGTTTGAAGGATGGGCAGTTTGAATTTGGTACTGGGAAAATCTACAAAGCAAAGAATGGAAGCTTTGTTCCTTTGCACAACATTTGCTTCTTGCAGCTGGTTCTCAGGGGATCAGGATCTGTGAGGCTGTTATCAGAGCAGACTGTAGAGATATGGGTGCTGTGTTCGGGTCAATCACCCACAAGAAGTTCAAGTTCCGTACCTCCGGGGCTTTCCCAGTCTTTCCTACCCTCCTGCAGATAACCTGCAACCTGCTGCAGTGTCTTTAACAATGGGAACAGCTTTTGTCTGGAGCTGTCCGACCTCCTGGAAACCTGGCATTAATGACGGGGTCACTGTCCTCCATCTATGGTGAAGTCTGTGGGGTGGATCACTCTGATAATGGGCAATCTCCACAGCACAGAAATGACCCTAGAAGCAGTTTGACCCTAGCAGTCAACTGTCAAACCTGGCAGCAAATGGGTCAGGGAAGCTCAGGTGTCTTTGGAAACCATCCCTCAAAGCGTGATGCTGGGTAGATGTAAGCTGTTCTTGAATCCTTTCCTCCCGGAGACGTGGGGGGAGAAGGAGGAGGTGCTCCTACATAACAGATGGAGCAAGGCCCCGACCAGTGCTTGCTTTGTCCTCATTCTCCCAATTCACCCCATGGCTGCAATGAGCACGGTACAGCCGTAAAACTGTAATCTTTTCCTCTCTAACTAAAAATGTTCTGAAAACATCTCCACATAAGCTGGAAGGGCCCGTGCAAGAGCAGCAGGGAAGGTTTTCTCCTTGGGTGTTTGGCAGGCATGGTGCCTGCAGCGGCCATGATACAGTAAGCTGATAGCGTGCTCGGGAGTCACTTCTCAAACACAGAACTGGCAAAACAGGCTGCACTAGGCCTCATCAGTGCTCAGAGTATCATAATTACAATGGCCTAGCTCACTGAAAGGGGGCAAACGCATGGTTGTTTATAAGGCAACGTTAGCGCAGTCATGTTCTGGGGAAACCCACAGCTGTTGCTGGGACATGGACATGGCCTCACTGGGGAAGCAAAGATGAGCCTTTGATGTCCTGGCCTTATCTGCCCTGGTAGCAATTCTGTTTGGCAGGAGCATTTGTGGTTGAGGTGTTCTCTTGATGATTTTCTCACATCTTTTAATGACCTGCTTCCACTTCAGTAAACCAATTCTCCTCTCTGCTAAATGAACGCTTGAATGAAGACTTCTGGTAACTGGGAAAATACTAGAAGTTCCACGTTGCTATAATCACCTTGATTTTATCTTTTTAAGAGTGAGCAATTGTCCCCTCTCTGAGGCACGTGGGTTTTTGCACTGGCCCGGAGCAGTCATTCGCATGTGCTGCCAAGAGTCTCTGCCTGTACAGTGCCCAAGCCAGCCGTGCTGCTCAAATTCTGACTCCCACAAAGGTCTAAGCAGAGTCTTCTGCACAACCCGTTATTCAGGTTGGTGCACATTCCTGGGAGCAGCGACTAACCCTTTTATAGCTCTTGCTTCAGCTGCAGTCTACTAAGGCATTTTCCCCAGTGAGTTTCAGGAACAAATCTTTCCTATTGTTAGCTGCCCAATTAGATTAAAAGATGGTAAAGCAATGGGGTCTGAGCTGGGACAAGAGGAAGGCAGAGCCCCACGCACGGAATGAGCCTGGCGAGAGCTCGGCCCGGCCGTGGTGACCTGCTGCAAGGCCTGGGAAGGGTGACGGTGGAGGGCAGCAGACCAGCTCCGGTGGCAGCAGCCGCGGGTGAAGGCAGTTGCTGCACCTTAGCAAGTCTGGGTGAATGCAGGCAGACACCGGCATCGCGGGCCATCGTACACGTGCTTCGTCAGCTCTCATGGATGCCTGCCGTGTCCTCCAGGGCTAAGCTTTTTCTGGCAGGTGCTTAGATGCAGCCGGTCGCCTGAGCTGATTCACTACGCAGGGCCATGGGGCAGGAGGGGGCTGTACTGCACCCCCTGTGTGCTTTGCCAGGGCTGAACGTGCCAGGAGGCATGGTCATCTGTGGCAGCCAGTCCAGGGCACCAACCTGTCACACGCCTGTGCTCTCCACGGCTGTGACTCTATGGTGGCGTCTCGTTCCTCAGAAAAGAAGGTTTTGAGATACCTGTTTTCTTCCTAGGGGAGTGTTGTGGTTTAACCCCAGCCAGCGACTAAGCACCACGCAGCCGCTCACTCACTGCCCCCCTGCAGTGGGATGGGGGAGGAAATCAGGAAAAGAAGTAGAACTCGTGGATTGAGATAAGAACAGTTTAATAGAACAGAAAAGAAGAAACTAATAACGATAATGATAACACTAATAA
>JAVJGG010000043.1:10126049-10141887 GCA_035590195.1 Aviceda cuculoides | reverse complement strand
TGATTTTAGACTAAACACTACTGAGCAACAACTGAAAACATCAGGGTGTTATCAACATTCTTTGCATACTGAACTCCAAACACAGCACCGTACCAGCTACTAGGAAGACAGTTAACTCTATCCCAGCTGAAACCAGGACAGAGAGGAAAAATGTGTGGGCAAAATAGGAAGGTTTTTGTTCCCTGTGGGGTTTTGAAAAGCATCTTCCATGAAAAAGAGGCCCTTGAGTTTAGATTTACAGCAGCCCAAGCAATTATACAGCTGTATCTAATATCTGCAGCTCTCAAGGAATGTCTTGGTTCCTTACCCTTGCACATTGTTTTTTCTGATAGTCACAGGTGTGTGGTTTATTTACTCCTCCTAATTTAGGTGATACTGTCTTTTAAACCAGTGCATCCTCAGGTTGGACTGAATTCTCATTCACTCCTGCTGGATAAGAATCCAGCATCACATGTGGTTTTTTAAAAGGAGGGGAAGGCCAGCATGGTGTCTGGGCCATTCCCTCATTGCCAGAATATCCACATTTAGCTCTTTTTGTCTCTGGAGACCTCTCTAAGTCTGTTTTACATCTGAGGACCTAATGCACGTGAGCTGAGCAAAACTGCAGGGGGAATTAGTGCCAGAGAGGAGCAGGGTTAGGTTGTGTCCAGTTCCCAGAGCTATGCACAGACCACCCCATCCTCTCTGAGCTTGTGCCTGGCTGCAGTATGTGTCTGAGGAAGGCTCTGCTCTCCTTTGAGCACCTGGTACAAGATGCCTGGCCTGCATTTACCCTTCCTGGAGTCTGCTGGCAGCTCACCAGCCCCGTGGTGGGCTGCTGCGGTGTGCAGTCATTCTTTGCAACAGCTCTGTGGTATGAGTTGCCAGTTCCCAGTCCCCCAACATCTTTCCTACTCATAGAAAGGGAGGGAGAGGAAGCCAAGAAGCATGGTTTTGCCCTGTGTGACAGTACAGCACCCACACAAAAGGGCTGCGGTGCTTGACCTGAGTCCTCAGTGCTGCCACACTGCAGAGTAACCAATTGCTCCCAAGTGACAAGCCCTGTCTTTCCATTTTAAGCCTATTTGTGAAAGGAGGGCTGTTTTGTTTTTTTCTTTCTTCTTTTGATGGCAATCTCTATTGTTTGAGGAAACTTTTGCTAGGAAACCGGGACTGGGGAAAAGGAAACTCAAAGACAGAGCAGCCAAACCCTTTGCAGGAATCTGCTCTCTTCTGAAGGTTAAAGCTTGTCATTTTTTGATTTACTGGAAATGATTGGTGTTTCCTTTGTTCTCTTTTGCGGTGGCTGCTCTGATAAGCCCTGAGGGATGCTTTCCTTGGACAGATCTGGAACAATTACAGCAAAAGAAATAAGGAAAGTAAACCCATGTCCTGTTTTTCCTTATTCCATTTCTCGTTAAGGCAAATCGCTGATTGTTTCAGAGAGAGACTCAGGACTCTGCCTCTAATTGCTGGGGACATTAAATGGCCGCAGACCCAGAACTACCATCCACTACAGACTACTGTGATGACAGTGTTGCTGAATGCACTATGTGGTTTGACCTTTTGTTTATTGGAGAGCTGGCTTCTGGGACTGATACGGCTCAGAGATGACAGTCATTTTGGAGCCCGATGTGAAGCTTGCTGGCAGCGCAGAGCCCTTTCCATACACAGGACAACCCTGAGTCTTTTCCAGGACCGGGGCAGGGAAATGCTGCAGCTCCAGGCTGAGCAGGACTATGAAATACACGGGGAGATGCTGTAGGTTGAAGTCCACTGATAAAGCCCCACCGATTCTAGGAATGAATATCTTCTGCCAGGCTGGGCGTAGATGGTGAATGGAAAGGGACTGGGCCAGCCCTCCCCTGCTGTGATGCAGAACACATGTTGTGTGAAGTGGTGCTGCTCTGGGGAGCCAGCTCCAGTCCTGTTCCTTCCTAACGTGGAGTCCTCTCGCACCCCGGGAGAGCTGCTCGATGGGGTGCCATTCCCCGGGTTGTGCAACACCAAACTTTCTGTGCCAAGGTTTTCCCTGCCCGGAGAAGGCTGGAGGCCCTAACACACATTCCCACTGAAGCAGGAGGAGACTTTCCAAGTGACTTCAGCGGGCTGCGACCAGCTCCGTGACATCTCTGTGCCTTGGTTTCTCAGTGTAGAAATGCAATACAACAGCCACCACCTCCTCGGAGTGCTCTGAGGCTTGTTTGTATTTTATGAAGCACTGAGATGTGTGGGAAAAATGTGTCATGAAAACCCCTCCTGAGAAGGCAGAGCCTGAGCACTTGTGACTGCTGTTTCTTTGAGCTGTAGGGACGAGCCTTGTGCACGACGTTCCTTGCTGTGGGCAGCTTTGCTTGGAAACAGGTAGAAGGGGGTACCACTGTCTTGCTTTTTGGGTAGAGCTTAGACCAGTATGAACTTGGGGGACAGTAGCTGGGTGACCCGCTTGCCCAGTCTTCCTCCACCCCTCCCTACAGCTTTGTGGCCCAGGCCTGGCCATGATGAATTGCTCTGAGCTGTCCCGCAGCAGGCAGCACAAACACAACCCACCGGGTCTGAGGAAAGATGAGGAGCCAGCAGCTGGTCTAGTTACCACCCTCATGCCGCCTTCTTCTACTAGCCTTTAAGGCCAAGCTGCAGGGTCACGATAGTGCCCACTGAGCTGCTCCAGATGCCCCAGAAACCTTCCTTGGTTTTTTGTTTGTTTGGTTTTTTGTTTGTTTGTTTGTTTTGGTTTTGTTTTGTTTTGTTTTGTTTTTTTCAGCTGGCACACAGCTGACAGCTAGATTGTGGGAGCAGCTGGAAGGAGATACCCAGCAGCACTGTTCATAAAAGTCCAGATGAAGGATTGAAACACCTGCTAGCACCAGGAAGAATGTTTGCTATGGGACGTTAGGAATTACACCCTGTGGTGCACATGGCTGCTCGCATGCATAATTTCTTCATCATTGCCAGTTAAAAAGGCAGGTGATGGATGGACCAGTGTAAGCCAAGAGCACAGTGAAGGCAGCAGGCTCAGTCCTTGCCAGGCAGTGGAGATGATGTCTTGCAAACTGTTGTCTTTAATACCTAGAGGTTTCACAAGTACCGTGAGACATTGCCTGCTTTTCACTGCACAGAGATATACAATAGATGCTGCTTTCTCTTTTCTTTAAATAAGACCCTTCAGTAACAAAGTGCACTGCAAGAATGGGTTCTTCCGTTCAGAATAGATGTGGTTTTAAAATACACAGAACAAATTCATGGCCATAGGAAAACCAGTGATAGATTTTTGGTTGATTAATCTCACAACTCAGTGCAGTTCCTACCCTGAGCAAACCCAGTCCAGGCCAAAGGATCCCACCAGTGAGATGAGCTAGAATAGGTGCATGATGAAGAAAGCTTTCTGCCACAACCAAGGGACTTGGAGCCACATATCTGCTTGCCAGCATGAAGCTGGTCCTAGGGCAAAAGAGCTGAACTAGCTGGAAGATACAGGGATTGAATGCCTCTCCCATGCTATGCCCGTCAACACTGATTTCCTTCAAGAAGCTGCTGAGGTTGATGGCTGCAGAGCTTCTACCACAACCTCTGAGATCTCTGAGCTGGCCAAGATGCTCCAGACAGCCCCACACAGCCCTGTACCAGCACATGGTTCAGTTCACTTGCACGCGTATCCCTGTTCTTTAGCACAGCCAGGGGCAGCAGCAGCTCCCCTGGATCCATCCTGGCTCGTGCACACAGCTGAAGTGTCCCAGCATCACCTCACAGGACAGGCAGGCAGCCATGTCCTGAAGCCATGTCCTGAGTCTGTGTCCCTGGCCAATGTCACCAGCCTCCTTGGCGCTGCTCTGGATATGTGTGCTGCCTGGGCACTGAAATGGGAAAACCTATAAAAAACCTTACAGAAATATTTTGTAGATATTGCTGCTTGGGGAGGCCTCGTTTTTTTCATAAGTCTGTGTGAGATGCTTTGGAAAGAGCTGTTTTACAGACATTGCTGAACTCCTCTCCTGGGAAAGTCAGCTGCCAGGAGCGCACATCAGCTTGGGCACACGTTGGTGCTGGCTGGTTTGGAAAAGCCAGGCCATTACCTTACCTCTCGCTCTCATGCTGGCTTTGGTGTGCGCCTCGTGAGGTGCGGATGCGCTGTGACGTGCCAGTGTGGTCCTTGTTTGTGAGCATGCAAAGCCTGGGATGGGGCTCAGCCTTCGCAAAGGGAAGGGTTGAATGTCAAGCCAAAAGGCTAGTTCTCTGGCACTGCAGAAGAAAGGCTTTAATGTCCTATTAAGTTTCATAACGTGCTCGTCATCTGAAATTTCTTTGAGCCCAAACCCCATCTGGGGGCGTAATGAATTCAACGTTCTCCCTCTATTAGACAGCTCTGATTTCTGCAGTTTTGTAAACATCCCCAAATCCACGTGGTGCTGTAGTAGTTCTCTTTCAGCTGCCTCTCTCAAAGGAAGAGAGAAATCCCATATCCTGCTCCAAATCACAGAGGAAAAGGCACCACAATTCAGACCTCAGCCTTGTATATGGGAGAAAAACTGACCAGATGCCGGTGTAAGGTCTTAACTGGTGCAAACTCACTGTCTTGAGTGCCTGCTGGGACATAGCCCTCTGAGTGAAGCGCAACCTGAGCAGACGGTCCTCCCAACAGCACCCATGGGGAACCTGAACCAGCAGGCAGGTCCCTTTCTGCACGCCCCTGCACGGACGTGGATGCGTGCACTGCCATGGGAAACTGGCTCTGGGGAACTTCCCTGCTCTCACAGTTAGGCTCAGGCTTGGGATTCATTACTAGAAATCATTAAAAGTTAAAGTGCAGGTAAATAGCCATAAATCAGGTCACTGAGATCAGGGATAAAACAATGGCCGGGCTTATCGTCCAGCTACCCCAGCATTACTGCTGACCTTCAGGAGGGCTGGCGCTGCTCTTGACTGATGTCTGCTATGAGCCGGGCTGGGACGATGGACTCACCGCCCATGTTGTCGGGTGCCCTGTGCCAGGAGCTGCAGTGACCCGTGTGGAAGCAGAGCAGAAAGTCGGGTGATGCAGAGGTGTGTGTTGGTTAAAACGATGGATTTCTGCAGCCAGCTGGTGGAAAGAGGCTTCCCTGTGAACCGAAAAGGAAGAGTTTGCCTAGCACATGCAATGCAGAAGCAAGATTTAGTAACTGAAGCTATTTATTGGAGTCTTTCTAAAAACCATGTTTTATGGCTGCAGGGCTGCTATCTTCAGTCCGAGTTGTTGAGTCTCTTGGGGGTGTTTTGGGTTTTTTAATAAAAATATCCTGTCTCTTTATTTAATAGCTGAGATAGCAGGTTTAGGCCAGTATCTCCTGGGAAGTCTCTAAAATTGGCAGCTAAAAAAAAATCAGTAGTTTTTAAGCGTTACTGATGCTTTATAGAACATAGATGTGCATTTAATTTGGAGATAATTCTGCAGACGTAGCACATCTTGGCAATTGTGTTCTCCCCTTTTTATGTTGCTAATAAGAATGCATGGAAACAAGAACGTCACTCATTAGGAATCTTTCTTTGTTCCTTTTGCCTGTTCCTTATGTGGTCTCCTAGCCCCCTCCCAGTGGCACACGTTGATCTCCACCTGTCTGTGTTCCTGCAAACTGAGTGTGCAAATGCCTGGTGCAGGGAGTCAGCCAGATCTTCACACCCATCATTCTGCAGTGGTTTAAGATCACTGGTTATAGTGGAATCACCCCTGGTTTTTACGATCTCTCCATCCAAGCTCCAACACATTTTCCCCGTAATGGGGATGCAGAGGAAAGGCTTTGCTGGACAGTTGCTGGGGCCATCACTGCCATGGGTGGCACCAGAAGACAGGGAAGGATTGAAACTTGCCCTGTTGCCCATTTGTCCTTTCTGCCAGCTCTGCAAGAACGGTAATGCTGAATGACGCTGTTAGACTCTAAATGTGCGTAGAGACTTTAATCCTGCCGTCATCCATGTTACATCCAAGGGAGCTACATCTGGTTTTAAAGTCCTTGTAAGAGATGAATCAGATGTTTCTCAGAAGGGTTATTATTGTTACTATGGTTATAGGCAAGCACGCAATAGCCCCAGCCATGTATTGGGAATCCTGTAGAGAATAAGACAGGCCATGCCCCAGAGAGCTACCTGCCCTTAGGTTGCTGTCAAGGTATAATTTGCTTTTCATTACGCACAAGCATGGGGCAACTTTCTACAAATTTCTGCACTGAGTCTTTTTGACAAAAGGTCTAACCTGAAGCCTCTTGCAGAATTTTTTTGAATTGAAACAACTACTATGATTTTTTTTCATGGCAGGGGAAGTGGCAACTCTCTAAGCTACCTGCTGTAGAAGAAAAACCAGGCACCATATGCAATGTAACTATTTCTCTCGCTCTATCTCAAAAATGCCGAACTATGGGAGAGAATTCATCCCACCAAACGCCCACTAAGCACATTTTTTAAATCTGGTTTCTCAGCCTTTCAGGGAAGGAGAAGCAAAATCTAGCTATGTTCTTCTTGCCTGCTGGAACTGGGCCCCGTTTCATGAAATTTAATGGCTAAGGAGGAAAAAAAAATATATCCAAGGAAAGATGCTATTCTCAACAAAGGGAACAGTATATGCGACAGCTTCTGCAGCATTCCTGCAACATGATGTCTTTCCCTGCAGACTCTCAGTTAGGGATTGATTGTCTAGGCAGAGAATTGCCCAATTCAGAAAGGCTTAAGGCACACTTCATGAACTGTTTGCTAAGAGGATGAATAGATGGGCATGTGTGTATATAAATCTATAAATCATGTCTTGTTCTGCCCCAAAGAGGACAGCTGAGATTGGATTCTTTGTAATTTGATTTCATGTTCTCAAGGCTAGGGATAAAGGCACCAGTGTTTTGCACATGGGGTCAGGATCTGATGCTGCAGCTCCAGAAGGACAATCTGTGGAAAACAGGAGATAACATTTATTGTGAGTGCTAGAGCTAGAGCTCATAAAGGGAATGACAACATTCACACTGCTCTGATGTGTTCAGGGTTAAGAGAAAGTCTGGTGAGTTTCTCTCATTTGGGTTCTCCTCTGTCCCAGTGGGCTTTTTTATACAAGTGATGCACAGGTTCTGGTTTGAAACCACAGGGTGTTTGGTGGCAATGCTGCTGTAAGCTATTGCTGTTCATCCCAGTCCTTGCTCTACCATGCCCATTGCTGCCTCTTCCTGCCCTTCTGCTCAGAGATGCTCTGCTGTGTTTGTGCTGATTTGACAGGCTTCTTGACAGGCTTTGCCCCACTTTGATACTTTGCAGGAGGGGTGTTGATTGTGGGAATTGGCATCAAACTTAGAGCTGTAACAGGCACTGCAGAAGGGCCCTGCAAGCACCTATGCTGTGACCAGGGGTCCTCTGGGAGATGCTCTGAGCAGGGAGGGGAGGGTTCAGTAGCCAGCTGCCCGGAGGACATGCCACGTTTGTCCCCCAGAGAGCCCTCCCGCTGCCCACACCAGTGGCCTTCGCGCAGCGCTGGGGTACCAGCAGAAACGATGCTCTGTGTGGCCCTCTCCTCAGGGAGAGCTAGAGGAGGAGCCCACAGGAGGGGCAAACCTGAATCCCTCAGCTGAAGACATGTTCTCTGCTAGCCAAGGCTGTGCCTGGGGGTCACCTCTTCTAGTAAAGCTTTCAGAGAAGACTTGTTAGACCACACGGGGATCCCTACGGTGCCCGTGTGAGCGAATGTGATCCCCAGGCCAAGAGCAGTGCTGCGGCCGTGGGACATCCTGAGCCTACTCTGGCGCCAGTTTGGGTTCTCTCCATAAATCCCCATGGGCGGCTCTGCGATCCCAGGCAAACGTCGCGGTGACTCCGTCTCCCCGGCAGCCCCGGGCGAAGCAGGCACAGGAGGTGGGTTGCGGGCTCCTTTGCTGAGCACGGCGTGCAGGCAGCGGGGGCGAGCACGCGGGTGGCACGGCACGGCACGGAGCCGCGGCGGCGAGGCAGCCGCTGATCTCTCCGTAACCGGGAGCACCGCGGCTGAGCCCTGGGAGAGGCGCATCCGGCGTGAGAGCTTTGACTCATCTCTCGCCTCACTTGTGCTGGGTGCGCTGAATGAAACGCAGGCGGTGTGCAGAACAAAAGGCTTTGCTCGTTTCTACGTGGATACTGGATCTGCCTCGCTGGCCCCTGCGTGCGTTTTTCCTTCGAGATGACGTGCGGGTGGATGGTCGCGCGTGGTCCCCCGTGTGGCCCTGGTGCAGCGGGTCCAGCCGAGCAGAGGTGCAGGGTTTTGGTGGGCTGTGCTCTGCCTCCAGCCCGTGCAGAGCTCTCACGCAGCCCGTTAGGCAACAGCTTTGTGCCTGGATAGCTGGCACGGCAGCGTGGGCATCCCATCCCCTGGGCATAGAGCTGCCCACTTATAAATTAGCTGCGAGCCATCAAGGGTCAACTCCCTTTTGCTACCAGATGTGTGAAAGGACTGGGAAGGTCAAGCAAGAAGGGAAAGATGTTTTTTTCATTGATAGTTTTCTGCACTATCCGGTATCCCTCTGTCCCCTCTTCCCATTTCATTTCAAGAGAGTAATTCCCAAGTAGAGACTTAAGAAGTTGGTCCCATATTTAGAAGGTGTTAGAGGTAGTATACGTGACTTTTGTTTTGTTTTGGCTTCGTTTTTTTTTCCCATGAGCTCCTAAGATGTAAAATATTATCAGCTACTGGATTTAAAAGTGGCCTTTCAGTCATTTCCCTGTCTGGAGAAATGAGTAACAGGTGAGAGAGCTCAAAGCACAGGCAGACATCCTATGTTTGTGTTTCTCACCTGTCATGCCTTCCCCAAAAGTCTCCCAGAGGCCACCCATTGCTGTCTGCCTGCTTCATCTATCACAGCGACCTCTCTTCCTTTACTAGGAAAAAAGTTTATCTTTAGTCAGCCCCAGGAAAGGCCAGTTATCTACCCCAGATGTGTCCCAATTCTGACAGATAGGCCTTGGCAGCAGTGTGCTGCTTTTCAAAGAGCTCAGAAGAAACCCTCCTGCCAGCAAATGTAGATCGTGGTTTTTTTCATTTCTTCTGGATGGGTTTCTTTTTCTCTCTGGGGAGGATTCCTCAGTCTCCTAAAATTCTTCATGTGGTATTTGCATCTCATAAAATGCATCCTTCTTGCTTGTAGAAATACTGCTCCCTGCTATTACCAGACCAGGAACTGTGAGAACAGTGCAGACAAAGCCAGACTTCGGGGACTCAGAAGGCAGCTAGCCGATGGGAATGGGATAGCTTTGGAAATGGGTACCCAGTCTCCTCCCTGCCTATTGACCCTTTGCTAAATATGTGCTAGTTTATATTTACCAAAGGCAGAGGGAATGGAAAGCTTAGGGGGGTCAGGAGTAACAGTTGCAGATGTTAGGCTCTGGGTTTGTTTGTTTGGATCTCCCCAGCACACTCTGATCCCAAACTTTTCCTCTCTGACGAGTGAGACTGGGTAAACGGACTCCAGTACTTTTAGTCCAGCCTGAAGTGTCCACAGCTCCTGATTCACACGCACTTCATTTCCTCCAGGCTGCTCATCACCCTAATTGCCTGCCACCCTACCTGCCAAGCACAGCCTCTGCCCCTGGAGGTGGCAGGTCCACCTTCAGCTGCCCCTGCCTGGGCTTCCCTGACAGCAAATGATAGCTGATCTCACTTCCAGGGCTGCTGAGCCAACATCGCTTGTCAAGACTGCGTCGCCGTGCAGTACTTGGGGGATGGGAGAGGAGTTTTCCCAAGGGTTCTTATTTATCTTCTGCGTATCAATATTTATCAGAAATTATGCTCATTTTCTGAAGAGTCCCAGTCTGCAAATTTCTAGGTTTCCTGTTAGTACTGCCTCTTCCTCATGTTTCTGAAAATCATTCTTTATCTCCAACTAGCTTGTGACTGGTATACAGCACCCAGAGACTGTGTCCTGGTAGTTCTGACAGTACTTCCCAAGATCAGCCTGTTGCATCCCAAACAAAGTCCTTCTGCTTTTCTTGCCTTATTAAAATAGTAATTTGCACTTACGTAATGTTCTTCAGATCTCCTGTGCGAACATTAGCTAACCCTGCCACAAGACACAGGCGCGTTTCTGCTTTGCAGATGAAGAAAGTAAGGCAGAAGGAGGGTAACAAATTTGCGAAGGTCACACAGCAAAGCAGGAGCAGAGCTAGGACTGAAATTCAGATAACCTGCTCTTTCCCTCCTGCTCCAGTCACTGCTGCACAGTACTAACAGTCCAAATTAAGAGATTATAATGCATAATCCATCCTGGTGTGCCAAGAATTCTCTAAATCATATTACACTGTCACATAAAATGATGACTCATTTGATAACACAGCCCACAGCCAGTTCCTTTATGTTAAAATTACATGGACAAGACTGGATTTAAAAAGAAAAAAGAGAGCTTGTTATGTGTGTAGTGAATGCTGAGTTATAGATGCTTTCATGGATTTTATTTTGGCTGATGCTGAAGGAGCATTTGTGAGCCTGTTTGTTGACAGTGGTGCTTGGGACCAGAGATGCGGACATTCCACTAATAGGAGCTGCCTCTGTTTGTTTCTAAATTCGAAATTCTTCCTTACATGGGCCCAACCCACCCTCTGCCCCCGCCGAAGAAAAGGGCATTCGTCTGGGACTTGCAGATGGAGCATCTCCCAGCCGTGCTGGTGCCTCTGGGGCTGCAGGGTTGGACCTGTGTTTGGTCATGGCCAGAAGCCCCTCTCCTCCCCGTGCCCTGTGGAAAGCATCGGGAACGACGCAAGGTGGTGCTTTTGGGTTCTCTGGAGAGAAAGTGCTGTTCATCTAAACCAATTAATACCATGGCAGAACAATCAGCCCAACTACACCCTTCCCAGAACAAGATGGTTTCGCTGAGTCTCCCCATTGATGCCTCCTCTCTGCTGGCTCCACTCTCCTTGCTCTTCCCCGCAGCCTCATCGTCCTTGCCGCAACCCCAGCTTCTGCCCTTTGTGACTGCCTCTGTTGCTGTTTGGGGACTGTGTTATTATACTTACCAAAGCCATTTGGGATGTGGCTTGTGCAAGTGACATCGAACCGTGTTTTGCTGCACTGTGGTTTCATCGTTTCCTTTTCCTCTTTCTGGCTGGGCTGTAATTGCCGCAGCTCAGGAATCGCGAAGTCCTTTTTGCCAGGAATGCCCACACGTTCTCTGGCTGAGACTTGCTCTGGCATCTCGTCAGAGATTACTTTTCCATGCACTGCGTGGCTGGCGCATGTCATAGCCACTTGCTGCACTTTGAATATAGAAGTGCGGTCAGGGCAGATGGTCGCTGCTTCTTTTGAAGCCATGAAGGGCTTGTTTGACCATGGGACCGGTCCATCTCTGACGGTTGCATTTCCCTGTCTGCATCAGATCCCATGGGTCACTTCTGGCCCAACACCATTCCGCCCTATCTTCCAGAAAATGTTGTTTAATCTCCCCAGCTTCTGTAAATAAGCCTCATGCCAGCCAAATCTCCAGCAGGCAGTAAGGACTGGGATCAGGAAACAGCTTAAATTGCTGCATAGTCAAGGCCAGTTCAAGAAGCTCTTTGGAAGATTTTCCTACTGTTGTGCTGGAAGCTCCTGCTTCCCTTGATTTCTTAGAGGAAAAAAAAAAGTAAAAACCAGTTTCTTTGTATGACCTGTGGAGACCCTGCGCATCCTGTGCTAGTGCAGAGAGCAGGGGAGGAAAGTAATTGCTTTCAGCAGTTGGAAGGCGTGGGTGGCAGGACGGCTTTGCGCGGTGCTGGAGGATGCTCCGTACACGCATCCCTCCTAAACAAATACCCCTTTAAATGGGTATTATGGGAAATCAGGGAACAGCTTTTTTTTTTTGCTCCTCTCCAAGTAGGAGCAAGGCTTATTAGTACTCTCCATAGGCAAGGTGCGGAGGCTGGGAAGTTGTGAGACAAGTAACATTTGCTTTTCTCAGTCAAATCTGCTGTCTCCTGGACAGTCACTTCAGTCAGTAGGATGAGGAAAGGAAACACAAGGTGTCCGCAGAAGCGTGACTTCTATAGGGGGAAGCATGTAACACCATTCAGCGTAGCAACAGAAATGAGCTTTTTGCTGTGTATGTGTCAGTAGGAAGGAATTATTTCCATGATACTGCTTGGTGCATCCACGCTGGATATGTACTTGTTGAAGAAGATGCATTGTATGTCACTGATGTGCATGTCAGAGTAACCATACTCTTTTAGACATGGTGGTATTTGCATGCTGGAAGAGCATTGTAGGCTCATGCAGTCGACTCACGTATTTTTCCAGGGTATCTTTGCCTGCAGTCTCTGAGAATTCCCAGGGAGCTCTTGCTAAGTAGGGGAGGGAAAGGGAGGTTTCAAGGTGAGATGTGATGGAAGTGGAAGTGGTTTGGACAGTCTCAGAGCTCCAGACAGATGAGGCTGAAGGAGAAATGGATGCTCCAAGCGTCTACCCAGATTTAGAGCCACAGAAGAAAGAAAAAAAGAAGAACTGAAGGTGCAGGGGTGTGAAACCAGAGCGAGAGCTGACAGCCCCCAGGCTGCGGAGCAGGGTTATACCCAGCTCTGGAGGGAGATGCCTGCAAGCAGCAATCTGGTCATTGGTAAAAGACAGAGGTTTAGGGAGGTCCACAGGTTTTCGGTGGATGTCAGCTGTGAACAAGAAAGAGCTGGCCAGTTTGAGAACGGAGGAGTAAAACTGGTGCTTGCTGGGAGGCAGCCAGCAGCAAGGGTGATGGGCAGCCTTGCTCTGCGGGCCAGGGAAGGTGCACCCCGCGGCGCAGCTGTAGTTGGGGATCGGGGAGATTGCTCTGCTCAAGCGCAGGAGGGCTTGCTGCCCTGAAGGGGAAAGGCAGACAGATTTTTCAGTGTTTTATCTCACTGTTGCTGAAAGAGATGAGTCTGTCATTATTTACTGCCATCTGTTAGATAGACAAGAATGGCAGCTGCTAATGGTGATACCTTACATCTCATAACATCTTTCATCCCCTAAAACTCCAGCGCCCAAGGGATTTACAAAGACAATGCAACCAATTTGATGCCATAAGAAAAATTACACCCCAGGCTGGTATCAATCAGTGGAAATTTAGCCGTTCTTTGTAAGCTATTTGCATCTCTGGAAACATTACATTTATAGGAGTGTGTTTATGTGACTGCTAACATTCAGTAGAGGCCTTACCCTCTCGTGAGAGGTCTGGCCTGTGTACGTGGGTATGGGAGGGTTTGCATCATATCCCTCTCTGTGACAAACCTCAGGTGGAAGTCATCACATTTTTTATTTGGAAAGAAATTTGTCTCTCTTTTCTTTTTCGTGCCATATTTTAAAGACCTGGGTACATATCCACATGCAGTAAGATTTAGAGGTGATTAAAGTGAGCTGGGCAACAGATGCCTGACATCAGTATAACACAGAATGCCTTCCAGAGACCTTTTCCCTTGCATGGTATTACCCTGACCTTACTCCACTGATCCCAGTAAGATGAATTTGTTGTGGGGGGCAGTAGAAAATGCAGAGGGAGAAGCAGCAGTACTGTGTGTGTGGCTAAAAGTGTCCAGTCCTGTGCGTTGGATCCAACATAGTAAGTGTTTTGTGGCTCTTCTGCTCCCGAGCTCTGCTCCTGAGTCTGCCGATGGCCGACGGGGTGACCTTGTACGTGTCTCCTGGGTTCCTTGTGCCTTGGTTTCATCACTTCTAAAATAAGGATAATGTCACTCACCTTGTCTGTAAAAGGGTTTAACATCTAGTAATAAAAAATACCAGGAAGGAGCTTAGGTGATATTACTATTTTATGTCTGTGAGAATGCAGATGCAAAAGCAAATGACATGCGCATGCAGGTCATCCCGTCCCTTGATCGAAATGAGGGTGAGAGAGGGAAGGGGATTTCTTAAGCCATCTGTCAGGCTTACAGAAGAAATTACTGAACTGTGTTATCAATAGTTATCAAAACTTGCTGGAGCGGAAAGAATTTTAACATGCTAATGAGCTTTCATTTGTGGTTCCTTGGTCAGGACAGTTGGTTTCCTTTCTGCATTTCTCCAGGCTGAGCAATGGCTGCATTGCCTTTCAGTCCCTGCTCAGTGTTGGTTTCTGGTTCTCTTGTACTTTCGCGGTGTGGTTTCTGGGGAGGGTGAAGTCATCCTCGCTCAACTATTTCTCATGCTTATTGTTTTGCATTGTGTGCAGCGGCTTATTTTAACAAACTCTACATTTTTACGATGCCAAGAAGTAGGAGCGTTGATTGCATTCCTGGAGGCTGCCTCCATGTCCTAAGGATGTGCATTTCCATTTTATTGTCTTCTAATTTTACCTCATTTTAGGGGGGGAGGAAGGGCTGGAACACCCTTGGGACAGGCAGCGACCGTCTCTGGGCTGGTGTGGTCATGGTGTGGAAGGAGGGACGTGGCACGTCTCCCGGGCAGCCGCTGAGGAGGTGGCACGCAGCCCACACGTGGCACGCACATGAGCTGCCCTGGCAGCCCCCGGGCAGCCGCAGAGACCCAGCTGCGGAGAACCCCCTCTGTCACCTCTGGCTTTTTTAAGGCTCATTTAAGCCCTAAAATAACAACTACCACTCCCTGCTGAGGGAAACCGGCCGGGATTAGCCAAAGCCTCCCATTCCCCGCTGTCTAGTGAAACAAGGACTTTCCCCTCTGTGTAAATAGGATGACTTTGCTCCCTCCCCTTCTCCCTGAAGGGGAGCGCTGTGCTTCAGCACGCTGGCTCCTGCCCTCTGACAGCTCCTGCGCCGGGTTCACAGCTCCGGGCACCGAAGGCGGTGGGAGACATACGCTAACCTAAGACGACAGCAGATGGGTGCAAGCGCTTTTCAGAACAGCTGCTGGTGTCTCATTCGATAATCCCATTTTTAACAAATGCATATGATGGCAAAACCCCCTGGAAATTAGGTTTTTCTGTCCCCTCTCATCTCCTGAGCCATACTTGACCCGTTCAACATGATCTAGGGATTAAAGGCTTGTTATTTTAGCTTCCTGACAATAGATCAGAGCCTGATCTCTGCCAGGCCATTGAGCTACTGGTGCTTGGCTCTCCTCCTCTTTCTGCTTTTTTTGGCGTCCCACAGGACATGTGATAGCCCACAGATGTGACTTCTGCTAAGGGACACGGTGGATTTTCCCAAACACTACGCACTGCGGCATCAGCCCAATGCGTTGGTTGCGGCACATTTTGTAGCTCTGATGCTCCCGTTTCTCCGTTTTTAAAACTACGACAACTGCCTTGGAGAAGAAAGGCAGCATCAACCCTTAGCAGCACAAGTGTGACCAGGAAGAAAAAGGAATTCTTTGCTCTTCTCTAATGGGGCTATAACGTATGCTTTTATGTCTGAGGTGGTAAGAGAGAGAAATTGTGAGGCAAATCTTGTCAATACTGCACTTCAGGCTGTCGGCTGAGGTATCCTTCGTCACCATGGTATTGGTGTGCTTCAAACTAGTAACGAATTTGCCAACACAACACTCCTGCTAATACCCTCAATTCCCAGATGAGGAAGCCGTGTCACCGAGATGCAAAGCGGCTTCTCCAAGGTCACCCGGAAAGTAATTGGCACAGGGGGGAAAGAGCTCGGGTTTATCGACTCCCAGCGTTTCCCAGCGCGGCTGGTTTGGGAGGGTTTTGCCGATAGACAGGTCTGTCCCGCTAGAAAAAGGATAAAGCTGGAATCGCCAGCCGTGCCCTCCTGCTCTCCAACCCCTTTCTCTTCTAGGGGAGAAAGAAGCAATGTTTCTTCCAAGGGGGAGAGGCAAAAGGTGGCTTCCTGGGGCCGGTGGACCCTCTTGGCAAGCAGCGGGCCCGTGTTTCCCCAAAGCCCCGGGCCGGCAGCTGCAGCCACACACGCCAGCCGCTTTGCCCCCTAATTTCTCCCCGCCGTTCCGGTCCCGCGGTGCCGGCGGGGGCTC
>JAVJGG010000043.1:10086838-10125655 GCA_035590195.1 Aviceda cuculoides | reverse complement strand
GGGCGGGCTGTGCCGCCCCCGGGTCCGAGCCCCGCGCCCCGGCGGAGCGGCCCGAGGTAAGGCGAGTAGTTCGAAAATGGTGGTATTGCTGTTCTTTTGAACGGTCCCCGCCGCGAACGGGCAGCGAGGCGGTGATGCTTCGGCGGCGGGGGACGGCTTCGCCCGTGTGAGAGCGGCAGAGGCGGGTGAAGCGGGGCTGTTCTCGCAGCTGAAGCAGGGGTCCCCAGCCTTTCAGTCGAATCCTTCGAGGGGCTGTCTTTTGCATTTGTCCTTCCTTTTTTGAAGGGGAAAAAAAAAAAAAAAAGCAACTTTTTAATGCAGAGAGACATCAGTTGTTCAGAGTCACCAGAAGAAAAGTATTTGAAAGCAGGTCTGAAACGGTTGGTAGACCGCCCTGGTTTTAAGCTGCCTTCTTAGCGAATTCTGCGCTTACACCAGAGAAGTACAGATTCTTTTCCTTTGCGAGTTCATAATTGCGGGGTTTTTTCCTCCTCAGAGAATTGGTGCATAATAAAAGCAGTTGGTCTCTACAGAATCAACAGTATTGAATTGCTGAGCCCTTGCCAGTCTGTATCTTCAGCTAGTTTGCTTTTCTTTTCTTTCTGCTCTTGCAGAGCTCCTGCATTGCATCCTTTGTACTTTGGGCTCCCATAAATAAAAAGGGTATTATTAAACTTATTTAAAGAAGCAGGAGGACCTATTGAACACACACACATGCCTCCCTGTAATCAGCCAGGGAGCTGAATATAGAAATAAAGAGAGGAATAGATTTGCATTTGGATGTGCCATATATTGGCTTTGCAAAGAGGGGGTGCTCGGAACCTTCAAGGCATAAAAGAAAGCTGCTAGGCTTGTGGTTTAGCTATGAACCTGTGATTAGATTTCTAGTTGCACCTCCTCTCATTCTCTATTACATTTGAATGGGAAATTAGCTCCTTTCATAATAAGGAAGTTTTCATTTTCTTAAATACCTCACCGACTGGCAAATAAAGGCATTGTAAGGAGTGCATGACCTTGGAGAAAATTCATTTTGTGGGTCGGCTTTTCAGCTAGAGGAAGCATCAAAGGGCACATGCAAAAAACCTGGGAGATCCAGGGAAATATCCTTGGCTCAGGGAGGTTACCTTGGTAAGGCTAGAACTTCCCAAAGAAAAAATACCTGTACTTGCTGGGACGTGGGATCTAGCTGTGAGCTCCATTCCAGAAGGCTGAGAGTTGTATGAGCCGTTCTGCCTATGCTAGAACAGTCCCTCCTGAGCAGCCTTCATATGCACAGCCTTACACACGTGAATTTAAAAAAAGGGATGACATCAGTTGTACTGCAGTTCTGTGATTAAGGAGTTCCTAGCGGTGCTTTCAAAAGAAGTTGTTAAGAAAGTTTGATGGGAAGAACTGAAGACTTGATTTATGTAGACCTCCCAGCTTATACATTGTTCTGGTGGCCTAGAAAATCTCCATCCTGTCGTGCCAGGTGGAGGCTGTCTGTACGGATTGCTTTACTGGGGATAGGCCATTTGCAAACATTTGTCAAATTGCGCAAGGCAAAACCAGGCAGGACGCTTGAACACCATTCGCTGATGTGCTGGAAGATGCTGAAAATGTGTCTTTTCCCCAAATTCCGCTGTGTTCAGTTTTTACAGAGTAGTGATAGTCAAAAGAAGCTGTTAACCTGTGGCTGCAGAAGAGATTTTGGATGTTTGCAGTTTGAAGGTTTATAAACCTATTTTGTCAAGTTGGACACAATTCAGCAATTTTTCATATTGATATGCTTGGATGCATTGTTTGTCTTTCATTATCCAAATGGCATCACAAAGGGAAGCAGGTTTAGAACTGTTCTTAGAAATGTCATTTTGAAAAGTATAAAGTTTTTCCAGAAGACTGAATTGTTGGATGAAATCCAATTTAGAAATGCTATGGCTCTTTAGAATTACTCAAAGATAATCAATCAGAATTAAGTCTTTCCTCTTCTTTGTCCAAAATGCACTTCTTTCTTCACCCTAGCAGACTGAGCAATGCACTTTCATTTTAACTAACAGAGGAATTGCTCTCCCCTGTCCCATGGGCTGAAGTAATTTATAAAAAAAAAAAACAAAAAAACCCAGACAGAACACACCCAAACTAAGATTTGCCTACCTGATGTGTTAAATCAGTTAACTGTAGAAGCCTACTGATGCTGTTCCCTTTTAATCATTTTGTTCACCGTAAATAGCTCTTGGGTGGAAAATGTCTTTCCATTCTGACCAAATGTCGAGGAAATGTGGACCTTCATCATTTGGCTCCTGGAAAAGCCAAACAATCAACAATTCATTTTTTATATAGAAATGGAAATACTCTTCTCAAGTAGTGGAATTCAATTTTAAATCCTATTGAACACAGCTCAACTCATTTTTATACCTAAATTTGTTCAAATATGTTTTCTGTGCTTGTTGCATCTTAAATCCTTGCACAGCCTCTCCCTTTCTCTCCACGTTTCCATGTAATGATACAAGAGCACATGCTATCGGTGCCGGAGAAATTTGTATCTGGAGCTTGGGCATCTTGTGTTTGCCAAGTATCTGATGGTTAATGCACAATGGATGAAGGCTTTGTCAAATTAACAGCGAGGTTTCTGACCACAGTGGTATTGGAATGAGTAATAGGCTGGGGCTAATGAAAGGCAGCTTCTATATTTGAACGGGTTGAAGAGGCATTTGAACGGAAAAGAGCTGAGATATGTCAGATACGCTTAACAACGGTCCTGAGGTGGTGGTGGAAATCGCTCTTATCTAGATGACAGCTAAATGGTACATGACACATTCCTCCAGCAGGATGGTTGCCTCCTGCGGCTGGCCTGGCCCCGGAGGGGTGAGCAGGACCTCCTCGCCTTCGGGCTTCTCCATGCTGCTGGCTGACCCCGCTCCGTGCTAGCCTGTTGCCGACCCTTCCTGCATCTCCAGTGGGAGAATCTCCCGCTGCATCTCCAGTGCAGTGTGGGAGTTTACGCTTGGATGTCAATATTTTCTTGCCTCCCTCGCCTTACCGCTGCCCATTGTTCGAGACGATTTTCGGGCAGGTTGTTAGGCAAGAGTGAATTCTTTATTATTGAGGCATGCCGTTTTTCTGTCTCCTACAGGTGATAAACTAGGTGTGCAGCATTGCAGCCGACGGGCGGAACTTGTCCTGACCTGCAGAGTGGGCTGGGAGGCCACGTGGATGTTGGTGGTGGATGGGTTGCATGCCAACATGGGGCTTTGCGGCTGCTCTTACCTGTGGTGCTCTGCAG
Organism: Aviceda cuculoides; assembly: GCA_035590195.1. NCBI lineage: Eukaryota > Metazoa > Chordata > Aves > Accipitriformes > Accipitridae > Aviceda > Aviceda cuculoides. Next base: position 10,122,393 of record JAVJGG010000043.1, on the reverse strand, counting down.
AGGAGTTGCTCTCTTGAGTTAATTCACTGGTGAGCGAGGCAGCAAGCAACGCATGTCCACACCCCACCTTCACAGACGGTGCTAATTTCTCTGTGCTAATTGCTGTCCTTGGCAGACCCTTCGAACAGGGCTCAGAAAATGGTTAGTAGCCAGATGGAGGCATGAAGCCTCCCCTGAAGATGCAGGGAGCCCAGCGGTACTTGAGGACTGGCAGGCTGGGAGAGGTGAAGATTCCCCTGACCTGGCGAAGCCCTTACATGGAGCTGCAAGGTGCAGGAAAAAGCGAGAAACAGCGTCTAGGAGAGCTGGGCAGGGAGCAAGTGTCCTTGCGGCGCACAGCAGCTCGACGTGGTGGGGTGAGCATGGGCAGCTGCTGCCGCAGGCGGGCAGGGCAGGCAGGAGGCACTCACTGGCTGAAGCACGAGTAAAGGACTTTCCAGTTGGGATCCAGTTGTTGATCCTGGCCCAAATAGGGTCATTGGTATTTAACAAAGAAGCCGAATTCCCTTTTAAGAATCTGGCTGGGATCTGATTGCAGTGCTTCTCCCACAGCCTTCCTTACAACTGCGAGGAATACCAAGTATGAGTGGCATTTGTGTCTGGTAAACACAAGGGAGAATGGGGCTTGTTCTGGCAGAAGTGACTTCGATTTCTTATTTTCAAGAAATTATTTTGTATTCTTAAGAAAATGTTTTTAATAATTAACACTTTCTCAGCAGCTCAAAAATCCCAGGTTCAGACCTTCACCAGGCTGATGCTCCCATCTGCCAGTCTTTTGCAAAGTGGTGATGGTCGTAGGGTCCTGGTTACAGTACAGCAACAGGAATTTATACCTTGTGGGCAAAAGATTATGTTTCTGCGTATCCTTTTTAAAATACCAGTGTGTGTTATCGTAATATACACACTTCTTTTGTAAGAAATGAGTAGCAAAGACCATGTAGTGGGAAAAGATGTCTCTGCTTTTTCCAGGGGCTAAAATCTCAGCTTCAAGGAGCATTTTTGTTTAGATTTGTTCTCTGGTCCCTCCTCCCCCTTTAGTTGCTAGTGCTACACTGTAGGAGGAGTTCTTGGTATTGTGAGTAGGGAATTAGTTCAGTAAATTGTTTGGTTTGGTTCCAGTCTGACTTCAACAAAACTACAAAATAACACTTCAGGTTGTTCTGGTTTGAGTGAAAAAGGTACCTGTTCAGACTAGTTTTTGGTTTGGGTTTGGTTCAGCTCTGATCAACACTGATTACAGGTGTTAATCTTGCCTCAATAACAGCCCTATTTTGCCTGTTTTTCTGCCTCTTTCAGTTCAGGAGTTGAGGTTTCTAGAGTCTGTCATTGATTTTGCTGCTGACTCCCTGTGTGACCTTTGAGCAAGTGGCTTTATCATAGTCTTGCTTTGTATGTAAGGGAGGTAGGAAACACTATTTGGCTTGTATGGCTATTTGAGAGTTAATTAATTAACATGCAGGCATGAAGCATCTCCAGGAAGAAGGTCATAGAAGTGCAAAAAAATAGATTAATTCGCTGCTGCTTTTGTAGCTTTCTGCTTTTCTACTCTTCAAAAGGAAACCTGTGAAACTGCTCAGCCTTCACTGTGATTTAGAGCTGGAACAGGTTGGTCGTATACTGAGGACTATCTTTAACCAGCCTCGCACAGTACATACCCAAAAATGTGCTGCAGCCAACTGGCATAATTAATTCAGTGCTATCATTGGCATCTCGGCTGTTGAGACTGGAGAAACAACTGTACTTAACTCCAGGAAGGCATCACCGATCAAGATGGTGCTAAGTGGAGCTGTGTGTCGTGCCCCATGGCCAGTGTGCTGTCAGACGCACACAGCACATTGCCAACTGTGTCATTAAAGCGAGACCTTTTTGTTGCTCTCCACTCTCGTGCTGGATAGTGCTGGGCAGGTGCCCTCTCTTCTATTTTATTGTTCACACTCTAGAGGAGAATTGCTTTACTAAGAGGTAGGATATTTGGCAAACAGCACTTTTTGCCTTTTATTTCTGTAGATAATTGCCACAGGTCAAAAGGACCTGTGTGTCGCCATCTCACCCTACTGTGGATGCTTAAAATCATACCCCTAAGTCTGTGTGTGTAGGCAAAACTCTTAGAGAGCCCTCACCGCAGGCAAAGGAAATTGCTGCTTCCTGGCACATTATAATTTGACAACCTATGGAGGTGCTTAAGTATGTTTAAGCTGTTTAACTTTAGGCAGTCAAGTTTGAATGTGCGGGCATTAATGTTTACTTGACATGAAAAGGATGAGTCACCTTGAAGCTTATACCATGCTTCTCTTCCCATTCTAGTAAGGATCCTCCTTGCATATCACGTTCAGTGGTTTTTCAATTAGGAAGGCAAATAAGCATGTTGGTCCTCGTTAGCTCCAGTGGATTTAGCCTTCAAGCTCCTCGAGTTTTGGAGTTGCACTTTTGGATAGTCAGTGTCCTGCTGCACAGTTTGCCTTGAAAGGAAACATTTTTTTTCTCATCAGCATCCCACTGTTTACAGAGTCTATCTGTGTGGATTGGTAGCTAAAATAAGAGCAGGCTTTCCTAAGGTGGAGTGTGCATGTCACTGTGATGGATATGGTGGGTTCAGGAGAGAAGCAGGGAAGCAAATCTGCTGAACCAGCCAGGGGTAGAGCTAGTGAGAACCCAGGAGCAGGGGCTTGCTTGCTGGGGTGGCTGCATGAGCTGCAAGATGGGATGAGGCCAGGTGTGATCCCCTGAAGCACGTGTCAGATCCCATCTGAGTTTCCTTATGGGGAAGGTGTGTTCAGTCTCCTCCGTCTCTTCTCTTTGTAGTTCCATCTGTCTTAGCTCCTTTGTTTGTCTCTTTTCTTGTGCCCGGAGCAGTTTGGCATCCCGTGCCTGCTGCTGCTTCTTGCCACGGCAGCCAAACCACACGGCTGACTCACGACGTGCACCTTCCCTGCTCCTCATGAGCTCCTCAGCCACATGCTTATTTGGGGCTTCCTGGCATCAAAATATAGCTTGGCCAGCAAACCATCCTCCAGACTTTACTCAGAGGGCACATGTGCACTCACTTACCACCAAGCGCGGGAAGAGATGGGAGCCCGAAGGGCTGTCGGAAGGGACCTGGCTTCATGTCACATCTTGGGGAGGCTTTTCTGTCTGTGACAGCTGGAGGAAGTTTTGCTATAGGAGCATTTCCATACTTTGTACCGTTTTCTCATTTAGGCAGCTTCTCCAGGCTTGCCCTTGGCATTGCTAATCTGCTGTGTCCTGGAGGGGACTGACCCTGTGTCAACGGTCCGTATGTCTCTCTGATGGTCCCAGGGCCCTTAGGTTGTGAGGTCCTACCGCTTCCCTGAAGACCTCCCTCCCCATCCCACCTCGCTGCACGCTGCAAATCCAGCAGGACTGCCCAGAGGCATTAGCTGGAGCAACCCATTCCCAGTGGTCCCTTAGATAAGATGTGTGCCCATGGGAGGATGTGCTTGTTGGGAAGCAGATGCTGTTTACTCTGGGTTGTTCCATATATTGATGATGGCTGTATTTTTTCCCCCCCTCTATACATTAAAAAGCATGAATCACTGGCACTGAGACGTCTGGTTGAAAGCTTTATCTCAGCCTACCTGTGCCAGCTTTTCCCTTCAGACCTGGATGCCCTGTTGTCTCAATTATTGAGTGCTGGAACATTAAATTCCTGGTGTCTGAACAGCTGAAGTGAGGCTTTGGGGAGGAGTGAGGGAAAGGAAAGTGATTTCTTGCTTATTAATTTGTTTTTCCCTCTGTGTCCAGGGAGATATCTTCCTCTGCTTTGTGTAAGCAGGGCTTGCTTCCCACCAAGGAGTTTTTTCTCTCTCGGTTCTTTCAGACCTCTGGCAGTGGAGCAGCTCAGAGATTGCCTACTGAGGGGATCAGACCCCATCCCTTTCCCGGCTCCGGCATGTCTTTTTTCCTTTCTACACCAACAGGACTGGTGTAAAGAAACCAAATCAGAAGATAAGAAATGAATTCGCTCTTGCTGCTGGAATTATACAGGAAGATTCTTTAAAGAAAAACCATTTAGCTGCATTTCAAAGCTTTTCATTGCAGCAGGGAAATCACATTTAGGATTTTTTTTAAGAGCTACTGATGCTTTGAAGGGAGAAAAATGGATGGAGTTGTGTTTGTAGAGTTGTTGGCTAGATAGCTGTATATAACAGGCTTCGTTTTCTCTTTTTTCTTGTTTCACTGTGGATATTTAAATAACAATAAGACTTCTGTACTTTAGGCATTCTCCTATTTTAACCATCTATTTGTCTGTGACTCCAGGTTTCTTGTGATTGCACTCCTGATGGCATAATGTCTTATGGCTACGTGGGATAAATAAATAGACCACATAAAAGTAAAGCTGTTTTTCATTGCCCATGTAGCAACACAGGGAAGACAGTCAGTCAAGAGAGAATTTCCCTGAGCGAAAGCTTTCCATCAGGTTTCCAAATGCTAGGGAAAAAAGTGGTTTGATTTTTGCCCTCCTCCATAACTCAAATGTTAAACCTGCCAAGCCCTGCCTTGACAAGCCAAAGATAAAAGATAGAATATCTCATTTGGCAGCAGAAATGAAATAATTTCATTCAGTATCTCTCTTTCCTCAGTGATAACTAGCACTGTGGCAACAGCTTTTCTCAGCCTGTTATCTGTTTTGCCTCATCGGGGCACTGGCTTCTCAGCTTAACATGTTCTGTAATTTATGGAGTGGAGTTCAAAAGTTATCTCCTCTGTGTGATGCTAAGGTTGAAAGCGTAATTCCTAATGAGGGGAAATTGCTATTTCTTGGGATTTTGAACTTGACACGGTTGGATAGAGCTTTTTTTTTTGGTAACAGAAAACACTTGGCGCTTGAGATCTGTCTGGTCTAGTGTCCTGATGGTGGCCAAAATTGCTGCTAAGAAGAGCAGCTAAGAGGCTGCAGTGAATTACAGGTTTTTTGGGAGGAGACAGGACCAGGACCTCTGAGCACGTGCTCTCCAGAAGCCAGCCAGGCAGGTTAACACCGGTGTAAAACCTTGGTGGGGTACAGTAAATTGGAATATCTATGTCACTGGAGGCCTTAAAGAACAAGTTTGTTACTCATTAGGTAGAAATGGCATTAGGAGAGCTAGTCAGAGGGTAAAGGTGGGCTAGATAATCCCTGCAGGCTCTTGCCAAAGAGGTGTGCCCCCAAGAAACACCTCTTTAAAGGGCTGTTCTTTGGCGGTCCGTTCCACAGGCCGCCATCAAAAACTCTTGATTACTTTGTCCTGCAAAGTGAAAGGGTTTCTAAGTATGAAAACTGACATAATATGCTAACTGGCTGTTGCTTCACTTTTAGTGATAAAGAGTATTGGCTGATACATTGTGCGGTGGCCGTTGGCCATTGTGCTGGCTTATAAAACAGAGATAACTTCCACAGGATGGTTCATAGGGACAAACTACACAATGGAAAGACTGTTTAAGTGGCTCAACTTTTATCTGGTGATCAGCGTTGGATTTGCTCTGGAGCACGATGCCCCTTGGGACTTGGTGGCTGGCTGGTGAACGCAGTCCTGCGCAGGACAAGCTGGGGACGAGTTGGGGACACGGGGACACGGCACGGGGTCTGCACGAGAGCCTTGTTGGCAGAGAGGGCTGAAAAATAAAAGTTGGACGTTGAGACCATGTGTGAGGGGAGGGAAAGCTTGATGGCAGCAGAGCTTCCCTGCACTTGCATGGAAGAAGGCTTGCAGATATTTCAGTATGCCAGGCATTTTGGTTGATCTCTCCTGGAAAGGAGATGTCCTCTGAAGAGTATGAGGCAGATCTTCACACTGGCATCTGATTTGTGAGTCTTAAATAGCAATTACTGGGTGATTTGCCAGCAGCGGAACAGCACTGCTTGTGCTGCTGATGTGATCAAAGGGAGAGGGTGAGAAGGACAGATGCTACGCGAGTCAGAATTCCAAGGAAATGCATCTTGGTTAAAGTTTATAAAAACTGATCTTAGCCAACAAACCCTATAGCATGTCTTTAAATACCACAGCAGTCTGTACTGAGTCATGCCTGGGGATTGCTGTTATTAGGGGATGTCATGAGGGCTAGGAAAAGACAGAGCAAGATACAACCACACACACACACACACACAAAAAAAAAAGACCAAATGCTGTTAAGTATCCAAAATCGATCTGCTGAGTCTGGGTGCTGTTTCCAAAAATGTCTGAGTGGCTTTGGGCAGACTTAGTCTGATTGCAGTTTGTTTTCCCCATCAGCAGCGTCAGTTGTGCTGCGCTGTGGATGCTGGCCTCGTATGGACTGGCTTGGCAGCCACCACCCGATGTAGGAAAACTTATCTCTCGCTTCACCTTGTAGGTTCAGAGATCTGGCAACAAATGCTTTTATGTAAGACCTTTTGTATACATGGAATCGTGCAGGAAGAGATATTTTTTTTTCTGAAATAAGAATGCCTTCTTCCAAATTAGCTTAGTCTACTGCTTACGTTATCCGCTTTGAAAAGGCATGTGAGCATGCCAAATACCAGTGTCTGCACAAAGATACTGGCAATAATGAATCTGCTATCCGTTTGCACCCTGCCTTGTTCCAAAATAACTTTCATGTCTAGACAAAGGATGCAGCTCACCTGCAAGGCTTGGCTATCCCCTCTGTTTGTTTTGCTATTGCATAGTAATTAAGATATTAATTTATTTTAAAGGCTTCCAAGAAATGCCTCTGCAACCCCAATGTTTATGTAAGAGAGAAAGAGAAATTCATAATTTATTGAATTTGTGTGTGTTCTGCTGGGATTATTCATTGGAGGAACGTACTAAGTGATTTTTTGTATCCTAGTAACCAACTGTGGTTGCTTTTCTATGAATAATCTTTATAGTTTAACTTGACCAGCCAAATCTAGAAGGGGAAACTCAAGTAAATTAAATTTATCAAGGCAAATAATTACAAGGCACAGATAGCTTTTTGTAGGTGAGAGAGAACAATTTTTTTTCTCCCTCATTTAACTACATAGTAATCAGATTGACAGATGCTGTCTGGAGAGTCTGATTTTACCGAGCAGAACAATAGCGGAAGTTGGAGTTGTTACGAACTAAACTTCAAAACTTGATTTGTTTAATATTCATAATAATGAATTGGTTAAAACAGTCCTTTCCTCCCTCAAACAAGCAAAGTGATGGTTTCCAGCGCTTCCTAATAGCAGCGCAGATTATTTCCCTTCTATGGGTGCCAGGGTAGGGAGCCCAGGTGGGGGTCCCCCACAGCTCGGAGTTCCCAGCTGTGCTGCCAGCTCATCTGCTTCATGAGGACACTGTGACGCTTAGTTACTAAAATGCTTTGCGAAGCCCTTTCTCCCTGAAATGCCATCCCCATGTGCATTTTTCTCCTTTAAAATTTATTTTGATTAAAAATTACCCCCCTTTCAAAATTGAGTTTGGAGGGATCGTGTTTCTTTTGAAATGCCTCTTGCTCTTAGAAATATTAAAAGCTAGCTTTAGAAGCAAAACAAAAATAAAAATTTGCTTCCCAGCTCTCTGAACATGTTTACTATTTCTCCCACCCTCTTCAAGCATTCAGCTGACCATCTCTAAGCAGAGGGCAGAGGTACATTCCTCCCAGAGAGGTCAAAACCACTTCTCATTTTAAAACAATTTTCAAACCATCTTTTTGTATGCATTCCTATTTAGTAGATATTTATACACCCATGCAAAAAAACTGCACTCCTGTAAATACTGAAATCTATGGGCATGACAGTAGAATCAATCATCAGACCACGTCAAGCAGCCCTTAGCTAGTCATTCAGATTTTCCTTTGAGATGAGATTAACGGTACAACCTCATGAGACAGTCCCAGAAGGAGGGAGAAGCTATCCTTGTGCGCGTCTGGGTCTCGACCATATTTTCTCCTTCCCTGATTTGCTCCCTGTATCGTGTATCTTGAACACAGCCCTGCACCGAGCAGTCCTTGTTTCCTCCTCTCCAATGGACTAAAGGTGATGGGCAGAAATGTTAGGTAGGTCAGTGCTGAGGGCATTTCTGTGCTTATATTCCTGTATTATCTCTTTCTGTGCCTATATTCCTGTAGTGAGCCAGGGTATCACTTTGGAGCGGTTGCTGTTGTGCATCTCCAGCTGTCATTCATCACCGCAGGCTCATCACTTCGGGTCTCTGCCCTACCGAGTCAACGCTCTTCTAAAGCTCTCCCTGTCTTTTTCGTAATCTTTTTTCCCGGGGCTAACAGCAGTCCTGGGAGCACTAGTTGTGACTCGTCTCTCTCTGTGGCAGTGAAAGAGCAGCCGAAGGGAGTGATGCTGCCTTATAGCTCGCCACTCTGTTGCCTTGGAGGGTTGTGGGTTTTGGGACCTGAAATGCTCTTTCTCCAGGGAAGTGACCGTTTCCCCAAAGAGGTGTTCAGGCAAGGCATGGTTGGTGGCAGAGGGGGTGTTTGGGGTGTAGACACAGCAGTGCTTGGGATCCATGCTGGGGAGCAGCCCTGGGACTGCGGAGGTGGGGAATGGTCGAGGCAGGCGTGCTAGCTGTTCTCCATCCTTCTGGTGGCCCCCTGCAACCCTGGGTGCACATGGTGCACCGGGGCTTTGCCTGATGTGGACATGTAGTTCTGACAAAGAGAAGGAAGAAATGTCCCTGTCCAAAACGCTGTGGGCCTGCCCTGCTGTCACAGGGCGGGGAGCTGCAGAAAAAAATTCGAATTCAGCAGTTACTGCTATGAGAAATGAGGCATTGACGCGAGGCAGATGGGAAAGACGGGAGCAAAGGGCAGGGCCTTTAGGCACAGGCTTATGCCTTGTGCAGTCCTCGAGGAATACCGTTCCCGTGCCAGGGAAGGCTCCTGGTGCTGCCTTTCTGGCTTGGAGAGGTTGACGGCTTGGCTGGGTCTGCTCTGGGGAGGGTCTGCTGGTATTGCCCCACCAGCAGCTCCTCCTTATCAGGCACCACCTCAAGCTAATGAGACGCTGTTTTGCAGGATCTTGTGTTCTCCAAGCAAAGGAAGCACTGCAGTCAGAGAGGTTTTGTCTGCCATTGACACACGGCCGTATGGCGCTGCTCGTGTGCAGGTGAGGGCTCCTAGTGGGTTAGCAATGGCATGAAACATTTCTGCTATTGATCCTACTTGACCAAGGTGGCCTAGAAAAACCTAAAAGGGCAGGGGAGGACATGCTGCTGTCTCACCGAGCTCTGCGTGCGTAGGATGCTGAGCTGGAAAACATCCTTGAATTTGGTGAGGTCAGGCAGGCACCTGCTCCACCCTGGGGCTGTCGATGGCAGAAGGTTTGCTGGTCTCATGTCCCAGGCTCTGTCTGAAAAAAACCCTGCTGTGGTGCTAATGAAGGGGTTTTCTCATTGGGAACCAGTGGTTTTGAGCGTATCTCAGCATGCACAAAAGCACAGGGAACGGAAGAGGTAAGGAGAGCTAGGTCGGGGCAGGTGTTGGGGCATGGTGTACATCCCAGGGTGATGCTGAGGACAGGCAGCGCCGCTTCCCAGCCCCTTTCCCTCCTGGTATCTGCCACGAGCAGCTCTTGCAAGCAGCAGGCTGGTTTTGCCAGCAAAGGGTGGTGAGTTTGTCTTCGGTGTTGGGTGCTCTGGTCCATCAGGAAAAGCTCAGACATGTACCAAAGTGCACGCACACCTTGCTGTGGCACACGCAGCATGTCGGTGCTGGACGTCCTCCATGGACCTGAGCCGACGGAGCTGTGCCAGCGTGGACATTGGCCACTGCCGTTCAGATGATTTTCAGCATTATTTTTAGACATCTTGAGTGCAATTCGCTTCATCTGAAGCCAATTCCTCGACGTGCTGGCAGACGAGGGGTTGGGCAGCAGGGAGCGTGCCTGCTCGGGGGGAACGCACCTTTCTGCGGGATGCAGGGAGGTTTCGGGGAAGCCGAGCCTCTCCCCTTCTGCCAGCAGCAGATTGCTGCAATGAATGAGTTGCTTAGGAGAGGGCTTTCCTGCAGCTCTTCAAGTGACTGCTCGGATCTGGTATTTCAAGAAGGCGTTCTGTGAACAGTGGCACCCATAACGCCCCATGTCTGGTGGATTTGGGACCAAGGGAAAGCCCCCGTGTGGATCCATTTTAATGACTTCAGGCTTTCCATACACTTGGCATCCCTTTTTCAGCATGATTCCAGCTCAGAAGTCCCTGGGAGATGATGTGAGTGGCACACGCAGCATGGGAGATACTCGGTGCCATCTATTTTGAAGAAGCAGAGGGACGGCATGTAGTTGTGCCACTGCCTATGTTTTGTTTTGGCCAGAACTACTAGAGGCTCTAAGCTGTCAACATGTAATTGTGTATTTTTTGTCTGGTAATGAAATTTGTTCTACCAAAAAAAAAAGAAAAAAGAAAAAAACCAGAAGAACCACCCAAAGAGAAACAAATTCTTTCTCTCCATAGTTTTTCATATGTGATTTATAGGTGCATTTTTCCAAGTAAATCCAAACAAGGCCAGTGAGTGACTCTGAATTGAAGTTTGATTCAGTTAATTGAAACAAGAGCCATCTGGGTGGAAATGGGAGGTTTTAGACAGCTGTTTATATTGTTTCATGTGCGATTTCTAAAATTTCCAATTCCATAGTTATTAAGGAGTGTGCTGTTTGACCATACAGTGGGGTTTTATAAGTGTAAATGATCTATGAAGAATACAAAAAAAAAATACAACACAGCTATAAAAATAACAACGGCTTGCAGCTGTGCAGTAAACTGTTTTGACGGTATTGACCAAGTGTTCTTTGCTGAACAATGGTCCAAGCTCCACCTTAAAAAGGTGGGAAAACATGATGAAAATGAGTACTTTGTATTGCCTGGACCTCCCCCGATGGGCAGGCGTCCACGGGTGATTGGTGTTGAGGTTGCAGTGCTGTTTGTTTGCTGTATAATTCGCACATTCACCCCATCTCTCGGGAGCAATTCCTTCCTCTGGGGGAGAGAGCAAAAACAGCTGGCATTTATCTTCAACAGTGCAAGGAATTGTCTCTCATCTCCAGATTTCTTCGGTTCACCTACCTTTATTATCTCTTGGCTGTGGTACCACAAAGGGAGAGTAAAGGGAGAAAAATGTTGATGTTGACTTAGGTGTGCTGGCATCAAATCCCACTGGTGTTAAGAAGATTGACATGGAGGCTTAAAAATAAACCTCTCTTGCTCAAATCCTTTTTGTGTTGAAATAACTGAAGACATTTGAGATGAAGAAAGGGGCTGAGGTCATTGTGTGTCCAGTAGTGGTATGACTGTATTTTCTTTTGTTTGGACAGTTTAATGCCTTGAAGTGGCTCTTGTTTCCTCTTATTAATTCCTGTAGATATCATGGAAAAGGATCTCACAGCTCAGCCACACAGCAGCCAAGTGTTGCACAACCACCTGCCTCTCGGACTGGCTTCATAGCTTAGCAGAAAACTATGCCTTTAAAAAAATTTCAACCAAGGAAAAAAGGAAGCATCTTTTTTTAGTTAAATGTTTTCCTCTGTTTCCAGACCAGCAAAGAACTCTCCTTTTTTTTCCTTTTTTTTTTTTTCCTTTTAAAGATTTTTGGCTCTATTTCCAAAGATATAGCTTATTTGTCTGAACATTAACTAAACCAGCCAACAAAATATGTGATGTTATTGTACAGGTTGGACTGTACATGAGTTGAGTGAAGTCACCAGCCCTTCGGATCACTTGGAAAGAGATTTTGGCCAGTATTAAATTTATGCAAAATCTCCCTGCTGGGAGAGCATTGGCCTCAGGCACCAGCCCACCCAGTGCAGGCTGGACTCAGCTCCTGCACAGTTACCTATAACCCATTAGAGTTCCCACCACCACAAATCCCTTTGTGCTTTGCGATGCCTCCAGGGAAACTGGCCTGGCAGAGTGGAAGAGCCGTGCTCCCCAGCACCCACCCCCACCCCCTCCAATTTAATTATAACCAGTTATTCCCATCCATTTGCCCTGTTTTGGATTCTTTACATATTGTTTCAGAAAAGCTTAGTGGAATCGCAGCCTTTGTATATATAAAATATAGGATGATTGAAGACCTGGCCACTTCTTTATTTAGCTTCCTCAGCCATGCGTTCCTCCCAAAGCATTTTCCCCTCTCGCTGCCAGATCACTGTTTAAACTGTGTGTAAATATAAAAGGAACTGTGGACAGCATTTAAAAATGCTGCACCATGTTGGGAGCAGGGCTTGCTGGAAAGAACATCTTCCTAGAGGCCTTTTTTTCCCTTTTCCTGTGGTTTTGCGGCTCCCTTAGGACAGATCAAAAGCCCTGTATGGGTGCCACTGTTAAATCTAATGGCTCTGGTTATCCATCCCTGTTTGGACTGAAAAAGCTCCACTGTTTTTTCTTTTAAAATGAATTGTTTCCTGTCCTTTGAGTATAGAGAAGTTGTAATTAGGAGGGAAAAAAAGAGACCCTTAGAACCGCTATGAAGAGAGGAGATAAAGACGAAAGAGGCTTCTGTAACAAATTTGAGGCAAAGAAAAATAGCAGGTTTGTTCCTTTTATCATAAGGTTTTCTTGGAAAAAGTTGAAGGCAGAAATGAATGGCCAGGCTCTCTTTTCTGCACCTGTAGCTCTGCACTCACAGTGCTGATCTTGCCCTTCATCTGCAGCTTTTCTTCCTCCATAGTCCTGGTACTGGACAATTCCCGTGCTTACAGAAAAGTTTTCTTGCGTTTTTACTGAGCATGGAAAACGCACTCTGCTCGCGACACTTCTTGGCTGGAGCATCCCGCACCCCACCCGAGTGGCCCGCGGTCCAGCTCAGCTGTAGCGCAGTTGGGTACGGTGCCCGCACAGACACGGGGAGGGCTCGGACACTACGTCCTATGTACTGGCCTTTCTCCAAACATGCTTTTTGGAGGTGAGAAGGGCGTAAGCGTAGCTTGTATACAGTCTGAATTCAGGGGGATGAAGACAACGTGAACACTGGCTTTTAGGGTGTTTTCAGAGAATGACTCATCGAAAGTGAAGCTAAATTACTGCTATTATTTTTCAAATCTTTTTTTCTCCCTGTTTCACAAGCTGCCCTCCTGGTGCAGTGCCGTGATGCTGCCCGTCTGTAGGGGATGGGTGGGTTTCCTGCATCGGGGAGACAACAAAATTCTTTCCCTCTTTTTGTTCCTGTCTGTGCTGGAAGCGACACACTGATGGGCTGTGGGAAGGATGTTTCGAGCTCCAGCACTCTTTCCATGAGCCCTGTATTGAAACCATGGGATGGAATAAAATTGTTGCTCAGAGGATATTAAAAGGGAACACATCTCATTCTCCAATTTCATGAAAAGCCATTAACATTGGAATGACATGGTCACTATTTATAAATCCCCAGTGCAGATGACTTGCTACAGCTGGTCAAAAGAAAAGAGGTTCAATGGAGACAGGGAGTCTATTTGCATTAATGGTCGTTACGTGCTCCTCTGGCGGTGAGGGGAGAGGGTGAATGCATGGACCGTTTCAATGTCAGTGATTATGCCACTCACATGTTCTTGTAACTCTTCAACAAATCACAGTCATGACTGGAAAAGAAAAACACCGGTTCAGAACAATGCTTTTTAAACATAAAGCATTGCTCTGAAAAGCAGTTCTGAGCTATTTATACTGTTGGTAGGGGAAAAGTTGTCTTGGAAGTGAATTAATGAATGGAGAGGAATTGGGGGCAAGGAGACAAACCCAGATTCATCTTTTAATCTGTGAAAAATGCTTTAACTAGGATCTTTTCCATGCAGTGTGATTCATCGGGAACATACGATGGGTCTCCTGTGGGCACAACAGCGGGGTCCCTCCTCGCCTCGAAGCAGGAGCCACATTGTGGCCTCAAGCCTGGAGGGACCAGCAGCACTCACTGCTGCAGCGGGGTTCGGGGGTCTCTGGGGGTGCTTCTAGGCTGTGTCTGTGGTCTCTGCTGCAGCAGCGAACGCTGCCGGCCTGGAGCAGGGAGGAAAGGGAAGGGATCTCTGAGGCAGATCCCAGTGGCATAATATTCTATAAAATTAAGAATATCTCTGTGTCTCTCTTGTTGCCATGAAAATCCATATTTGAGCCATGCTGTAAAACACTGAAGCCACTGAAGACAAAGTCCTTCTCCTCTGACAATTGAAGGAACAGTCATTAGAGAAAAAGGTGCCCTGACACATGTACTGTGGGACTGTCCTTGAGTCAGGCTGTGGAAAAAGGGGCTGCGACGTAACAGCAAAGCCATGGCTGAAATGGGATCCTTGGATGTCGTCCTTCTAAGTTGGGTTTAACATGCAGTGAGCACAACACACTTGATTTAACAAAATTGATGCATCAGAAGATGGTAGTGGGCTTCAGGGCCGCACAAAGTAACAGCCAATGAAAAAAAAAAAAGTTTAGCATTGTAAATCCATGGAAATTGGACCCCATTTCTATATGAATTTAGTAAATCAAAGCAGAACCCAACTGCCCCAGAGAACATGAGGGTTTTTGTCCGTCCACATCTCTGCTCCTCTCTTCCCATCTTTGGGTCTCCAGCTGAGTTCGTTCCTCCAGACCACTCTTTCTCACCTGAAGTGTTACATCTTTTCATGCTCTCTGCTTTATCGTGCACTTTATTGTCTGTTTCTAGAAAACAATGAAAATAATAAATCACAAAAATACATATTTTAATCACTGACTGACAAGCTGAGCATTTAGATTTGGAAAATAATTAGTCTCCCAACCTAGCAGTCCTCAGAATCCATTTGTGGAGTTGCTTAAACAGACATCAACTGCTTAGTTCTCGTTGCTTTTGATCACCTCCCAAAACTGTGCTATGGACTCTTAAGTTTAGGACTGGAAGATAAAGTGAGCTGAGCAGCCCTCTGCTCTCCCCAAGTTAAACTTAACTTTCTAAAGAAGGTTAACAATTTTGCAAAAACATAACACATCAGGTAGGAGGCACAGGTTTGCTCTCCTGTATATGAAATCGTATGTGTTGCATATGCAGCATATTAGTGAGAACATAGTCCCAAAATTCCCAGTAAGAGCTATAGTAAGAGTGGCTGACTGATTATTTTTGACTTGTTTTTGTCTTTAGAAAGTAGCCAAAAATTTAATCTAGTTTTGCATCCCATATTTTGTGACTTTTAAATCCCTGACATCTTTCAAAGCTCTTTGGCTGTGAGAGTGGCCTTCTGACTGACACGAGCCAGTGGACTTGGATGTCGAGGCCATATAATGGATTACAATAAGCTGTGCCATTTCCAAAGCTCCTCATCTATCATGCAGCTGCTTTTATTGCTTGCACCGAAAGACTTAAGCAGGCATGAACCCTGCCTTTTCTCCATCCTTCTCCTGCTCACTCTTCCTCTGTCTCTCATTAACTAAGTCTAAGAATTTGTTACTAGAGTTGCAGACTCATTGACCCAGATTCGCTAATAATACGGGGGAGAGGAGATTTTTTTTCCACGCTTAATCGCTGGCTTCTGTGTATTGTTAGTGCTATTTATATGCAGGAGAACTGAAAGGCTGTAATAAAGATGGGGCCAACTTTGCAGCAAAATTCATGCATGCACACAGTGAGAGGCACAACAGGAGAGGGATGGGCGAACAGGGAGACAGAGGTGAGTGTAGATGGACTTACCTATACTTGCAGACCCAGCAGTAGATTTTTTGATAGCAGACCCTGCTTCTACAGCCTGATCCACAAGACTGTATGAGTTTAGCTCAGGGCTCCTCACTTGGCTCTGAAAATGCCACACCATCGAAGTCATGCACTGGCTTTCTTTGTGTCAAGTTTGATTTCCTTTACTACCAAAAAGCAAAGTCAAGCAGAGGGTCTGGAAGTGGTCTGGGAGAGTATTCCTGCCTGATCTGGGAGAGCGCTGGCTCTCCTCAGTCTTTGGGGCTGTGATCGCTTCTAGGTCGTGGAAGATGTGCTATCAGCACTTTCATCCTTGGAGCAGGCCTTCTGCCATGGTTTATTTTCTGCTTTGAGCCAGCTGGTGGATCCTGGAGAGAGACATTGGTGTTCCAGCTGCGCTTGCCATCTTTTGGCTCCAATGCTGGTGTCACGATGTTCGGTTAACCGGGAGAGCTCAGGCCTGGCGTTGGCTTTCCTGTCAAGGTAACTGTTCTTTTAAATGTTGTGGTCGAACTTTGTGTTCATATTTGGAAGGAAAGGGCTTAATTTGAAAGGAGCAGCAATGCAGGAGCTTGTTTCCTGAGGACATGGTGGGAGACGGGGGATGGAGCAGCCTGGAAAATACTGCAAGGTCCTGCTGCAATTGCCTGTGTTTGCTGGTTTGAGAAAAAGATCAGAACAAAATGATTTTGCCTAATGCTGTTGGCAAATACCTCTCTGCTTTCATGGAGGAATGCCTAGAAGACCAGAATAAATGTGTCATTAGCCTCTGCCTAGAAAAAAATGGATTTTAGCTTTCTTTTTTAAATCCCCTATAAAATGTTTGGTTTCAAGCATTAGCCACAGAAGCAAGAGGGTTTTCTTGCTCCAAAATCCTCGTGGAGGCAGGCACAACTTGATTTTGTGAGCTAAAGTCAATCCCTGTTCTCCACCTTGGATTTTTCTGGACTGTTTTGCAATGAAAAATGTTATATGTCCATTAGATATTTGCATCGAGAGTTACCTCAGTGCCACAACACACCTTCTTTTAATGAAGAAACAACTTCTGTCTTTCCTCCTCTCCTCCTTCCCAAATTAGTCTCTTCAAAAATGTCACATTTCCTGCAATTCACTACAGGCTCTTCAATCTCCCCTTAACGCCTCCATTTCTATATCACTCTATTGCAGGTGAACCATGTGGGGTTTTTTAACTCCCTGGAAATTTGTCTCAGGTTAGAGGACCAGGCAGGGAGACCTTTACATCAAAGAAGGGCTCTGGTGTGGTCTTGCAAACCACAGGATTTTAAATGGAGGATATTTATTAATTGTCAAGTTCAGTTTTCCAGTGTTTGAGCCAGCAGGACGTTTGGAAATGAGGCCAATTTTTTGTAGCAGCCTTATAGTGGATTTGGTAGCCTAACTTTACAAATTCACACTGGTGAGCATGGAATAGGCAACACCAGTGCTTCCCGCAGATCTCCCCAACACATTTTCTGTGTTTAAAAAAACCATAGATGTCTAGGCAGTGCACTAAATTTATATGTGAACAGATCTTTATCTCTTGTTCTCAGAAGATAAGATCGCGTCGGAGCAGAATCCTGTTTCGTGTTACTCTTAAGGCTCGTTATCTGCAGTAACAGCCCAGCCTGCTTCTCCCAGCCTCCGGCACGGCTCCAGCCCGCGCGCCCGCCGGCGGCCGCATGGTCTCCAGCAGTAGAGGTGCAGTGGGACGAGCGCGGCGAGGACCTTCCTTTCACTGGACAGCACTGTGATTAACGTTCAGTCCATGAGGGTTGTTCCTACAAGCTTGCGATCATGCAGTAAATTTGACCTCGTTGTCCCCACCTGTTGGGATTTTCCTGTTTCAAAGCAAAAGCCACCTGCCCCCTCTCTCCAGATACCTTGTTTAATGTTCAACAGGGTTGTTGCAGCAGTAGCGACCTAACTATCTACTGTAATAGGAAAAAGTTCTAAAGTTACAGATAAAGCAGCAGCCATAAAGATAAGACACAGGCGCGTTAGGTGGATTCCCTTTTGCCTGTGCAGCAAGCGTTAATAGATGGATTTCAGGCTGCCCGCTGCTACTTTTCAGCCTTTTCTCTGAACAACATGGGCAGACCACACTCCAGCTGCATGCTGATGAGCTCTTCTATCTCCTGTGAGCTGTTCATCCACGGGGTAGTGGTCCCAGTAATTTCTGTTTCCTTGCCATCCTTGCTTTATCCAGTATGCATCCCTGTTTGGTGCCTGGCTGCCCCATAATTTGCTTACCTTGTGATCCTGCATGTCTTTTGTCATGGATTTAGTTGGAGGGGGTCCTCAGGAAAGGGCTGTGGGAACCAGGGAGTGTCTTTTGGTGCAGACTGTGGATTTACCTGTGGCACATGGGGAAGGCAGTGCTCTCCTCCTCCTCCTCCTGTCAGGCTGCCCTCACCGTAGCTCTGCTGTAGCTCTGGTCTCCTTGAACGTTATTCTCTCCTCCCTCATGTTAGGGCTTTCTTTGGTATTATTCCTGCCTGGCTTGCCAGGGCAAGTGAAGGCGGGATTGACCTGCCTTAAAGTCAACTCCCCGGCTAAGCAGCCTCCTCTGTTCTGCGTCCTAGGGAGCAGCAGCCTTGGAGAGGGCTCTTGTTCTGAATTTTGTCTGCTGCTGTCAGTGGGATTACAGTGCCACAGCAAACCTGATGCTGTGAACAAATGGGTGAAAGAAATGTTTATTTTTGGAACTGGAACCATGATAAATATGTGGAATTTGTCCAGGGTCTGCCTGCTGTACCTTTTTGAAATGCAAAGTGCATGTTTGTTAAAATACCTCTCCAAAGGTCATCATAACCTAAGAAATAAATGCCCTGGCCTTTTGGGAGGGAGGTGAAGTTTTGGATGTGCGATAGCTACTTGCAGTTGAGAGCATGGGCCCCCATAACCCAAATGTGTTTCAGTGCTGCTCATGTGACACTGTAAGGCTGTGGATGAATGTGCTGCCTTGCCAGGAGGGGTTTTTTTGCAGATTTCACTGAGGAGCCCTACACCATTCTTAATCCTTCAGTTCAGCTTTTTCTTCCATTTTGCTGGCTTACTTCATACTTGCTGAAGCCCTGCTCATGCATTTGATGGACTCATGCTGCAAGCATCATGTTTGCAGTTGGTGAGAGTAGGGATGAAAAATGGAAAACTCTGGAATGAAAAGAAGCAAAAAGCTGGATGGGATCTCAAGACGTCACGCAGGGGGACCCAGTGCGTTTGTGTCCCATTTGATAATCTAGCCAGCCTGCTGACTTGCTTACAGGGCTCAGAGATTGAAGTATTTGAGAACCTTACATTTTTTAATCCTTTTAGCTTCCTGCAAGGTGGAGGAATACTATTACTCTCTCTTAGGCAGGGAAGTGAGGAATAAAGGGAAGAAATTACTTGCTGAAAGAGTTGTAGGAATCTCATAGCTGAAAAAAAGCATTGGCATAGCTCTTAGCTGCCTGTCACAGCATCAGGCACCCTTGTGTAGGGTGGCATTTCTGCCATGAGCTTGGCTGTCATTATCCCTGATGGCCTTTTGGGTAGGAAACCACAGACAGGAGAGGGGAAGGTTTGGAGAAATAGCAGAGGGACTGAAATGTGATCCAAACTATGGAAGCCGAGCCGCAAATTAGGGCAATTCAAAGGCACAAACATCCTGTTGAGCTTGCCTAGTCCCCGTCAGTACATAATGAGTAAAGCACATGCCCAAGCTCAGCTTCAGGCGTGTTTCAGTGGGAAAGCTCTGCCTCCCCTGCCTCGGGTTATGTCAGGCTTTATTCCTGGTGGCAACTGGCAGGTGTTCATGCGAGGGGGGAACGCCGTTATAAATAAATTATCCATTCATTTCCTTCTGGAGACTTTCCTATTGTTTAGCCACAATATGCTTTCCTGTTTTTAAAAAAACAAAACAAAAAAAAGCCAAACCCTGGCCCCAAGTTCCTCTCTGGCAGGCTGGACCCAAAGCTGCGTTTGAAGTGGGTGCCCGTGTCATTGCTCTTCTGTCCGTCACACGGCTGTCGCTGTCAGTCCTGCCCCAGTCCTCCACACTTTCCAAAAGCGGCGTGAGAGGGACCTGCCCGGGAGCCGTGCCGGAGGGCATCGCGTCCCGCCGCGCCTGGTCTTTCCGCGTGTCTGTTCTCCGGCAGGTCGGTGCGGCAGGACGGCTGGTGCTGCAGAGGGGGCGGAAAGCAGGGGGTTCTTGGTGATAGCGGGGACGAGAACAGCAGCTCTCTTCCCTCCTTCCTCCTGGCCGACACAGGCACTGAGGCCAGGGCACTCGCTTTCACAGGGCGGTTGTTTTTAACCACTTTAGGAAAAAATGTAGCTCAACGGTTTATAAAATGGAGGCTTCTCTACATGGGGAGGCAGTTGCCCAGCAAGGCAGGGTGAGGTGTGAAAGAGCAGCACGGAGCCCACCGGGTCCCGCAGGAGCCCCTCGGGCTGTCCCAGCAGCACCCGTTGGTGGCTTTGCTTGACCCACGTGCCGGTGGGACGGCACAAAGGCTCTGTGAGTCCGGGTGAAAAACGGGGAGCTGGTGTGGGAAAGCGTGGCCAGGAGAGGATTCACCCCTCGCTGCTGGGGGTCGCTCGCCCAGCACTACGTGCTGGCTGGGTTCGTGCCACCATGCCTCTCTCTGCTAAGGAAACCCCAGACCATATTTCCTTTGCAGCAGCATCATTTATTGGTAATATTTGCAGGCAGACACACAGCGCAGCACCCACACGAGCTGCGGGTGGGTCTGTGCTGAGAGCAGCCATCTTCTGCATTTCAGCTCTTCAGGAGGCAAGAAATGAGATTTCTCCTGGGAATTCCCAAGAGAAATACCCATACCTCTTGCGAGCGTGGCCAAGGCTGACCCCACAGACACGGGGAGCCCCCTCCTGCACTGGGGGAGCCCGGAGGGAAGCCTGGTCTGCAGTGCTGCTCTGAGCGGAGGTGCTCTGCCGGGCAGGGAGACCGTCCCGAGGGGATTTAACACCCAGGGGGGCTTCTCTCCTCCCCGTCTCCCCCAGAACTTTGCCTTTGTGGCCCTGGCATGGAAATGGCAGCCCCCGCCCCGCACTGGTGTAAGAGCAGGGAGATATTTATTTACTTTAGTGTACAACAGGATTAACCATTACCTTGTGCTGCACAGCAATTGTCACGTGCAGTACAAATGAAGAGATACAAAAGACCTTTTATTTAGCCGGTGTGTTTGCCTGTCAAAATTTAGTATTGCTCTTTTTGTCTTGATGCAAACAGGAGGTTTTTGTCTGTGTAGCTGTTTGACTGCTGTTGCAGATGCCTGATTTCAAGGGCTAAGCCCATGTTCAGATCTTGCCTGCAACCCCTCTTCTCTTGCATTTACAAAGGCAGCGGTTGCTTAGAGCCTCTATTAGTTCAGACATGAATGCAAGTCCCAGGTCTCACTGCCCTACCTGGTATGGTTTTGCTTGCAAAAAAAAGGTGTCACAACTGCAGCTCTCCTGTCAGCTTTCCCAGCTGAGCTCCCAGCATCTTCTGGTGTGTCTTTCCAAGAGACGAAAGTGTCAGAAAATCCTTCCCTTGTCACGAAGCAAACCCAGGGGTTACACACAGGGAGGAAGGAGCTTGAAGGAAGGGCCAGGCAGGGAGCTTCTAAAGCTTCAAACGTGGCAAAATATTTCAGAATAAATATGTGCATGTGATGCAGTTTTATATTTAACAGGATGACTTCGAGCACCCAGGACGCCTTCCATTTTTGCTTAAAAATCTAGAGAGCCAGGTGCAAAGAGGAGGAGAGGTAGAGTGGGTGGGAAATGGGGAGATCAAAGTGCCTGTAACACCATGGTGGTGATGGTCATGGGAGCCCTGGTCCTGGAGCAAGACCCCATGTGTTCAGGGATACGCAAAAAACATTGTCTCCACCTCAGGGAACTTACAGCTACTGCTTAAGACTAAAAGTTGAGCTTTTTGCATTTCTGCTTCATGCTTGTGTGAACTTCACTTTAGGCCTTAAAATTGCTTTTCTTGAAATTGGTCTCAAAATTGCTATTGACTTTAAATGCTGCAAGATCTCACCCATAAATTCTCCTTCTCCCATCTGTAAAACGAGGATGGCAGGATTTCTGTGCCATCTGTGGTGCTGTGAAGCTGAAAACAATCATCATTTATGAAGTGCTTTGAGCTCAAATGGGAAGTTCTGTGTAAAGGCAAGGCTTTGTGGGATGAAATGTTCCTTAATGTGTCAGTTGCATCTGATATCTGAACCAAGGACTGGGTTGAAAGTTTTGGAAGAAGAGTCTAGTGATGCAGAGGTAGTGCTCCAGCTGCTAAATGTCTTGGTTTATTTGTGTTGTTCAAAAGCTCCTGTTCATCCTTACGAAATTAAGGGACAGAGAAGCCAGTGGCTGCATGTCCCACAAAAATCAGTATCCTACATCCGCATTCATCTTGAGCACCTCTGATCTTAACAGCCATGCTTCTCAGAGATGGTGTGACTGGCCGCCAGCTGGTGATTTAACAGCACACGCATTACAAATAGGAAACTCGGAGCCCCAGTCACAAGTGTTAGGCCTTTCCGAGTGCGATAGGATGCATCTGATGGGAACAAAAGGATGTTCATTTTCATCCAGCTTTGCGGGGCGTAGAAGGGCAGCTGCCTAACCTTTGCCCCGAGAGCCGCATGTGCCTTCTATTTGCATAAAGCTGAGGGCCAAAGTGGTGCGACAAAGAGCCAGTTGTGGCCAAGCACAACATTTTAAGATTAAATGGCGCGGTTCCCAGCGAGTGATGCAAAGCACGTATGGCAAGCCGGTTGCAGTTGCCCGGGCTGAGCTAACACATGGCTCAGGTCAAGCGCTTCTGACAGAGCCGCTGGTTTCTCCTTTTGCAGACACAAGCCACCAGACCCGCTCCGTCTCCAGCCGCCCCTACTACAGTTTGCCCAACAGCAGCCATGAGAGACGCTCGGTCCTCACGATCACGGAGCCGCCACGTTTCCACTCCCAAGCCAAAGGCAAGAACGTGCGTCTGGACGCTCACTCCCGCAAGGCCACGCGGAGGAACAGTTTCTGCAACGGGGTCACCTTCACCAACCGGCCCATCCACCTCTACGAGAAAGTCAGGCTGAAGCTGGTGGCTGTGCACCACGGCTGGAGTGGGGCCCTACGCTTCGGCTTCACCATCCACGACCCATCGCAGATGAGCTCTGACGAGATACCAAAGTACGCCTGTCCGGACCTAGTGACCCGACCTGGATACTGGGCCAAAGCTTTGCCAGAGAGGTTTGCTGTGAGGGACAATATCTTGGCCTTCTGGGTTGACCGTCATGGCAGAGTCTTCTACAGTATTAATGATGAAGAGCCAATATTGTTTCACTGTGGTATTAAAGTTTCCGGTCCTCTCTGGGCACTCATAGACGTCTATGGAATCACCCATGAAGTACAAATACTAGGTAAGTGTGTGTTTTGGCCTGTGGCTTGCTCTCCTGGTTGCTCTTTCCACAGAGGCATGATCATGTAGAAGACGTATGATCTATCTGGTTGATCATTTCTGTGGGACACTTAAGAAAACTAATTTACTGTTGGTTTTGTACCTCAAATTAACCATTTTTCTTTTGCCAGCAGTGGGGATCCAGAAGGCAATATATTTTAGAGACGTCAGTGATGGAAAGGTCTAAGGTTATGTTATAGCAGCCATGTGAAGGGATAAATGGAAATCTCTACGTGTAAAGTAAATACTTTAAATACATAAGTAAATGCAAAAGTAAATAAATGGATACATAAGTAAATACATAAGTAAATACTTTACATGGTAAAGTTTATCCATCTTTTTCTGAGCTAGCTATGGTGCTGCTATGGTGTGGAAACGCATGGTGCTGCTTTACAACAAGGTCCCAGGAACAGAGGAGACACAGGTGACCAGTTCTGCCTTCCCCTGTTCTTTCCCAGCTACCAGTTACTGCCAGTCCACTGGAAAACTACCGCCCATTCCCCAAGAGTTTCCTGGTGCCCTTCCCCAGCCCCTCCCTCAACTTTTTGCCTTGGTCCCCGCCTAGACTGGCAGTTTAACAAGCTGTTTTTGCAGACATAACCCGACTTACCCTTCCCTTACACACGAGCATCACTGTATGTCTGCACAGTACCGGCAGCAGCACAGGATGCAGCCCGCTGGCTGAATGAAGAGTGATGAGAAAATGTAGCACGAGCTCTTTTGTGCTTCGGGATCCTTGCCACCGCATGCCACATCTCCCCTCACCCCTAAGCAGATGGCTGCGTTCAGGTGGTACCTGGCTGATGTACAAGCATCATCCTTGGGGAGGGCTGCAAGAGGGGATGAGTTTGTTCCCATTAGCAAACCGAGCCGATTGCCATGGAATGACTTCCGTGACTTTTACGGCATTGAAATTTCAAATTAATTCAGTGTTAGATGGAGTGTTTTGAACTGGTCTACACCACAGGCAATCCTTTTAAAATACAAGAGTGTTGCCCTTTCCTGGAGGCTCCTAGGAGCTCATTTACTTTTAACAGCGAAACTAAGCTGCACTTGCTCGAGGGAATGGTGCCTCCATCTTCACACTGAGCAGACACCAGCGATAAGCTGTGAAATGGTTAGTCCAGTGGGCAGGCAGCTTCATCACTTCTGAATGGTACCAATTATTTTACAGGCAAGAAGGCTACTCATAAACAACACTTTGCCCTGCCTGCTCTGCCTCAACTGTGTAATTAAACCTTACCAGTAGCTTATCCTGTAACTGCAATTGCAATGCACTCCAGCCTCTGGTGCTCATCACAGAGGTGAAGGAGCATTTGCTGTATCGGTCAGTGCAGCTGCTTCACCAGAGCAGTCCTTCCTTCTCATTAGATTACAGTTAGAAAAATAAAATTTAGCTTATTTCTGCGCCCCACCCCGCAGTCCTGCCTGCAGCATCCAAGTGTGCAGAGTGAAAGACTTGGCCTGAGGTCACCTGTACTCTGATATTTTTTTTTTTTTTAAATCAAAGTACCAAGCCCCACAAACTGCCCCAGGAATCAGGGTGATGCTCAGCCATTTGGGGCCCCAGGGGACCCAGCCTCCTTGCTGCAAGTATGGTGGTGTCATAATGGACGTTTGCCTCTCTGTCCCTTCCTCCCCAAATTTTTGCAAGTCGAGAAAGCTGTGAAATATAGCTCAAATACAGAGGAACAAAACGCATCTTTCAGCCTCATGGAGCTTGGATGTGTCTTACTCCTCTGTGGGAGCATTTCTTGCCAGGTACCCTGTGCTTGCTAGAAGCAGCTGGTCCAGCCATCAGCCTACACTGGTGGCCTCTCCTGCGTGAGCTTCTGAGCAAAGGCAGCCTCTGCTTTGCAGCTGCTGGATGGATTTGGGTGTTTTTCCTTCTTTGGTAAAAGCCTGGTGATTTTCTCCTCCAAGGATCAGGCAGTGTTGGTGCTGGGATGATTCTCCCCTCTCCATCTTTGGGAAGACCAGGGGTCTGCTTCTTTCACACACACTCTTAACTTCCATGTGCTTCGACTTTGTTCAGCTGGTTAATGCCTTACCTTCAGAGTGAAGTGTCCAAGCTGCGCGGGGCAGTGCTGCAGTTAGAAGGAAGGCACTCCCAAACCTCCCCACACCTTTAAATCCACCTCCGGCCTGGTATGGCCGAGGTGAAAATCTGGGAAATTAATTAAGAGTCAACATCCTGACTTTCCCCTTGTGAGAAGGGAAATCCCTGTGCTGTGAAAGGGGAAAATAACTCTCTACTGTACTAATCTTCTTTGTAACACCTGCAGCAAGTAGCTTTTGGGACAAGCTCTCAATTTAAAATCTCTGCAGTGGTGTGAACACCCCTGAGATATGAGGCTTGAAATCTTCTTGTAAAATGACCTCTCTTGGACACACCTGTGCCGAGATGCCTCACTGCTGTAAGGCAATGACAGGGAGTGTGAAAAGAATATCTATTCATGCTTGTGCTCCTTCTCCCATCACTGTGTTGCAGATTTGGCTTGCACAAGACCTTTGGACAACAAGATATTGAGACGTTTCCTTCTTTTACAGAGCAAAGCTATTAGACCCATCTGCTGAGAAAGCTGTAGGACCACACTGGTTTACAACTTTTCCCAGTTCAGCAGTGCAAGGAGCTCCCAGATTACATGGATACTTCATAACACTTGTTTTTTCTCAGCTAGTGCCAAGATGCAGCTGTTTCTCTGCCTGCTGCCTGCTCCACGTGTGACTCTCCACCACTAGCTGTTCATGAGTGGTTGACCTCTGGCTAATTTTTCCATTGTTTTTCCATTCAGAGGAACAGAATTCAGATAATCCGTAGGCTGAACTAATAACAATTGTAACCACAAAAGTAGGCAATTGTATCTTGACTCTAATGTCCCTTATCACTGGGTTTATCTCACAGATAGCATGTTTGCAGAGACCATGACCACTGCCCGTCTCAGCACCGCCCGTCTCAGCACTTGCCTTCCGCAGAGCAACCATGATTCAGCCAACTTCAATAACAACGAACTGGAGAATAACCAAGTGGTGGCCAAAATTGCAAACCTAAACCTAAGCCGGGTACCAGGACTTGCAACAGACAACCACATCATCCCCTGTTGCCCAAACCGACGGCAGCGTGCTCAGGGGGTTCCAGCCTTCCTGGACACAGACCTGCGATTCCACCCCACCCGTGGACCTGACATCACCTTTTCTCAGGACCGGATGGTTGCGTGCACCAACTGGCAAGAAAGCAATAGGACTTTGGTGTTTTCTGACCGTCCTTTGCACATCGGTGAAAGCCTCTTTGTGGAAGTAGGACATCTTGGGTTGCCATACTACGGGGCCCTTTCATTTGGCATCACTTCTTGTGATCCGAGTACTTTACGGACAAATGAGCTCCCAGCAGATCCAGACTTCCTCTTGGACCGCAAGGAGTACTGGGTGGTTTACCGAGCGTTCCCAGTCCTCAACAGCGGCGACATTCTCAGTTTCATGGTCTTGCCGAATGGAGAGGTGCACCACGGGGTAAATGGAGCCAGCCGAGGAATGCTAATGTGCGTGGACACCTCACAGTCTCTCTGGGTGTTTTTTACAATCCACGGTGTAATCAACCAGCTCAAAATACTGGGTAAGTGCAGCCAAAAGAAACTATAATGGGGAGCACCTGGCTGGTGATGTTTCCAAGGCCAGAATGGGAGCTACAGGTTTGCATTTGCAGCATTGTCTTTAGCAGGTGGTCACCGATGTGAGTAAGCAGCTCATGATCTCACCTTGTGTTTGCAAACAAGAGTGAGCAAGACATGGTGGCTGTCACATAGATGTATGCAGCCTATATAAGCCCCCCAGAAAATGATGAGACTTGAGAGAGAAAATAAGCAGCAGTTAGGGAGGCAGGGATGGCTGGGAGGGAGGAACAGCTGTTTTTCAGTGGGTTTGTTTTTAAAAGGGATTCTTTATAAACCCACTGTTCCAGCCAACAGCTATTAAACTCCTGTCTTGGTCAGGGCAATGATTTTTGTGAGCGCAGCTCTGGTTTAAGCACGTGTGTTGCTGATGGACCGTAATCGCTCCCCAAGCACTGCCACAGCTCAGGTATCAGATGTCACTTTTGATCTATTGCTAGTGACCGGTTACAGTGCTTCTCCTTTCCTCTTGTTAAGGATTCTGTCAGAAAAGCAGGTGTTGATGACTTTGTAAAGCACGTTTTTCTCATTTAAAGCAATGCCCTTTCCCAGCTGCCCCTGACCTGACAGTAAGACAGTGATAGCTTGAGGCCGCTGCTGCTGGAGAGATCAGGACTGTGGGGAAGTGACTACGTCCGAAGTGATGGCCGTCAGATAACCTGGTGCTTGCTTCACCGAAGCACTGAACAGAAATTGTACAAGGGGATAGCAAGGTCCAGGCCCTGGAGGTCACATCCAAAATCGTGCACCTGTATCGTTACTAAGGGGCAGCACTTAACTCAGCACCTGGACTTTCTCCTCTGCACCCTGCACACCTTGGGTGGGAGTGACTCGCCGGCCCGAGGGCCATGTAGCTTTGGGTGGGCTTTGGGTGTCTGTTGGCCCTGCGGCAGGCTCAGCTCTCTCCTGTGTTTGCAGGCACTGTGCAGTCCAGCCCAGTGACCGTCTCTCCCTCAGGATCTCCTGGAGGCTCACAGTATGACAGCGACTCGGACATGGCCTTCAGCGTCAACAGGTCGTCGTCTGCTTCAGAGTCATCGCTCGGTAAGGAGAGCCTAGCCCTCGGCACCCGGCTGTGCCGGCCACGCCGAGACAGCAGTCTGGGCTGATAGACGATGCTATGCAAGATGGCAGGGCAAGGTTAGGGTGGAGGTGTTACGTCTCCTGCGAGGCCAACAGAAATAATTGGAAAAAACCACAAAGTGGTGGGAAGCTTTTCACGGCCTGAAGAAGGGCTGCGTGTTGCTTCCCGCTTTGTCAGTCTGTCTAATGGAAGCGGTCTCTGCGGGGCTGCCCTTGC
This sequence comes from Aviceda cuculoides, assembly GCA_035590195.1. Taxonomy (NCBI): domain Eukaryota; kingdom Metazoa; phylum Chordata; class Aves; order Accipitriformes; family Accipitridae; genus Aviceda; species Aviceda cuculoides. The sequence continues at coordinate 10,094,435 of JAVJGG010000043.1, read as the reverse complement.
TGCAGCGGCAGTGCTGCAGTAGAGGGGGGTGCAGTATCGTGCCTGGGGGTCTTACAGCACCCAGACTGCTGCACTCTGCACTACCAAGGCTCTACTGCTGAAGGGGTGGCCATGTAAATACTCAAGTACTGGTGTTTAGGTCTCAGGCAGACAGCCCCGGGTGCCCTGTCCGGTACTGTCCCTGGCACGTGCCGCCGTTGTGCAGTGCCACAGCCACCCAGCGTGGCTGGCGAGATGCAAGAGCACCCTGCATGGAGCACGGCTCCTTCGGGGAGAGCGGGGCTCTGCACACCCTTACCATGAAACGGGTGTGCAAAATCACAGCCCTGCTTGGGGAAGCCGAGGCAAGCTGTGCTTTGCCCCACCTGTAGAAGAGGGATGGCAGCTCTGCCTGGAGCTGTACCTGTGCTGCCAGTTAGAATATGCTGGGGTTTATTTGGCCAAACAAACCAGGCAATGACTAAGGAAGGAAGAGCCTTAAAAAATTGACTTGAGGGTGTGCATGTTGTACGTTGTCAGGTGTGCGCCATCCTGGTGACTGGATGACCTTGTTCCTTCCTCCTCCTTTGCAGTGACTGCTCCCAGCTCCCCCCTGAGCCCCCCCATCTCTCCTGTCTTCCCCCCTCCGGAGCCAACAAGCAGCAAGAATGGGGAATGCACCGTCTGCTTTGACAGCGAGGTGGACACGGTGATCTACACCTGCGGACACATGTGCCTCTGCAACACCTGTGGTCTTAAGCTGAAGAAGCAGCTCAACGCCTGCTGCCCAATCTGCCGACGGGTCATCAAAGATGTTATTAAAATATACCGCCCTTAGCGCCCGGCTCGGGCTGTAGGAAGGGGGAATGCCGCTAGAAGTAACCATGCCTTTCCGTCCCTGCTTATGGGTTATCGTGCTGGTCAGTCGTTATCAAGTGGCTCGTTATCTGTGTTTCCTTATTTGACTGGTAGGGCACAATTCAGGGATAAAATTGAGCTGAGGATCACGTGGGGCCCAAAGGCACGGCTGCCATGTGCCCATGGGCGAATCCAGGGAATTGCGGTCTGGACCCAACCCAGCTGCAAATGAGAAATTTCCCATGCAAAGGCTCTTTTTTTCCTCCTCCACCTCTGGAGGAGGCTCGCTGTGGTGTGGATCGGGAAGGGGAGGTTGCCACTTGGTCAGTGCCAGGTGCCACTGGGCTTCCCAACCCCGAAACCCCAACAGCTCTGGGCTGCTGCCGGGTGCTTGCGCTGTGGTGGAACAAAATTAGGACAAGGCCCAGTGGGAGGGCAAGTAGACAAAACTGATCTGGAAATGTCATGTTCATCCATGTAAGGGGAACTAGCTAGGGCCAAAATAGAAGCACTGCTAGGTTCTCACTTGTTTGGGTTTTGCCCCCCCGAACAGGCTTCTGGGGCATGTGGAGAAGCTGGTCTGGACTTAGCTAAAGCAGCTTTTGCTTTTTGTGGCAGGGCAGGGACTTCTCGCCAGGGAGGCTGAGACCCAGGGAGCAGTCACGGGGTAGCAGTGAGGAGCATGAGCCCGCTGAGAGTCCCAGCCAGCCCCAACTGCTGCAGCAGCAGTGGTGGAGCAGCGGGCAGCCGCCACGGGCTCTTCAGGCACTGCCCGTGTGTCTGGCTGCTGAAGCCATAAATTTCAGCCTGTGGATGAGAGGGGCCTTAGGATGGGCACACCGCAATGCTGGCTTAGAAAAGGCGTGGGGCTGCCGCCGTCTGCAGCGATGGTGTTTGTCACCTCCAGGGACACGCGCCTGCATTTTGCTCTGCTCCTCTTCACAGGCGGCATAGCTGCTGTCTCACGCCGTCCTGCCTGGCTCACCTCCCCAGCCCTTCCCCTGCAGCCAGTGCCGCCGCAGGGCTCAGCCTTCCTCTGCCCCTCCACAGGGACTTCTTGGAGCCTGTGGTGAGAAATTCATTTCTGATCCAGTCCCAGCAGGCTCACTTTTTTTTTCTGGGGACTGTGTATGTGCTGATTTTACCTGCTCTTTCTCATGCCTTTCTAGGTTTCCTAGCAGAGTTCCCAGCTGTCCGGACACTGGGTCCCAACAGTAGATGAGAACTTGTCGAGATGAGCGGGGATCTGTCTCACTTGGCTTTATTTGGGAGGAGGAAAGAAAAAGGCTCTGGGTCTATTATTAGATGTTGGGACTTAAAAGGTAAATGGGTTTCAGCTGTGATATTAGGCAGCTACAGGCAGCAGCAACCTGGATGAGCCGGGCAGCATCTGAACGTGCAGCATTGGGGCTGATATGAGGAGCCTGGTGTCCTCCTCCCTGCTGCTCCAGCAGGAGCTGCCCTCTGTTCTCTGTCCTCTGCCCTCTGCCCACCTACAGGGCTCCTGTGCAGTCCTTCAGCCTGAGCCTGGCCGTTTCCAGCTGGTCCAGGTTCATAAAGACGATAAGAAAGGGGATGCAAATGGGAGGATGAAAGAGGGGCTGGTGTCATTCTAGCTCAGTCACCATGTGCCACCAAGTGTGTAAGAATGGCTTTCTTCAGAAAGGTGCGATTACCACATTTTAGTCCGTGCGATTACCACATTTTAGTCCAAAAAAGAAAAGAAGGAATAGCAATCCCTGTACATTTCAGGGCTTCTGGGCACAGAGGGGCAGCCTGACGTCGGTGTCTGTCCTCTCACTTCGCCATTCACTCTCTCCTTCGAGGTGCCAGTAGCCGTGGGTGCACCGCTGCCTCTTGCAGCGCTGCTGCCTGGCTGGTGGTTTGGTGGTGCTGGTGGTGCCGCACTGGGTTACTGGCCGGCGCTCAGCCTCGTCCCAGCCCCGCTCTGCCATCAGGGAGAGCCCACCCAGGGGAGCAGCTCATCCTCCTCCCGCTGCGGGCTGGGGCTGCCAGCAAACAGGGCACGGAGAAAAGCTTTTTTTTTTTAATCTTGAAGAGCTAATCAACATTTTAATTAAGTGCATAAGTGGGAGGCTGCTGTAGAGTGAGATCTCTCACCCATTGCCCTGCTGCATGGGCACGAGAGCCTGCCGGCTTTGCAGAGCCCTTTTTGGAAACTCGGCTCATGCCGGTGGCCGTGCCGCCGGCGAGCGTGCTCAGCCCTCAGCATGAGTTCACTTACGCCTTTGCAAAAGGAGGCAGCGAAGGCGGCTCTCCCGCAGCCGGAGCCTTGCCCGGCCCTCCAGGCTGCCCTCCGCCCGGGGACCGCGCACATTGCCGTTGCAGAGACCTCCCCGGTCCCGCGTTTGCAGGTCAGGAGCACGTGCTAAGAGCACGATGATGGCCAAGTATGTGAGCCCGAAATGAAAGGCCAGGTGGGTTAGCACCTGCCTGGTGAAGGGGTTGCGGTGAGACGCCTTTGCACGATGAGGAATTCAAGGAAGGTTGTCTGAATCCACAGCCAGCAGTGCTAGCTGGGGTCAGGTCTGGGCTAGCAAGCGCCAGCAGCCGTCCTTGGGGCTGCTGTCCCAGTTTCAGGGGTGCCCTGTCCCTTTGGGTGGCTGCACGCAGCTAAGTGCACGAGCAGAGCGGAGCCCGTTTGCTTGGCTGACACCTCAGGTCCTCAATGAGCGGGCCTAATTGCATACCTGGGGTGGGGTGGGGTTTTTTGTGTAGCTCTTTTTCTTTTATTAAGCCAGCAAGGAGAAATACCGAATCCACCCCAGGCTGTGTCTGAGCTGTTCAGGACACATTGCACAGGTTGAATTTTTTGAGACCGGTTTCCAGAAGGGCAGCATCCAGCGGGGCCAGCAAGGGAGCCAGCTCAGTCAGGGTCTGGAGTGCGGCCGTGCAGCGACCGGGACGTGAGAGCAGTGGACATGTCACCCTGCCTATCTGAGAGCAACAGGAATTTTCCAAAATAGGCCTCTTCAAAAAAAAAGATTTCCAGGAAAAGGTAGCGTCTTACAGATTTAATTGTTAGTACTTGTATTGCTATTTTTTTTAAACAGTCCGATGATACATCATTTGTACAGAAGATCTGTTTGTGCCTTATAAGGGTGTCTGTGCACTTTTTATCCTTTTTAAAGCAACTTTTAAAAAGAAAAAAAAACAGGGGGAGAAAACAACACAGATCAATGGTAGTTTTATAGAATTTTGTGTTCACTGAGAATCCTGTTTTTTTTATATATATATATTGGAGTGAAAAAGTGTTTATTTCCATGGTTTTTCCTCCCCTCTCCTCCTAACCTATTTCTTTAAAAATTTAAAAAAAGGAAGAAAGAAAGAAAAAGAAGACATGGGGGAACTCTTTTGCCTTCCCCTTTCTGAAACAGTTACTCTCTTATCGTTACCTTTATGGTTCAATACTGTGACCTGTACATCATGTTTAAGCTGAATCAGATTTTGGACCTCTGTATTAGGCTTTTCAAGCAAATCATTTGGGGGACTGTGGGGGGGAGGGCTTCGCACGAGGGATGGAACTGCACTTCTACATGTCAGTGTTCTATAGCGTTGTGTTCAGTGCTGAGTGTTTTACTTTTGTCCATTTACTTGTTTTACATTAATATAATTTTACTTGTTTATGAAACAAATAAAACTTTGGCTTGTAAAGAGTGCTCCCGGACATTTAAAAGCGTTTGACCTGGAGGGTGAGCAAATCCATTATTTCCAAAGCACGGCAATACTAATACATAGAGGCAAGGCACCTCCGTCCAGCTCAGGCACCTCTGCTTCAAAAAAAAAGTTAGGCACTTTAAATACCTTGCATGAGCTTTGCTTTGCTCCTGGGAGGTCACTGCACTGTGGCTGCTCAGTCCCTTGATGGACAGGGCAGAGGGAATTCCTGGCGCATTTAACCTTGCAAACCCTTGAAAGTTTGGCCGGCCACTGCAGTAAAAGCAGGGTGCATTTTAGGGCTACAGAGGCAGGGAGGTCCTGCGGCGGACGCCCTCACCAAGTGCCCCAAATTCCTCATCCAACCTGCACTGTCTCAAGCAAGGCAGCTGCCAGCCTGGCCCCACGCTGGTGCCCGCACTGGGGCTGTGGCAGCATGGGCACTGTGCTGGCTGGCCCCGGGAGGGGTGATACAGCCACGGGCAGGAGGGCTGCTTTTTCTTTTTTTCTCTCCGTTTTCCTTTTTTTTGTTTGGTTTTGTTTGTTTTGTAGCGATGCCTGGCTCTTTATTTCGCAAGCAGAGGCCAACAGAAGGCTGCTCTGTGAACTGTTTATATCCCGAAATGTGGCCTGCTGAAGCCAGACACAGTCAAGCAGCCTCAGATGTGGTTTAAAGCGGAGCGGAAGAATTCATTCATAACTCTGCCCTGGCAAGAACACAGGCACAGTTATGCATTTGCACAAAAAAACCCCTTGCGAGCCGCAGGTGGCGAAGGAGCCTGACAGTGACTTTTTATGCCAAAATGCCTTTTTACAAACTCTGCGGCCCCACTTTATCCAGCGAGCTGATCCTTGTGAGCTGCCGACAGACTAACGCCGCCCGTCTCAGGCCATGGAGCCACTTTGTGCCACGCTTAGCCTTAGTGCAATGACCCGCTCCAGCTGCTGCCGGCCCGAGCCCGGGGAGAGCGTGGCGGACCACTGCCCGCTCCCACCACCTGCGCCCACAGCCCCCCCGCCGCTCTCCTTCCATCCGCCAGCCTGGGTGCTGTGACGCACGTACCAGCCCAAACTGAGCCTCCCATGGCCGAAGCCCAACTCTCATTAGCGCTCTGCCAGCTCTGCTTGCGGCACGGCCACACGAGCGCTGGAGATCGGGGCAGCGGCCGGCATCGCCCAGCGCCAGGAGCGGCATGCCCACGGGGACGTGGTGTGGCACTGTGCCAGCTGCAAGGACCTGCCTCAGGTGGGATGAGCCCTGAGTTTCATGGCCACGCTGGTGCAATACTCCAGGTTATGTCATGGGCCCCACATTTCTCCCCGGCGCACTCAACTGCTGGCGGGTGGCAGCTGGCAGCATCGGGGGGGGTGCTGCGTGCTGGGCTGCCGATGTGCAAGTCCCGCATGGAGCGCGGGCGGGCAGGCGCTCACTTCTGGCAGGGGGCACGTGCTGCAGGCAGGTGAGCGAACATCGGCTGTCAGGTGGAAGCAAGACGGGCCCTGATGGTGCGTGCAACACGGCTGACACCGGTCTGTTACCTGCTGCCTGCACAGCCTTGCATATGGTCCCTGCAGCTCTGTGCAGGATCCGTGCAGACTGGGTGGGTTATGGCCACCTGAAAGCCGGGGGTGAGCACGGACAAGGCTTGAATGTTCTGGGCTGGCAGGTGGTGAGCTGGGCCAGTAGAAGATGCTCTTGCATGTCTTTTTTCCCCACTTCTTGCCTACCCCTTACCAAGCACTGCATGTCCACAATAAATACCACAGCCCTCTGGCAGAAGGCACTTGGGCTGGGGGTCCAATCCCTACTTTTGCCTGAGGCTTTTCAATTAATGCACCCCATTCCCACGTCAGCATGAACCCCCAAGAGCCTCTCAGGATGGGCAGTTTCTCTCTCTCTGCACTTCCCCAAAATCACCAGGCTCAGTGTGCTGGCTTGAGCTCAAAGTAACACAACTGGTACACTTGTACTGCCCCATTTGCTGTGACACCCATCTGGGCTTGGGCACAAAGGTGAGACCCAAGGAGCTGTCAGGGTCCTTGTGACCCTCACTGCTCCCAGGCACTGGTGTGCTGCCCAGACAGATGCCCAGACGGATGGATGGATGGAACATCCCACCGATGTAGGGCTGGGAGGATCAGCTGTGCAATGCTCATCTGTCTACTGGGTCATAGGTATGGGAAGAAAATGCAAAGCTTTGCTGAGCACTGTTTAACCGAGCAATGGCATTGCTCCGTCTCATGAGTGCCAGGGTACACACAGCACAAAGTGGGGACCAGGCTAAAACCCACATGGGGAGTGTTGATACAGGAGCAACTACCCCAGCCACAGCTGCACAGGAGAAATATCCCACTGTGCCAGCGCAGCGCACAGACACTATATATATATACATAACCACACCTGAGCCCTGTTCCTGCAGTGCCTCCAGCATGGGATACCCATGAGGTGAACTGGGGCACAGCAGTGATGGAGGAGCTGGGCTACTTGTGGCCAGCACCCATAAACCAAAAGTCCAAGCATCATGACCCACCCCAGCCCCGTTGCAAGGCACGTCGGAGCCAGAAGCCCTTGCCGCAAGCCCCCATGAAGCCAGGCAACACAGCAGCACCCCATTCATCTCCCAGCGGACAAAAGTGCCCAAGGACAGAGAAACGCTTCACCTGGGGACGGCTCCTCTGCGGCACGAGGGAGTGCAGCTCAGGGCTCCTTGTCGGTACCGCTGTTGCAGTGACAAGTGGCACGTGCCAGACCCCGGGCAGAGCTGCTATCACTCCAGGCAGGAGAGCAGCACACCTCCCAGGACAGCCACCGCGCTGCACCCCAGACATAGGCCAGCCAGACAAGGGTTCACAAGGGTGCTTGAAACCAGTCAAGCAGTTTCTTTTTATTTCTTAAAAAAAGAAAACAAAAAACCCACAAAACCCCCCAAAAAGCCCACCGAATAAAAAAAAAAAAAAAAGAATCCCCTAATGGTGAAAGTATAGATATGGCATTTACACAGCTACATCTATCTTCCGCTGACCCCCCCCACCCGCCCACAGTAATGTAGATTTATACGCGCTTACATAATATAGTGAGACA
>JAVJGG010000043.1:10060427-10086829 GCA_035590195.1 Aviceda cuculoides | reverse complement strand
GAATGGGCTTCAAGAGTCTGCGAGAAGGAGCGGGATGCAGCGGGGACCTCCAGCCTGCCAGGGATGTGCCGAGCCGCGGGACCTCCCTGGCACCTGGCTCTTCCACCCCAAGCCACGGTGATGCCCTCCCTGGCCGCAAGCCTCAGGTCTGCGCTGGTGGTGGGCAAGGAGGGAGGCTGGTCTTTGCCTGACGGGGTGATGAGCCTTGCGGCCAAGCTCAGGGTACCGAGCCTCCTGGCCGCCCTCCCCCTCCTCACGAGGTAGTCGGGGAGCTTGGCCGCACTTGACGTGCCAGGTACAGAGAGGAGACAGGGCCTGGCAGAGGGCACGCACAGCTGCCGAACAAGGGGGCACATGTCGGATGGGGGGAGGCAAAGCCCTGCCAGCCCGATGGCTCTCGGCATCTTCCTGACAGGAGGCGTTGTCCAGCCTGTGGTCCCTTTGCAGATGAAAGAGTAGTAGGGAGGGGTAAGGCTGCAGGTGTCGGCACCCTACTGAGGGTGACCCTCCACTTGGGCACTCACCCTGCCTTCTTGGAAGCTCTTTGGGAACAAGGGAGCGATCCTGTCATGCGCTCAATGAGCCAAATACAGTACTTGTGTCAGCAAAATGAAGCACTACCAGTTCTGAGGTTCAGTCTGGGAGGAAAGCAGAAATAGCTCTCGTTTAGCACAGAGGCCACAGAAATAGCATTGTCCCCTCTGAGGAAAGCCAGGGGCAGTGAGGTCTCTGAGATGGAGAAAAGAGAGACACTTCTGAGATTAAAAGGCCGTTCAGCAAAGAGGGAGCAAGGACACACTGCCACAGGGAAAGGGCACACAGCCCTTCCACCCCCTGCATGAAACTGCCAGAGCGGATGGGGGACACAGGTCCAGCCCCCTCCCAAGATATGATGGGGGCTGGATTTGGCCGCCGGGCAGCTCTGGTTTAACTCATCCTGTCCCCATTCCTTTCCAAAGCAAAAGGGATTTACTGGAGCAAGAGATGCGCAGAGACAAGGCAGCATTGTTCCCCCAACCCACCCTGGAACTCTCCCAGGAGCTCATCAACACCTTTCAATGTGCCATGCAAGGAACTTTGTTATTGGATTGGGTTGCAAATGTATTGCTTATTGCCAGCTCAGGTGAGTCAGCCTGATCAGAGGCTGACGTGCCACCAGGGAAAACTGTAGGTGGGAGGGAGAGGAATCAGCTGGAGACTGGGGTGCATGAATGCCCATGGCTAAAAATTAACCTTGGGGCTTCTGGATGTGAGGTTGGACTGGGATGGTCAGGGCTTCTCTATCAGATCAAACCAGGGCTGGGACAAACCACCCCGTCACCCTCCCAGAATGACCCTGGCCTGAGGCACAACGATTGTCATTCTGTACACAGACAGAGATATCTCAACTCCATTTCCAGGGTAGAAAATATGGGACAGAGAAGGAAGCGAGAATTTTGGGCGAGTGGAGAACACTCCTTCAATTCTCCCAGCCTCAAATTAGAGGGAAAAGTATGATTTTTTTTTCCAGCAGCAAAACAATGTGGCTGCGGAGCTGCAGCTGCTATGTTTGCACTTGCAATTAGACTAGAAAGGGCAAAGGGGCTTGGTCAGCAAGAAACCCACAGAAGCTCCAGGTTTAAAGCTCTTCCAGAGAGAGAAGTTTAGCCCTGAATCTGCAAGTAGCCAACTACGGAAGGGAAGAAAGCAGTACTGGGGGATGACAGCTCATCCTCCTGCTGGGGTAAGCAACACTGCGGGCAAGATTAGGCTTGGCAGGCAGGAATGTCAGCATGGAAAAACCCCAGGCTCTCCTTGACCTGAAGCCCCCCAAACAGCCCACCATGCAGGATGAAATGAAAGTACCTGGAAGACAGACAGATGGGGTGACAAACAAGGCAGGGAGCCCCTGAGCACCAGACAAGCCTCGCAACTGGTTGTGATGAGGAGCTGAACTCCCACATTCTGGATTGCACTTGATAATATCAGCACCTACTGAAGGACCCACCTCCTGGCTGCTGCCCGCCAGCCCAGGGAAGCTCTGTGGGTCACGGGAACGGGTGGTCCCCTATTAGTCCAACAGGCAGGGCAGTCTGGGGGGGAAAGGAAAGCAAAGCATCCTCTTTCCAGGGCTTTTGGGGTCATGCTGGTCCTCTGTGCCTTGCATAGTATTCTTCAGCTACCGAAGCAAAATACCTCTTCTTGTTGGGTTGCAATACTGAAAGGGAGAATCCTGCACAGCGTCTTGGATCAGCACAGAGAGGACCTGTTATATATGTGTGTGTGTGTATTTTTCTATATTTTTGTTTCCACCAGGAGAATGCTGAAGGTAACACTTGTCGTTGTAGAGCAGGGAAGACCAAGGGATGGTCCTGTGGCATGCACGGGGGGAGCAAGGCACAGCCCTTAACCAGAGCACAATGCCTGTGCCTGCACATGCACACAGAGCTACAGGGACCCTGTTCTCAGCAATCATTCCTCCTTTTTGCCATGTTCCCTACGGGTCTGCTACACACCTGGACTAAGCAACGTGACCTACAACACTGGACCATGACCCTGAGCCTCAGGGAAAGGCAAATCCTTTTGTGCAGCCAGATTTCCTTCATTGGTACTGTTCCATGCTCCACTTCTCTCCCTGGCTACTGCCATATTTCTTTTTGACTACCCATACAAGTGGCAAAAATGTCAGTCAAGGTCCATCTCCCTAGCATGGAGAACCATGGTAGCCATCGTATTCCATGAAGCTTGCCCGGAGCAGCCCCGGCTGCACGGCTGGGCTGCCAGTCCGGCCACGGGAGCGCAGTGCTTGGCGGGGGGATGCAGGAAGGAGGATGGATGGGAGCACACGGGTGGGGAGGGGAGGCAGAGCTGCTTCCTCCATGCTGCTGCCAACGGGCACCAGCTGGAATGTGTGGGATCTCAATTATTATCTTGTTTTTTAAAGCCAGCCTCACGTAAAACTATAAATTAATCTGCTAATTAAATACTCAGGTGAGAGACCAGGGAACCTCCAGCCGTGCAAGCAGAGGAGTGGCTATGGCTTCTTCCGTAGGTAATTGGAAGGGATCCAGCCCTCCCAGCACGGATTCCCAGTCAGGACCTTGCAAAACCACCAGCCACTGCTGTTCTTCTCACGAACTTCAAACAAAGTCCCTTCTTTAAAGCTGTTGGTCTCCTCGTCACCTTCAAAATCCGCCACTGCCACATAGAGAGCTTCCCTGGAGACGTCTGGACTGGAGATGGGGGCTGAGGTCCTCTCCTTGGCTTCCCCTCTCTCCACTGGCTTGGATGTGACCTTTGGGCTTACACTGCTTTTTGCTTTGGCTTCGTCTTGGATGGAGGCAGAGAGGAACGGCTTGGCTTTTGGAGGAACCAGCATGGGCCTCCCTGGCACCGGGGATGACCTGATTTCGGGTACTTCCCGTGCTGGGGCCCTCAGCTCTGCTGTGGAGCCGGAGGCAGGACCCCCTGTTTTCTTGGGGGGGGGTGGTCTGCGAGGTGGCACAATGGGTCGCTGTGGTGGGGGGTCCCTGGCACCCGGGGTGTTTGCTGGGCCCAGGGGAGATTTGGGCAGTGCCTCTTTCGTGGTGTGGCTGTCCAGCTTGGGCAGGGGTTTGCTCTCCATGCTGGGTCGCTCCTGAAACCTTCCAGAAGCCTCTGAAGGGACCACGGCATTACTGAAGGAGTTTTCACCAGCAGCAGGGTCCTGCTCGGAGGGTTTCTCTGGGCACTTTGCAGGTCTAAGCTTGCTCCGCAGGCTGCAAATGTCCAGTTTATCATCAGCTGGAGGCGGGTCAGTCCGGGGGCCTGCAGCGGGTTTTGGCCTGATCTGAGGTCTTGACTTCAAGAATGGATTCTGGGTGATGGGCTCAGGTTTGTCCTCCGTAGGCTCGGCTTTTGGCTTGGTTGGCTTGACAATGGGCCGGAGGTTTGGCTTCTTCACCTCCTTGGCTGACACCTTGTGTCCACATTCCAGTCCCATTTCGTTTTTCAGCTGGAAGAGTTTGCCCTTCTCCGGTTTCAGATCGGGCTTCTTGCTGTCCTTCGGGGCCGCTGACTGCTTGGGTGGGATCATAGGCAAAATCATGCCTGGTGGCTTGGGGGGAGGCCTCTGCCTCTCCAGTAACTCACCTTCTGATTTAATGATGGACTCCTTCCTGGGTGGCAGACTGGGCTTCTCCTCTGTGTCACGGTCTGAGATCTCCTCGTAGCCACCGGCAAAGGCTAGGTCCCCGCTCTCGGGAGCCTCCTTCCCCTTCCAGTCTTTGGCCCACTTCCCACCACAGTCCGTACCGTCAGGGGGAGCCTCAGGCAGAGGACGGCACGGTCCCGTCACTTCCTCGCTGGTGCTGCCGTCGGCCGTGGCGTCACCGAGCCGGAGCTGGGCCATCTCATTGGGTAGCGGAGCCAGGAAATTCGGCCTGGATGCATTGCTGGTTTTCTTGTACTTATCGATGAACGTGGCAGGGGCCCAGCCTTCCTTCTCGTCAATCTGAATGTACCACCAGCCGCTGAGGTTCTTCTCAATAACCTGCCGAGGGGAAAGGAAACCTCAGACATCCATGGAGGAGCCCCCTGCACAAGTGGGGATGCTGGGTGTCTCTGAAATGATGCCAGGGTGATATATGGCCTCGGTACCTCCCTGTCCTGGTAACCAAAAGCCATGTAATCACAGGACTGGCACCCTAACAGGAGGGGAACTTGCTAAGGACTTCTGCCAGGGAAGGGGACCTGCATGCCATGAGACTGAGGAACGACATAGCCATGTCGAGGAGCTGTGGCTGAGCTGTCACCATCCTGCCTGGGAGGCAGGACCGGGATGCTGGCTGCTGGCGGTGGCCACTGCGCGGCACTGTTGGAGCGATCAACCGGCAGCGACACTGCACGGATCAGCAACGGTCCAGCCTCTGGGTGATCCAGGAGAGGTGCTGGGACCTGGGAGGAGCTGACTGGGGCAGCCGTAAAGGAAAAATCCTCTTGAGAGGCACGGCTTACATTTTGAAAAGCAAAATCACATCTGCAAGAGAGATTGTGCCAGCAAAAGACGGTGTGCCAGGAAAGCAATTCTGGAAGAGCTTTTAACTTTACACTTGGCCTAAGAAAAAAACCACTATCTCTACCCCCATTTGTGGTGTGGTTTTAATTTCCATTAGCTCAGACAGCACAGCACCCGCACACTTGGGGGACAGGAGGCCACCAAGAGCACCACGGACTCCAAAGTCTCGTGAGCTCGTATGGGTTTCTCTCCAGCTCCAGGAGAGACCTGGGTTGTTAACAGTCCACAGAGGCAACCACATGCACCACCGTGCTTGGTTTCCACCCAGAACACCGTGGTGAGCAGATCTTCCCTGCCTGGAATGGGAGATCCTGCCTGAAACAGGTCCCAGGGCAATGGGAGTCAGGTGCACTGCACTGACGTGAAGCTGTGAGCAGTGAAGATGACAGTCTCACCTCTACTTTCATTCCTGCCTGGAAGCTGATGCCATCAGGGATGGTGGTCTGGAAGTCAGCGATGGTGTAATATTCCTCTTCCACTTGAGGAGGGACAGGAGGTTTAGGCAGGTTCAAGCCACGTGGCTATGACAAGAAAAAAGAAAATCCATCAGAATGTTTCTACAGCAGGGTGTACAGCCCACCAGCCTGCAGGGAAACAAGCCAGCACGGCCAGGCCAGGGAGATCAGCTGTGCCCATGCAGCATCCTCACCAAAACAAACCAGCAAACCACTTCCAGGCTGAGCAGAAAATTGCTCAGTGCCAGACCTCTTGCTGACAGCAGAGTCACCCTCTCCAGAGGGAGGGAGCCAGTCTGCAGCCTCCTACTGGCAACCCAGCCTTGCAGGACAGACTGGCCAAAAGTTCATTTAAAGACCATATGCAAAGGAAAGAGTCTTAAGACAGTACTCCAGCCTTGACCAACAGCAGAGCCCATGGTAGAGGGGGAAGATCCCAGGCAAAGAATCACCAGTGACCAGCGCTCCTTTCAGCACTCCTCTCCGACTCCCTTTGACATTCCTGTTCTCCTACGTCAGCTGGCACTTACTATGGTGAGGTCTCGGCGAGGAGGGGGTCTCTGCCTCATCTTTGGTGATTCTGTGGAGGAAGAATTTCAGATGCTGTTGAGTTTCTGGCTTTTGGTCACATGTGTGTTCACAGAAGACAAGCAAAAGAGAAAACAGAAAGGCAAGCCTTTCCCGTAGGCAAGGAAGCCGAAGGAGGAACCTGTCTGCCCGGTACCCTGAGTGGCAGGGGTCACCCAGATTTTGAGGGCATCCCGCTGGAAGAGGAACCAGCTTTGCACCATCAAGTGCTGCTAGAAAATGCAGCTGAAGTCACCACATGAAACTGCTTTTTCACTGCAGGCCTGACCCAGAAGACCTGGCCTGCAGAGGGGTTAAAATGCCCTAGCTTCTGAGGAGAGCATCTCCAGTCTGGGAGGGGGAAGATTTTATCTCTGCCACATTTGCTGATACTCAGCACGTCCCTGGGCAGCACTCTGCTTGTGCCCCTTCTGCCTTTGCAATGTCACCTCCAGACCTTGCTGCAGAGCTCACAGTGCCTGCAAGCCTTCTGCCTCCCTCACGCCCCATTACGTCACCCAAAAGCCTGCAGGAAAGGCTGCGCTGACACCCCAGCCACCACCGGCCTCCTCCCGACCGGCCACTTACTGCGTCGGATGTCAGCATTGGGCAGGGGACGGCTGTCGAATCTCCCGTCCCTTTGGCCAGCAAGCCCATCCTTCTCTCGGCTCGCCATGACCTGCTGCCGGGAGATGCCATCCAGATCCAAGGCACACGAATGAGCGGAGGAGCCTGACCCCAGCTTCTGTGAGAACACGTCTCCATTTCCCTTTTTGAGGTAGGAGGCGGGGGCCCAGCCTTCTTGGCCCTGGTACCTGCGGTGGCAACAACAGCAGCGTCACCGCGCAGAGCCCCTGCGCTGCACCGGGGCTGCGAGCCCTTCCCAGAGGAGCCACCCACTGCGCTCCACTGGGGTTGAGCCATCGGACATCCCTGGAGCCAGAGCTCAGGACACGCGTTGACCAAAGATACCGCCTGCTCTGGGCAAAATGAGCTTGCCAGCTGTCATGCTCTGTGGCACGTGGGCACATGGAGAGCTCCAGCCATGACTAACGCTCCCGTGCAAGCCAGCCGCAGCCGGCGGGCCGAGGGCTGGCAATGGGAGAAGCCCGATTTCCTTTTCGCCTCGGCAATGGCACTGGTTCAGGAATGAAGAGCACTGGCAGGGGAAGCAGAGGGGAAAACCAGAGGGCCGCTGCTAGGATTGATGTACCTGGTCTTTGGAGAAAGAGCAAGCCCTCTGCCTGCGTGCCGGCAGCCTGGATCTCTTCCCCGTTCTAAATCTGCACTGTTTAGGAGAGAAACCAGCCCCACGATCTGATTGAAAAACCACATCTGCAGAGTCTCCCTGCCATGCCAAAGGGTCCCGCGCCAGCATCAGAGACTCTCCCCACTGGCTGGGCTGCAGCCACTACACTCAGATGGCATCAGCTACGGAGCTTGTAATTGCCTTTAGAGCTCTCGTGGCAGCTCTTCTCTGCTTAACAAGTCAATGGACGTTTTTCTGGGGCTTTGCTGCTGCCAAGACCACAGGTTCAATGTAAGGTTAAGAAAATTACAGCATGTGCTCCCCCCCTGCTCAAGTCCAGCCACTTGCTAGACACAGACAAGAGAAAATGAGCTTTCAGGAGAAAACAAGCATCAGCTAGGGACGATCTAGAGTCTCTGGCCTCAGCATACCCTGCACAGAGCAGACCTGGCCCAGACAATGGCCCTTCTCTGCAGGAGCTCCTAACACAGCCAGAGGATCCTGCCTGCCTCCAGGACACTCACTGGTTTTCCTATCAATCAGCAGCATATGACGTAATACCAATGCTCTCACACCAGTTCCCTTTACACTGCTGAGGCATGTGATGCCGTGACGCAGTCCACCTCCGTAGCACAGGAAATTGGGGGATTTTAAAGACATTGAACCACAGCTATGCTTGGCTGAAGCCCTGAACATCAGCTAGCCTTAGTCGGTAGGGATGGAGAGAAATGAGTTCTGATACTCTGCCCTTCCAAATACCCTAGACTTGCCTTTGGACTGTACGACCCATGCGCATCAGGTCTCTGCTTTGCACAGCCCCAGCTGCAGTGCCAGGGAAGAGGAAGAGGTAGGGATGGTACCTGATTTTCCACCAGCCCTCCAGGTTCTTCTGGATCACCTCCACCACAGCCCCTTTGTCCAGGTTCATTTCATCCTGGTCTCTTGCGGTATATGGATAAATAACGGTGTACTTCTCCTCTGTTGGAAAGAAAGTGCAGTGTCACGAAAATACTGTTTTATAGAAACCTGGACTCAGTTGAACAACGGTTAATGATATATAACGATAATTCCTGTTGTAATACAGGTGCAAACACACCATTCAGAAAAGAAATGGCAGTGAAATGTATTTCAAAACAAACCCAGCTGCATTTTGAAATGTAAGCTTTGGTGAGCTAGTCTGGCCCAAGGAGAAGTTGTCTAAAACAGTTCCTCCTCTCCTTTAGGACTGAAGACTATCTTCTATATGACAGCTCTTCTTCCACTTGCCCTTCACGGAAGCCTTGCATGCATCCATTTCAGTTCAAATGTCTTTCTCAGAGCCTTTAAAGAAGAACTGTCCTCTATACAGGGAAAGAAATCCCCCAGGCACCAGGGACTAACCCCACACATCCAGATGTGCTCTCACGCACAGCTCTCAAACTGCTCTACAACAGCAGGTCTACATGAACTTCCCTGTTCAATAGCTGGGTCCCCCCAGACATTGGTCAAAGCCATGTGGTGAGCCTGGAGAAGAGTCTGACGTCCTGTTCACTAGACCAAATGATGGTAAGCAGAGACGTGGATGCTCTTCGCTTCAAGATGAGGGGGAAAGATCCTAACAGCCATGCAGACAATATGTCAGACAAACAGGTCCATCCATCCACTCCTCTCCCTCACCTTCTCCTGTCCTCTCTGAAAGAAACCCAGGAAAGCAATTGCCTGTGCTTTAGCAGTGCCATAATAGGGTGAAGGCTATTTTGGGAAAAGTCTACCTCCAAAACTGACACCTCTGGACATTCATATGTCTGCACCGTGCAGGTTTCCTGGATTTGTCTTCTTGGAGGAGCACAGCACTCAAAAGGTCTGATTTCCCACCGCCTTCATGCAAATGAGTCAAAGCAGAAAATGTCCTGTCACATCCAGCAAAACCAAGCTGGCTCTTCTCCTCCTGACCCCATCTGAGCCACCAACCCCAGGGCCATGGCTCAGAGGAGTTACTCTTACAGGAACTAAGGCAGCAGCTGCAAGAAGTCTGCATACATGTGTTGGGGGAAAGCAGAAACTCCAGCCTCTGTAACCAAAACAAGCCTCAAAAAGTGAGAAGGAACAGCTGAGAGAGGAAAGAGGTGGACATGAATGGGCCTAATGGAAAGCTGAGGAGCATGTATGGCATGCATTGAGGACTGACACAAGCAAGGTTCATCACGTGTAAAGCAAACAAACATGCAGACAACAAGGCTCCAAGCACAAAACATGGGCAGCCAAACGAGTCTCTATGAAGTCCACCTTGACCCCATCCACTGGTGTACAAGTCCCCAAGAGTCCGACGGCGGCCAACGTGCCTGGGCAGAGACCAGTATCTCCACGGGACTGGTAAGAGCATGTTGGGGAAGCAGGAGAAGGACAAGAAAGGACATAAGGAGGTGGCACTTCAGGTCCAAGAGGAGACAGGGCTGACACCAGAGTGTGGCACAGAGACTCACCTGGAGCCCTCCAGGGGCCCTCGCTGGTCTGAGCCCCCCTCCCACTTCCATCTCCCCAGGTGAGGGGCTGAGCCAGCTACAGCACTGCTTTGAGCATACAGAGGTCAATGGGAAGGATGTGTTCTCCAGGGGCATTTCAGATTTGCTCTAAGCAAAGGCTGCAACCTTGCTATTCTCATAACATGAGGTCATGCATGCTCTTTGTTCTGCATGGGTTTAGAAGGCATGCGAATTGTCCTAGGACCTCCTCCTCCAGTGCAGGTAAAACAGCTCCCTGGGGCCTAAAGGAGGCATTGAGATGGCAAGACTGAGTGTTCCCTGGAGTCAGCACCTTCAGCCCCTCTGTGGGGGAGCAGAAAGGCCAGCAGTTACACCGCCAGTATCCAGCTGCCTCACTCCTGCTGCAGCACTGGAGCAGAGCACTGGGCAGGCAGGACCACTACAGGCAGACGTGACTGAACAGCACATGTCGGTTTGTCCTTTCCTGGGCTCGTGCCCTGCCGAAGTCAGGGAGGGCTATGCAGTCCTGCGAGCAGCTCAGTGCAGTTCAGCAGGATGAAGCTGGGGCAGATGTCTCCAGCAGCTTCTTACCTTCATCAGGCTGCATTGAAAACTCATCCTGGACACCGTCCTGGGCTTCCAGGCAGGTTGCCGGCACCCAGCCTTGCTCCTCCGATGTACTGACAAACCACCAGCCTGAGAAGAAAACAGCAGGCAGCTCAGCCAAGGGCTCCCACTAGCCAAAACCACCCTCCCTCCCTCCAAACCACAAGCCTGGGGGGCTTTGCCCCCTTCTTGCTGCCTACATGGGAAGCTTGGGTGACCCCAAAGCAACAGAGCCAAGCGCTATCCGAAAGGGAGCACAGACAGCAGCACAGGAGACTCACAGGTGAGTGATATCTAAATGTACAGGTCCCTCCCCACAAAAAATGGGAAAGGCTCTGAGAACTGAATGGCTCCAGCCACCACGTTTGCTTTCCTTTTTTTTCCCCTTCATGGTTCATCTTCCCCCAGTCTGGGTCAGCAAGCCCAGGCTAATTAGCAGAGATGAATACACTGTCTGCAAATCGATAGCTGACTCCTGCTGCGCTCTCGCCTTCCTTACATTTGTGGAAACAGCAAATTTTAAAACGTAAGAGCAAATGCAGGATTAAAACATGAGCTCTCCCAGCAGAAACCTTGCCAGCTCCATAGCGGTCACAAACAATTCTCTGGGCCACCCTGGGTGCCCAATCAAAATAAACGTGTGCTCCTCAGTTATTAAAAGCACAAGCTATTTGTGTCTTTAGGGGGGAAAAATAAAGACCGAGCATTATCCTCAGAACCTCACCAGTGAGTCATTTAGAAAGCCAACTAAATTGTCAGGGAGAGAATCGGCAGCTACCTGCATGGAAGGGAAAACCAGGGCTGACATTTGATAAATAAATTATTTGCCATAGCTTTTGGATTGGCTGTGCTAATAGCCTTGCTTCAGGGTTGCTTTTATTTTCCTCGTTCTCAAACATAGCTGCTGATGCAACTAATTCTCTGGGGACCACCCTTCCAGAATTTTAAAATCTATTTTCATAACTTATCTTTAAACCTCCCCCCCACCCCAGCAAATTCTGTTAACTTCAGGGAATAAATTCCCCTTTTCAAGAAACTCCAGAAGTTGGGCCCATGACATGACTCGATCCCTTTGCAGAGATTAAGAGCAAGTTTAAGTTCTGACGCGAGCAAATAGTTCGGCTGTCTGCCCTGCTCCATGACTGGGTGTTTCATTGTGTTTGGAAGTAGGAATTGCGAATATACAATGGGCGCTTTCGTGGGCGCCATGAGAATGTCCCCTTCTGTCAATAAAATGAGGCTGCCAACTCTAGGAATAGCTTTTGTCCTCAGGACCCATCGGACAAATTTTTCAGCACAAAAAAGCATAGAGACAGTAAAAGATGGACGGCGCCTGGCGCTCAGTACGCAGGTAATCGGACCCTTCCTTTAGAGACAGCCCTGAAGTCTTGTCCACGCTCATACAGACAGCCTGCAGACTGAAGCTGCCTCCTCCACGTCCCACCTCTGCTGACCATCCAAGGACATCCCTGTGAGGTGCCTGGAGGTTGTTTTGCTTAAGGTCCTATTAGGAAAACGCTGACAATACAGGATTGCTATTCCTGCCCCTGCTCTGCAACGCAGAGTAGACACGAAGCCCTCTGCCAAGCCAAACTCTCTGTACCTGATTCGTTCTTCTCAATGATATCCACCAACTGGCCCACGCACAAGCTGATCTCGGAGCTCTCCTGCTTCTGGTAGTCCGCCACCACGACATACTGCTCCAGCACCAACGGGTCGACCGACGCAGAGTCAGCTCCTGCACAGGGGGATAAGAACCGACCCGTGTGCCAGGGTCAGCACCAGCTCCCGAGAGCACGGACCACCGCTCCCGAGCACCTGCTGGCCTGCGAGCAGCTCCAGGACACCCTGGGGACCCCAGCGTGAAAGACGTGAGCCAGAGACTTGGGCAGAGTGAGGAGGAGAGAGACCAAACCAGCAGCCAGGTGAGAAGGGTACAGCCAGGTGAGACCTTTCTCTTGCTACCAGACAGAGCCGTCCAAGCAACCCCACTACCGCCACAGATGCACACAGCAGCCTGGGTCCTGCTGTCAGCGACTGACGGGGCTCGGGGCAGTCTCCTGTGCGCTGGCATCGGCTGCCCCAACACGTGGACCAGCTCCGACCCCAACTCAAGACACAAAACCTGCAGGGAGTTTTGCTCGTCCTGGCTAAAGAGCCTGGACACCCAGGAGGAGTGGTGTTTGTAGGAGAGAGCAGCATCCCCCCGTCGTCATTGCCCTTACGTATTTCAGTCACCTTCTCACAGCTCGCCAGCGTGGGTTGCGCTCTCTGCTATGTGCTCCACTAACTCTACTCAGCTCCTCCTGCTGGAGATCCCAATGTCATGTCAGAAAAGAAAAAAAAAAAAAGAAAAAATACCCCAAGGAGGAGCAAACCCCGGAGCAAAGCTTTCCTTTGGCCAGAAAGAGGCCAGCCACCCGGAGGAGAGGCGGCTGCGGCCGGGATCGCCGTGGCTGCGCAGAGCCCGGGCTGGCTGCAGTGGCACTGCGGGCTCAGGGCAGGGACCCCCGCAGCACCGCCAGTCCCCTCCTCTGCCAGGGGACCGGCGGCCAGGCACGGCAGGGCCAGGCTGGTTTGTATTTTGCCAGCACGTTTTCATTGAGGAGAGTGCTCGGGATCGAGGTGCATCCTCCTCGCTCGGCGCTGGGGCAGCACCGCAGCAGAGGTTTCCACTTGCGCCTGTCGCTGCTTTAGAAACACGGCCCCGACCTCGTCCCTATAAACTGAGCAAAGAGGCCCTTTTCCCACACGTGCACAGATGCTTGCTGTGGGCAGGGAGACCACAAAGTGACCCAGGGTTTTGCAGGCTCACGGGAGCGGACACCGCGCGGTGCTCAGTACCGAGTCCAGCCTATCCAGCCCCACCGAGCTGGTATCCGCTCGGGCTCAGCCTCCTGCTAAACCAGCCACAAGGTGTTCAGTTACCTAGAGCACCAGCAGCACTTGCCCCACCTGCCTCCAAAAGCCTCCAAGAAGCAAAAAGGTGTCAGCAACTCTTGCCCATGATCCTCCTCTACCCCAAGCCCTGGTTCTGGCCTCCAACCCAACCCTTTGCCTTGCGGCTTTGCAACCTGTCAGATGAGGACACTATATTACCCCACTCTCCCCAGGTGTGGTAAGAATTGATTAATATTTGCCAAGTGCTTTGGAAATAGGACAGTGTTAATTATAAAAGCATGAGTGATACAGAAGAATCACATATCTGATCATGGGTGGTAAGTCAAATTTACAGGGCTGTGCATGTGCCCTGAGCAGGGAGCCTCAAGTTTTGGGTCAGGGCAGAAATTACATGTGACCCAGCCCTACAGCTTCTACAGCAGATATACAGGACAATTACCTCCCGGTTTCTGAAGGGTGTGAAATTACATAGAGAGTGGTGGTCCCTTGGGATACCTGGGTGAACTGCAGCAAAGAATTTCAGACTATGTTATCAGGAACAAGCTTCTACGGACAAGTGCACCTACACTGCAAGGGCCCCAACGGCTCCCCGTCACATGAGAGGTCTCAGCCTCACAAAAGATCTTTCCTATGGGGGAACCTATTACAGGGCATAGGTTGTCCCAGAGGAAAGAAACCTAGGGTGACATATTCATCCCAAAAGGGTATGAGTAGAGATGGACAAGATCTAGCAGGTCCTCAGCAATCCTAGGATGCTCTGCTGCCTCACAGAGAAGTTCTCCTGTCACAATGTCACAACTTCTCAACCTGGTTCTGAGAAACAGAGACCACAACAAAGACTTAAACTAACAATGTATCTTCATGACAGTCTTATTTAAAGGAAGAGGAGGCAAAATGTCCATGTTATTCTGCTATAAACAGCACTCTGCACAGCTCCAGGTGAGCTGGCCAAGTGCAGAGGATCTGTTACCGTTAATGAAAGCTTCCTCCATACCAAAACCCAGAGGTGGGGCACCAGACAGAATTAAAAATAGCCCTCTAAAGTGAATGGTGGATGCTAGGACTATCTGTTCTACTAGCTCAATTAAAGGTTTGTGCTTAAAGTGATCAGAAGATCTACCCAGACCCTGAGAAAAGAATAACAGCTATAGGAAGAGAGAAGTACTCTCCTTTCTGCCTCCCTTGCTATAATTACACCCATTGCTCTAAGGCTATTTGTAGTTTCAGAAGGCAATTCTGGATCCTCCAATGTACCTATTAAACCAGCAACAGAAGTGGTAAACTGAGCTTGGAGGAAGAAGTAGGAGTTAATTTCAGGAGCATCTTCACCTGGCATAATCATCCTCAACCACAAAAATACACACTCAAGCTAACAAGAAAACATCCTTTATATGGGCAGACTCGAGTTCTCTTAAAAATAGCAATGGTGTAAACCTTACTGTCTAAGATGAGAGACAGTACTAAGGCTCTGCAGCTGGGGAGGGGAGGAAGCATTAGTACAGTCCAGAGCCCACAAGAGAGCGAGTTTTGCAGACAGCTGTAGGCAGGAGCACAGACTGGGTACTCTAAACACCCCTCACTTGCGAGACTGACACAAACATGGGCAAGAGAAGGGATGTGCATTGAGTCAAGAGACCTCTGGGGCCCTTGGCCTGGACTTGCAGAACGGATTCTTGCCGTGGATGCAGGACAGCCACTGGGGAGATGCACTCAGCTCTGCAAGCAGGGCCAGGCAGGAGCTGCCTCCAGGCAGGGCACATCCCAGCTGCCAACCCAAGGACCGCTCAGCACCGTGACCTTGCTCTCAAGGCACGTCACATACAAGTCAGCCCAGAAATCTTTGCAGGTTTTTTCTGACCAGGAACTTGGCCATTCACCCAAAGCATTGAGATGTACAAACCCAGTAGGAAATCTCCCAGATATGGGGTCGCTCGCAACATTTCCAGCCTTTCCGATTTCTGGCTTTGCAGTATCAGTGCCAAAACTGAGGACTTACTTTCTTATGGGGTTTGGACACTGGTGCCTTTGGAGGGAAACAAAGAGCTTGTGACTGAAATAAGGCTATTTGTTTTTGAAGCGCGCCCTTGCTGTACACTCTAGCCCTTGCCTAATGCAGCTTTCAAAAATGTCATGCTTTGGATAAAGTTTCCTCCTTCTAGTCCTTTGGCTTGTGCTAATCAGATCCAGCGCTCTCAGGACAGCCCCTCTTCTCCCAGACCTGATGAATTTGTGAAGATTGGTACTGCAGAAGTGACTTTCTTCCTGCTCTCACGTGAAATGGGGACTAAATACTGTGCTGTACTCTTTGCAAGCCCTCTCATATCTCCAGGGATTTTTCCAGAACTGGAAAATAATCACATGGAAACACCATTCACCAGTGGAGTTTTAGAAAGGTCCCCCTATGGATACCGTAGGATACAAGAGCTGTGTTTTCACTGTCTCTCATTAGACTGAATACTGTGGTTTGGGGTCTCTGTGCCATTGCAGGCACATTTCATAGCACAGCAAAAGGGACGTGGCCACACAAGAAAGCATCTAAAATAAAACTGGCAGGGGCATACTGGAGCTCTCTGCCAGCCTCCTTGGGCAGCCTCACCCAAATATAAACTCTGGAGACAGCTTCAGGTTCTCCTGCACTAAGTCAGTGGTGCAACGAACCCATGACTCTCCATCTGTGCTTTCTGTTGAACTGCGAGAGGAGAGAATAGAAACGCTCAAAACAGTCTTTGGGACTGATACGATGACTACTTTTAGATGTACCTAAACCGGTGGCCAAGTCAGTCTTCAGAGTCCCAGAGTCTGGGGAGTAATCCACCCCCCTGCAAGCTGCAGGCTGTACGGAGCCTGGGTCCATGAGCTAAGGCTCACAGACATGTGGGATTACAAATACTGGTAAAAAAACTAAGCAGAGGAAGCAGATTTTATTTCCAATGCTCGCTTACACCGGGCCCTCCTTGCAACAGCAAATGTCACTTGAGTCTCTTGGTCACCACAGGAGGTTGAGGGCAGGCAGCACTTTAACCCACTTTGCAGCCCAGTGTTTGCTTAAAACCGATTTCAAAACAGGGCTTGCTGTTGCCAGGATCTTGGGAGCTCTTTCCAACTCTCTCCTGAAGAGCAGTTAACCCCCTCTCTGGCAATGCTGGGAGAAATACACAATTGGGTAATTGCTTATTGGAAAATTTTCATTATTTTTGTTTGTTAGCAGCTATTGGATGCCCCCTCCTCAGGGAGATCCGATATTGGATGAGCCTTTTTTGTGCCTTGCTACATATTTGCTACCTCAAGGCAGGCCTGGCTTGAGGAACCGACGAACCACCAGGGACTTCCTCAAGGTGTAATAGGAGTCAAGGTGACAGCAGCAGAACCAAACTCTGTTTCTGCTGCCAGAAAATGCAAGACAGTGAGAGGAGTCTCTGAACATGTCTGGCACCAGGCATCAGCCCTTTGTAATGTTACTGCACACAAACATCTTTCCCTGATGGCTACTGCACATATGCCAGATGCCATGGGCAAAACATGGCATCCTGCCCTGCCAGAGCAGGCTCTGGTTTGGACGTGACCCAAACTCTCCCTGTTCCCTCCCTCTCAATGGTGCCAAGCAAACAGCATTCCAAAGAGCATTTTCTCTTTGAACTCAGCAACATCCCTGTGTCACTTAAAAACCCACCATGCCAACAGGATGGCAGTGTGAAGCTGCCCATAAACCTGCAGTGGGAAGGCAGGACAAAGCTGTGTACGCAAGCAGGAGAAAAGCTCATACTTCTCTAACAGCCAGCATCCTTAAATTGAATTCTGCCTTCAAAGAACTGAGTAGTGCAGCAGAAATTTTCTTCCTCTTCTTCTCAACCCTAGAGAGGCCTTCTTTTCTCTTGCCTAATGTAAGTGGACAGGATTCAAAGTGGTCTAAACACACACTGATCTCAGGGAAATATAACACCCTTCCCTTACTCACCAAATGTTCCTGCTGAGCCAGCACACAAGATTAATTTTCAAGATGAGGGAGATTGTATCTTTATTTTACCTCTGTTTTATCAAAAGGGAGGAGAAGGAAAAAAATTGCCGCCTGTTTTTGTTCCCACCCACAGCCAGACACTTCTCTCTGCCGACAAAGCTAGTTGAAGACCCACCACTTCAGCACAAGAAAACTAGTACAAAAACTGCAGTCTGTGCTTGCAAATGGCTCATGAGAGATATAAAATGACCATCCCAAGGTCCAGCTTTGACAGACACACCTTGCAGCAGTCAAAGTTTGAGGAGAAAATGTTGTCCAAAGGTTTTAACCATATCTGTAAACCCCTGCTAGTCAATCAGGAGAGCACCCAGTTATGACCTGCCCATGAGAACAGACCAAAACCAGGAGCCACTGTTCAAGCAGACAACATCTGAGCTTTTCATATGCATCCTACAACTAGTCTCAGTTAAGATGCTGGGACACCATCAGTTCTTGAGGGAGGGATGACCTGCAGCTCCAGTGGAAAAGAAAGGGGAATCACGCCTTTGAGTCTCCCCTGTACCTTTTCTCTCTCCTCTAAGAGGAACCCGCTCATCTACAAGTGAATTTGCTTATGCAGCTCATGGCATTGCCAACTTTCTGGCCAAAAACCTTTCCACAACCTATTTCAGCAGAATCTCCATCCAGCCAAGACTCAGATCTTCCTTCTCAAAGACCCTCGTGCTATTTATTACCTTCTGCGGCTCCAGTAGCTGAAAGATGCCCTCTCTAAACCACAGACTGAAGGCTCTTCCCCTCCTCTCTCCTTGTCCTCTTTCTGGGAAGCTCAGATAACCACTAAAATATATCAATTAGGGTTTTTTTCAGAGATGTTCCCCCCTCTTTAGGCACAGGGGTAGAGCATCCCAGACCCAACTGTCCACCCAAAGGGTCCCAGCTGGTGCAATCATGAAGTAAAATGTACTGCTGCATCGGGAGACTTTCAACCTCACGCTGACCACCATGCAGCTCAGACTGTCCTCCAGACTTGGGAAATTTTGCATCCCCATCCTCCTGGCTGCAGACCAAGCTCTGCCCTTCACCCAAGACCTGTGACACAGCCCCTGCATGCGGAGCTGTACCGACAGCCAAGTGCCAGTCCCAGCCCAACATACCTCCTCTCCACTACTGCCCCGTGTCCACTAGCCACCACAAAAAGCTATGGAGGATGTGACAGCTTCTTGCAAGGGGCTTGCCCACTCAGCCCGAGCAGATGCCCCCCCGGCAAAAGGCAAAGCAAGAGCAAGGGCCAGGTAGCGAGCGGCTGTTACTACCTCTCTGCAGGAAAGAGGCCGTTCTCTGGATAAACCCTGATGGAGGAACAAAACGATGGGAGACAAGGCATGAGGGAGGGAGGGAGGGAAATGAACTCGGGGGTGGCAGCAATGGTGGCAACAACTCGATTAATGAGTGAATGGGGAGGTCAGTGCAGCGTGGAGAGCTGCAGGCATCTGTCCCACCTTTGGGAGCACCGTGGGAGGTGCAGGGGACGTGGGACCGGGACTTGGAGGCTGCAGTGAAATCCTGGGTGGACGGAGGGGGCACACCATGTTGGGGAGCCCCACGGGGGAGCACAGCAGGGGTTTGGCTCGCTATGGAGTCAGGCCCTCGCCCCGTCCCAGGAGACCACAGCTAGCTGTGGGTGAAAGGAGGAACTGGTGGAACCAGTGGAGAGGAAAGGAGTCCTTACCAGACCTCTTCTTTCCAATGGGCTCCCTGAAAAAGAGAAGGAAGAATGTCAGCAGAGGGATGGGGCAGTTGGGTTGTTGGCCAAGTGACAAACCCACCCAGGAAAGCACAGCAGTGCTGGCCCTGGTGGGGCCGCTGACCTCTCTCAACCAGCAAATATCTCCATGGGTGACATGAGGCATCACCCACCTTGCAAACAGCCCGCCTCTCCCCTCCCTTCATTTAGTAATTTAATGCTTTTGTCTTTTCCAGGGTGAGGCTTGGTTGCTGACCTGGCCTCCTTGATGGCTTGGTCTGACAGCCACAACTCTCACCATGTCACTTGGTGAAGGAGGGTGGATTGGGACGATCTGGCAGCAGAGGCAGGAGCTGGGGAAGCCCAAACCCCCCAAAATGCTCCCAGAACAGACCACAGCCCCCACAGAAGTGGGCACCAGTTTGAAGACAGACAAAGAGGGAAATACTGAAGTTCTTCCATGTCCTGCGCTTCTCTCAGGGACAAGGATGTGGAGTGGTTGGGGAAGGGGTGAACGTTTATACCCCAAAACAGGACAAGTCATTGAAGAGTGGTAGAAAGGATGAACACCAGGGCTGTACAGCAGAAGCACCTCCAGGACACAGCAAGCAGGAGCTATTGGTGGTTATGAGGAGGCAATGAGGCAGCTTCAGCCAAAGTGCTCTAGCTATGGCCAGTGCTGGCCACACTGCTGATGAGATGGGTTAGAAACCACAGGTCCTGGGTCCCTTCTTTTATGTGAATGTTGCCAAGAAACATGGTGGCTGAACAGCCTCAAACCCAGGGCACAAGCACAACTCTCACAATGAAATCTGGGCCATTTCATGGTTAAAAACCAAACACCAAATCAAGGAAAACATGGGCCGAGAAAAGCCTCAAAAAATCATGGGTAACAAACCAAAACACCCAACCAGCCTGAAACCCAAACAAAGGCACCAGCCCTGTCCCCAGCCCAACCACAGAGGTCCATGTTTCTGCAAAAGGGCTCTCAACACTTTCACATAATTCACCACTGTGGCCTTGAAATGCTGCTGTAGTGTGGGGTGGTGGTAACCTGCTCCCTGTTCACTTACGGAGGAGATTGCTTTCCCCGCTCCTCAGACTCACACGCGTGACAGATCAAGACCATCTGGCCAATGACATATTCTGGTACCAGGAGACATCCATCAATTCTTGTTACTTCCAGGAAGAGTAACAAGCACAGAGCAGGCACTAGAGCTTCCAAGGAGGAAAACATTCACCTGGTGGTAAGGGGACCCTCTTGAGGCTTCGAGCTGCCTGACCGCTGCTTGGAAAGGCTGGACCAGCCCAGATGGACCCCAGGAGACCCTTCATCTGCTTACCAAGTCCACTGGCAAAACAACCTTTTCCCCTCCCTCCCTTTGTTTTCAGGCTAGGCAGAGAAATCCCTCCATGCTCAGCAAGAAAGCCAGCCAGAGTTGGGCTATGCTTTGTTCTCTTTCAAGCTTATCTGCATTTTCAGAGCGTAATTACTGCAGACATTTTATTCCCCTAGAGTTTTGGGGTGATGCAGGTACTCGGCTGCCTTCAATGACTGCCCACCCATCCTGGCAAGGTGTTCTGCTTGCAATGCCTTATCCTCCCGGTCCCCCCTTCCCTTTATACCATGGACCTACCAATAAAATTAAATGAAATGCAACAAAGATGGACTAGAAACAAATGGGACATTGTTATCTAGAAACTGGAGACTATCTGTTAAGTTCGGAGACCACAGACTGTGCAAAGACCTGAATACCACATCCCAGGTGCAGATACCGATGGAGGAATCTACTGGACAGATCATCCCAAAGACATTTCTGAACAGAGACAGCATTGCAGAGCTCTAGCAGAGTTTATCAATAAGCCCCATTAAATTTACCCCAGCTCAGTGGTACAGCTGGGAAGGGAGGCGAAGCAAGGCCAGATGAGCACGCTGGAGATCAGCAGGTGGGCATGGCACCCTCGTGTTGACAGGAGGGCACTGATGGAAATAACTGTTGTTTTTCCCCTGCCATCTGCTAAACCTGTTACTGTAACTCATCCCCCCGTTTCCTTTCACTGGCTGCTCCGTCTCAGTGAGGGGGCAAGGAAGGAGCTGCAATTTCACTTTGCTGCTGGGCTGTTCCTGGCACAGATAGAAAGAGCTGCAGGTCTGAAGACCGGCAGCCCCAGCCCACCACCTCAGAAGGGACAAGAGCTCAGACAAGACAGGAAACAGCAATAAACTCCCGGCAGCATCTCCTCCTCCTCCAGTCCCCATGGACCAGAGAAAGGCATGCAGCAGAGCTTACATGCATGGCTTCCTGGAAACTGGTGGCTCCAGAAGAAAAAAAGAAGGAAAGGCCACTCTGCTTTCCACTGTGAAACTCATTTAGCTCTCACGCCCACAACAGCCAGGCTGTGCAGATGAACCAGGCAGTCACAGCACAATTTCAAGGCACTGATACACAGCTATGACTGTGTGCCACCAACCAGTCCCATAAAGCTTCCCAGGTGGTAAAACCCAGGACTGGTTCTCCAGCTGCTTCCCAGGACTTTCCCAGCTCCTTGTTGGGAACACTGAAGGCAAGGGTTCCTGTGTGAGCAGAGTCTCACTTAAAGCACTGAGCCAAAAAGACTGTCTCAGAGTGCACTGGGCTCAGTTCAGAACCTAATAATCCCCCAACGCAATCCTGAAAGGAAACTTCTACATGTGGAGAACTCTTAGCACCAATTAATAATCCCCATGCCACTTTTTTTTAGGAAAAGCAAGTCAGGTTTCTCAAGCACCTTCTCTAGTGTATCAGACAGCATCCCTCTGGATCCAGTGATGGGAAGGAGTGACATGGGGAGCACACGGCTGCAGTGAGGGCATGAGGCAAAGCTAACAGCTTGGGAGGTAGGTTGAGAACAAACACAAATAGGCTGCTCTTCAACAATATGTAGGTGAGCTGTTAAACTCCTTATTGCACGATGCTGTGGACCCTGAAAGTCTTCATGGACTTACACGATCATAATTCAGACAAGAAATGTTAATTAAAAGCTGTTAATTACAAACCCAGGAAAACCCTAAAGGCTAAAACAGTGTCTACAGAAGAGGTGTCACAAACTTGTTTGACTTTAAACCCTTTCCTAAGGCACTCACATTTGGTGGCTGCTAGGCTAGGTGGACTGCTGTGTGCTGCAGGGAGGTGGCTGTGAGGTTGCCATGCAGAAAAGCCCACCTTGCAGTGGGACTCATGGGAGGAAGGGGCCCCAACATGTGGCTTGGAGACCTCAGCACCACCCCTGCTGTCCCACAGCCCTGGCCACAGCCAGCTCACGGAGCAGGAGAGGGACAGTGGAGCACCAACACAAGGAAGACAACTCCAGCTGCTGCAAAGCCAACCACACAGGAGCCACGACCATGCAAGATGAGATGGATCTGAGGTCATCATTCCAAGAAAACATCTCCCGCCGAAAAAAATCTGTCTCCTGTAAAAAAAATCCTTCTGTGATACAGTAATGCCATCAAAATGGCTATCAGGAGGTAGTTCATCTTGTAAGCATTCAGCAAGCTTGGAGATGTTAGCAAAGTTTATGCAGGCGAGAGACTGAGAAATGGGGTACAACAGAGCTCTTGTTTGGAAGAACTGATATTTAGCAAATGCTCCACTGAGCACTGAATGGAGCCCCTGTCCCCCACGCTGCAGTGCCAGTGCTACCCGTGTTTAACCGCTGGAGAGTCGGCCAAGCTGAACCTTCAGGCTCAGAAAGCTGCCCTGTTAGCACAGAAAATCAAGTACTCAGTCCACACAAGGGGCTTGCACCGGCACAAAGCATATTTTTGCAGAGTAGATTCAACCCCTCTGATGTTTCTGTCTGCTGTCATCTAGGAAAGACAGACATTCTCAGCAGAGAGTGAAGGAGACCACTATTTTGGAGCTGAGATCTAGCCTAAGCTCCTGGTGAATCTGCACGTAGGCACCAGGAGAACTGCAAAACAAACAATTCATTATACAAGCTGTAATTTGTCTGGATAGCAGGACATGGCTCAAAAGCCACAAGCCAGCAAGCATCCTTATCCAAACCAACATCCATCAACTCAGGGATCTCTAGTTTACCAGCAAAAGCTCCTGGAATGGCTTCCTAGATGGGGCAGCCCATCTACCTTGGAGCAGGGACCTGAGCCTCCCCTTGTTCATGCCCCCAACACCACACAAAGGTGACAGGGAAAACTCCTCCTGGCACAGCTCAACTACAAGGAAAGGTAAGCACACAAAAAGCTGTGGGGAAGCTGGAAGAGAAGAGACTTGTTTCTGGAAGACACTGGCTACAACTGTGCGCTTCCAATTTATGGAAACAAGGGAAAGGAACAGACTTGCTCCCTGTTGCAATAATGGGAACATACTTCTGTCCAGCATCCTCTTCTGGCACTTTGGACCAAACACAAATCTTTTACCCCCCGATGGCTGCCAGCACCGTGGCCCTAAGCAGGACCTTTCAGTCAGCCCCTACGGGAGACAAGCTGGCACAGTTAGATCACATCAGGCCTGAGCCTCATTTTAGCCCAGTTCTCCCTCCTCTGATTTATTGGGGCTGGTGCCTGCCCGGAGTCCCTGTCAGTCTGCATGCGGGAAGCAATCCATTACTGCGACTGCCAGTGCCAACCCCACCTAGCCGCACATCTCAGGGCTTCGGTATTAATAGAATAATGATGGGCTGCTGAAGTTGCTGCAGGCATAACCTTGTTAGCAGCATATGCTTTCCTCGTCTGGTCAGGTCCCAGTTCATTATCACACACCTTCCAGCGCAGACAGCACAGGCAGCCCCCAGCAATAACAGCCCTTTGCCGAATCAGCAGCAGCCAGGATTCAGCCTGGGACCTGGGTCCTGCCTGTCCCCCTTCTCCCTCTGGTGATGCTTCCTCTGGCGCGGGGCAGGGAGGAGCGGGATTATTCCCTCCACACTTGGTCCTTCACCCCAGCGAAGAAAACATCCATAGCAGCAGAGCTGAACTGCCCTTGAAACACCCCAAGATCCTCCCCCTTTAGCCAACGGCTGTTTGGGAGAAATAGCGGGAAGCAAGCTGGGGATGTGAGCTCAGAGGGCACCCACATATATACAAAGGAAGGAAGAAAATTCTTTTTAAAAGCTGTCCCAGGCTTTGGTTGCCATCAGCAGCCCTGCTGCAAGTGGAGTTTGCCCTGGGTGTGTTTGCCCAGAGGAGCTGCAATGCTGCAGCCGCACGCAGCAGCCCAAGTGACAGCGACATTTTGCTGGTGCCCTGGGGCAACGGAGCTCTGGCAGGCAGGTTTGTGGAGCAAGGAGAAGGAGGGAAGGAGAGCAGCCCCTTTGGTGGGGGTATGGAACCTGTAGTGAAACTTTTGCTCAGAGTGCAAACAAATCTCTCCAGCTTCTGCTGTGTGGTAGCAAATGTGGTAGCTCCAGGCCACCACGGAGCGACCCTGGCCCTGAGTGCTGCTCATGACTCCCAGCAGGCAGAAGTGAAGCACAGGTCAGTGCCTTGGATCAAAATCCTCAGGGAGGTTCCATACCTGCCTACAGCTCAGGGCCGGAGCTGGAGGATATGACTGGAATGAAAACGTAGCTCCTCACTGCTTTCTCCCTCCATTTTCAACGTCTTTGTGGTGTATAACCATGAACTGTGGCAGCAGAAGCTGCAGCCACCAAGACCCAGGAGTGCTGGGAAGCTGGGGCAGGGACCTACTGCTGGGAGCGGGACCTGTGTTAGCAGATCGAGGCCTCGGTTGCCCTCCTGCCAGGAGAGGACCAAGCCCCAGAGGCCACCTTCTAAAGCAGAGCACAGTCCCACAGCAAGGCCGCTGGCTGAGATGGCGTCAGGGAAAGCCACCCACTCTCTCTTCACGCAAAGGGCTTTGAAGAGCAGCTAAACTGGGAAGCAGCAGCCCAAGCGTCATGCACAATGCCTTTCCTGGAGGATGTTTGCTTAGCAGTGGCAGGAGGAGGTTTCTCATCCATCTGCAGACCAGGCAAGTCAGACGTGAGGTTTCTCTGGTTCCCACCACCCCACGGCCCACCCAGCAGGCAGAAAGCACTGCTCCCAGTACACCTATTTGGGTGGTAGCAGCCGGGAAAGCCAAGAAACCTCAGCGAGCAGGGAGGAGCAGCAGATCAAGTTCACCGGCCAAACCCCCAGCTGGAGTCTCCAAAGACAGGACAGTCACAGACGTAACCCCACGCACGGCAGCCTCCGCTGAGACATGGGCTCCACCTCTGCTATCATCTGCTCTCGTAGAAGTCATGAGCCCTTAACACGCCTTCAGAGAGTCCTGGTGCTGGGACTGCTGCCCATCCCAGTGCTCCGCTAAGCCTCGGCATGATGTCTGGGCAGCCAGGGAGCCCATGCCAGCCTTTCAGCCCTGCCCTCCCTTTACAGGAGACCTGCTGGACTCAGACAGATGCAGCACATAAGGAGGAAGATATTTGAAAGAAGAGGAATTTAGGCCTTTTAAAGACATCAGGAACTCCTGAAGCTGGTAGCTTTCAAACAGTGAAACCACAGTCCCCAGAGGAAGCAAGGAGGGGTGCTCAAGGACAACTTTTAAGCAAATTAGGAGATAGTAAATTTGCTTTACAGGTGCCTGTGCCCCCACTGGAAAAAAAAAATAAATATCAGGTTCATAAGCTAAAAGGTTCAAAACAACACCTTTAAGTGTCTTATATATGATGGGATGCTCAGCTACCAAAAAGAAAACAATGAAAGATGCTTTTAATGCAAGAGGCTTCTCACGGCCAGGGGTACCTTCCGTACAGAGGACAGCAGCACCACAGCCTCTGAGGATGACAGCTCCTTCCCCAGCATGCCCCACTTGTACACTGTGGACAATTATTAAAAAAACACTTGCTTCACTACATAGTTAACCTGGGCTCCTGCATGTCGCAGAGCTGAAATTCAGCTGGTGAGGAGAATTAGCAGCTGAATGCCTTGACTCAGCAGTGGCTTTGTGCCCAGCCGTTCAGACTTCCCCAGCCTTACTCCAGAAACTCTCTGCTGCAGCTAAAAACGGCTTTAAATTGAAAAAGAGTGGATGGGAGGTAAGGGAGGGTGCACACAGCAACTTCCTTCCCCAACAGCTGAGCATCCTGCTGCTGGTCAGACCTGCTGAGATACACAGGGAGCAGGAATTTGATGATTTCTCTTCTTTGCAACTACGGTTTTCATAGGGCTTCCATCCAACACCAGGGAGAAAAATCCCACATCCCTGCAGGTTGCTAACTTTCCAAAGGATTTCTCTTTCCATAACCATTTCTCTTCTCCTTCCGCCCCCCACCACTACACTGTGGAGTCACCTCTTCCCAAACTTAACCAACCCCTCTGGATAACAGCCCCACTCTGACACACCACCAGGCAGCCGTCTGAGGTGGAAGCAGTTGAGTTATCCCAGTCCAGAGCTTGCTGGACAGGGATCCACATCACGAAAGCCA
>JAVJGG010000043.1:10007719-10060417 GCA_035590195.1 Aviceda cuculoides | reverse complement strand
CACCCTCAGTCCACCCTCCTGTTTGAAGTGGTCCCTCCGGGCAGGAGGACACTGGAAAGTTGGTGGGTCTGTGCGGAGGGGATGGAGGAAGGGCTTCACCTCCCTCTCCCCCCCCCCCCCCCCATTGCTGGAGACTACTGTCTCAGCTCCACTTACAGCTGTGATCTACCGCCTAACTGGAAGCCATGGCAGAAGAAGGACACACAAAGTCAGCATATGAGTCTCCCTCTCCGCTCAGTCCCCGTCCACTCGGTCTCCTTTTGTGCATGCCAGTGGCAGGGCTGGGGCTTGTAGAGCAGGTGAGAGACGGAGAAGGGCTGAGGAACTTGGCTCACAGGGCTGGTAGCCAGCAGTGACCTGGTTTTTGGCGCTCCCAACACCGGCAAAGGGACACTAAAGGGAGTTGCACTGCAGGAAAGCAGAAGGAGAGCTCTGGTTCAGCCCAGGAAGAGCTCCAGCGCTGCAGAAAGCTGACACCACAGGCGCCTAGAGATGTCCTATCTCCTCTTTCCATTCCCAAACATGGCCAGGTCCGAGGAATAAATTCACCCTTTGCAGTTAAACCAGAACTCCACAGACTGCAGTCAGCTGTGGCCCCTGAAAGTGGTTTGACATCCTGGGGTGATTCGAGTTAGGTGGATCCTCTACCTGCACCAGACAAAAGCAGGCAGAAGGTGCATCCAACAGCACTCAAAGGCATGTCCCCTTCGCTGCCACCAGCTGCCACTCCTGTGGGCACGCTGCGACCTGAGGTGTCAGCCGCGGAAGCTGAGGCAAGGGCCGGGGAAGGATGGGCGACAGGAAGGCTCCCAGCCACAGCGCCACGAGAGCCGCTGCTTGGCTTGGCACCGAGCATGCTGCCCAGTCCTCCCGGCCCCCCGTTCCTGCCTTTCAGCCACCCAGCATAAAACGCTGCCTTTTTTTCCTTCAGCCCGTTCACGGCCTGGCTCCCTTTCAAATTCCCGGAGAAAAGTATTTATCTGCTGGATGAATGATGACATCCAGCCAAACCCCAGACACGCCATCACGTCTGATCCAGCCCAGCCGTCTATCACGGCTCTCATCTCGTTATTGGTAAGCTGGCAGCGTGCCAGCACTCAGGGCTCGGGAAAGGGCTCCCACCAATCTCTCCAGAGGAGAGAGTCAAGGACTTTTATTAATTAGCATTTTGAATTGTAGCTAATAAATACCCCTCTGGCATTCAGGCTGGGATGGGAAACACGACAGAGACACCCTTGAGATGCTGTAGCATTTTGCTGCTGGAGGCAAATGGACAAGAGTCACCTGCTAAGTCCTTCTGCATGCTGCAAGCTTGCCTCTCCTCCACGGAGAGCAGTGGGCAGCAGGAGGGAGCAAGACCACCGCCGGATTCAGTGGTGCGTCACCCACTTGCCCACCCAGCACTGCAATGGCCAAACACTCACAAACGCATGACAATTTTGCAGAGAGTGCAATTTTGCATCCAGGAGCTGCTCAGAAGTCCCACAAGACACTGCGGGATGTACCTGAGGATGGACCCTGCAACACAAACTCATGCTTGGGATTGAACTTCGGGCTGGTGCCTCCGCTCCCCTTGTCTGCTGGACCCAAAGCTGGGAGATGGCGAAGGACATGGCACTGATCACCGCTTGGCTGGATGGCCAGGAGCTACTGCTTCAAACACAGCAGAGCACAGAGCTGCACTGCTCTGGGGCTGATGCTCAGCACCCAAAGGTCTCCACATCTGAATGTGCTCCGTGTTCTGGCCACAGCCCCCACCCTGCCCAATAAGTGGGTGCAAGACTGAAGCTGCCCTTCAGTCCACCATGTAGGAAGGTGCCTCAGCTACAGGCAGGTTCAATAGCTGACTTGTTTTGCAAAGCAGCTCACCACACTCTCATGCAGGGCTCAAAGACTCATGCACAGGCAGCCCCACACATCCCAAAACAGCCCCAGGGGCTGTCAAACCCTGCGATAAACCCCCACCCAATGTCCTTGCAAGCTCATCTTTTGCTTGTGTCTCTTGCTTGCCCCTGAGCTGCCACCTTCACTGAGGGATGACCGACACGGTGGCAGGTTAAGTGGTGAGCAATAGCTGGGCAGGACGGATGAGAGCACCAGCCAACAGCAAGCAATTAGTTAATGGGCTCCAGGGCCTTCAGACCAATCTCATCAAGTGACCGTGAGCCGCAGGAGGAATGATGACAGGCCAAGCGAATAGAAGCAGGAGCCAAAGGAGGAAAGCACAGATGGGGGGAAGGGAGAATTAAAAGAGGGAATGGAAAAATAAAAAAGCCAGGGAGATGTAGTCCACAGAAGCGTAATACTTAGCTGGAGAGCTGAAAGGCTCAGTGTTGCTGCTCAGAGAAGAAATACAAAATCCCTTTATCTACCTCCACACCCTTCCAATACAGAATGATGTCAAATCAATTTACTGCCTTTCCTCTCACAATTAATCAAGCCTCCTTTATTGCTCAACCTTTGGTAGAGCCGCGCATCGTGTCACATGCAGCATAAAAAGAGAGAGCAGCATAGCAGGAGATGGAGGCGGCTGCTCAGATTTATGCTGCTTGTGATTAGTAAGAGATGGGTGGCTCCTGGCCAAAGTAGCTCATAGTCACAAGACTTATAACCACACAGAGTTGCGTAAGGCACGCGAGATTCCTTGCAAACGTTCCTTGTTTTGCATGGAAAGACTCCGGAGCGTTGTTATGGATGGGGCTCATGGACATGGCTAAGGGAAAGAGCCTTTCGAATGAGGCAGAGGTTGTTAGTAACCATGTGAAATGAGGCTTTTCAGACTGACCATGTTTCTGAAACCAGCATTTGCAAGCAGAATGTGTCTCAGGAGGAGACCAACAAATCATAGGGTCCCAGAGAAGTGTTTCCACTTCCCCGCTGGAG
Organism: Aviceda cuculoides; assembly: GCA_035590195.1. Classification (NCBI taxonomy): domain Eukaryota; kingdom Metazoa; phylum Chordata; class Aves; order Accipitriformes; family Accipitridae; genus Aviceda; species Aviceda cuculoides. The sequence continues at coordinate 10,057,534 of JAVJGG010000043.1, read as the reverse complement.
AAGGCTCTTCCAGGAGCTGACTGATTGGGCAGAGGTGTCCACCTTGACTTGCACATCCCCCATTCCCTCTCCAAGAAAGCCTCCAAATCCCAGATCCGTGACTTGTGGGGGGAACCATTGATGAACGTCAGACTCTTATGGATACCAGCAAGTTTAAGACAGTTTGTGTTTCATCGCCACCCCGGTGGTGGCAGCCGCCCAGCCAGCTTACTCTTTGGGGGGCGTCAAGTCATCAGGTCTTGTCTCAAAGAACTGGAGAACCTCCTCGCACTGGGAGATGTAGGGAGGCAGCTGGATCAGAGCCTGCGGATGAAACAGAGACACCGGTGACGGGAAGCATTGAGGCTGTGCAAGGAGCCGAGTGAGGACAGGCCCTCAGAGCACAGGGGACTGGGTCATGGCACCAAGCTTGGCACCCACACGGTCCCCAGCACACACGAGTGCAGAGCCAGGCGGGGGAGAGCTACAGCAAACACAAACCAGAGTGGGGCAAGACACAAACAGTCCCCAGTTACACCAGTTACACCACCCCAGCTGCAACTGAAGACGAAAGGAGAATAAACAGACACCTCCCAGGCCCCACTTAGCCCAGCTCCAGCCTTTTGGACAGATGTGCCCTTGCAGGGTAAGAGCCATGGGGATGGCCATCCCAGCAACCAACCTCCTGGCCACGGCAGGGCTCAGTTTCCCAGCCGTGCTGCGGGCACGGAGCCATCATCCTTGGGAAGGGCTGGGCATTTATGCGTGGTGTGAGACTCTCAGTGCCGTCAGCCCTGACCGGCACATCCCAAAAATGCTCCACTGGGCAACAGCAGCTCGGGAAGAGAGAGAGAGAAGCAGCAGGAGGCAAAAGTGTGGACATCAGCTCGTCAGGGCAAGGGCTGGAAGGCTGCTATGTGCTCTGTCAAACAGCACGAGCTATAAGCTGCCTCTGCTTTTCTCCTTTCCCTTCGAGGAAGCCTTTTGCAAAAAGACAGGCTTCAACGGTGGGACTCGCAGGTGAGACTGTGCATGTCTGTGGGAGGTGGGGGCAGAGTCTGGGGCCAGCAATATTCGCCTTGGGCCAGAGCTCCTGTAGATGTTTTCCAAAACGGGCTGCAGCAAGGGCTGGGCAGGGAAGGTGGGACGGGCAGCTGCCTGGCAGAGCACCCTGCCCTGCTCTCTGCTTGTGGGAGGGAACAGAGCCACAGGCGATGGCGACTGCAAAAAGTCACAAAGACACGCAGTTGAAGAAGGATGATTTGAAATCAGGGAGCAGTGCTGCAGCCCGACGTGGAGCAGATGTTTGACCAATTTCCTATATAATTCCCCCCTCCCCTCCATTTGCTGTCATAGCAGTCTCGTGGGCAGACCAAACCTCCACTCATTTCTGTATCAGAGACAAAGCCACATCTGCAAAGCCCCAGGGTTACCACACAGATCAGATGTGGCTCCACGCTGACCTAATTGCTGGCCCCCAAAAGCCCTTCCAGCCATTCAGCACACAGTCATTCACTGCCAGCACAGCAGTCAGACCACTAATCATGGGCCAGCTGTGATCAAGATCATATGAGAGACAGCAGAGAGAAAACTACTCACTCTATGGCTTTTGGGTCCAGGGAAGGGCTATTGAAAGACCAGCTTTTGCATGGATGCCATTCCCATGTGGGTACCACTCCCCAATTCCAAGCATCCCGTGATCTACACAATTTCCCCTGTACCAAAATCACTCTGATTTTGTGGCCTGGAGAAGGCTCCGTGTCCTCCGACAGCAGGGGATGATCATGCAAAACACCCTGTGCCGGGAGGATAAAAGGCAAAACCTACAGCTCATTTCTCAGGATGTCCTGAAGGAAGCCCACCTAGAGCAGACTCAGCTGGCACAGCGGTGGCCAAGTCAAGCAGGCCGCCCTGAAGTCTAGCAAGCCGTGGTCTACAGTGGCTATGCCACCAAATCAAAAATAGTGCCACAAATAGTGTGACATCTGTCCCACCTCTGTCTCTGCCACCCAAAGGAGTGAACTGGGGAGGGCCATCAGCACACAGCTTCAACCCATGGTGTTGGAGCCACAGTAAGTCACCTCACCTGCCCCGCTGCCTGCAAGCCTGAGGAGAAAGGTCATTTACCAAAGACAGACAAGCCTTATTGAATTGAAATCCATTTTCCAAGGAGTGAGAAAGGATTATTCTCTAAAAACACTGCTAGAGGTCCACCCAGTCTCGCTGGGGTAGAGCATCACAGCATCACAACTCCTTCATCAACCCTCTAACACTTTTTCAAGATCCCTTAGACAGGAGGAAGGCAGTTCCCACAGCAGGGGTAAGACCAACAGATGTAGAACACAGAGAGAATGAACTGGAGAAATGGGAAGAAATTTCAGGCCTCCATTCCCCCTCCTTGTCATTCCTAAGTTCGTTTGAAGTTTCATTTGGCAACTGGTTGCTCTTACCAGTTCCTCTGATTCTTTTCCTGCTTTTTCTTGCACCTTACCTTAAATTGCCATGTTTTTCAGCATGGCGGGACCTGGAACAGAGCCCTTCAGCAAGAGCACTGCCTTGTGAGAGCAGTGGTACCCTCCCTTGCTCCTCTCGCCTACTTCCACTCCAAATCTCACCAACCTTCTTTCCAGGGCTCTCCTGGAGAACGAAGACACCCCACTTCTCTCACAGGAGGGGGCAAGAAAGCAAAAACTTTCTTAGAGTTTTCTGTGGGAACTTGTTTGCAGCATATTCACCTAACCCTCAATTCTCACTCTGCAGGGCCAAGTTAGAGGAGATATTTTGTATTTCTGTTCTGCACCACCACCCTCCATGCACGTACAACGTCCACCTCCAACGATAAACACATCGGTAAAAGTGTGCTGGGACCCTGTGCCCATGATCTGCGGCACAATGTGCCCAGGAGGGACATCTCTGCTCCCGCTGCCTCCTTGCTCATTCCACATCTCTGCAGCCTTCGGTCCCACACTCGCCTTCAGCTCAGCAGCTTTACAGTTAAAGTAGCAGCAACTGGAAGGCCAGGCACAGTGTGAATGTTATTAACTTGGTAATGCATTAAGGGGAGGAGGAGAAAGCAGCTCTCTAAGTGGGTCATATAACATCAGTCATTATGTTGCAGTTGTTAAGTCAAATGGATTCATTACATTTTATGCCATTAATGGCATCATTCTGAAAGAGACAGCTGCAGCATCTTATCACTTAGGGACTTTTTCTTCCTAAAAATTAGATTTATGGTTGTGTGTGTCTGTATGTAGCTGGCACATTTTAGTGACTCAGAAGACAAGGAGCTGATCACTCCTGGCTGGAGCCAAGCAGTTACTTGCACCATCAGCTTCCCCCACATGCTTTGGAGCACATAGGTCCAAGCATACCTTGCACTACATCTCCATCACTCTGCTCTCACCTGCTATCCTGGCCTGCAGTGGTTTTTACCTGCACCCCCAATGCAGAGCTGTCAAGGCACAATTACTAATCCACCTTTATCCTTGTACTTGTTACTCCAGCCATGACATCCCTCCCATAGGTCTGGCTGAGTCCCAAAACCCACAGTCTCCCCCACCATGCAAAGTCCTAGGCCACAGTCACTGCTACACCTCCTGCACCTAAGGAATGTGATGGATATTTCACCATTTCCCTGTCTTCTCCCTTGGGTTTTGCAGTCTTTGGATATGTTTTCAACAGCATTGAGCCGATTTTGGAAGTACTGGACCTACCTCCAGACCATTTCATGGCTGCTGCAAGTACTAGTGCATTTCTTCAACACGATGACATGTGGCATACTCTATTTTTGCAAAAATATTTTTTTGTAGACTTTAGTTATTTTGTTTTTCCCAGAAAAAAATGCCCTAACACCTTAATTTGCTTTATACTTAAGCACAGCCTTATATTCTTCAAGACTATGGGGCAAATTGCCTCAGCCTTATCAAGGAAAGGACACAGAAAATCAACTGGTTTTTGGCTCTATGATATGATCTCTGTTGGCTTCCAATAATTTTCTGCAGGTACAAGGCATCTTACCCCTGCACAAGTAACTGTTTTGCATAACCAGCAACAGGAGTTTATGTCCCAGTTTGGGACCATCCCACCAAGAAAGTGCTGGCTTCTACATAAACAGCAGGTCTGTTCCCAATATATAGAAAAGGAAAGGCTCCCCGAGGAACCAAGTCCTTCAAGCCTAGTCCTGCACACAACCATTTTACTCCAAACCTCCTACCAGACAGGACAGAGCCATGCAGCCATGTCCTTTCCAGACCATGTGGAAAGCTGGTTCTGGTTTGCAGCTTGAGAAAGGTGGAGAGAAAGGGAAAGCATGGCAGCAGGGTGTAAGCTGGTGCGGAGCTGGGCCGCCCTGCGCCCTGTGAGCCCAGGCCTCCGAGCCCTCAGTATTCATCATGCGGAGTGAAAAGCCAATCAGTCGGTGGGTTTTCATCACAGGAAGGGTTTGGTAGTGGGGGATAGCCCACACTCCCCATTCTCCCGGCACTGGCACATGGTTATATACTATCAGTCAAACAGGATCAAGCCTGATCAAGGTGGCTTCATCTTTGGCTGATGCTAGAAACCACCCCTTACCTTGCAGTATTCATCGATAGGTATCAGGCGCTTGACTGCAACATCGCGGATGTGACTCCGGCGGAAGAGGATCTTTCCTGAAACAGGAGAGACGGAGGGAGAAGGTCAGTACAATGCCCAGGAACACTCTCTTGAATGACTCTGTCAGGACCTATTCCCTGCACATCCTGTTCTCAACAAAAGCACCGTACCTATAGAGAAGCATGTTCCCTCCCATGGATTAAACATCTTATTAGAATAAAGTACATTTAAAGTGGCAAGCATGTTCAAGGAGAGAGAAGAGGAAACGATTACCAGCAAACTGCATGCCCAACTTCTCTCACCAATGCGGTGACAATGGAGGAGCAGCCCCTATCAAAGCATGTGCCTGATACCTCACAAACCGCTGGCATGCAGGTCCTGGGTGTACAAGTCCACTGGCAAACGCCAGCGCCCGCCAGAGAAGCGGACATCCCTGCAACTGCTGGTGCAGCTGGGACCCTTCCTGCAGGCTCCAGGCTTGCTGAGGGCATCCGGACCTCGTGTGGGCAGAAGCCAACCCAGAGGGTTCCTCTCTGTGCAGCTCCCATGGCGAACTGGTCCTCAAAGCCACAGTGTTGGGACTGCAGCTCTCAGTCAGACCTATAGGATTTTCCTTCCTGTCTGGGGTTTATTTTTGTTCTCCATTAATGGGATCCTCTTGCCACTCCATTTCCTCCCCTCTGGCTTGTGGTACAGGCCTCTTTCCTTTGAAGTCTAATGAGTCCTAAATGCTTCAAGCTGCTTTCACAGAGAACAGCTTCTCTGGCATCTAATGAGACAAAAGCCATTAGCAGACAGTGAAACATAGCCTTGGTGATCAAAAGGACTGGTACGTGGTAGGATTTCAGACCCGCACTTCCCAAAGCACCAGGAACTGGTGCTGCTTGGCAATACAATCACCTGGAAAACTGTGTTTTGGGAGGGTGGGGTGGGTCATAATGAAGCTCCCTCAAGTTCATCCTGACATCTCCCATAGCGCAGGAAAGTCTCATCTCTTTTTGTCCCTACTTGGGCTTCCAACCCCACCACCAAACCCAGGGAGAGCAACTGATGTGTCTGTCCATACAATTTCTTCACTTACCAAAAAGGTCACCATGGGACAAACCAGAAGCCAAACTCCTCTCAACCAAATACCAACATGCCCTCTTTGCAAGCAACATGAGAACAGGGAAAAGCACTCTGGAGAGTCACACAGCCCTTCGCTGCACCACGGCCAGCTTCAAGACCTACAGTGAGCCTTCGCAAGAGCCACAGCATTGCTGGAACCAGAGGCTGGATGCTACCAAGCTACCCAAAACCAGGATGTGTGTCCTGGTTTCAGCTGGGATAGAATTAATTTTCTTCTTAGTAGCTGGTACAATGTGTTTTGGATTTAGTGTGAGAATAATGTTGATAACACACCGATGTTTAATTGTTGCTAAGTAGCACTTATTCTAAGTTAATGATTTTTCAGTTTCCCATACTCTGCCAGCAAGCAGGTGTACAAGAACCTGAGCGGGAGCAGAACCAGGATGGCTGAGCCAAACTAGCCAAAGGGATGTTCCATACCATAGATCGTCATGCTCAGTATATAAACTGGGGGGAGTTGGCAGGGGGGTATGTGCGGATCGCTGCTTGGGCATCGGTCAGCAGGTGGCAAGCAATTGCATTGTGTATCACAGGTTTTTGGGGAGTTGGGTTTTGTTTATTATATTCCTTTTCATTACAATTATTGTAATTCTATTCTATTATTATTATTGTTAGTACTAATTTTTATTTTACTTTAGTTATTAACTGTTCTTATCTCAACCCATGAGTTTTACTTTTTTTCCGATTCTCCTCGTCATCCCACTGGGGACAGGAGGGAAGTGAGCAAGCAGCTGCATGGTGCCTAGTTGCTGGCTGGACTTAAAGCATGACAACGTGGTAAAATGGCCACACGCTTATCACAGTTTTAAAACCAGGGCTGGGTCACCCCCTGTTTCTCCCTGACTTGTCCAAGATGTGGAACGTGCATGACTTATACAGTCTGCCAATGCATTTTTTAAGCAGAGATGAACTAAGTCAACCCAACTTCAGCTTGTAAGGAGCATGAATCAGAACTTTATGGAGGAGCCAAATCTCCTGCTAGGCTCAGTTAATGCAGAATGCCTTTGAAACCAGACTGTCCAAGTGAGCACACAGCAATCATACTCAGTACTAGCTCTATACTTGCCCTCCAGTGAAATGCATAGGGTCAGACCAGCTCATACCAGAAGGATTGCTTCTCATTTATGTCCTGCTGACAGTAAGGGGCTGAGATACTCATGGTGGGAAATGCTCTGCCCTGAAATGCATTCCTTCTCGCAGCCTGCCAGAGCCAAGTCTGGCAGTCTTTATGACACAGTGAAAAAAAAAAAAATACCCCTCTATTCAATCTGCCTTTTAGATTTTGAGGGTGAATAGCCTGGGAACACAGAAGTTGTCTGGAAAGACTGAGAGCGACAACCAGGTCAGACTCCTTTCCTTGCCTATAGCAATTATTTTCCATCAGACAAGCAAATGATCAACAGTTTTCCCTTCTCATCAGCAATCATGGTGTATTTGCTGCATAGGTTTCTATTTGAATGATGATTTTTAAAAAGATGAATGGATCACAATAGTTTTGTTGGCAATTGTAAGGAATAGCTGTTTTGGGTTTATGTCTGCCAAAATGAAAATCACTGATGGGTGCGTACATTATAAATGTCTAAAATAATAAGCTCTGGGTGTGGGAATATTTAAATGTTTGACAAACAGATGCTAGTTAATAATTATTAAAAAAATACAGTTTGGGGGAACAAATACATCACAACTGAAGTGATCTTAAATTAGCCCAGGCACAGAGCATATGAACCAGCAGGAAATCCAGCTCCTCTCTTGATTTGCTGTATATCTAGTATTTTTCAACATGGAAGTTTATTTTCTAACAAAAAGCTGTTTTTTAATCAAAACCCCTAATTAACATAATTGCAGACCCTTCAGTGCTGCCAAATACAGCTATATAAATCCTTGACTTGAAAAGCAAGAGAGTGCAGGAAACCACTTCCCTCCTGGAAGGGAAAGATGGGCAACTTGCTGGGTCAATGAGATGAAACATTTTCCTGGGCATGTTTTCCTTAGACCGTATCTGCAAAATGGGAAAAACAGTGCTGTCCACTAGAGCTTTTCACATGGCCAAAGACCATATAATGCAAAAGAAATGCATGACATTATTCATCTCATATCTGCACCCCTCACTGCTGCAGCTCCAGGGGACACAGCGAAGGCAATGGTGCCCATCACCCACACCTCATTCTAAGCACTGTCTGCTTTACACTTTCTTGGCTGCCTCCAGGAGCTTGTAATGACTCTCAGCCTGGTGCTGGGTTACTGCCCTGCTAATTTCCACGTGGACTCTTTTTCTCCTGCCCACAGCAGCTACTCCTTCATGCTGAAAGGGAGGAGACAGCTCAGAATTAGCTCCTCTAGATCCTAAAGGAAACACATGGCAAAAAAACGGGCAGATGGCCAAGGCAAGAGGGAAGTCAAGTCTGATGACTGTTGCATAATTGCTATCCTGGTCTCTTCCAAAAAGCAGCCTGACACACAGCTACTGTGCAGAGAAGGGCTTGATCGACGGTCCAGCTTTGGCAAAGTGTAACCTAGGTCCAGGCAAAGGCAAGCTATGGAGAACAGTGAGGAGAAACATCAGCACAGAAAGATGCCAGGAGAAGAGGGAAAGGTCTCTGAGATTTGATTTTCCATGGTGAAGTTTCCCAGTTGGCTGAACTGCTCACTCAGTAAATCTGCAGCATGAGAGATGCAGAGCGACAGCGAAGGGGGAGCATCGCGGCTGCCTTCATGGTATCTAGCAAGAGCAAGGACAGTCTTGATGCAGTTTGGATCCTTGACTCCTGGATGCCTGCAAACTCAGCGAAATTTGCTCCAATAAGAGAAGAATAACTACCAGCTCTACTTTACTCCTAACAGCCTCATAGCAGTGCTCCTGCCCTCAGCCTCAACGTCAGCATGAGGAATACTAAGGGGAAGGCATGTGAAGGAAGGCAGTTCTGCACATCTCGCTGATTAGTGGGCTCTTCCATCAGCTGGTGAGGTCAGTGCTGCTGCAGGCTCCACTTCACCAGCTTCTCACTCTTGCCACAACTCAAGCACTCAGAAATGATTAGATTTTCTTATTTACATACATAAAGTTATGCACGAGCTATCAGAGCAATGAGTCTTCCTCCCTGCTAGCACAAGAAAGTCACTGCACAAGGAAGCACGGTAAAATACACTGTCCTTTATACACACAAAGCTGTGAGTAGACTGAACATTTATCACCTGGAAATGTGTCAAGTAAGTTGATTTTGGAAAAAGATGACAGAGATAAGGCACTACTACAGAACAGCTGCCCTGGCATGTCCTCCTATGCAAGAAGTACCCGGACTCCAGGACACGCTGCCTGCTTTTCCTGGATCTTGAAAACCCAGTAATACCTGCAGGGAAAAAGTGGTGCCTCTGAGGAGGACAGTGGCTCCGAAGACACTCTGTGTACAAGTTACAATCTAGAAAGTGTTCTTTCTTCAGTAGAATATACAACACTCCAGTGAATATATGTATTATACATTACATTAATATAACTGTAGATGCACCAAAGCATTGCACGTGCTTTGCTTGCTATACATTTGTTACCCTCCTTTCCCAGCAGAAGTTAGGCATTTTGCACACATCTGCTTAATAACGGTAACCTGGCAGTATTATTATTCTCCATCAGCATCTTGACTGGAGAAATCTGACCAACAGAACCCATCCTTTAAAGACAGAGGGAATAAAATCAAAAGGGAGAGAGCTGAAATATGTGCAACTCCTTAACCATCAAAGTAAATAAAGTCTCTCTGCACTGATCTTTGTTGCAAAAGTGGGTGGATGTTGCCTGTCTACATCTCTCCAACTATACCCGATATCACGTTTCATACACTCATTGGCTGGTTGCAGCTGTTGGGAGGAATTAAGCAATGCAGAACAGATTATTATTGTAAGGTTGCCTTGGAGTAACAAGGATTAGTTTAATTTAAAAAAAAAGTAAGCGGCCACAAATATCTACATCAACAGGACATCAGAGTCAAAACTGAATTTCACCACCCAAAAATAACAGAAGTATCCAGCTTTTTATGCAGTGCTTTCCAGAAATCGCTGGCTGCTTTATATACAACACGAAAGCAGCTGGGGCAAGTGGAGGACCTGTGTTGCAGCGCTGTCCAGGAGAAGACCCCAGCCATCCCCTGTCACCACAAACACCCCGGGAAAGGGGCAGGGAACGAGCTGCAGCCCTCGGCAGAGGATTCACCACAGGGAGGAAATCCCAAGGGCAAGCGATGCTAACTCTCACCCTGCTGCTCTTCCCCAGGCCCCCCCAGCCCTGTGAAGAAGCAGCACCGTGCCCTTCCCGTGCCGTGCAGGGCGCTGAGCTGACGCCTGGGCTGCGGCCAAAGCCAGCTGTGCTCCTCAGAGACTGCTGCCAAGCAATTGAGGCTTTTACCTACCCAAAGAAAAGACGAATTCAAGAGTAACAAAGCAGCAGAAGCCACGTCTCCAGCTCCCCTTGCTGACTCGAGCATTTGTTTACTCGTTTTATCTCCGCGTTAACCCTGGTTTGTTTTTGCAGCCAAGCAAATACCAGTGCAGACGCTTCAGCACTGGGAGCACCAGCTGGTTCTCAGAGGGGGACTGGGAAGGGGGGGAAACCTAACAAAAAGATCTCAACCTACAACAAAGCCAACGTCTGACCACATCCAAAGGACTTCTGAGTTGGCAGCAAGCGTCCCGTCTCCCCAGCTGGACAGAGGAGGGGCAGAGCGGGGGAGACCTTGCAAGCAGCCTGGAAAGACAGCTATGGGCACTCATGACTGCTTTTCCCTTCCCCTGTTCAACCCCTTCCCTCCCTCCCTTTTTGACCTGCCTGGCACGTTCTGCTCAGCTGGGGCTCTCAAATTGTCCCAGTGCTTCTGTTTCCTCTCCTTTATCGCCTGAGCTCTGAGCTGATGGCAGGGAGCCAGCAGTGTTCTTCACCCTGCTGGGAGGGAAACCTGGAAAACCACAGCAGAGCACCTTGATGCTGTTTTGAGACCCCATCAGTCAGTGGACAGACCTCATAACCTCCTGGGATATGAAGCTCCCCAGTTACAAAGCTCTATGTCCCACCAGCACAGCTGCACTCCTCCTTTCTTCCCACCACACATCAGCAGGAGTTCATCCAACATGATGAATAGGCAGCAAATCCATCCAGTGTGTCCCTGTTAACCTCGGGACAGCCAGCACCGTCCCACAAGAGCTGTTGTCCCAACTGTCCCGTGCTGTGCCTCACCCTAAGGAGAGTTTTCCTGTAATCACTGCCATGCCATGGCATGGTTTCCTTCAAATCCCTCCTTAAAACCTTCCTTTGCCACAATTCCTGCACTCCTTTCCCCCACAAAATCCCACTGTGACTGTCCTTTCACTGATACAGTCTGGCCAGGACACGGGGGCAACCTGCTGGCTTTTACTTCCTATCCAACTACTAGAGCAGAGGTTGCCCTTCTGCATTTAAGCTGCACATCACTGGTCTCAGGGCTTCAACAGCAGAAGTAACATTGGTGTGCTGCCCCCTACCCAACTGGGCAGGAGAAGGAGGCTGGTGCCCACCACCCACTGCAGGTCTTCCCTGGGGGGGCACGAGCTCCGTCCCCTGTGAAGTGGAGCTGGCACCAGCCAGAGAAGCTCCACTGAAGATACTCTGTCTGCCTATGAAAACTCTTCTGGTGCCAGAAAGCTTCTGCTCTCCCAGGACTGGAAGAATCCCCCTCTGTGGCTAATCAAAGCTGCTTCGCTTTATCTGATGGACAAAGGGTGCGGCAGCAGCTCAGGATGGGGGGGCTGCAAAGTGATGGATGCAGCGTGGCCCCTGCTGCCTCAGCTGGTCATCAAGGACTGCCAGGTGTCAGAGGAGAGCTTGGGGAAAGGGCTGATAAGGAATTCGGGTCTCCAGCAGCATGAGATAGAGCAGGCAGGCCACAAGAGGGGTTAATCTCTCCAAACAAACACGTAGGGCAATAGGGCTCTGCAAATTATTTCCTCCTGTGGGAATTCTCCAGGCAGAGCTGAAGTTACACTAGGGAGTAAGGAGGTGAAAAAAACAAGGCAGAGGCATTTCAACCAGCAAAATGCTTGAGACTCCTCTCGAGCCAGAGGCTGTTACTGGATCTCCAGCAAGCTGGAGGAGTAGAGAACCTGAAACACATCACCCTGCCAATCACGGCTGCGAACCAAGCCAGATATTCCAAGAGTGGAAAACAGTCTGTGCCTCTTGCTTTACCCTGAAGACCTCCCCCCACTCTCCCACCCCCCCCACCGCCTCGGAAAGAATTCACTTCTCTGCACCTTTCAAATCACATCCAGATTTTCCCTGGCATGGGTTCCAAACTCATTTCAAAAAAAGGCAGCCCCAAATGCACATGTAATTAGTCCCAGCCCATGGAGCAGTCAGCTATGTGGGATATTCCTAGGATGGGGAAGCAGGCGTGGGAGATAGCATTTCCAGGAGCCCTGCACCTAGCATCTGTTTGGCAAAGTCCTGCACTGTGTGCGTATCCTGGCAAAAAGGAGGGGGACAAGCAATGTGCCCCTGGGGCTGTCCTGGGTATAGCATAAGCATGGAGTACCAGACATCTGTGAAATGAAGCTGAATTAAACAGTACCCCTGTCAAGACAGCCCCTTACACTCTCATGGTTTGCGATCCTGCTGGAGTAGAAGCAAAATGTTCCCAGGGCCATTGCTTCTATGGCCTACAGTGCCATATAATGGAGAAAAACATAAGGTAGTTTGTTTAAAGATAGCTCAAAGGTCAGAAGCAGACCAACTGCTCCAGCACAGCGCTCTGCCTGGGGTAAAACTGTCTGCACATTAGCAAGGTTAGCTGAAACCCTGCAGAAAACGCAACTGTACTGATTATGGGCTGCAAGCTAGCCTGGGACCATCCGCTCAACAGTGCTACAGCAGAGATGCCCATCTTGCTAGAGGAGAAAATAGTAATTAGGACCCTTTCCTCATCTCCAGCTCTGATGAAGATGCAATGGGACTGGGGAAAGTCAGGTACGGTAGCTGGAAAATGGATGACTTGTCCTCCACCTCCTTCATGGAGCCTTTGTGGGGAGCTATTAGCATCCCCACAGTTGTTCTGGGAGAAAAGCCCCAAAGTTTGTGGGTAGCACTGATGCCCATACCAAGCAGGTTAGCAGGCTGGGAAGGGAATAGAAAGAAGGCATAATTCTGCTTTTTAAAATGATCTCACCGAACTCCCTTTCTCCTCCTCCCTTCTTGAGAGTTTGCTATTGTCTGTAGCTAAAGCTTCCTAAAAAGCAATTTTACAGCCAAAGTTAGCTCAGCCTCAGGCAACCCCTCCTTGCTGAGGCTCACGTTTCCAGCGAAGCAGACTGGCCAGGATCTGCTCCAGGCCACTCGGGCTGTACGAAGTTTGGAAGGCTCCACTCTCCTTATAAAAGCTGTTTCCTGAAAGATCTGGCACAGCCCTTACACAGCAGGCCCAACTGAGCTCATTTGTTTTCTTAGTTCATTCTTTCCTGGGGTCTCCATACCACCATCTCCCAGCCAACACGCGTGTAACCCTTCGTGTGGACTCCTGCAGCCGAGGACGGAGCCGCCCAGCACGAGGTCCCCCAGGCAGGGCAGTGACAGGTCTCTCCTCTCTCGCCAGCTGCTCCTGACTCCGCTCCAGGGACCACAGTCGATGCCATGCACGGGCTGGGTGCCGCCAGAGCTGCTTGGAGGGGCCATCCTCGGCACCCCGTGAAGCTAAGCAGGCTGTGCTGGTGGCTCAAAGCCAGCAAAAGTAGCCAAGAGTCCACTTCAAATTCCCCTATATGGCGGCAGAGGCTTTTCGGGCACGGTGCAGGAGCGCTGCAATATCCTGCCAGGGCAAACCAGTCCCCACCAAGCTGTGCTACGGGATGAGTGTGGTGCCAACACCTGGGAAGGGACAACCTCTGGCCCCAAACCTCAAGTGCAATTGCTCTGCTCCGCTTCAGAGGACCCAGCTTTATGACTCCACTTCAGAAGAGCTGAGTGGGCTGAAGGACTTGCACTTACGAGAGCATTTTCTGATGCCATCGGAGACCTACTTCAAAAGACCCAGAGTCTCTAGAAATTTCCAATAAGTCAAATCCTCGAAGCAAACATTAACAAAACGAAGCAGCACAAAGCAAACAGAGTTCCCGTGGGCTGGATATTATAACTACAGAGTAATCATGGAACTCTCTTCCCGTTCCAGGAAACCACCCTGACAGACAAACCCAGATGGCACCTTCTCAGGTCATGGTGGTGACTCTGAGTTTGGGACACTTAGGGGTTTGCTAAGAAAGCCAGAGCTGCAGGAGGCACAGGGTCACAGGAGACATTTTTGAGAACTGCAGTGGCCGCAATGTCTAATGTTACTCTACGACAGACTTCCCAGAAAGCAGCGTACTGTCAGTAAACCACTGGAGCCAAATCTCCACCGGTAATGAAATTCAGATGCTAAAAATGTTGCTCAAAATGGGATTGGGAGCAAACTACAGTACTCACAGAAGCTGAACATAATCAAAACCCTAGCAAGTCTAAGCATACTAGAGCCACATTTTGCAGAGAAAGAGACCCAGGCTGTGTGCACTGAGCTCACCTGGATGGCACCCCTAGGCAGAGAGAGACAAAGCTTGGGTTCAGCTGTAAGTAACAAACCCCATTGCCATTCCCAAACTGGGAAGACCAAGAACTCCTCCAAACTGCTTTGCACAGCCAGCCACTATTAAAGAGCCTTCCCTTACCCCCAGTGAAGTCCTCTTTCGGAAGCAGACACAGCTGGCAAGCCATCTCCCCAGGGAGGTACAGCTCACCGTCCTGCTCTGGAGAAAGCCACCAGCTGCTGACCACTCTGTGGTGTGCAGCAAAGGCAGGAGGGCAAAGGCAACATGATTCCCACTTCCTAATAACACAACTTCCCTGAAGCAAGAGGCCTTCTGAAGCTGCTCCAGGAGGACAGGTAGATGCAAGATTATCTCCTTCCAGTGGCTACCTCCTGCTTGGAGGGAGAACACCATCTTGTGCTGAGATCTCCTCACCAGACCACCCCTTGCCCTGTGCTGGCACCTGAAAGTACAAGTGGTAAAGCTGCAGGTACCAGCTGTTAGGCGTCAATAGTCTCTCCCTTCTTAGCTGTCACAAGCCACTGCAGAAACGAAACGTAAAGAAAAATTTCTGGGAGAAGCATGGACTAGCAGCTTTCTAAGTCAATGTGTGACTACCTCTGAAAATGGTATTATTTAATCCTGTTGCAAAAAGGGGACCAGAGCCAAAGGTCAAATATCTGTGCAGAGGACACACATGAATGCACAAACCCCTCTAGAGGATGGTCATCCTAGCTCCCCAAAATTGCTTTCTTACACAACAGCCAGGCTTTATTTTCCAGCAACTTCAAACCCCTTTTTCCTCCAACGGAAATCCCAGTGACATGCCTGTTAGTGAAGGGAAACTATTTCAACACCAAGAAGAAACAAATATTGATGAGTGTGCTGTGAGAAGCAGTGCTCCGACCAGGCTTCCCAAGCCTGATCGCTGCCTTCCAAAAATAGCAGCATTTTGGTGGGAATTTTCTGCGAGTGCAGCACAGCCAAACTGTACATCCAATTTTTCCAAGTTATGCCCTTGGCCAATTTGGCTTCCATTTTTCTTCCCCACTCCTTGCTGGCAGGAGTACATGTACAGCAAGGGCTTTTCTGCTGTATTAATGTCAGGTGTGCTTTGCTTTGCTGATGTTACAATGCGAGGACAAGCCAGAATCAGAAATCCCGCTATGGGAAACCCAGACAAGATTCTCTCGATCAGAAAGGGGTGTAAATGATTTTCTTCATGCCAGTCAGAGAAAATTGAAGCCCACTAAATGCCTTTATGTTTCTAGAAAAGCCAGGAGGCAAAGCACAGCACAAAGGGCTGCACTAAATGAACCTGACAGTCACTGGAAGTGATTATGGTACCATGACATTTCTAAACATGCCCATTAGCTACTTGGGGGTGGGGGTAAAGACAACTCTGTGGTCAAAGCCATTAGCTATGGGTGCATGAAAGGCTCCCAGGGCCCCTTCAGGCTGCTTATTTTTGCAAGGCATATTAGGGATCTTTTTTGCCCCATAGCAGCAGCACCAAAGGGCAGCCACAAGCAATACCCTCGCACCACAAAGTCTGCAACAGACCACTGCATCTGTTCCTCAGGCACACAAACGCTCAGCTGCATGTTGGGCTGGCAGGGCACACGTCATGCCACAGAAATCCTGTCTTTGACCAACCAGTCCCAAACACCATGGGAGGAAGCCAAGGCTGTCAATCAGCTTGATTTAATGTGTGGAATTCAACTGTTATTTCCTTCTCTCTGGATGGCCCTTTGAGTTACACAGAACAGGAAAAACAGCATATGAGCAGTTCCTGGGGAGCCTCACACCATCCTCTGCCTCGTGCCACGTTGGCCAGGCCCCTTCCGAAAACAGGCTGCTGTGGGGGTTGCTCCAGGCAGAAGCTGTGCAAGTGGGGTTGCTTAGCTGAAGTCCTCCACTAACAACTTCTGGAGGGAGAGAGAATAACTGAGGGGTTCAACGCTCGCTGGGCACATTGTTAACAAATACAGATGTTTTAATGGACATGGTGCAGGCCAAGAACTTGCTATTGCTCAGATGATGCAGTAGATAAGAGCTAAAGCATGTGTATGCTCACACACAGACCAGGAAAAAGCTCCTGCCATGCCAAAATCAGCATGGTTTTTGCTGGAGCCCACTCGCCTACCTGGCAGAAAGGGGATGATCCTTTGCTTGGGGTCCTTCTGCCCTCCTTCCATCGGAAACTTGTCCAGCATTTGCATCTAGAAAAGGACATGCAAAAGAGGTGATTAAAGCCAGTGATTAACTTGCACGACACAAGGTCACTCTCCCCAGGAGGAGGCGAAGGCCGTTCTCCTAACCATCAGCGTCCTGAGACATCGTACACAGCACCATCAGCCAGGGTACAGCGGCCCGCAGCACCGAGGGAAGCATATCCAAAGCAGTGCCAGCAGCACAAGACCTTAGCGTCATCTCCACTATTATTTTCAAGACATTTCTCACCACCGATATTGCTCACCACTATCATTCCGCTCAGCACAGGTGATTTATGTAACCTGCATTTCTGCAAGTACTAAGTTTCATCCTGATGGACCTCAGTCACTAGATCTCAGAATCTCCTCAAAAAAGGCCTATTTTAAGCTTATTAGCTCAAGCATAGCACAGCACTGACACAGTTCCTGGACTACAGCTCACTTGGACTCACAGCACCAACTTATGTTTGCCTGCAAAGGACCATAAAGTTATACGTCAAGTTTGGGGAATGCTTTGTGCTACACAGGCTTTGAGGGATGATGTTTTATGGGATCTTCAGCATTAAACAAATAATTTCCTAGCTGATGTAACTGCACTTGGTAGGTTTAGTCAGCAAAGAGAGGTGATAACCAGTTCCTGCTCTCGCTGGGAGGCTGCACTGGTGCTTCGGCACATGCACCCAGCTTCCTTGCAGCTGCTATGGTGCTTAATAGTGATGCTCTGGCAGGATCCATGTCCTCCGCATTTGTTTTACTAGGTCTTGCTGGAAAACACCATTTGGATTGGGCTTTGCACTTCACACAGAGCAGAAGAGGAGAAAGAGCATGCCCAGCCATCTATCCAACCACTCAGATACTCCCTCCTTTGGAAGGAAGTGGAGGGAGATGCAAATCTTCCCTTGTTTTTCTGGGGCACAGATCTAAGCTCTGTCATTGAAGAGCTCGCTGGTCCCCAGGGCATTTGAAATGGGTCTTGCCCTCTCCTATCAGAGCTCTGCATAAATAATTAAGCAAACGCTGGAGACAACCTGCCCAGGAAGTGTCCTGAGCACCTACAAAGTCTAAACAGCCACTCTCCTCTGGCCTAATGAATATTTAAAGTATTTCCTGCAAAGAGGAAACTAAGCAACCGGAGAGCCCAAGCCATCCATCCCACGAGAGGTGTCTGCAGACAGCCCTGGCCCAGCCTGGCGGGAGGATGGGCACCACCGAGCAGCCCGAGGCACACGCCATGCTGCCTTGTCCGCTGCTCTGCCACGTAGTGTCGGCAGCCCCTTCACCACCGGGAGTCCGTGCAGGGCCAAACGCCAGGGTACGGACACTGCCAGGGTCCAGACACCCCCCGGGGGGGTCCCACCGGCTCCCTGGTTTTCACGGCTCTTGTTCTTTGGCACTTATTTTTCCACCTGCTTTTTACAGGAGGTCTTTCCTAGCTAAGGGCTGTGGACTCCTCTACTGCACACACTCGTTGAAAGTGCTGTAATGACAAAGCTAAGCCTTTTTTGTCAATATAGCCCTCCGCACCCCTGCTCACGCAACACTTGCTTTTTTTCTTCTTGGAACTCCAATGCACCGGGATAAGATTCTTGAGGTTTGGTGGAGAGGGGGCAGAAGGAAGGAGGCATTTTTCCTACATTTTGAGAAGAAATAAAAAACTCCCCCAGCACTCCCAAAGACAACAGGAAAACCAAAAGAAGCTCTCAAATATTCTCTTCAGAATGAAAACAAGACAACTCAAAACAAGGATGACACTAAACACAAAGGGACCATGTTTACAGCTCCTTCTCAAAACAAATTTGAAAGAGTTTGTAACAATGAAAATTACTCCAGAGTCAGCAACAACCAGCGACTGCGGTGACGTTACTAGCAGCCACAAAGGGAGCCCGAGCGCGGCCGAGGGAGGACTCGCCTCCCTGAGGCACTGCAGGCTCCCAGGGCAGCACCGCTTCCCCAGCCTCCCTGGGCACACAACGGCCTCCTGCTCTTCCCTCAGCCCACGAAAATAAAGGATGACACCACACGCCTGTTACCCTGTAAAACACCCGTATTGTGCTACGGCGGAGAGGTGCCTCTGGCCCTGCTCTTCCTGTGGGGAAGAGCTCAGAAAGCTTGTGACTGGCGAAGGGTGAGCAAAACAAGTTGCAAACGCCACACATCTGATTGCTGTTAAGCAACGCAATACTTGAATCACTGGAAGCTTTCCCCTCCTCTCAGTTTTGAACGCAAGCGGAGGATCTCTCACTCCCGGGAGCACTATGAGCCTCCAAGGCACAAACGGTGCAAGCTGTGTTTTCTCCCACATGCACGTGCCTGGGCTGTGCCTCTGGCCAAATCTGCTCCCAACCATGTGATCCCACCAAACCCAGCCAGAACTTCAGCCCACAAGTTCTCCATTTCCTTTTGCTTGACCGAAAGTGCCTCCTGCAGCGGCTGCTCAGCGAGCAGGAGACGGTGAGGGGACCCCCTCGCTGCAGCCACCCTGCTCTGCTCCAGCCCAGCCCAGAGCCACCAGCAACACCCCAGCCAGACCAGACCCTGCGCTGCCTGCTGTGGGTTGCTACCATTATGCCTGTGCACGCACAAGCTGCTCTCTCTCCTTTTGCTGGAGGAAGGAAAAGAGGTTGCAAGGTGCCTGGAGCACCCTCTGGCAGGCACAGAAAGAAAAGAAGGTGGGGAAGGTGCAAGGCAGAGGGCTTGGTCCCATGGATCCCACCCAGCCTGGCTGCCACAATCACGCAGCTCCGGAGAAGGCAGCAGCAAATACTAGTTCATCAGTTTTACTAGGCATAAGCCTGTGGTTGAAGAACAGCTAAAAAACCGACTCCAAAGAAAACAACCCCAGCGCCGGCTGTAACCACGGCAGGCAGTTTGCGTTAGCAAGATACAAGAGCACACATCTGCAGAAATCCAGTCTGTGGGTCATGGGCTGACGGCTCTTCCGTAGCACCACACACACAAAGAAAGCATGAAACAGCGATGGGAAAAGGTCAGCTCCAGACCTGAGGGATGCCACCAGAGACCTGGAGGAAGCCAGCTGGCAGGTCTCTAGGTTTTGAGGCTCCCTGTATCCTTTCTGGCTCATCTTGCTCCTCCTGATTTTGCGAGACGGGGACTACAACACAGGTTGTTACACTGCTCTTGCCCAGGAAAGCCAAGAAGATCAGACACAGCTCTGGAAAAGGGATGGGAAAAAAGGTAAAAGTGCAGCAACCCCACAAGCCCTGGGGGAGGGACACACAGACAGGCATCAGAAGATGGTCTGCAGAAACCGAGGCATACCAGCAACAAGGCAGGGCGGGGCAGGTATCCTGGGAGAGCACCTTTCTCCCCGGCTGTGGCAGGGAAACGCGCTCCCCATCAGGCAAGGAATTATGGAAGGGAGGCAGTTGGCTCGGGGAGACTCCCACAAATCATCTCAGCAGCAAGGGTTTCCATCCAAATTCCAAACAAGACTGCTCACATCACGTTCCCAGAAGGGAGGACTTGCCCAACCATCCAAGATCCTGGGGAGAGGGGGCAGGCAAGAAGCAGAGACACACAGCCCTTTGGAGCACAGCTTTCCCTGCTGAGCACGGGAGAGTGCGGAGAAGCCAAGTCTCACTCTCAGCAATGCATTCAGCCAGGTCAGGAAGAAAAATGAAGGAAAAAAGAAACAATAAGTCTATTGTTTCTCCCCTTCCAAGGTTATTTTTGAGTATTTGTGACAGAATCTTAAAAAAAAATAAAAAAAATTGGAGTGGATGCAGTTTACAGCATTTTGGTGTGCTTTTATTATACAGGAAACTGTTGTATCACACTTTTCACTGATTCCTTTGCAGCAGGGAGGGTGATAGCATGGCTGCCAGCCTTGGCTCCCTAAGCCAGCACTGGGGCACGGATGCCCCAGCAGCATATCCGACCCGCAGCCAGGCTCCCAGCAACAGCGCGTCAGGATATGGCACATTTATCTCCACCACCAATTTATCTTATCAATTAGCTGCTTTTCTTATTAACCCAGAAATGTCTGGGCAGCGAGTCTCTCGTGGCTGAAGGTCTACGCACGCCGTGGGAACACACTGTCCCCATGGCCGAGCTGCCCATTAACAGGGCCGGCGATAACGCTGGTGGGGCCACCCGCAGAGAGGGAGCCTTTCAAAAGCAGCTTTGTATCAACAGCTAACACATTGGCAGACAGCTTCTTCATTAACAGGAAACTCAGAAGATAATATCCTAATTGAATCAGAGTGCTGCGGGCTGCAGGGGATCCTAGGGAGAGGGGAATGTATGTGCTCAGCAGTGTTCGCGGGAAGCAGAGCATTCCGGAAGGGCTTTGCCCAAATAAGAGCTCGTGGGGTTACGCCAGAGGGATAGACCGTGCAGACAGTGTAACCCCAAAGGGATACGTCTGCTGGAGGAACAGGGCCCCAAGCCCAACAGCCTGCGAGCGGGCCGTATTGCTTCCCAGCTGGAATCAAACTCTGAGAAGTGTCTGCAAAAAAACCCCCCAAAACCTCAAGCCAAATGCCAGTAGGTAATAAGGTGTGTCATCGCTTTGCTGCTTCCCCTCTGCTGTCCACAATAAGGTAGAAAAGTGTTCCCCTCTCAAATATAAAGGTGAGAAAAAAAATATATCTTTTTCATTTAAATCTGATCTGGCAGAAAGAAAAATGTCAGGGTGAAATGGTAAACACCAAGGTCCTGCATTCCCCTGACAGTGATGAACCAGAAGGGCACAGGATTACTCTTGCAGCACGTCCTCTGCAGCTGGAGTACTGTGGGATTTGCTTTTGTCAAGCTGCTCTAAAGCCCAGGCTCTCCATTACTGAGTGTTAGGGTTTGCGTGGCACATACCAGGGCTGCAGAAGAGAAAGCAAGTCTTTGCCAACTAATGGAGGGGCTGGTAGTTCACACCACTGAACAGCAAGATATACCAGCACAGGCAGGGGGGTGATGAAATACCCAGGCGAGGAGAGCAAACTCTTCCACTCTTGCACAACACCAGGAGCCGATGCCAGCGCCAGGCCGTGAGCTGTAATCGCAGGCACGGGGCGAGGGAAGTTCCCCCCTTCTCCTATTGAGAGGATTTGCTTTGCCTCCGTGATGGAGGTTCGGCATAAAACCACATTCCTCCTTCTTGAGCAAGTGAGAGCTGACCTCCATCCATGCCTTCACCAGACATGTCTGTTATCCGGAGCACAGAAGTCAGCTTCTGACACCACCCGAAGGGGAAGGGAAAAAAAAAAAAAAAAAAAAAGAGAGTTCAACAAAAGGCTTCAGAGTCCGGCTGAGTGCATGGTGGCAGAATCACAGGAGACTCTTTATGAGAGCAACAGCCTTCCCACTGAGAGAAGGCAGCAGCTTGCCATGGGGGAAAGATGGGCCTGAGCCAAGCCTGCTCTCATCCCACACTCTCAACTCCCGGTCAGCCCCATCCCTCCTGAGAGGGGCAATGCCGCAGGCAGCCAGGCACACCGTGTGCCCCACTGTCCCCATGGCAGCGAACTGCAGATGGGGACATTCACATCCACGCGCTCAGCAGGGCGTTGCATTAGTCAGGTCTCTTACGGGACAAGAGCCCTCCTCCAAATTCGATCCACCAGGGAACAGCATCCCACTGATCCCCAAACGCAGTGGGAAAGGGACACAGGTCCAGCAATCACCTGCTGTTACAGCAGCACCCTAGCCCCATGGGGATGTGATGAGGGACACGGCTGCATGCTGAAAACCAGAGACTTTGCAAACGTGCTCCTGCAGATCACATCACCCTCGTGCCCTGCAGCCAGCTGGTTTGGGGAACATCTGCCAAGCAGATAGTCTGGGAAAGAGAAAGACATCTGGCAGCGGCTCACAGGCTACTGATGCAATCCCACAAGAGGCACCTTCCCTGCATCCCCCTGGACTGTCTGGGAAGAAACAGGGGGTGAAAACACAACAGCCCAGAAGACAGAAGGACCAACACAGAGCAAGCTCTGATCCCAAGCATGGCGATGCCGAGCTCAGGAGGTCAAGCCTGAGGAAGAACTCCACTGGCGCGGCACCACATAATGCCCGTTCAATGGCCAAAGCAAATTGGGTGTTCAAAGACAGTAAAGGGAGCTGAAGGGCAGCACCACTGAGTGGTTCCTTGATGACCACAGTTTCTCCCCAGTCCTGGCTTTTCTGGTGCAGGGGATCAGTTCAAGTGCATTTTACACATTACAAGGCAGAGGCAATCCTGACCTCCTCAGCACTAGGAAATGGCATCACTGAGGCTGGATTGTGAAGACCTGATGGAAAACTTTAAGCATCACTCAGCAATAGACAAAAAAGAATTAACTGAGGTTAGAGAAAAAAGGGCTACACAAATTGGCAGCAACTGCCACCACAAGAGAAATTTCCTGTGAAATCACAGGAAGCATTAGACAGAGGGAGACACTGGTGCCTGTGAATAGCTCACTGGCATGGAGAGGGCAGCGGGCGCGGGGTGGTCAGGACACAACCTTCCGCCCAGGCTGCACCCCCCCAGCCCCGGGCAGCCCCACGACCAAGGCACTGCTGGGTCCGTGCTACCCCAGGCGCTCGCCCGTAAACCACACGGACCGAGCCCAGGGAGCTGGCAGGCTCTGCTTGCCCGCGGGGGGCTTGGAGGAGATGGCAGCTTCGCATCCCTAGGTTTGGTCCGAGTGCAATGGTCCTCCAAACCCAACTGGGCAAAAAGCTTCCACTGCCCAGGACAGGAGGCATTTCCAGCCTGAGCACCCCCTGATTCCCTGAGCAGAAACCTCAGTGGTGCTCAGCTCCAGCTTAAGCAATCAAGACCACGGTGGGCACTGCATGCTCACCAGGGCTGCTGGGATTTCCAGCAAAGCAGGCGCTTGGCCCCAAGCGCTTAACCCCTAAAAGCCTGTAGTAACCTCAATGTAAGGAGCCTTCTGTTTTATCATCCAGCCTTGAAACTTAAATCCCCAGAAATCACTAAAAGATTATCATGTTTGTTCATTAGTGATGAGAGAATGGGAGTTTCTTGTCGCCGATATCACCATCACAACAAACACCATGTGCTAATTGCAGCAGACGGGCAAAAGAGTCATGGAAGAAGAAAGATAAATACCCTCGTCTCTGGATAGGTCCCCCTCTGGTCAAGCCAAACCCTGCTCCTGCAGCATTTTCTGTGTCTGTTCTGTGCTCATCTATAAAGCGCATTTCCAAGAGCATTAAAAAAAAATCATGTTTTAAGACACTCGAAATCTGTATGTTTTCAAAAGCAACCCACTCTGAGGCACCCAGAAGGAAACGAGAGGGCAGACAAAGCTGCACCTTCCCAAAACCCAGCTCCAGTAAGGCATCAGGTGAGACACCCTGACATAGTGGGATCCAAAATCACCATCCATTTTTGGGTTGCCCAAACAACTCCTGAAAAGCACTGCTTGCTTTCCCTCCTTTTGTAAGCCTGTCAAGAATATCTCTGGGAGAGACTACGGAGAGAGTTTAGTGTTTAAAAAAAAGAAAAAGAAAACCTCAAATTTGGAGAAGAGCACCAAGCAATCTCCATTTACACAGCCTCCTCACAGAGCTGCTGATCCCTCTGTCTGCTTCTTGGGGTGATTACAATATATTACTTTTTATGTTTCATTCATTGGTGCTGAATCCTGGAAGTCGCCATTCTCTTTACAGTACTAATCCATTTTCCACTTAATTTCTGATAATTGCAGCCTCTAGATGGCATCAGGCCAGGTAGGCAGGTCCCAGACTGCACAGATGAGCACTGAAAGCTGCAGCACTCCATGCAGGCACCAGTAGCAGAGCATTAACACCACCGAACAACCAGTACGGCATCCATAATTCACCACGGCAACCCAGCCATGGGAAATGACTCTTGCTGGTAGACGTGCTTGGGAACAGAGCAGCAATACCCGGGGGTGACGCTGGTCTGTGCCGCTTCCTCTTCCCCATCCTGTCCATGGGAACGTCCCTCCGGCACAGCCCGGGCTGTGTCACACGGGGAAGTATCCCTGGAAGGAGCCTCGGCATGGGAGCAGGGAAGAGCTGTGCCATCTGTCCCAGCCTGCTGCCAAAAACCACCGAACCACCACCACAACCATCGCCGGAGCTGTCACGGCAGCAGCAGCCGTAGGGAAGGCTGCAAGGACGGTTTGTGTTCACCCACATCCTCCTCTCAGGCATCCCAATGTAGACGTGCTCAGAAGACTGGGAAGTCATGAGATTTAGCTTTTGCTGTGGAAATGGAAACAACGGTGGAGAAATACCAACATATTTGCCCTATTTCATGTGTTGAGCAGCCGACGTGCAGCAAGGGGGAGGGCTGTGCTTAAGCACTCCTACCAGATCACACCAAGAGGCAACCCCCAGTCAAGTGCTTCAGTGACTGGTCATGGAGAGACTTTACGCACACGTCGCCCCACTCCGACCTGCACGCTTGCCAAAAACTCAGGATGACTTGTCCCTAGCTTCTCCTCCAAACAGCTCATGATCTGATTTCTCTTCAAGCCCTCCCTTCCCAGAAACCTTCCCCACTCCAGCAGATGAGGAGAAGCAGACCGGCATGCATTCCTTCCCTGAAATTAATGCAAAGTTTTAAATCTGTGGCAGGCCCAAACGTGATGAGACAAAGGAGGAGGCATTTGAGCTACAGGCAGAGCTGCAAAAGCTGCTGTCCTACCACTTGGGAGAGCGCTGCTGGTCAGAAACACCAGCCTCGTGAGCCTCCTCTTGCATCAGACTTCTTGCTAACCGTCTATTTTCCCTGCTGTTCCTTCCGTAAACAAAAAAAAACTTTTTCCAAGCAAGCACAGTCAGCAGAAAGGCCAATGTGGAGAGACTTTTATTTCTATGTGAGGGAGGATTTCATTCTGCTTGGGTTCGTGGTGGTGTCCATCAAGAGCAGCTCCATGGCAGCCAGTGCAATTACACAGGTGGAAAACAAGACACTGCAACCCCCCAGGGTTTAACTGCCAAAACCAGGGTCTCCATACACCTTAGTCCTTAGCATGACCATGCTTCTTTCCACCCTCTCCCACCTGACAATAAAACTCTCCATCTAGCAGAGCATGAACCAGCCCAGCTCCTGCATGAACCCCCAGCGTCCCCACCATCATCCCCATCCCACCTCCTCCTGCTCCAGCAGTGCGTCTCCCTCGTGGAGCATGCTGCCCTTGTACTCCTCCATTTATAAGAAAGGGTGGGATTTGAAGATGCCAAGTTAAGTGGTGCCCCAAAACCGAAACTGGGCAGGAAGCCTCTGCAGACAGTGCCTGCACACAGCCGCTGCGGCGAAGCACCGGGGCGGGTGCAGGAGCCTGGCACTGCCACCACCCGCATGATGGCAGGAGAAGGACTCGGAGCACTTCTGATTCAGACGGTCCTTGCCAGAGGGCCAGAGTTCGCCAAGAAACTCCGCTTACTGCAAAACCAGAACGCTGCTGTTAAGTGATGTCTGATGGAGGAAACCGGCCCTTGCAGCTTATGGAGGACTTAATGCACTTAACAGGGAAGGGTTGAGCGAGCAGCGAGTGGAGCGGGGTATGGGGAGCCCCACGGGGAGCCTTTAGGACTGCATAAAGCAAGATACAATGCAACTCCCAGGGGAACGCCATCCTAATCCGGGATATTTGTCCTCTGCTAGGGCCTGGAGCCAGCGAACACAGAGGCACTGTGAAGGAGCCCCGGCAGCAGGCAAAGTGCAGCAACTCTTCTGCCTTCTGTGCATTTAAACACGAGAATGCAGACTTTACACAAAATTCAGCCCAAACCACATACCTTGAACTGCACCTGCTTTTTTAGGATCCAGCCAGGACAGATAGAGATTGAGCAATGCCAAGGTTTTCCAGCATAATTAAACCTCTAAGGAGTACGATACCTTTGACAGCACCCCAATCTTAGAGCTCCTCTCTAAGAGTAATCTCACCACAGAGATACAAAGAGACAAAACCTGAAAAGCCTCTGGCCAAATTCACCGACCGATATAAAAACTCCATGGTTTTGGGGCTTAAAGCAGCCCCCTGTTGGCAGGTGCAAAGCAGTCACCCCCCAAACAGAATGCTCAGAGCTCCCGGGGAACTTTCCAATGGGGCTTTTTTATTTCCTGGAGGTGGGTAGAGGGGTGGGAGGGTGAGAGGAGGGGAACTGGAAAATGCTGATTTGCCAAGAAGAAAGATCAGCAGACAAGTATCCGTTTCAATTAACGTTGCAATTTGAACGGTAAAACCTAATCTCTAAAAATTAAAAGGATTTTCTTTATGTTTTAAGTGACTCATCAAGGGGAAAGCTTTTCTTAAAAAAAATTAATAGTGAAAAACCAAGAGAACGTTTTACGCATACTGAACTGAGATTCTTTCCTTGCTAAAATTCAAACACTAACTTTCCTCCCAATGTAGTATGAGGAAACCTCACCATTTTGAAGAGCTGCACAGCTTCCCAGCTGGCTTGGCACTCTGCATGTCCGAACACAAAGCCTTCTTCAGTGGCCATTTCCTCAGCCATTTTCAGCATGTATGCATGCAGTTAAAGAAAAACAGGATTGCAAGTTTCTGTCCACTGAGATTGGGTGAGAACTCCAAGATTTTGGGCTCCTACCAGAGGTGCTGCCAGTTTCCACACCCCAGTGCTCCCCAGGGAGGGAGAGGGGGCAATGCCTGCTGCCAGCTGCAGCTCTATAGGCAGAAATTCTCAGATACGGAGGAAGACCCACAACTTAATTTTCTAAAAAACAAAATTTCCTCCATTTTTCAGCAATATTTTTTCCTAAAAGAAAAAAAAACCAAAAAACACCAAAACCCCCCCCAAAAAGGCAGTTGCATTCTGCGAGGCTGAACACCTCCGCCAGCCCTCACCGACAGCCATCGAGACGGCTCTGCAGTGCCTGGGGCAAGCTGTCCACCTACCCCAGAGTGAAGTTGCACGATATAGTGGAACCAACTGAACTTTCACCTGCAGCACAAGACAGGGAGAGGTCTCACCTCCACCCTCCTCCTCATTCCTGGCTCTCCCAGAGCCACTCCAAGCTTGCAGGGACGTGGGCTGGTTTGCTGCCAGCTTGGGAGGGGGATCAGCTCCAGAGGGGTCCCATACCACTCGCCGAGGGAGGCATTTCTCGCCGAGGGAGGCATTTCTCAAAGTCTGCTACAACAAAATATCTTCTTCCTCCCTGAAAAGGTCAAGACCACAGTTGATGGCAAATGATCAGTAAGCTGAGCTTGCAGAGGAAAACCGGAGCACAAGGAGTTGTCCATAAGGTGCACAACAGTACCTTGCGTTTTAAAAAATACCTGGTTTGGCTAATTTAATATGGTATCAGCACTGAAAAATGACATTCAAATGAAAGCTGTTTCTTGCCCAAACCCTAAATATTCTATCAAAGGCAGTATTAAAACAATAAATTCACCAACCTTAATTACACCTCCCAAACCTAATCTCCAAGATCTAATTTCCACACTGCCATGTAAAGACAGCCATAAACATCATTTATAATTCACTACTCAGTGACTCACCCCTACTGCAAAGGCCTCAAGATATGCTACCAGTAAAGCAGAAAAGCTCAGGGAGGTGAAATTAAGATAGGGAAAATGCTGGCTCTCTTCATGCTGCCAGATCATAAGGGAGACCATTTTTCATGTAGGTTATGGCTCACGTTGCAATCCTAGATAATACCAGAATACAAAAGTTACCATAAAACAGGGTGTAGAGCAGCACCTCACCACCCAAGGATGTATGGGAGCCCCGAGGCAACGGGAAGATGAGCAGAAGTGGTGCCATGCATCCAGCAGCACTGCAACACCCCCGCAGCGGTGCAGCCGCAAAGCCTCAGCTGCTGGCAGGAAAACCACAGAGTCACCATGGCACCACGGAGGGGACGGGATGGCTGCCAGAGCCCTACAGCATTCACCCGCTGGCACCACATCACGTTTTCCCCTCTCTATTTTCTGGTTAACGAGGTTCCCCCTCCCCGCTGCCGGCCGGCTGGAAGGCATGAATCATGGAGGAAGGGCAGATCCTGCACACCCATCCTTCTCTCCCCGCAAGGTCTCCCCTAGTCCAGCCAACAGAGCAGTCTTGCTGCAGCTGGCACAGACCTGCCTTCCTCATCTCTCTCACAGGATGCCTGCCACATACCCAGGAAAAGTCTGTGCTGGATCCCAGGGATGGGAATGAGGAGCCAGGCAAGCTACAGGGCAGACAGCATACAGGAGAAGGGGAAAAAAGAAAAAAAAATGCAAGGAAAGTAAGAGGAAAGGAGCATCACTTCCCAGATGGAGCAGAGCGCTGGGAAGGGAGAGCTAGCGGTTAAATTCTTCACTTGTCCCCAGGCCCACCGGGACCCCAGGGGGATCATTGCAGAAGTCCACACCTCACTTGGCAAGGGGACTCCAAGACTGCAAGACATCCTTCACTGAAAGCGCTTCCGACAGCCAGCGCAGGAGCGGTGATTTACAGCACTGTGGTAGACCTGCGACAGCTTGATGTAATCAAATGAAAGGCATAGAAAAGAAGTGAGAAATTAAGACTGCGGAAAACCATGTCCCTTCAGCTTTATCACCTCCCTCTGCACGGGCAGGACAAGCCCAGAACCACCACCTCCCTCTGTCTCTCCCAGCTCTTACTTCCATCTCCCGTTCACCATAAAACTGCACAGATGCTACCACTTCTTAGATGCCCATGGTATGTGTGTGGTGCATGCTATGGTCTGTACTACATCATCCGGATTTAGCAATATAAATGGGTACTAGCCATTTTGCTAAAAATTC
This sequence comes from Aviceda cuculoides, assembly GCA_035590195.1. Classification (NCBI taxonomy): domain Eukaryota; kingdom Metazoa; phylum Chordata; class Aves; order Accipitriformes; family Accipitridae; genus Aviceda; species Aviceda cuculoides. The sequence goes on along the minus strand of JAVJGG010000043.1, from coordinate 10,028,337 downwards.
AGCACTCTGAGATACTGACTCCTTTACACTGATTTACTGCTCAGCTCCTTCCCAGGCAGCATCAGTCAGCTTCAAACTGGCTCGTTTCGGATCCAGGGCTGCTACCGCATGGTATGAATTGCAGGTCTTTCCACCAGCAAACCGAGGTGCGTTAGATTGATTAAGAGCACAGCAGAGTCACTGGGGCTTGCTTCAGCCCAGACCCACGTAACCCCCATCAGAATCCTCAGCCATGACCGGGTCCGGGTGGGCACCCGCAGTGGGGCCCTGGGCACCCCCCCAGGGACCAGCCCCATGGGCAGCGGGGCAGGAGAGGGGCCACCAGTGAGCTCCTGCTCCCCTGGGGATCCTGCTCAGCCCTCCCAGGAATGGGGCAGCTGAATTTCCAGGGCTTTTTCATTAAGTAGCTGGGGAGTAGAAGGGCATTAGCTCACCCCTGAGACAGGGAGAAGAGTGTAACCCCTCGCCTTGTGTTACAGGACAACTTTTAAGCAGCACATTGCTGAAAGCCTCACCAAATAAAACCACACCAGACTGTCAGCAAGAGATCTTAGCTCCATCCCCAAGGAGCTGAAACTTTTAACCTCCCCATCTTTCTGCCTCCTCCACAGGTTACTCTCAGCACAGCCTCCCCCCTGGATCGCACCCACCGAGCGATGCTTTGCGTGGGGTGTACTTCCCCCCGGGCTGAGAAGCAAAGGCTGCGAATGCGGTCTCTGCCAGCTGCTCTGCCAAGTTTCCAGAGAGAAGGAGACCAAGGAGTGCCAACAGGGATGAATGAACAGAGCATGGGCTCAGGAGCCAGCCCTCCTTCGCCACGGGGCCAACACGGCAGTGCCAGGCGATGAGCCTGGGAAGAAGGGACCACCTGATGGGAGCAGATGGAGATAAGAGCCAGGAGGTGAGCAGGAGCCCTCAGTGCTCACAGCAAACCACCAAGAAACAAAACTGCACTGGAGCCAAGAGGGGGAATTGCAGAAACCTGGTGAGGGTGCAGACACAGCCTGCGGAGCTGCACGCTCGGAGCAAAGGGAAAGGGCAAATGCCGGCCATCAGCTTGCGACAAACCAAAAACCATCGAGCGCCGTTCCCAGAGGCTGCTCGAGAAAGGCTTCAGCTACAAGAACTGAAAATTATTTCCGCTGCAGACACACGCTGGCTGGCGCTGCCGCGCTCGCCCCAGGTGCATGCTGGCCCTGAGAACTGTCATCGACACCGACTCTCGGGGAGGATGGGCTGCCGTTTCCCAGAGGCAGGCATGGCTTTCAGCAGCTCGCAGCCCCGCTGGGCTGCCAGGCGCAGAACGCGGCAGCTAGTCAGGGTGCCAGCTAGAGCCAATTATAACTCCACTGACCTGCCTTGGCGCTAATACGCACGGGAATGGGCTGGCTCCCGGCCGCCAAGTGCTGGAAAGCTATAAATGGGAGACATTTGGAGAGAGAAAAAATTAAGGAGCCAACTTTTAACTAGGCTGAAGTGCATTGGGCTGTATGTGTTCTTTGTGGAGGGAGAGGGGAGAATGATGAAGATCTTTGCTGCACTGCTGGAAAAATACTGGCTGTTTCTTCTACAGGCAGAAGTACTCCTTATTTAATGGAAAGTGTTTCTTCTCTCAAGTTCGATTATGGCAATTCACTATTTCTATACTTCTGCGTATGGTGCTTAAGCTCACAGCTCTCAGTGCAGTCTGGGCACAGAGGAAAAAATAGTCACTGGTGCTTTGTAGCAGGAACCTCACCATAGGAAGCTGTGGGTTTTTTCTTGTCCTTGGTCACGCAAGGGCCTGTCTTTCATGATCCAGCTGTCTAAAAGCAAGATCCTGGTGATTTATTTTTGTGGCAGGGTGAAACCACGAAGTACATTGCACACGCAACTGCACAGAATTTTGCTGAACTCCATAAACCCTGGAGAAAAAAGAAATCCCCAAAGTGTTGAAATAAGATTCCTGTTACGAAATAGCTATCGAAAGAGCCCTGTTTACAATCCTTGGACACAAAAAGACATCCATCTCCTGCAGCCACAGCACTGCCGAGCTGCCTTGGGGCTTTTTCATGAAAGGGGCCGCCAGGATCAGACGTGACCCAGAAGAGGGGTGAAATCCAAGCAGTGCCTTGGCTTGCGTTCCCACCTGAAGGAGCCTTGTGCCGTTCGGGACACATTACTCAGCACGCCTGCCCCTTGCTTTCCACATCTGGAGAATTAAGATAACACTTACTTCACCTTTGTGAACTGTATGCCCTGCCAGGAACCCAGCTTAAAGAGCAGAGAAGGAGTGCAGGCAGAGGAAGGCAAGCACGGGGCTCACAGTACTGGAAGCAATGCACGAGGCTCATTTTAATTTTTCAAGAGTCTAACTGCCTGAAACAGGCTGATGAGAACAATTCTTCTCTGTGTGCCAGCTAGTGTCTTCTGAGCCCATTTTAATGTAGTGTTTTATTTTAAAACAGTCCAAATTACTAAGATACTGACTTTTCCCCCCTCCCCATATTTGCCTGGCAGCTGCATGTACACAACAGGTGAAGAACCCCCTCCAGAAGGGCTAATCTGTCTTCCACATTGAGACAACATGCACAGACCATTGCCTTTTGCCAATTTTCTCATAAAAGTAGGCATCACTTCAACAGCCTATTTTTTTGTGTGTTACACACAAAGCTGTTGGCCTGAGGGCTCCAGGACTTTCTCCAAGATGACATCGCTCCAGGTGGGTCAAAGCTGAAAGTTTCCAGCTAACAACCTGAAAGATTTGTTAAACATGTACAAACGAGAGGACTGGGAAACACACTCGATGCGCATGCAGAAAGGAGTGGGGGGAAAAGCCAGAGCCATTTTTAAGGTTGCTTAACATTCTCAATTTTTCTGTCTCTGAATCGTATGGCAAGCACACTTACTCCAGGCTACGTCACGTCTCCATCCCTTGGCTCAAAATTAAACCTCTGTGCAGAGGAGCAGCCAGGCAGCATCACCCTCTCCCACAGCCCTCAGCTGAGACAAGGACTGAAGAAAAGGTTTCTGACTGCAAGGGGAAAAACCCTGGGGTAACCTGTCCCCAAGGAGGGCACCCCTGAATGGTAGTTTGATTTTTAAGGGCTTGCAGCTGCCTGCCAGAGGAGAAGCTACTGCTTGGTTGGTGAGAAGGCAGGACATGGCATGAACTGCAAAGCCTGCTCCAAGGGCAAGGTTTGAGGCTCAGCTCCATCACAGCCCGCAAGCAGCTCACTTTGTGACCGATCGGATCTGCTCCCAACTGTGGAGACACAAGCCTTGCTGTTCAGGACGCAAAACAAGACAGGACTGAAAAGAGCCAGGCAAAGACTCCTAGTCGAGTAGGGGGTGGCTGCAGCTGAAAGGCAGAGGAGCCCAAGGACACAGAGCGGGGCTCCTGCCTGCGGAAAGCACGGGGCTCTGGTAATAGCAGGAAAGGTGTAAAAGGGTCAAGTTTGGGTGTAAGGACGCTTTAGGAACATAGTGAGACAACAGTGGCTCTTGGTCACATGAAGACTTGAAACGACTACCATCGTGGCTGATGAGCTCATAATTACAGAGTGGGGAAAATATGTTTCTTTTTGGGGGTTTCCATAAAAAACACAAAATACTAGCCAGTATCTGTTCTCTAACCGACAGTGTCACGCCTTACAGCCAATCATTTCAAGAGGATCCTTCCAAGAGACTTGTTAACCTCCACCCGAGTGATGCATCTGATGCGATCCAAAGGAGCCCTGCAGTCACTGCACGGCTCTTCCCCCGCCGGCACGGCTGGAAACATCTCTCAGGCATGCAAGACCCTGATCCTCTATCTCTGTCCACCAGAGACAGCCACTCGCATATCTGATTACCAAATTCCATGCCTGCTAACATTTCCAGCGTACCTGCCAGCCCCAATTAGTGTCCAGAATACAACTGGCATCCTTGCAAGCGTCAGTTTTATTGCCTTTATTCCTTAGGAACAGCATCCATCTGCTCCCAATAGCTCACATCTGGCATACTGAGTGTTACAAAAGAGCCTCAATCCTATTCAAAGGGAATTATTCCTCCAGCCAAGAGATTCATGAAAAACTGAGCTTAGCAAATTTACTACAAATCATACAGTTACCCGAGGTTTCAAACTTTAGAATTACAATTTCATCTAGGGCTTGTTTTTTAACCCTTAAAAAGTTGCTCTTATGTACATTGCCGTGTGACGAAAAACATTTATGGAGAAAGCAAGGAGAAGTGGTAGGAACTTGAGCACAGAGGATCTACACAGCAAAAACTCCTGAGGCTCCTGAGCACTGCCCAGGCCCTTGAAGGTTTCCTCCTGCAATGAGCAGTGTATAGGAGGTGGAGACATTCCTCGGCTTAAGCACTCCCTTCCCAGTTTCACCACCTGGCATGCTATACGCCGAGCCTTCCTGTGACGAGCCCAGAGCAGGATAGGGTATGACCTGCGCACAGGGACGAGGGCCACCACTTCATCTGCTCAAAACGCTGGTCTGGGACCAGGAGGAAGCAGCCCGCGCCTCATGCTGGGACACACGAGCTGAGTTGCGGAACGAGTGTTGGTCACCAGCCCTTAGAGAGGAGGTGACAATCTCCTGCGTGACAGCAGATGGCCCACGGTGCGGTCAACAGAATGAAAAAAGGTACTTAGGCAGAAAAAAGAGGTCTTGCCACCCTTGGAAGAGAAAAGCAGGGTGGTGCTTAGAAAGGCTGCTACAGCAATGAGCTGTACACCAGGCCTTCTGCAGAAGAGGGTCAGCCTCGGGTACCAATGACGGCCAAAGGGAAGAGCTGTGGGAGTTCACAGTATTCAGACAAAACCTTGAACGCTCCCAGCTGATAATAGCACAGCATTACTGCAACCAGTGAGGTGGCTTTTGACATTCCCCATTCCAGTATGGGAATGCGGCTGGTCTGATGTCTCTGCATCCAGACGGAGGCAGAGACCAGCACCATGAGAACTCCAGGCTTCACCCCTGTTTCGGCTGAGTTAGCAGTTTGTGTTTTGAGTGTCATTCCTGCCTGGCTGGGGAGGGAAGGACACTTTGCCCTCCAGTTGCAGTGGGAGCAGACTAGCCGGTGAGGCTGTCAGTAGTAAATGCGCGTGTGTTTTACTTGGCTCTACTCCTAAAATAATTGTTTGGCCACAATGGAAGGTGACAAGCGATTCAGCTGTGGCCCCACAGGGAACATCAGGAGAAAATCCCCAACCACTCACGTGACTGTGCCAGGGCTGCTCTGAACTGCAGCATCACATCAGCCCGGGGGTCAGCCCCTACCAGCCCTCGCTCCTGCCCCAAGAAGTTCTCTCTCCTACTTGGATCAAGGGTTTTCCTTGTCCTCCTGCCTGGGCTTAGCAGGAGAGTCACTGACAGCAAAAGAGGGTGCACCAACCTTCACCCAATTATGGCCAGAGCTGCTATTGAAAAAACAAAACCCTGCTCAGCTTCTGGCAGGAGTGTGGAAAGTGCAGCCTGAACCACTGGGAACATAGATATTAAATTAACAAAAATCTCTACCCAAACATGCATGTACTGTGATTGCTTAAGGTCCTAAGTATGAATAAATTTGGATGGATTTTCAATGGATAACATGAGAGACAGATTCTTGACACAGGGATCACCTGCAACTCAAGTTTCCAATTCTTCCTCCAACATGCCAAAAAGATCATCAGAACTGGACCCGGGAAAATATTTTTCCTTCTTACTTTGTTTTCAGAAGCAGACGAACCATTGTGGCCAATCGATTATTGTGTGGGGGTTTTTGGTGCTGGTTTTCTGGGTTTGTTTTTTTTAATAACCAGAGGCATGAATAATTTTCAGTACGGAAAATTTCTGCCTAAAGAGCTAAAATTGGCATACAATCATCCAACAGTCATATAATAAAGGCCTCCAGCAACGGCAACAGTTAGTGCTACCAAGCCTACCTAGAGCATTTTTTTCCACTGTGCTAAGAGGATCTGTTTCACTCCTCGCCTTTCAATCCAATTTCCACTGTACTGCACCACAAGTTTAAAATAAGGACACCAGGAAGCATATGCGATAAGGGGGAAGGAAGGGAAAAACCACAATTTCATTCATTCTTTCAACAGAGCCAAAAAGGAGTGGTTACTTTTTTTTTTTTTTTTTTAAAGAAAAAGCTGCAGGGAGCAGGGAATGGGGGGAGATGTTTGCTTTAGACTTTTCCATCTGCACCACGATAGGTATAAAACCCACTTCTGCCTCTAAAGGTGCCCCAGGGTGTTTTGCAGAGCCTGTTTGAGTCTCTGGCTCCAGACAGCCTCCAGTGATGATGCTTTCTACCCAGGAGCATGCATAGCTCCAGCCAAGATGAAAGGGGAGGAAGAGAGGAAGGATGGCCACTATTCCCTACATGTCCTTCCCCTCGAGGAGCAAGGCAGCCCAGGGTAACAGCATAGCTGGAGGCACTGGTTTGTCACCAGTAAACCCCAAAAGACTGTGCCCCCCTTGCAGCAAACGACAGCGTGAGCTTGGCCGCCACCTTGGAGCACCAGTGAAGATGAGATGCTATGGAGAAGGAAGCACTGAGCTCCATTTCCTTCCAGCCCTGGCTGCTGCCCAACAGCTGTTCCCTATTTATTTACTTTAATATTTCCTTGGTTACACAAGGAGCTGCACACAGCTTAACCCCTGCCTGCACCAGCAGCTGCCCGTGCCACCCGACCTTACCTTGCCCGGCATGATGCCGCAGGACAGCAGCATGGGGCAGGGTAGGGACACACAGGGTCTTGCCAAAGCCAGGCTCTCGCTGGCTGGCCAGGGCTTACTCAGTGCGGTCACCCTCACGGCCACGGCCACCGCTCTGTCCCTTGGTGGGCAGAGGACAGGGCACCGTCAATGTGAGAAGCCGTCTCGCACAATCCCAGGCTTCTTGGGCTGACCTGAAGCCAGCCGACCAGCTGAACCTGGGAAAGCCATCTGGATTCCCATGGGCTTGCTTCGCTGGGCAGGCCCAGTTGCACTGTAATTCTAGCAGCGGATTTGTGTCTGGACGCAGCGATTTCAGGAAAGGCATCCTCATTCCCGGGCAACCACAGCACCCTTTCAAATAAAGCATACAGCCAGGATCAACTTCACGTGAGCAGGTCGCCGGAGGCAGAGGGTGCCCAGCTCCTCTCCGAGTCCTGCGCACAGGCCAGGAGGGACATGCCAGTGATTTTTCTGGCAGCTGCTGCCGGTCCACAGATCACTTCATGCATTTTCCTTTCTCATCTGCACAGAGCCTGTTCCAGCAGCTCAGTTTGTGTTTTGGCTCATAAAGCTCAGCCAGACCCCTTGGCTCATCTCCACCAAGGAGGGGCTGGAAAACACCCTTTGCCTGCTTGCCCAGAACACCGGCTTCAGTTTTCTGCAACTCAGCCTGTCGCAATTGCATTTCCAGCCTCTTCCCTCCCTCCTGGCTCCATTTTTGTCCCGGCTCCCCCCTGCACCAGGAAGGCAATTCCTAAAGCAGCTGCTGTCAGCTGCCCTCCAGGCTGGCACTGCTCTGCACCAGGCAGCGGGCATTTCCCCAGCGCCTGCTCCCTGAAACGCCAGCCACCAAGCCATGGACCCAGGGAATCAGCACCTCTCAGCAGCAACCCTATTTTGCTGTGATAGCAGCTGGGAAAGGCATGGTATTAGCTCCGCAGGAATGGAATTCGGGCCCAACTTTAACAAAATTCCCCCCCCCCAAAGCAAACAAAAAACCCAAACAAAAACCCCACCACTTGCACAGATTTCTGTTGCAGGAATTCAAACACACCTATACAGCCCTGCGTGCATTTAGTCCAGGGAGTGACAGCAGAACTTTAACACAGGGACAAGCAAAAGACCCAGGGTGTTCCCACCAATGTGCAAGAGGCACTGGAGTGAAGAGTCCAGCTTTTGAGATTGCTTTGTTCTTGCTTTCTCAAGGATGTCCAAAATTGTGTTTAAGCTTCCTCGAATCAAAACATTTTCTGGTAAATTACAAAAGGCATGCTTAGCGTAAGGCAGAAACCACACTTCTCAACTGACCACAACTTTCGACCCTCTGAAGTCAAACCCCCAAAAACTGGCAAAATGCTTACCTGCAGGTCAAAGAACTTGCTGTACCGTCGGTATATGACTTCTGTGGACCCATTGGACCAGGTGACTTTGATAATGTACACCTGTAGGGAGCAGAGGAAGAAATCAGAGATGAGTGACCCAACAACCTGCACCACAACCCAAATGCTGCTAAAGCTGCCAATGCAGCCCCCACAGCTGGGCATCAATCAGGGAAGTTCATGGGACCACTTAAAGTCATTTCAGCAATACTAGAATATATGTAAGATTAAATTATTAAGCTCCACTGCTGCAACTTAACTGTGCACTAAATGCTTATTGATAGTTGTGAGCTAAGACAGCTCCCTATCCCTAAATAGGGGCATACATCGAATGTGAAAGGACAATTCTGTGTAAAAAGACAGTTCAGTTCTCTCCAAACACAGACACAGTATTATGAATTAATAACTGTGCCTTGGCTACCACATCTATGGCTGCAGCATCAAGTTTGATGTCAAGATCCCAAAACTGCAACCCGCAGTGTGCCACACCGTGCACCACCGCCAGCCTGCGTCCCGGGGCTGGGGCTTGCAAGAACTCGAACCCACAAGGTTCAAAACTCCATCTGTTCTTCCACAAGCAGCTCTGAGGTTTTGTTTACTTAAACTTGCTGGGGTGCAAATTACCCTCCTGTTCCTTAAAATGCTACACAATCAATCCTAGTAATTGCAGGTTATTCACAGACCGTATGACCAAGATTTTACTGGTGATGAATGCAAAAAAACCAACCCCAAAACCCAAAAAAACCCACCCCCTTTTTTATTCTTCTATGAAAAACAACAAGCAAATAACAGAATTGGGCAATTACTTATCTAATGTCCTCGCTTGTTGCTCACAGAAACCAAAGATAACCCTTGGTGAGATGCCAGCGTAACACTCAAGTGATGCAAACCTCAGCCCTCACTAACTGATAACAGATTGACTAAGCAGAACAAGGAAATATTCGTTTTTTCTTCTAACTCTCATGTCCTGCTTATTTCCACCACAAATTCCAGTATCATTTCACTGAAGCAGGAACAAAACTTTCAGAAGCTCATGTGAACAGACCTGCTAGAACTCCAGTTAACATAATGAAGCACGAAGGTTCTTAGGATGCTGATGTTTTGGTATTTAAAACAGAATCCCTTGAGAGTTCCACAAGGTTCCCCACAGAGATGCACGTTTTTCCAGATGCTGGAATGTGACCAACATCCCAGCCCAATATCGAAACTAACACCAGGACACTCAAATGCACACCACAACACTAAATTGAGCACATCAAACCTGAATGCTGTACTAAAAATCTGATTGAAATCTCACTCTGCTGCTCAGATGGCTGATGGAGCATGACCTACCAAGGTGAGGAGACTCCTGAGGAACCACAAACTCTTCGCAGCAGAATCACTTCCAAATTAAGACAGAAAAAGAGGCAGTGAGATGAAGCAAATTCTTACTGCTAAAATAAAGACCTTCAACACAGCAGTTCAATGACCGCTTTTCTTAAACCAGATGATCAGCCCAAACACAGCTGCGACTGGTTTGCTGACTTGCAGTGAACTGGCCAGGTGTCACAGGCAACACCACCCTCTCCCAGACAAAATCCAAATTGCTCAGCATCGCCTCACAGCCCTTATTCAGCTAACCACAATCCTCTCCTTTCGTTAACAAACTCTTTTTTTGAGCTGAAGGACCTGCACTTTCCGCATATTAAAACAAGGAAACAGCTGTGGAGACCTGGACGGACCGTGATTTGCTACAAGAGAGGCCCAGACACTGTGCTTACTTATCGACAAATGTGGCTTGCCAAGTGCTCTGCATTGGGTTAGGCACAATACCCATTCAGGAACATGCTTCTAGACTTCAACAGGTCAGGGGCAACTTGGCTGACCACAGTTTGCAATGAAAATTGGTAAAGTTGCACGATGTGACCGCCGAAGCATCTGATAGCATCTGTACAGTTGCCACCACACCATCAGCAAACTAAGCGTTAACTTGACGCTAAGTAAGCATCCAACCGGCCTTTACCCTCACCCCAGGACTTGCTGGCAGGCCAGCATGAGCTCATTTTGGTTGGAAGCTCAGCTGATATCCTAGCTTTTTTACCAGTCTACAACACTTTATGGGGTTATATCACTGCTGGCTGCCTGCCTGGAGAAAGTCTTCCACTGGGGCAGGAGGAAAAGCCAACTTTTCTTCATTGTTTATTCCTATCCTGCCTTTATTTGGAGTCAACAGCTTATTAGACTGGGATTTTAATCAGGATGTGGATTTGCTCAAGCAAAAATGAATTCAAAGCTCCTAAGGGTAATAAAGCCATGAGATTTGAGGGCACATCATGCTTTATTATACCCTTTGCAATTGAGGGAAGGAGCATTTCTCCCAACCGATGAGCTCACTCCCATTTTGCTGAAATGCAGACCTCCCAGGAGTCTGGAAAACTGTTTCTTGCACATCCCATTTGAACAGCAGAAAGGTCTCTGGGGGTATCTCCTCACCTACTTGTGGAAAGCCGAAAAGATGGGGAAGCCCACAGGAACAGGAGCATCTATAAAAACACTGTCTCAGTAAAGCTGGATTCCTCTCTCCTTGTGAATATTCCTTGTCCTTCACTCCGACAGCCCCATCCCACTGAGGTATTCTGTTGGCCAAAACCATCACAGATCTTGGTCTCTGCCAATAACTAATCCAGTCCCTGCTGTCCTAGGGATAAAAAAGACACCAGAAAACATAACTCAGGTGCTCTCCTCAACTAACAACAGAAGTGCAGATTTTGAAAGGTATGAACAGTGCAGTTGGCCACCCAGAGCTGGTTTTCACAGGGACTGGAGATGATGAGGCACCAAGCTTCTACAGGCACCCACACATCTCTTTCTCAGGTGCTTTTGGAAGACACTTTCAATGATTAAGATGGTTTTGAAAACATTGCACTTGGTCTGAAGTTTCCCCTCCCGACCTGGCACTGCACCATGTCCTGCCAGTAGCAGCCACCATGAAGTAACAGCCCAAACAAACCCAATTTTGTCCCAGTAGGAGCCACCCCATCACCCGCTCCAACAACTCTCAGTCTTGCAGAGGCTGCTCTAAGGACAGGCTTTTTCCCAGCCTGGCTGTGTGGGTGAGGGCATGTGGAAACAGTTATTTCATGGGTCTTCTCCAGCTCTGATTTCTACGGTCCTTCAAACAAATAACACAGAGAAACCACCAGCAAGCCTTTTCCGTGGAAAGAGCGAGAAGATCTCCCGGGGCTGCAGCTGGCACTGCCTCGGGGACGTGTACCCCCAGGGAGCACTGTTGGGAATGGAGGGGACGCTGCCGCTCGGATCCCGTTCCGCCGTTTCCTCAAGGGGTGAGGAGAGCTGAGCGGATGGCAGGGAGGCGGCGGGCAGCCAGATGCAGGCGGGGGGCTTTGCAACCCCATCACGTGGGCTGGGCCCCTGGCCAAAACCAACAGGCAGAGCTATCGAAATATTTACAGCCCTTCCCGGGCCAGTGGCGGGGTCTGCACCATGGAGGGGAACTAGCTGACTCAGTGAAACCCAGGAACCGGCAGCTCCGCTCCCTCCCTCCAGAAAGGATGCCTTACCCTGCCCCACTCCCAACCCCAAGAGCCTCCATCGCTTGCTCCGCTCCAGCCTACATTGCTGCACGTGTCACGTCAAACCCCACGGCTGGGTCTGATGCCTGAAGGCAATGGGCCAAGCTGAGCTTTGGAAGAGGCAGAAGACACCGGGGCTGAACCCTCCTTAGCCTCATTTCAGCCGCAAGTCAGGGGAGCATAGCTGAAATTCATGCCTGTGCTTCTGAAATCCTTGAGACACAGCTCATGGCATTCGTCCTACAAGAGCAAGGTGAGAGGAGAGGCAAGCTTTCAGGGTCACTCGGATACCCTCAAACCCCTGCTTTCAGGATTAAAAGAGCCCCACGCACACACCCTCAGCCCCCCATCACTCCTCGCCCAGCCGCCAGCTCCCCTGCCCTCGAGCCATGAAACCGCAGTCCCATGCTGCAGCAAGCCCATCTTACGGAGCAGGAGGAGTTCCTGGTGGGACAACCTTGTCAGAGCCTCAGCAAAGACCTAGGCTAGAAGACAAGACATGCTCTCCACTCCTGGGGCGGTACAGAGGCCACAGGGACAGTTTTAGAGGTGCAGGTAGATCTTATTTAATGCTGGAGGAGAGGAGCACTTCACATTAATGGCAAATGCTCCCCATGCTCCCGTCCCTCTGAGGGCAGAAATGGATCAGATCCTTCACAGAAAATGGAAACCTGCAGATGCAAAAGGCTGAACTCTGACACCGTGGGGACTGGGCTCCAAAACTCCCTGGGCTCCTGAAACTCCCTACATTACGAGTAATTGGTCACATACCAACTACTTAATAATTACCAATTGAGAAGTTTACCGTCAGGACCACCACTGCCCAAGATTCTCCTTGGTTGCATTCGAAACCAAGTGCACCAAATGGAAATATACAGATGGAAAAAGGCACAGGGGATCTTGCAGCCTGCCTGGCCCAGCATGACGAGCTCGGTCCCCGTGGTGTCCCTCCGGCATGACCCCATGCCTGCCACTGCTTCTCTGGAGAGGCAGCTCGGAGGGAGAATGGGCCAGTGGAAAGTGGGACCTAAAACCTTTCTAAGGAAACTGTCAAAAAATGACAGGTTGCTAAAAGAAATGCAAATGGCACCTGGCCAACCGTAACAGAGCTGTCAACGAGAGCTGCCAGTCAGCTCACGTGGCAGCGAGGGCTCTGCAGCCCTGGGGGAAACACGCCGGCAACTCACAGCGGGCAAATGCCAGAGGGAGATCTGGGACATTCCTCCTGGGCAGGATAGCAGCCCAGGCAGGGAGCGAGCTCCAGCATCGGGCATCACCAGCAGAGCAGGGAGGCCGAAGGAGCCAGCTCAGACGCACAGCCAGAGCGGTTGAAGTTGCACGGACTAGAGCACGAGAACAGAGGGGATGAGAAGCCAGCCCAAATTATCTCTATCTGAAAGGGCAGCCAGAGATTTAATTTTTTTTTTATTATTTTTTTTTTTTCCTCTTGAAGAAACAAAGTAGCAAGCATAAGCTCTGGGAGCTGTCAGACCTCAGAAGTATTTTTCCAGGGGCTGATAAAGAGCCTCAGTGCTGCAGATAGCAATGGCTCCTGGTGACTTCCACTGCTCAAAGGGACCGAGGACTCTGGAGTCCTTCAAAAGCCCTCAGTCTTGTACCTTCCCCAAGAGGCACATTGTCCCATGCAACAACATGGCTAGAGAGAGGAGATGATTCAAGCAGCTGACTTGAGGCAATGGAATTAAGAACAGATACTAAAAAAAAAAACAAAAAAAACCCCAAACCAGAAACAGTTTCCCGTTCTTGAAACATGAGGCTATGTGACCTCCTAGAAGAATCGCTTCTGGACTCCTTGCATAAACACACTCCGGACATGCACAAAACACAACCTGGGCAGCAGCCTGGACTGCTTAAGCTTGAGTAGGAAGAAGGCAGACTGAAGTTGCAGGAAAACCTAGAGCTACAGTTTTGGCCTCTTTCCTCCCACAGGAGGAATTTTCCCAAGTTCTCCTAGGAGACTTGCAAGGAATCCCTGGGGGGGAGCCCACAATAAGGCTTCGGGGAGAGGGCAGCTCCTGGCTGGCCTGCGAGCTCTCTGCCTGGCACCCAGGCCACGGCTGAACGAGGCAGCAGGTCCACCCCGAGCTCAGCACTACCCAGCTACCCCGCTGGAGCCCAGGAGCAGCGCGCCCACGCCGACACTGCCCGCAAGCCGACAAGCCCCCAGCAGCCCTCCCGGGCCCAGCGCGGCCCTCCCCGGCTGGCTCTGCCGCAGCCCCAAGCGGCCCCGCGCCCGGAGCTCCCGCACACCGAGGCCCTCCCATTCCACACCAGCCACACCAGAGGCGGGGGAACAACGGCAGGCTGGAAAGCAATGTCACGGTCACTTGGAAAGGCACCTCCGCGGGGCTGCAGGGACATGCGGTTCTGCCCACCCACCACCGACGGGCACCAGCGCGGGTCCGCAGCCGCTCGGCAGGGCTCCGACGGCGGAGCCAGACATAACAGCCTCCAGCAGAGGCAGAGCTGTCTGCAGAGCTGTTTCCAGTGCGTTTGAGCCTGTGTGGTCTCGGGTCCGGGGAGACTACGCACAATAAACCTCTCTGTGGAAAACTCCACATATTTAAAGCATCTTTTGCCAGTAGAGGGGAAAAAGCATCAGTCTCTCTATTCCACACGCACTTCCCCACACCCTAAAACATGGGGAAGCAATGCGAGAGCCTTGTACCCTGGCTGCGGCCGCTGCTGCGAGGAAGGAGCGCTGAGAAATTCAAAGGGGCAGAGAAACTGAAGCAGCTGAGGGATCAAGCCAAACCAAAGTGGGGTTTAATATAGAAAAGGGAGTGGGAAATTGTAAGAGGAAAAGAAAAAAAAGGAGGGAGGTGGCTGGAAACAAAGTTCTTGGCGGTGAGCTGCTGTGCTTGGCCCCTCTCCACCAGCCTTCACCACCGCAGGCGTGCAGGGCTGGGGAGGGGAGCACGGGGCTCTTGCGCTGTGGGACAGCAAAGCTTGAAGTGGGAGAGGGACAGCCAGCCCCCTACTCCATCCCTGGACACCTTGCCACCCCCTTGCTCCTGCTCTGTGGACAGGGCTTGCGCTGGTTCAGACGGCACTGGGAAAGTCACAAAAAAGCAATCCCAGTGGTAACTGCAGGGCGTTGGGGATGCTGCTGCGGTCCCTCTGGTCTAGCAGAGGAGAGAGGCAGAAGCAACAAGTCATTGCTGCAGGGAGGAGCTGGGTAACAGGGATGCAGGCAGCAAAGGACAGGCATGGCGAATAACCCAAACTAAACTGCCCATGCACCCAGGACTACAAAGCAGCCACCTCCCCTCGCTCCAATTCACCCCTTCGACTGTACCCTCCCTAAAATCCCGGCGAGTGACAGCTCTTCCCACTCTGCTGTTGTACAGCTCGCCAGGGCACAGCGCTGCCTGAGCACACGGCCAAAGCTGCCAGGATGAAAAGTGGACGCGCACGGGGCTACGCCAAGCATGGGAAGCCCAAGGACAACCCATGGAGCCCCACTCAGCCGTGGTGCAGACCCCTGTCGTACAACACGTGCACCCGCTTGTTTGCTCTGAGTCACACTGAAGATCAAACGTATGGATTCATTTGTTTCCTATTTCCCACTGCTACGTGAATCAGCCGGAAGATAGAGGTGCCCTCCAAAGCAAAGGTGAGAGGGATCAAGGTCACCAGACCTGGGAGCAGGCAGAGGCGGCGGATGGCCTGGGTGCTGGAGTGGAGTATGAGCACCAGCCTACCACACAGGGCTGCATCCACCTCGGTGGCCGAGTGCCAGGCAGGATTTGGCCCTTCCACTGAACTGCGACATTTGAGGTTTTCAACAGCCTTAAGTAACGTGACTGGGGAAGAAAAACAAAGGAGAGTTTGCGTCTGAGTGTCAGTTTTCACCCACAAATCCAACAGTGCTCCCTTAAGCCCCAACTCTCTTGAGAGGCGAGCGGGAAGGAAGGATCGGTCGGCTCTGTAATGCTGTGCAGCAAAGCAGGGCCAGGCACAAGGACGGGGACAAATTTCAAGCAGCTACAGGCTCCAAACGCCCTGCCTGTGGCCTGCCTCGAGCAGGAGAGCGTCAGCCAGCGGACAGGAAATGGGATGAGATACAGCAGAACCGCAGGATACAGCAGCAAAACATCACTAAGGACGCCGAGAAAGCCCTCAAACCTCTCGAGGCCACTGATACTCAGAAATTCCTCGCTGCGGCAGAGACTCCAGCTTCCTGGGTTCAGCCTTGCTTCATACATTCTGGTTTTGCTTTTGCTCTCTTTCATTCCTAGTTTAGTTAACGGCCCCTGCATAGATTTCACACTACTCATTTTAACCTCCTGCTCCCTCAGTCGAAACGCACCCAGCTCCTTCAGTTCCCCACAGAATATTCCCACCATACCAAGAGCACGGTCACCCTCCCCAGAAAGCATAGCACAGGGGGAGTCATTCCCTAATGCCCTTTTTAAGCCGAGCAACCGGTATGATTCACAACAGCAGAAATAATGCAGCTGTACGAGGTGATACTGTGCCAGGTCCCCAGAGCTCTGCTCCAGCTGGGCATGTCAGGACCAAGGGACCATGACACACAGGTCCATGGGGGACACATTCTTCAGAAGACATCTCCTCCTCTATGTGTATAGTGCACTGAAGAACCACTGAATCTGTAGATCAGTAGCTCTCATCCTCTTGCCATTCGAGCACTCTTCTCTGAATGCTCTGTAATCAATTCCAGATAAGCAATGGGATTGGGTTGGACAACAAATGAAACCACGAACAGCCTCACCACTACAAGGAACAGGAACAGAAAAGACACCTACCATCACGTCACAAATTCCACATCAAAAATGTAACACACTTGCTTTTTGAATGTAGTTTTCATCAAACCTGTTTTAAAATATCTATAGGTGCTATCAACCAGGCACCAGATTCCAACATGCATTATTAATTACTTTTGCAAGGCAGCTGCCACAAATGAGGCAGTTCAATGTGCACGGGTATTCACCTTGTTTAAAGTTTGCAATCTTGTTAACTGAGCTTGCAGAATAAATGTATACTGCACAATTTGTTTAAATTTCCCTTTTTCAAAGTGATACGTGTGTGCATGGAGGCTGGGAAAGGAAGTCCTGCAATAGCACAGTCCAAGTTTCCCAATAAACTAACACAACCAAACGGCACGCTGCTCTCTCTTTCCTGTTGGACATATATATACAATTTTGCTTTGTGCTCTAGAGCAACGATTTAAAACTATATGAACTACGGAAATGTCCTTGGTGGACAGGTTGTAGAAATGAAGATGCGATTCAATGGCATCGTTATTAACACATAGAACAACACACACAAATTGCAGCTGTATTAAAATGAAAGGTCCTGAAGCTTGCCAAGGGGCAAAAAACCAACCAAAATCTGGATTTAGTAGGGAAAAGCTTTATTTTAGGGCTTCTACTAGAGAATAACAAACACAAAGCTATAAAAAGATCCCGTGTGAAGTCCTTTAAAGGAAAATTTAGTCCGTTTCAGCTATGGCTTTGTTTTGGGTCTTTTCTGAATAAACATTCATTTATCAGAACTTGAGACTTGACCAGAACATAGAAATGACAGTCTGCTACTCTGTCGCCCAGAATGATTATTTTTAAACTTTGCTCTTGGACTTTGCCTTTTCAGATTTGCAGTATGGCCCCGAAGCCCTCACCAGCAGCATCCCTGAGGGGCATGAGCTGTAATCACTTAACGTAGGATTGTATGGGAAATGTCACTGCAGGGTGAGACCCTCCAGCCACTGCCAGAAGGATGGGAGTCCCCTTCTTCACTGGGACGAGAGGCTGCTGAGATCCCGAGCTGGGTTGTTCTCTCTTGACAGGATCAGAGCAACGCATCCTGCAACAAACACCTGCAAAAGGATCATTTCTCACTGCCCCTTCCAGGTACTGCCCATGAAAAAACTTGAAGACACAAGCAGCACAAGTGCAGTTGAAGCAGCCGGGGTTAGCAGCCCAGGAGGGGTGCCACTGCAGTACAGCATGATATGGTTTCCCAGCCAGCAGAGCAAATTCAAGGCTCCTAGCGCTCAGGGCAAGCAGCTCAGCTATCCTTCCCCTCTCGGCCCTTCCACATGCGTGAGTGGAGTTGGTTTGACAAGAATGGGAGCAGACATGTTGGCCTCACACCATGCCAACACCATGGCAGCAAGAACCTTCCAGAAGCACGAGGCTGACTTCAAGGAGAAAAGCACGCAAGGGGAGAACAGCCCCGCTAACTGCAATTTAGCCTGACCGCTGTAGTGGTGCTCACTACGGTACCCACCAAAGGGTTTAATGTCTCACCAAGGAGGAGAGCAAAGAGGCCATTGCCATTTCTCCTGTCCCCCAAATGCCTCTGAATACACCTGAGCTTCTTTTAATAACCCACCCAGCTCCTCCCACCCTCAGGTCAGGTACCAGGCTGTCACCAGGGTAAGGAGGACGGACAGGAGATCGGACAAGTGCACTGTTGTCCTGGAGTATCCTTCCAGGGGAGTGCAGCCATCAGTTGTACTGTGAGAATCAAGGAGACAGCGCCACACCAGACTGATGCCCCCTTGCACCAGGATTTGAGGCAGGGCTGTTCAGGGGCACACGTTCGAGGGCATGGGGCTGCGTTTGGATCCCCAGTTAAATTCCAACACTCAGCTCAGCACGCATTCGAGCTGGCACCTGGCTACCCAAACGCTTCCCGGCACCTTGCTGGGGCCTTGCCCAGCCCAAGCCCCACAGTTTGGGGGAATATTGTGTCTCCCGCTTCAAATCAGAGATCCAAAAAAGCACAAGTTTTTGTCTTGGGCAACACAACTCTTTTTGTATTGATTACCAGGGTGATGAGCAAACCATGCCAGCCTGAATAAAGCTGGCCTTTCCTACAGCCCCTCCCCATCACAGGCATCAATAAGGACTTTGAAACACTGGTTTGATCTCACTTTTCTGGGAAACTGGAATTCACAACTTTCTGCTGTGGCCTCACTGCAGCCAACATAACTGCACCTTTGTCCGGCAAAGAAAAGCCTCTCGCCGATGCAGAGAGGAGGCCGAGCCCGAGCAGTACGGGTCACTGGCCGGTCAGGCCAGTGCAGAGGCAATGGGAAGAAAAGCCGGCATGCTCCTCCCTGGGAACAGCGAGTGGCTGCCTCAGGGGATAGAGAAGAGCACACTTATGCTCAGCAATGAGAAGCCAGAGAGCAAAGGTTTAACACATACACTTTGTGGTTGACTCGGATTTGCAGTGTGCCAGTAGATAGTCTAAAGTAAGATGACTCAGCCGCGATTTGCTGCCCCTCCTCTCCCTCTCTTTGCAGGAGAAGGAAGAAAGAAAAAAAAAAAAAAAAGAAAAAAAGGTTTTGATTCCATATAATTAACTGGCTTTGAGAATCTGCCTAGTTCCTATCTATTCCCTCAGACAAGGCGAGCACTCCCATCCACTCCAGTGCTGTGTGGGGAGGCTGCTGCCCGCAAGCTGCCTGTCCCTCCCCAGGCTCAGCCCCTCCGCGAGCTGCGCTGGCTTGCGCTGCCAGGTTTCGGTCCAAGACAAGTACAGGGAAAGGTTAGAGGCAAAGGACTGGAGCCACCGGTTGAGGAGGGAGCGGGCAGCCGAGCGGGCGGCCGAGCGGGCGGGCTACACAGCTGGCTGTCATGAGCTGCGTGCAGCTGCCTTCTCCCACCACCCTGGGAGCTTCCGTTCCGGTGCCCCCACCCAGCCACCCCACCATACATCTCCTCTTTTCAGAAAACACCTCTGTCCCGGTTTTCTAGCCTCACAGGGATTATTTGTGCTATGCTCAACTCCACCCACCTCGTCCCCGTGGGTGGAGGGTGAGCAGGGACAGTACCCAAAACAGATCATGTCCAGCACTTGGGGTGCATGTCCCAGCCATGGGGACACAGGTCCTGTGGGGTATGCGGAGCCCCCAGTCCCAGCAAGGGAACAAGAATGCCTGAAGGGAGAGCAGAGGAATCGCCACAGGCGACCCCGTCCCAGCCCCGTTACAGGACCTGACGGCGGTGCGACAGATCCGCCAAGACAAACAGAAGCGTATGCAGCTCAGCAAACCTCCTCACGTACATGCTCCTCCAGATCGGATGCATAACCCAGCTACGATGAGTAAGTCTGGGATGGACGCGGCAGGAAGGGGGGCACATCTGGAGCTGGGGCCAGGCTCAGCCAGGGCTGATAAAAGCCACAAGCAGAGCAGGAGAGGAAGAAGGGGTGATAAGGGGTTGGGGCAGCAGCAGCCACATCACATCCCTGGATGCGAGGAGGGGGTAACAGCCCCCCTTTACCCTCCCCTCCATCCTGGCTAGAGCTGGCCTGCCCTCTGCTTTCCTCAGACTGTTGCTCACAGCCACAAGCCAGCCGGGGCGACCTGGAGAAGCCCCTGATCTCCCAAGAGCTCAGGGAGCCTGGCTCCACCGACACGACACGCTCCAGCCAGAGCGAACACCACATCCTCACAACTCGAACGTGCCATGAACAGCATGTCACTGGGACACCCTTATCTAAGGCGAATGGGGCGGGGAGAACGTTTTGGTCTTTGTTTTAAGGTTGTTGCCAGGATTCACCCCCAAGGTCTCCACAGATGCCTGGAAGCACACCAAAGTTTAAATAATAATAATAGAAAAGAAAAAAACCAACCCCTTCAAAACCAGACAAACCCACAGCAGTTTGGAAGATGCCCTGGAGCATGCAGGCACACGCTCCCTGGGCAGCTCACACAGAAGGGGTGCGGGGGACACAAGGAAACACCTCACAGGGCCTGTCCCAGGCGCAGAGGGAAGGAGACGGCTGGTCCCTTGACCCCGGACTCTGCAGCCAACAGGTTTCAGAGCCCCTCTGCCAAACGCTGCTCCCTCACCAAAGCAGAGGCACTTCTCGGTGGTGCCCCGGAGACACCTCCTCCTCCCGGGTGCCTGACAGCAAGATCCTGCCCTCAGCTATTCTCGGGCACCTCCCGGCGGGTCCCGCACGGCCACCACCGGCGGTGG
>JAVJGG010000043.1:9974580-10006982 GCA_035590195.1 Aviceda cuculoides | reverse complement strand
GCCGCTGGCGGGGGGGTGCAGAGCCCCGCGGCCCCGCCCCGGCCCGAGACGGGGAGGGGAAGGCGGCTCGGCGGTGTCTGAGGGCCGCGCTGCTCGGCGGGTGCGGCCGGCCGTTTGCCCTTCGCCGGGAGGTGGCTGTGGGGGCTGGAGGGCGTGCGGGCTTGCCCCTCCTGCCCGGCGCGGTGGGCCTGTGCGTGGGCTCCATCGCCAGGTCTTGATTCTGCACCCTGCTCTTGTCCTGTAACGCCGGCCCCCGAGGCGGTGCTGACTTGGCCCCGAACAACCACGTCCCTAAAGGATCCAGGAAGTGAACGGAGCAGAAAAAGGCGGCTTGCTTGGCTGTTGGTATGGTTAGCTCCGCAGAACTGCCTCAGCCAGGACAACCCACCTACTCCTGGAAGCTTGGAGCTGAGCCGCCGCACCCCACCTCTCCTCCCCGGCAGCCCACCGCCTCCTGCCGTGCTCCATGGCCAGCTCTGCCCTTGGGGCAGTGGAGGGGACAAGGCAGTGACCAGGCGCTTCCCTACATCAGCACCACCCGTGGCCTCCGTCTTCCCAGCAGCAACTCAGCACGTGGCATAACCACAGCTCTCTTCCCCATTGGGCTTTTAATTACATTATAAAGTTACTCAAAGCTTGCACTGGCAGGTCATTAGCTTTCATATGAATTTAATTTAATCATAAACAGCTCATCTTACTCCTTAGCAGCTCCTTAAATGTGGCTCCTTTTTATACCACTAACTTTGCTACAACCACCCCAGAGAATTAATGGAGGTGCAGGCAGGTTGCCAGGGCTTTACTGCCCACCCCCCCTTGCCCTCCCAAAGGGCTCATCTTCATCCTCCTCCCACTCAGCTAAGCCCAAGACCATGGTGCCCCTGCAGACGTGGCTGCAGGAATGATGCTAGGTTGTCTGAAGGGGACATCGTGCCACCGGTGACCTCCCCGACGCCCGCTGGCATGCTGCCGCAGGGCTGGTTTACTTGTGGACCAGTCGCACATCTCTCCCCTCCCTGCCCCAGCCCCTTTGTCACTCCTCAGTCAGACACATGTTGAAGGTAGGTGGGCAGGAGGCCATGGAGAGGCCCCGAAGAGCCCTCCCTTCCTTCTCCTATCAGGAAAGCCCTGACATTGGTGAGGGGTGCTGGGGCTGGACCTTGAAGTGCTAATCAAGAGTCGTAGCCTGGGAAAGCACAAACAGGCAGCAGAACTGCAGCTTTTGATGTTGTGCAGAGTGCCCAGGCTTGAGCAGGTAGAGTTTTACTAGTTTTAAGAGCCCTCAAAGATGCACAAATCCTCCAAAGGATGGCAAGGAAAACATCCAAAGCAGCTGTGCAACATGTTGGTAAGAGAATTGTACACTGAGGAGATGCAGAACACTGGAGAAAGCGGATTAAGAGAGGAATGAAACAATTACTGGTCTTCACATGCTGAAAGGAGAAGCTAAGGTAGAGAGCAGCTGAGGGCACTGCAACTAAGCAACACAGAGAAGGATGTAACCTGAAGAGCTGAGGATTGAAAGGCCAGGCAGGGGGATCACAGGGATAACAGAAGCAGGTAATTGGATATGTGAACCACAGAAAGAAGCACAGAAACACGCTAACCAAAATGCAATAGGTGATAAATTGCAAGGTGAAGGGAATTAAGTGAGGCAACTGTTACCAATGCTATGGCTGTAGCCATCCCTCTTGCTTCAGGTGCTGGTTTGTTCTGGTTAGCACTGACTGTGGGACTGCCAGGCATCCAGAGAGAGGATGACTGTGCTCAGGACACTGGTCGCATGTATGCAGGGCTGGCCTGATGCCGTCTGGTAATTTGGTTTTACAGGAGTGCACAGGACCCTACGTCCCTCATGCTCATGCACTGAAAACACATAGCCAGACTGATCATCTTACTGCCCAGTCCATCTGTACATTAACACGAAATCCACCATCAAGACACCTTGGACTCACTATTCATGAACTCTAGAATCAGTCTGTGGGGAAAAAAACCCTAATTAAAAAAACCTGTCCGGGAAGAGCAAATTGAGAACATGCAATTCAGAGAGCATTTTGACCTATAGGTGCAGCATCCACAAAGAGGCTAAACTGTGTTTTCTTGCCAGCTTTAAAAGCAGTGATAGCTGCAGCACAGAGCCATGGTGTAGGACAGTGGTGGTCCTGGGCAAGCAGCCGATGAACAGCTGGAGTCCCAGGTGCCACCAGCTGCAACACCCCCCGCACGCAGGACCCCGCACAGCACGCCAGCAGGGTGGAAGAGCTGTCCTGATGGCCAGCACAGTAAGGACCAGCTGCAGAAGCAAACTGCGAGAACAAGCAGGGAAGTCTGAGATGGCTCCGAAAGGACCCTCATCCCTACTCGTGTTTCTGTCACCTCATACTGGCCACAGACTCGAGGGAACAGAAATCCTTACTCCAAGACTGTCACTTTAGCATGGAGGCAGATGGTGGATTTGGTGGGGGGGACACAAGTTCTGTCCATTTTTACAGCCACAATACCACAATGCACCTCAATGCACTCCCGCTCCACAAGGCCATCCCCAGCCACTGCGGAGCACCGTACTGCTGCGTACCTTCATCAGCGACCTTCAACAGCGACCTTCATGCTGGCCTCCACCTTTGCTTTAATCCTGGCTCCACCGTCACCGTTGGGAAGCCACAAGAGACAGAATGAACCCCACACCGTGACACTGTGAAGGACACCTCATTCCTGAGCTTGAAGCATCCCAGAGGGACACACACAGTGCTTTGCTTGAGGAAACTTTCTTGCCCACCCTCGTCAGGGGTGCACAGAACCTTTGGGCATTCCCTTGCTGATAAATCCATTTCCCTGTGCCACAAGGTCCCCACACGGAGATGTGTGACACAGAAAGCAAAAGGAGAACATACGAATGAGCTCTTACATCATCTTGGACCTACCTGCTCTAGGGACCAGACCCTGCTCTCCTGCCTTCACCCTTCCAGCTCCTTTCTGTGTACTGCCCTCGATGTGGCCCCATGACTGCCACATGCTGCTGGGCTGTCCGGCCATTCCTTTATAACTGGTATAAATCATGTGTATCAGCCAGCCAGCTTGTTACACACAGGGGGTTATTTTATCTATCTATGTCTTCCAGCATAAACCCACTCCAGGCCTACGAACACTGGCAGAGAGCCAAGCAACTGCACGAAATCAACTGGAAATGCTTAAGTATCGGCATCGCTTCCCCTGCACCGTAACCTGCTGAAGTGACTCCGTTGCTTCTGGACGCCAACAGCACCGGGCACTGGCTGCAGCCTCACAGCTTACAAGCACCCGGGAACAAGCAGAGGTTGGAAAGAAATGCAGCTAACACTGCAAAATGGCTCCTGCGTTTAATTAACGAGTCTGATGAGAGCTGTTGAGACGAGCGGAGCGTGGCTTTGCACACTGACCTGATCGCCTCCCGAGGGAGGCACGCTGGGAAGCCAGCTGTGTAGATGTACAGCCTGGCTTGGGCTCTACTGCACCTCAGTAATTTATCAAGGAAACTGCCAAGCATTTGCGAAGGGAGCCCACATGAGGGTTTTCTGATTGACCTGGGAGTTCTGTGCTTGGCCTGCACCTCTGGCGGTGTGGCTGCAGGAGCAGCAGAGATCTGGCAGCAGCACTTCCTACAATGAGGTTAGGTGGTACAAGGGTACAAGTGCAACTGAGGAGAGTTTTGGGATAAACAAGTCATCTCCTGCTGCCCTAACCAAAGGTTGAAATATCGTTAAGCCAAAGAAAATAACTACACGGGAGAGCTCATCACCTGCTCAAGAGTCAAGATCTCCTCAACTCATGTGCACTCTCCCTTCTCTCTGTCAGGGTCAGCTGAGCAATTTAAAGCAAGGGGGCAAACGAATTCTGAAAGGCCAGCCATCAGCTTGGACATGCAAATGGGTTTCTGCTTGGCTGTACGCAGGCTCCAGCTGTTCGGGCACAGCTGGGCCATCCCTGGGGTCTGTCAGGTGTCAGAGATGGAAAGGAATGAAAAAGCAGCGCCCCACTGTCAGCCCTGAACTGCAAAGGAAATACTATCTGCAGTCATTCTGGCATAGAGAGTCCAAGCAGAAGCTTGCTTTTTAATTTAAGAATTAGGAGTGTGTGCCAGGTGGCTAAATGTATCCAGTCCTCCCTTGTACACAGAAAAAAAAGCATCTGTCTTCCCCAAGATCCCTCACAAGTGTTAGTCAAAAACGATGCTCCCACCACACAGAGGGCAAATCTTTCCAGCTGAAGACCAGCAGAGCAGTGGTTACCCACTGTATCACTAAGGCTGGATTCCACTCATTCTTAGCCATCACGAGGAATGATTCTCCACTGATTTGACCCCAGCATTGCAGGTTTTATCTGTGTGGCATGGATGCCGCCCATCACAGTCGGTCCGGCAGCAGCTTGCACCCACCCTGCACAGAGGTATAGCAGCAGGGAGAAGCAGACCCCATGGAGGGGATGCTCAGCCCTCAAACGGGGGAGTCTGACCTGGCACACGCGTGCCAGTGGGCAGGGGAACCCTGGAAAACTCCCAAGGACAATGCCGGAGCAGGAGACAAAGTACTGCAGCACTGATGAGAAGCAGAGGTCTGGTGAAACGTGTGCTATAGCTATAGCGAATGACAAATCCGAGAAAAAGAGCGAGCAAACGTTTCTGTGCGACAGGACCGCTCAGCTCCTGCTCTGCGCTTCTGCAGGCAGCTGCTTGGCTCCGGAGCCCAGGGCCACTGCTTCAGTGTGCGTGCCATCTAGTGAACGAGAGAAAGAAGAGCAAACATCACCCCTGCATCCCTTGCAAGCCTGGAAACCGGGCTCAGGGAAGTCCCAGCGGGTGCTTGTGAGGGCAGGTGGGATGCCAGGGCAATATGTCCCTGTCCCCCAGCCCCAACCCACCCAGGAGAGGGGCAACAACAAACCCCATCAGCAAGGCAGAGCCACCAGCCTCTGGAGAGGCTTGGCTTGCTCGAGCCCTGGGTAGTTTGGCATTTGGGGAATTAAACCAGCGGCTGGTGCAGCAGAACCCCCAAGAGCCAAATGGCTTAACAGGGTGCAGGTGACTTCTGCAGGACAGCAGTGCTCACCTCCAGCTGTCCTCCTGCAGCGAGGAAGGGAGGGAGAGCCAATGCAGCCATAGCAGGAAACCAGTTAGGCACAAGCCCCAGCTCCGTGATTCTCCCTGCCTGCCCTGCTTTTTCTTCCCCCGCTCCCCCCGAGAGTTTCATCATCCCCATCACAGTAGGAACACTGCAAAAGCCTTTGGGTAGCTCAGAGGAGCTTGGAGCCTAGACGTGACAGGACACACAGCTCAGAGAAGGTAATGAGAAGAGCTGAGAATGCTACAGCTGCTGCAGCGCCAGTAACTTTCCAGGGCTGTCATCCCTATTTTTAAAAATTAAGAAAGATTTTTACTTTTGCTCTGTTTTCAGCATTGCGCCAGGGTGGAATGGTAGATAATTATTTCTGGAATACACAGTACTTTCAACATATATTTACAAATATCCCCACAGCTGAAGCTCCCCTCGGGCACTGCCAAGGACATAGAGAGGAAGTTAAATACTCCCATGAGATCCTCTGCTTCACTGGGATACATTGAGCGAGGCCATTTTTGACCAGTGTGACCCAGAAGACAGTGCAGGCCTGGTACATGCAAAAGAAGGAGATGGCTGAGTACGTGCCCTCAGCTACTTCATTTCTTACTATCCCATGGAGTGAGCAGACAGGCACCCTCATGCCTTGTTCTTGACCTCTCACTGCAGTACTGTCTGTTTAAAACCCTACTGGCAACAACCTACAGTACCAACTGCCTCTGCCTTTCAGCACCTCATGTCTGAACTCAGAGCCTGCAATATTACCTAACCAGGGCGGACACTAGTAGCAAGGTAATTTCCAGCATGAAACCCAAGGTAGAAGCTGGCAGGCTCCAGAGCAACCTTCCAAAAAATGAGGGGAAAAACCACACCAGCTCCATGGGCTCATGTCAAAGCTGCCCTTGCACACTGCGTGTCCTTGCTTGGAGTAGGGCATCTGGATGAAAGAAATCATAACTAAACCAGCAGGTAAAAATCTCTGAGCAGAAAACAAAGACCACACAGGCCCTGTGGTTGGTTACAGAGATGGTGGGAGCTTTTCTGAGCAATCCAAGGGAGCAAGCAGAGGTCTCCCCCTGCACTGACAGGAGAAAAGGTGATCTGTATCTTGGCCCCATAATGCATCCCCAGGATCCAAGTGCTCCTCAGCCAAGGAGAGTGTGGGAAGAGGCAGGGAGTCGTCCCTAGGACCTCCTTGTCCCACCAAAGCAAGGGAGCTGAGGCATTTGTCTGAGATCTTCTGTTAAAGCCAGGCAAGCTAATTAAAAAGGAAGAAAAAGCCACGCATAAGTGGTTTGCACTCCTCAGGCGATAGGATGCAATACTCCTCTTCACCAAGCAGGGTCAGCCGAGCACTATTTTAACAGACAAGGAAGTCATCGAGGGAACTCCTGCTTCACATCTACCAGAGTTTCAGCTTCACAGCAAAGATGTTACTGCCACTGAGCTGCAGCAGAAGTGTTTCTGAAGCAACTGCCTCTATTTTAAAGAGCTGGAAGTTCAGCCTTGCAAGGTTCACGTGCCAGAACTGGCTCTGGAGGTTTCTGTAAGTCAGCAAAACCCTGACAAGAAGCAAAACTGGTATGAAGCCACAGCCAGTGATCAGGCAGGAAATCAGGCACATACCCAGGTTTCTCAGTCTGTTACTTTATTAGAAGGGTCTTTACATCATAGTGGTGGCCCCACTGAAAACAGTTCACAAAATATTAAAAAACCCTTTTTATTCAAAGCCACATTTAAAAAACCCCATCCTCCCTCAAAAACAGTCTGGGTTTATTCATGGTTCCTTCTGAAGAGGAAACAACAAAAACATCCTCTTTTGAGAGTGCGGGGAAAAAAAAAATATAACCACTCTGTAAACATGACATTCAGAACACGTGCCCCCCTGCCCTCTTGCAGGAGAGGGACACAGTACTAGAGACCTGGCACACCCAGAGGGGGAACAGAGAACAGGGAAAAGGCAGGGGACAAAACCATTCCCACCCTCTATTAGCAAAAGCAAAACTATATTGCTAGCTCCAGGCTGCAAATAAGCTGGACTGGAGAAAGGGACAACTGATTTACTATGGGGGCATCATATCAGCTCTTTAAAAGTCCCCAGAAGTAGTCTCCTTCCTCATGGCTGCACAATATCCAGAGAGAGCTGACACTCCCTGGGCTGGTGAAGAGGGCAGTCGGAGGTATGTTATGAACAGTATGCTGCAGGACATCCTTCTGCAAGACATATGTAACTCATGAAGGACAGGCACCAGGTATGGATTTCTATGACAACCATTTCATAGAATAGCTCCAGCCTGACCCCAGCGGGACCAGGAACAAAACCACCGGGGCTGCTATAACACAGTTCTAATGCAATTAAACGGCTCAAACCAGTACATTGTCCTGGTTCAGGAACAACCCTCTGCACTCATTAATTTTATATCAGCTCCCAAGCTGGCACTATCATATCTGACAGGCACAGTCAATGCTTTTGGAGATGGGGCAGGCAGCCTTCCTAGGAGGACAGGCTAGTTACTGAAAAGCTGCTATGCAGACTTCTTGCACAGGGTCCCAGCCCTTAGATATCCATCTAGGCTATGTTTATTAGTAGAGACATTAATGGTGTGGATTCAGAAGAAACTTGGAATGGCCCAAATGGATATAGTCTTGCTAGTTTGCAGAAAGCTTATAAATATGTATTATGAACTCTAAATGGGTAGTAAATGCACTCCTCAGTTAAAGAGGTGTTGAAGACCTGGGGGCTGACACCTTCAGCTAGACACCTAGAAGTGTAGCATACCGCACACCACATACCACCTTTTCCTGAAATGCCAGTATGTCTCTAAATCAACATATGAGACTTTAAAAATAACAACCTTTTTTTTTTTTTTTTTTTTTAAAGCAGAGGCACTTTTTCTTGCTAGGGAAGCAGGCCCAAAACAAACAACGTTGTCCAGAGATCAACAGAGAAAAAAAACTTAAGTGTTACCTTACACCTTTTGGTTGTATAAAGAAGAAGGTGCTGCCCAGCGGGGTCTCTGTCCCCCTATCCAGGTCTGTGCTCTGGGTCCTACCCAGCAGTTGAGCCAAGCACTGCCTTGTGCAGCGGGAGGACGGCGGAAGGCAGCCCAACTGAGACACATCGTCAAGGAGCAGAAAGGACAGAGGGCTGGACCTGCCACTGCTCTGCCACTCTGCAGCATGACTCCAACCTGAAAGCCAGGAGAATCATCCAAGAAACTGTGGCACATCATAAGGAGATGAGACAGTGGGGAAAGCGATGCTGGGAGTAACAAGCCACCAGGACCTGTCTTTGCATCTCCTCTTCCCTTGCATCCTGTGTTTCAAGACTCCTTTATTCCTTCCAAATGCTGCTTTGCAGCCCATAACCCTGACTGCAGTGGCCAGGCTGGCTGACCCACATGGCCCACGACATATATAGCACTTAAAAAAATCTCAAGCACATGTGTGATCATGAGAGCTCTGGCAATAACACCCTTCGGTCCCTGACTTGTCCTTACCAGAAGGCACGACTGTGACCGATACCTCACTCTGTCACCGGAGGACTGAGCACCGTTACAAATCTCCCCCTCTGCACATACACATACACTTCTTTAAGACACAAAAGCCTGCAGCCAGCTGAACAGTTTAATTATGCCATAGTCCAGTCTCTGCTAAGATAGTGTTAGCTAGGCACCAGAGGGACTGCGGTGCCAGCAATCTCAGCAAATGAAGAAGCAGAAGCATCTTTGGAAGGGCATCCAGCTGGTCCCCTTTCTGCATAGTCTGTATGGGGAGGAAGAGAAAAGAAAAAAAAACCAATCCTCCCTCCTCAAAGGCAAAAAAAAAAAAAAAAAAAAAGAATCACTGTCTCTCCCTTGAGCAAAAAAGGGCCACAGCAGATAGAAATAAATCTAAGGCAAGTCCCGGGGGGCCACAAGGCCAAGGTTAGCCTAAGACAATGCCAAAGCTGATCTGCCACAGACTAGTCCCTACAGAAGACTGGGAGGAGGAGCAGCCACTGTGGAGAGGGTGGCTGATAACCCCTGTGCAGAGGGCAGGAGCCATTGCCTGTTTCTCCTGTTCAGTGCAGTTATTGCTTCAGTCTGAGCTGACAAGCCCGGTGAGCACCAGGCTCACGTGAGAGGCAACACGTCCAGCTAACAGTGCAAGTACGATCACAAGAAAGGTCCTGCCCAGCTTCCCAGCCTGGAGCTGTGCTGAGCAGGCTAGCTCCTGGAAAAGCCACCAAAACTTCCAGTCAGCATACCCCAGTACAGGACAGAGGCTACATTTATCCCAGACAGAGTGAGGGGACAGGAGGGTGCTGTCGTAAGAAGAGGCTGCCAAGAGGATCTTCCAAGTCCAAGTTGCCCACCTGCAGCCCAGGAGGACACAGCGAATACCAGCTGGTGGCCTGCCAGCTGTGGGGCGTTAGGAGCTCTCTGCAGAGCTGAACAGGACGAACTTGGCATGTTTGGTTGGAGATGCTGGCATCTGTCCATCTGCCTCTTTGTTCAGCTTGAAGAACATCTCCTGCTCACGCTTCTTCTGGTTCAGCTCATCCTCCAGGGCCTTAAGCAGAAGGGAACACACACAAGAGCTGTATTTGAGATTGCTCTGGAGCTACGGACACTGTCCCCTCCAACCGGCCAAGCAGGACACCCTGTCCATGCTGAGGAGGCACTACCTTCTTCCGTGGCCTCAGCTTGTCTCGCCACTCCTTCATGTGCTGGTTGTGGTTCTCATCCAGGGACTTAAGCTTCTGGGTTTCATGCTCAATCAAGAGATGGCACTTTTCATTCTAAACACAGATCACAAAACAGAACACCCATTAAGCAGCTGGGACTGTAAATCCAGTGATCAAACAGGACTTGCATCAGCCAGAGGCATTCAGAGCTCTGAGCTCCAGGGCACATTTAGACAGAGCCACAAAAACCTCTCAAGGCAGGGCAACGGGACATCAGGTCTAGTTCTCTGACAGTCTGCTGCAGCCACTTCTCATGACATGTTCCCTGCGCTGGAGCAGAAACAGCACAGAGGCCGCTCCAAGAGCCCGAGCCAGGAGGGATGGGTACCTGCAGCTGCTGGAGCTCATTCGTGTTGCTCTCGCACTGGGCCTGCATGTCCTTCATCTGCGTCTCGTGCTTCTGCTGCTGGTGCAGCCGCTCTGCTTTTTGCCTCTTCTCTTCCTGCTGAGCAAACTGGGAGAGAGAAAAGCAGGTGCCTGTGTAGGCAGCGTTGCTTTGATCTCTGAAGCTGGTTAGGAGACTGGCCAGTTTGCACTACTGTATAGGTAAGAAAGAAAAGCTCTGAGGATACTTCCCAACACTAGTCACGATGGAAGCAGGGCTGAAAACCACACTTGATTCCACAAAAAGCAATAATCTCTGACTCCCTGCAGTGGGTTAGAAGTTTGGCAATAGTTGCCTTTTTCTGACTTCCCTTCTGCCTGTAGGCCAGCGAAGCACTTCACCCCCAAGCCAAGCCTCAACCCTTGTGCCCTTTGCAAGACCTGACCTGTTTTATCTTCTCCCGCTGCTCGGATGCACTCCCGCTGGAGTGGATGTGAAGGCTTTTCTTGTACATGGCCATGCGCGTCTTCCCTTCACTCCGTTGGATTTTGGGGAGACGGGCTTTCTCCTGCTGCTGCCGAATTTTCAGCTGCTCTAACATGCGCTGATTGTATCGCTGCATTTGCTCCCTTTCCTGCAATGGTAGAGGGACAGGTATAAGACGAGTAGGGACACCTCAGGCCTATAAAAAAGTGCTAAGGAGACCAAAAGAGAGCTGGAGAGCAGATCTGGGAGTTGCACAGAGGTGGCTGGTGACAGACAGCTCCAAAGGACAAGAGGTGAGGGCAGCTACTGAACATGCTGTGAAAGCAGAGGAGAAGGGGGCTGGAAGGAAACAGAAATGACTGAGAGTCATACCAGTCTTCAGTCACTGCTCTGGGAATCCACCATCCCACACACTGGACAGTGACAGATTTCCAGAAAATCTGCCAAAATTCACAGCTGCTTCTTGTCTGTTAAATGCGTGTGGCACAGAATACGTGTCCCAAGCAAGTAGGCTGGCCTGAGCGTTATTCTGGTCCCTTTTCACTAATAACGACCAAGTCCCTTAACTCCTAACCCATCCTTGCCCACTTACAGCCTGGAAGGGAAACACCCTTTTTGGGACACCCAGGGACCCTGCTGACCAGTACTGGCATAGGAAGGTTCTAACTCTTCACCTTTTCATGCTTCCGGAGCAACTCATGCCTCTGGAGGAAATACTGGTCCTTTAGCTGCTGCTTGACAAGCTGGTGTTTCTCCTGTTGCTGATGCTCTTCGAGATCCCAGATGCACGCCTCCCGGTCTGAGGAAAGGAGAAGGGAGAAGGGTCAGGAGACAACCCACCCTGGCTGCCCAGCTTGGTCACACGAAGCGTCCCAACCACGAGCGATCCCTATATGCAGGAGCAGCGCAGCAGATGTGGGGGGTGATCGTTCACCTCCTGTTTTCCAAGAGAAATCGGTTGCAAACTATACTGGAGAATCATTTCTTGCAGTTATGAAGCCTAATTGGTTCGTATTTGTAAAGCGCTTTGAAGATTAAAGCACTAAGTATTATTATTGTTAAACATTTAGACAGGATCTGGCAAGGCTGTTTTTTCCAAATCCTATTCTGCCAGCTTGCAACTCTGTCACAGCATCTGTTGCGTGGGAAGAGCCAGCGTTGGATAAACCCATCGTTACAGCATTTGCTTTCCTCCTTTATAGCCTTTGCCACCCACCTCTCATGAGCTGCTGCTTTTTGTTCAGGCACTCGCGTTCCTTGTCACAGATCTCTTTTTTGTTCTGGGCGGTTATATTCTTCATGGCTAGCTCCAGGTCCTCCTTCTGCTTGGCCAAAAACTCTTGTTCCTGGAAGAAAACAGCAGTACCACCATGAGCACTCCTTCTGCTGCAACTTGAAAAGCATCTGGTGGTGTTTTAGAAACTGCCAGTCCCTCCGGGAGGAAGGATGCTTCTGTCTACTATGCACTTCCCTGTCTTGGAGTTGTAATCTTCTCTCAGCCTTACCATAGTTTGTTTTTTCTGGGCAAAGTCATCCATCTTCACCTTCATGTTCCCTTTGCGCTGCTGCCGTGGCAGCTTCTCAACCTCATTTTTGACCTTTGGGGAGGGAAATGAGATTTATCAGCAGGTAACTTTAGGCCAAGAACAACCCCACCTAATGTTGCTAAACAGCTGGACCTCAGGAAACGCCCAAATATACCACAGAAAAGCAAGAGTTTCCTGCTAAAATACCAACAACTGCTTCCCTCTCAAATTCTGCTATGGAGAAATGCTGAAGCTTTCTTGGAAGAAACAGATGCAGGAAGCCAGCTTTCCTCCATCTTAGTCCCCGTTTTTACCTCCTTCTTCATCTGCTTCAGCTGCTCCAGGAATTTTACGTGGTCCCGCTCCTGCTCTAGGCGAATGCGCTTGGCCTCCTCCCGCCGGCGCAGCGAGTGATCTTGTTCCATCTTCTCAATCTGCTGCTTCTGCTGCCGTTCGAGGTTTTCCAGTTCAGCGTCGTAGAACTTCTTCTTTGCCTACATGGGAAGGGAGCAGAAGTCAACCTCAGTGTCCTCACCATTTCATTTCCTTCCAAAAGTTGTTTGGTTTTTTTAAAGAAAAAAAAAAAAAAAAGGAAGAAAAGGGGCAGGAGGTTGTCCTTGCATGGATTGAGCCTCTTTACTAAACATAGGGGAAAGAAATTTCAAAATAACACCCCACAAAGCACACAGGGCAGAGCCAGCTCTAGCGCGAGTACAAAGCCTTTTTTAACTTGTTCTAGTGCTGATGCACTTCAAGCCTTTCTCCTGCTTACATCCTGATTTGCAACATCCCACTGGGACCCAGGGCCCTGAGCAAATATTAGCAGGCAGTGAAGCTCAAGCATAACAGTTCTTTATCTGCAGACAAGGATTTCCAAGTTTGAGGGCACTGTGCTCCAACAGCACCCTTGTGTCCAATCTCTCCTGCCCTGCAAGCTGCAGGGATGGAGCACCCAGGTGTCAATGAGAGCAGGTTGCAAACTGCCCCAGAAAAAAGGTAAAGAAAGTAGGTTTGGGGCTCTTCCACATCGCACTGTACGATGAATAAATCTCACAAATGAGAAGCGACTTGCTAAGATGGGAATTCACAGACGTGGCACATCAAGACTGTAGAAATACAACAGAGCGCACGAATGAGTGATGGCTCCCAGCCTGCCACGAGGGGATGGGGTTACCAGGCATAGATGCTAGGGGAATTAATAAAGGGGTTTTTAAAAGATGGCTCATGAAAGCTTTGAAGTGACTTATCTACAAAATTATTTTACTTCAACAGAAGCTGCCCATGGAGGGACTAAGTATGTAAGCTCAGTTTATCTTTATTCAATTTGCACTCAAGGACTTGCCAGATTTCCTGCTGTCACACGCTGGCCACATTGCTTTCTTATTTAAAGGTTTTTTTCCTGTGAAATACAACAGCACTGTAAACTGTTTCTCACAGTAGCTGTGAACAGACACACAAGAAAAGATCATTAAAGAGGGAAAGTCCAGAACAACCCTTCCCCTGCTACACCCTGCCAGGCAATGGCAGTCAGTGCTTCCCAAGCTGCAGGCTGCACATGCTTAATGCCCACAAAAGCCTCTGTCCTCCACAAACGCATCCCATGCCTCAAATCCCAAAGGGGATCCTCGGCGGTCCTGCTCCCTCCAGGCACGCTGCCCCGGGACTGCTGCAACCCAGCGAGCATCGCTCTGCACCAGGGTTTGCAGGGCATCTGTAGAGAGGTCAAACGAGCCGATGCCCAGGAGCTTCCCCTTCCCTGCCCACGTACCGTCATTTCTTGCTCGAAGCGCCTGAGCATCTGCTCCAGCTGCAGCTGGTGTTTGCTGTTGAGCTGGGCCTGGTTTCGGTGCTCCTCCTTCTGAAGGAGACGCAGCTCCCGCAGCTCCTGGCGCCTGCGGAGGGTTAAAATCGAGGGGGAGAGAGAAATACAGTTGGACAAGTTCAGAGGCATGCGCCTAAGCGGAGGTGGCAGAATCAATAACCAGCGCACTCCAGCAGGGAACGAAAGCTGCGCAGCCATCCCGTAGCACCCTGCCACTTGCTCTGAGCACAGGCAGGAGGTAAATGCCGACGGACTGATGCGTTCTCATGCTCTGTGACACCAGAGCACCGCGAGGAAGCAGGATGCAAACTACGGTAACTGTTGGAAAACTTGTCAGTTTTCACAGGTAAGGCCTGTTAGCATTCACAGCTTCTTAAACAAGGCCTGTCAAAGATCCTAAGGTGATTCTGCAGGCACTGCTCCCCCAGCCAGCACCCAAAATACCTATTCTGTCAGCTGGGTTAGTGCACACTGGTCTTCAGAACACAGCTCAGGCCAAGCTGGTGCTGCTCTGGCCTGGCCCTTGTGCTCCACATCTGTTCTTGCTCACGCCTGGGTGGCAGAAAGGGCAGTTTTCCCAAATTCTGACTTATCTACCATGACATTGCATCACTTTCCTCATGCAGCTTCATATCCAATAAAAGGGAGCCTCGGCTCAGACGGTTGCACTTGAGCCCATTTGCCATGTTTGTGCCCAGTGGAGCTGGAAATCACTGATGTACCATGCAAAAGGAACAGCAGCAGCAGTTTCCCCATGCCGGATTCCCACCGTGACCCCTGCTGCTGTGCACTAGCCTTACATGTTAAGTACAACCCTCTCTTCCCCCACCTCACAGATGGAGCAGGCACTATTCAAAAATTTAGAAGGAGCCTCTTCTCAGGGACGTCACCACAGCTAGGAGTGGACCAGGAGAAAGCAGCCATGCCTGGAAATTCCCTGCATGCTAGTACGCATGCTCCTTGTGTTTTATTGGGGTTATATGCACTTCTCGCACAAAAATGAGTAGCTAATGAGCTTCTGCACAGATCTTATATTAGGGCCTAGGAATAAGGCTGCTGCAGGGACACATAATACTTGGGGCAGATTATGTTCTCAGGGAGTCCCTCAGAGCAGCATGAGGGAGCCTGGAATAGGGCATCAAGCAAAACAATTTGTATTTTAAGGGCCTTTTCATTTCAGTGCTGCTACTGACAGTAACTGAGCTAGAAACAGCAGTTTCTCTTCCTGGGAATAGGTCATGGAGGTTTGAGAGCCATAAGATCTGCAAAGGAGTCACAAAGGCTTAAGCAGGGACGATACACCCATGAATATTAAGTGATGCTCAAGGAGTTTACAACTCCGTTGACCTTTCTGTTAATGAAGTCTGAGGAGGTACAAGAACAAAAGGAAGAGGAGCGTCTTGAGAAGATTTCTGTGCTTACTTCCATTGAGCCAGCACATCTACAGCCCTGGAGACACATTCAGTCACCCCCAGAGGACAGAGCTAGCCACAGCACAAGCATCCCTTGTCACAGCCTTGCTGCATCTTATCCCTGAGCTGCATCCCTCATTCCCCTGCACGCAAACAGACCTCAGCTTATGCAGTACAGCAAGCCCCCTGCCAGCCAAGGAAAGGCTAAAAGTAGTGATGTCCACAATGGACAACTGCCCTGTCCAAGTGGGACCAAGACAGAAAATGAGAGGACTTTAGGTCGCTCCTGGATTTGCTTGCAGAGAAGAAAACCCTGCCCTGGTTCAGCGCCCTGCCCTCCCTCCAGCCCAGTGACCCACTTGCCTGAGAAATCTCATCTCTTCATCCTTCTTCTCATCCTCGCTGATGATCTTCGAGGTGGTGACACTCACCTCTACTCCATCCACCACGAACTTGCGGGTGCGTTTCAGCGTCTTCTTGTGCATCCGGGAATCCTGAGTTCAGCAGGAGAGGAAAGGAGGTGGCAATGAAGCAGCTCCCCGGCTTGTTGCACGGGGCGCTACAGCTGGAAGCCTCAGAGCAATTTTGATGCCGTCGTTAACGAAAAACATAAGCAAGGAAACCACATCGAGCAAAAATCATCAACAGATTTGGAGCTGCCATTTGAGCCACACAGCCTTGCTATCGCGCCACAGCACAGTGTGATTTCCACCCTGCAGAAACCTGACCCGGAGGAGAGGCAACCCACCACCCGAAAAGCCTTCCTCGCCATGTCCAACTACAGCGAAGCCCGATGGGGGATGCTAGGACCCTCCTGAACTGCAGTGCCAAGGAATCCACACAGCAGGAAGCTTGCAACGGTTCCTTTTAAGGCTCCTGGGCCATCTGACCCCCAGGTACCCACATACACTTTTGCAGGTGCGAGGCAGGCAAGGCCCCTGCATCGGGCTGTGGCTGCAGATGGAGCTACAGGGAAACAAGCCAGCCCTGCCCAAAGGCTCAGTGCTGGTGTCCCTCTGGCCCTCATTACAATACCTCACTAATCACAACCAGCTCCAAGCCTCTTACGGTGACCTCCACAAAGCACAGCCCGGCTCATTTCATCAGCATAGGTAGGCACAAGTGCCAGGAGCACTGTGTCCTCCCCCAGCAGTGCCACAGCAGGTCAGCATCCCCCTGCAAAGTCAGCAGCCCAAGCCTGACTGAAGGATGCGTCCAGCGACTCAGTTTCTTTGGGGGGAAAAAAAAAAAAAAAAGGATATGAACAAATTGAATCATGCAGCCCTATGGGGAAAGCACAGTGGTAGAGCAAGCAAGGGCTCCCTGAAGTCCTCTTGCTCTTACAGTGATGACCATTACAGATATAGAAGATGGCAGAAGAGCTTCACGTGAGCCTGCAAGGCCCAAAGCACGCCCTTGGAGAGCTTGCTGCAACGGAGGAGCCAGAGAAACCCCGAGGGCATGCAACTTGCCCACTGTGTAACAACATACCACTATAGTAGCGGTTCAACCAACACAGAGAAATTGGCGCAAAAAGGTTTTGCATGAGACCAGCTTAGGTCACGAAGGCTCTTACTGCCCCAAGCTGAATTAAAACAGCTGGCAAAAACTCCTGCATTTCCCAAAGGAAAAAAATGCCACCACTGAACTGTCTGTGCCAGCCCCAGTGTCCATTAACACTGTGCCTCACTGCCTGAGCCCAGCGACCCAGGGCTGCTGCAGCTGGGCTGGTGCCTGGTCCCCAGGCTCTTCCCCACTGTTGAACGAGCAGCTCCTTGCCTTATTCGTGGAGCTACTCAAATATAGATCTAAAATCCAGAATTATTAATTTTCTCCTGGTCTTTTCTGTTATCCCTCATTAGCAGGCCAGCATCCTCTCTGGAATACGACTAAATGTATTTTCAAACGTTCCTGTAAAGTAAGTTGTTCTCCAGAGAACAGTCTGAAAAATTGTGGTCATACGGGGTGCTGATGTTGAGCCCCCACTCCGAGCACAGTGCACATCCCAGTGTGCCTCTTCCAGCTCCCAAGGGTTTCAGCCAAAGCTGTGAACTCCCAGTATCCATGCAGGTCAGACTTCAGAAATTCAAGCTAGATACACAAAAGGAGTTCCCTCCAGAAACAGTTGTATATGAGAAAATTTGGTTCACCTTTTCAAAACCTTATCCATCTCCTTCTGCCTATTTCTGACTGTTTTGTCTGCCAGCTACAGCCTCCAAAACTCATCTTTAGATTTCTTATCCCTAATCTTTCTAAAAAAAGACAAAATAGACCTGGATACTTTTTGCCAAAACTTTTTTTTTTTTGTAGACTAAACTATAAGCAACTAGAAAAAGTGTCTGGTAATAAAAGAGTCACCTTAACTTTGCAGTTTAGCCTGTGATAAAAAGCACGTAATAGTTAATGTTTACAACCAGAAATGGTTTAACTCTTTGCTGACCCTTCTCTTGCTGCAAGCTGCCTGGCACCCTGTGCATGAAACCCAGCGGCACCAGGAACATGAGCAAGGGCAGAGAGAGCAGGGGAGTTTAACCCCACGAAGCTAAGCCTGGGCAAGGAGCCGGGGTGAGGAGGGAGCAGCACAGCCTGGTACTCCCCCGTGCACTCAGAGCTCACTGTGCAAAGCAGACGCTTCAGCAGAGTGTCTTTCCCAGGGCCCTCCAGCAGCATCACTCCTGGAGAACAGCTCTGCTTGAACACCTTGCTTGGAGAGATGCCATTTAATTTGTTCTGAGCGTTACCTCTGGCTGGGGCCATTCAAACCATGATCTAACATGACCATCTATCTCTTTGAGACTTACTGCCTGTAAAACAAAAAAACCCCTCCTTTCCCCTTCCAGGGGACCAGCTGGGGAAGAGCAATTACACACATGGCATCATATTAATCTTTGGCTGGCCTCAAACAGACCAGGTGTCATGGGAAAGGCAGTGAGGAGGGGTAAAATTGCCATGCAAGAGCATCACACTTCCCTCTTTAGGGATCCACATTGGTTGAGGGCTCCTGCAGGGGATGCTGGCTCTCACGCTCACAGCAGGAGACAGGAGGGGAGTAAAGTTTTGCCGAGAATGGTCTTCGGGCACGTTTCTGTGCTGGGAAGCCATCACTCATGCAGGCAATTGGATGAAGATCTTGTGCAACACATCACTCTGCCCCCTCAAGTCACACACATTTCTTCTTCTGAAGCTCAGCAAGTAACATTCCAGTTATTTTGCCTCTTCCTCTAAGCCATGCTGACCTGGCTGGCTCTGGCTCACAAGCATTCCCAGCCTCCAGAAAGCTTTAGCAAAAGCCAAGAAGCCTGGGAGGTCTTCGTGCAAGTCACTGCTGACACAAACCAGGCCAGATGTATGGCAGGTTGGAAAAACTGGGAGAGGCACCAGCCCAAATAAGCCTTCTCCTGGGGCTAGGTGTTCTAGGAAAACTGCGGCGGAGTGATGGGCAATGGATAAAGTTTAGGAAATCATGTTTTGGGTTTCATACTTGTCCTTGCTCTGACTGTGTACACCTGCACAAGTTGGGTGAGCGGCACGGTTACTTCACACTTCTCAGGGACCCAAAATAGCTACAAAACATCAGACTTCCCTTAGATTTCAGTGGCCTAGGATAGCAGAGGACACATGTACCTGCACCAGCTCCACCAAGAGCTTCTCCTTCACTTTGGGGAACATGCCATGTGCCCATGGCACAGCTTAACCCAGCAGTATGTGCTGGGCTGCCCTAAGCCCAGCTGGGACAGGCATCCCATAGACAGGGAAAAGAAGCCATCGAAGGCTTTGCCTAGAGATGGGCTTCCTCCCTCCTTGCTGACCCTGTGTTTACTTGCAGAGCTCCAAGCTTGGACGCTCACATAGCAAGTGCTGCGGCCAGCCTTTCCAGCTATATCTCGCCAAATAGCACTGGGGAGGCACCTGGCTGGTCTTTAGCACTGTGCTCAAGCAAGATTCCCAGACCCTCTGTCTTCATCCAGCCTCTGTCCGCTCCTGCTTTACCTGCTCCCCACCTTCAGGCACAGGGCAGACTAGAGGCAAAGTGAAAGAGTCACTTTCTCCTCAAGTCAAAGATCAACCCCATCTAGAGTACAGCATGCTGCTTTCTCAGGAAGGCGTTTAGGGGGCTATGGCCACACGTGTATGTGTACAGCCTCTCAAGGAAAGGATCTGAATTTCAGAGACTTGGCTAAAAAGGAAAAAAAGAAAAAAAAACAACAAAAAAACCCCAAACCAAACCTTCAGCACTTTTTAACAGGGGTTTGCTGCCTGCCCTTCTCCACACCCTCTGCTCACCACTCTTACCTTCAGGGAGATGGAGCCACTCTCTCTGTTGAGGGACAGGTCAGCAGACAGGGAGATGGTGAGGTCCATGCTTTCAGAGGCTGAAGTACTGCCAGAATCAGAATCCCCTTTGGAGCGGCTGCCAGGGAAGGGAGCTGGGGGATCCAAGCTCCCGTTGGCAAGCTTGTCCTCTGTGAAGTTCTCCAGGTGACTGCTCTCTGGCTGCTCCCCGATGCTCTTCCGCTCCTTTCTGCCTGGCCCAGGCTGCTTGTCCTCCTCTGCGGAGTTACCCAGCCGTCCAGGCTGTGAGATGATGTCTGGCTTGCCCTGGGTGGCCGAGGTGGCAGAGCTGATTTTTGCAGAGCGGTTGCTCTCCAGTTTGTCATTGCCACTGCTTATTGTTTCATCTGAGACTTTATTGCTCTGTCCATCTGTGGTCTCCTTGCCAGTCCCCACAGGCCCGTTCACTGCCTTGGGCAAGGAAGAGTCCGGAGGCTTTTCCCCATCAAAACTCAGCTGACTCGCCTCAGAAGGGTCCCGCTTGTGCTTACCAGGGGGCTGGAAAGACAGAGAAGGGAAGGTGTTGGGTTTCACACCACCGCTTCAACACAACTGCAAGACCTGCAATTTCCCATGCTTCAGAGCAAAGTCACCCACAGCTAGAGTTATTGGGAGGAAATCTTCCCTTTTAGGACATCTGCCCTGGGATACTTTTATTTTTCTCCAGGTTTGTGGTCCCAGGGACTATGGACACTGGCTGGAAGGAAACAGCACAGTGGGGAAGCTCCAGAACCTGCAAGTTCTTAAGACGCAGTCTAGGAGTTTGCATATCAAACGCCTTTTCCCATGGCTAACTCCACCACGGATCAACCACTGTCCTTTGCTGCAGACGAAGGAGGTCAAGGCATGTCCCCCAGCAAAGCCACGCAGGCAGCCTTGAGATGTGCCCTTCAAAGAGCCCAGCTCAGGGGCAGATTTGCCGAGCTCCCTCCTAGGGCTGGCGGTGCCTCACCGCTGCACCACGTGCTGCTGGCGGTGCTTCCACTCCAGCTTCTCCAGCCTGTACCAGAGCCTACTTTTCACCTTTTTTTTTTTTTCCTTAAACACTTTTTGTAAGCCCCTCCTGTGACCCAGCATCTCTGTTTCTCATTGCCCTTGGCAGTCACTGAAAAAGAGCCCCTCCCTAGCCAAGCAACCCCTTGCCCCTCCACCTGATGGGGCCTAGAATAGCTGTAAAGCAGCTTTCTGGAGCCTGGAAAAGTTGCTGGGCTCTTTCCCCCACCACAGCTGCACTGGCAAACTTGCCAGCACGGGGCTGGGAGTGCTCACCGAGGCAGACTCCGACGAGTCATCTTCTTCCGCTTCGTCCCGACTGTCCTCAATCTCTTCCATCACCTCAGCCTTGGCCTCCGCCACCAGCTCGCGTAGGGCCCGGTTGCTGGTCACCTTGCTGACGAAGGGATGCTGCAAAGCCAAGCACAATGCACATGCGTGAGGTGGCCAAAAACCAGACTTCATGAGCTCACGGCCCAGCGACTGCACAGGCACAGTGATGGCAAGGACCACTTCTTGCTTTAAAACAACTGCAAAGACCTAAGGACATGGTTCTTGCCAGTGTCGCCAGGCTTAACCCCACCAGATGAATTTACAGCTAGGTGCTGCACGTACGAGGGAGAACAAGAGAGAACATGATGCTGAGGTTGAGTGCCAGCTCTGTCCACAGATGCTCAGAGTGTGGTGTTCTGCAAAGCTGCTTTACGTTAACATCCCCCAAACAAAAGCACCGGTTCCGCTTAAACAAGGGGCTCTTGCTGCAGAGGAGACGTCCCCCCTCACTGCAGGCAGGCTGAGCTCCGGAGCGCAGGTCCGAGCCCGCAGAGTGCCACCAGGAGCGGGGCGAGAGCCAGCCTGCAGGATCCCCGGGTGCAAACAGAGCATGGGGGAAGGCTGAATTGAAATCGGGCTTGAATCGCTCTGTGCACACGGTGGGGCGTTCGTGTTGAGCTTCAGCAAAAGGCTGGGGAGTCCCTCGGGTTTGCAGAGACCGTTGCAATGCTTTTGTCCCCGCTGACTTGGGTGCAGGACTGGAAGCCTGTAGCCAGACTGTCAGTGCTGTAGAGCAAGAGCATTTGCAGTCAGTGGGGAAAAGCGTCTTCCAGGTTTTTGCTATTATTTTGAAAGGGGATGGGAGTAGAGAAAAGGAGTTGAATTTAAATCTGGGATAACCAGGTATAATCTAAGCTGGCTGTCATGTGGGCATTTTTAGGCAACGGGAACCATTTCTTTTCCAGCTGGCATCCACAGGGGCTCTGCAGTTTGCTCCAAAGGCAAAAAAATTGCTGTTCTTTTTTGGAGCATTTTAGTGGCTCAAAAGTACTATGAACTTTCTAAACTAGACAAAAATCATCCGAAACCAGTCTAGGGCCTGTGAGCACTATTTTTTTTTTAACCCTCCTTAAGGAGAAGCAGGCTGTACAGACACGGGTGGTTCAGACACTCGCAAGACCCAGGCAGACACAGACGCCAGCCGCAGACCCAGCCCAGGGGCTGGTGCTGGTCCCTACCTCTAGCAGCTGGGCAGCACTGGGCCGGGTCTCCGGGTTCTTGTCCAGCGCTGTCTTCAGGAAGTCTCTGAACTCCAGCGACCTTAAAACACAGCCATTCGTGAGAAGCTCAGAAAAGGGAAAGGCCTCACACACCACAGGGGTCTGCTTGACCCCTTTGCTGGTTGTGTCCCAGTTTGCAACTGGCCACAATCACCGTTTCACTCCTAGCATGGGAAATCCTGTGCTCCGTTGTTCTGATTATTTGTAAGAGAATCAGCAACGTGGCCAGGTGAGGGACTAGATTTTGCCTTACCTGGGATGGCAACAGACAGCGGGACTGAGCACCAGCCACTGTGCCCCAGGGCCAAGGCGGAGAGATCGGAGAAGACACTAGCAGTTATCCTCCAAAGGGAGCCCACAGGTGGAGCTGCTTGTGGACAAGGATGCTCCAGGACCCATCCCCACAGCCGCAGCGTGAAAGGATGGCTGTGAAGGACCAGGAACCCCATAGAAGGGCACCCTCAGCCTGCAAAGCCCAGCTCTGAGATACAGAGCATGTACTGATCCGGTTCTGGCTTCTGAGCTGCTCCAGA
Source organism: Aviceda cuculoides (assembly GCA_035590195.1). Lineage (NCBI taxonomy): Eukaryota > Metazoa > Chordata > Aves > Accipitriformes > Accipitridae > Aviceda > Aviceda cuculoides. The sequence goes on along the minus strand of JAVJGG010000043.1, from coordinate 9,984,187 downwards.
GGAAGCGCTCCCACCCTGCCTGCTGGGTTTTAGTGCCGGGCTCCTGCCTGCTCCTGAACCGCTGTTACAACACCTGTGACTCCGGTGCTCTCCCGGTAATTTGCTGCTGGCTATGTAGTGGGTTTTATCATGATTTAAAAAGAAAAAAAAAAATTAAAAAAATTGATTGGAATTTTTTGAAATGCATAAGAGGCTTTCCAGACTCCAGGAGAAATTCTGGAGCTCTTGGCCATCTCCAGGTTTAGAAGAAAATCTGCCTTTCATACAAAACCAGGACGTGTTGAAGGATGACCCTCACTCAGCAGGGCTGTGGGTGGGCAGCAGCTCTCCCCGTGCTGCCTGCACACCGTCAGCACGGTCACGGCACAGGCAGCGCCGAGCAGCCTGCCTTCAGACAGCAGTGCTCTCAGGGAACCTAGCACACAGCTGGACCTAGAATACAGCTAGAATCCTACAGTGGGTTCTCAAATTGAACAGTACTGCTAGAAACGACTATTTTTCCTCTCTTGAAATACTGTGTAAGTTGGGAAACGTGTACTCTGCTGCCCAAAACCGCTCACCATTTGGAAGGGCAGCTGAGCGTGGGGGGGTCAGACTTGGCAATCTTCAGCAGCACTCTCATGGGGTTGAGCTCGTGATGGGGTGGCTCGATCTGTGCCATTTCAATCAGCGTGATTCCCAGGGACCAGATGTCCGCCTTGTAGTCGTACGGAGTGTCCTTCATGGTCTCACACATCACCACCTCCGGGGCCATCCTGCAAGGGGCAGAGGAAGGAGCAGAGATGGGGAGGGATGACACCACTGCCACACAGTGTGAGCCTTGCAGCAGCAATTAAATGCTTTAAATAATCCACGGCATTGCATAAAAAACATCCTTTCCTCCTGGCTCTGGGTTTCAGAAGCAGCAGCATCTTTTCTAAGGGGTGCAACCCCCTCCCTCTCCTACAGGCCAGCCAAGACAGCCCAGGCAGCCCATGGAAACCCCCAGGCCATTGACATCTGGCGCGGATGTTGCTTCAGACAATAAATTAATCCTCGCCAATTCCATTCCTTCAGCAAGTCGGGTGATTTAGAGATTGTGTTTCTGGAGCGAGGAGTTGTTCCCATGTGCTTGGAGTCGCTTCAAAGCCCACTCCACCCCCCGGGGCGGGGGGAGCGCACACACGCGAGCACACGTGTGTCCCTCACTCCTCCAAGCCTGCAGCATGGTGGCCCCTCGGCTGGCTCAGGGCACTGTGACACCAGGCAATGCTACTGCACCACCGAGGCTGCTCACAGCTCCCTTCAGGCAAGCAAAACCCTTGCATGTGTGGACACTGGCCAAGACTCCTTGTTAAAACCCCCCCACCTGTGCTCAGTAAGGCACTATGGTCCAACACACCCCAAAGGCCATCAGCTCCCCGTTTCTGAGCAAGCCTGATTTTCAGAAGAGTGAAGCTCCTCATAAACACAGGATTTCTTAGCAAGCAGGTCACTCACCAGTAAGGGGTCCCAATGAAGGAGTCTCGCTTCTGCAAGGTTTTAATGTTTTTGGCAGACACTCCAAAGTCAGCTGCAAAGAGCAGTAACATTAGATGCTGTAGGAAAACTGAAAGACCCTTCTGAATTAGCACACTTGGCTGAAACACAGATTTAAAAGCAAACACACATTTAAGGCAAGAACACGATACAACGTGCTGTTTCCTCTAAACTGAGCATCAGAAATTAAATTTGCTTTTGGGTACATAACCACCAGGGACCTTCCCCTCCCATGTACTATAAGACGGGCATAAAAAGTCATCCCTACTGTAACTCAAACCCTACACATCTAGAGGGAAGTCAAGATCTTTTCCACAAACAAACAAAAACAGGTCCATGGCAGATTACTTTCAGGACTGCTATTTCACAGTAAAAAGTCTCATTTTACACCAGAAAAACCAAAGTCCCATTACATTCTTTCTCTTCCCTTCAGCCCTGCAAAGAGCAGCCACTGCATGAAGCCTTTGCCTGATTTTGCCCCTTCTATAGAGAGCTGCTGAAGCCAACCCAACCCAAATCAAATTGGTAAGACCTGCAGAGGGTACTGAGCCCATTTCAGGTCAGTTTGCTCTCTGAGATGGCCCTGATGACCTCTGGAGGACCTGTTATCCATCTGCACCCTAGGCTCAGGGTGTCCCTGACTGTGGGTCACCCTTGGCCCAAGCCAGCAGCATGTTTTCACACTGGAGCACAACCCATGGCCACAGGAAGGTTTCCATCTTCCCAGGCTGGCTGGTCTCCATCAGCACCCGCAAACACATGCCAAGAACATCCGACAGCTGCTGGCACCCCTCTGCACCTTTCTGACCAGTTCCTACAGACAAAGCTACCTTCTCAGCCCCCAGCAGGTAGCTGAACGCCAATTTAACTCAAGCCCACAGCGAGCTGGCAAAGCAACCCTTTGGCAAAACTCACCCTGTCACCACCAGACCTGCTCTGGAGATAAGACAAATTCTTCCAGGTCCCAGCCCTGCCAACTGGCACCCTGCACAGGATGCTCAGCAGGCCAAAGAGCATAAAAATCGAGTCCAAAGAGGGATTAAGCAAATTCACAAAAGTAAAGTCCATCAAGGGCCTGAGCATGGCTGTGGCTCAGCAAGTCTTGGTGCCCGGCTGGGGGGCTAAGCACGGCACACAGCTCGATGGTAGATTTAGCCTCCCACAAAACAATACAGTTTTCCCCCGCCTTCTCCTGCCTGAGCTTGTCAGCCAGCAGACAAGCAGCTGATGTCCCGCAGGCAGGGCAGAGAGCATCCTTCAGCCCCCCCCATGCTCGGGCATAGCCAAACACTACAATCCAGCTCCCAGCAGCATGTGGCTGTCATTAGCGTAGCGTGAAATGGTTCCAAGCAGCACCATCGCCCACAGCAGCTCTCCCAACAAGCGCCTGCTGTGCTCCTGTGCCGGGCGGCTCACCGAGCTTGATGTCCCCATCCTGGGTGAGGAGCACATTGCCTGCCTTCAGGTCCCGGTGGATGATCTTTTTGCTGTGGAGGTAATGGAGGGCTTCCAACATCTGGCGGCAAATCACTTGAATCTGAGGTTCGGTCAGGCCCCGGTCCAGCTCTGTGGGGAGGGAAAGAACCATTAAACAGGACAGGGATTTCAGCGATGCTCCACCTGAGCAGCGGGAAGGCACGGGCTACCCAGCAGACCATTTAAAAACCACTGTCCATGTGTCAAAGCAGTGGGACACCAATGCAAATCAGCTTGTTAAGATAATTTATTCCCTAAGCCAGCACTCAGTGCAATGTCTGCCTGCTTGGAGCTGCTGGTTTACGGCTCCCTCCCAGGGATTCACTGCTGAGGCATCTGGCCCAGCAGGTGAGGGGGACAAGGAGGGGGAGCCAGGCATGCCTGTGACAGGGGTCTCAACTGCGAGTTCCCCGCCGATCTGGGAAATGGGTCCCTGCAGACAAGCTGGGCCTTGCCCAGCATGGGGACGATGCTGCAGACAGGAGGGATCTGAACTCGGCTGCCCGCGGCAGCAGGGTCAAACACAAGCGTGAACACTCAGCAGTTCCATATGCAGCCACGCTCTCATCCCCCAGGGAGCTACCCCTGCTGCAGATGCAGTGTTACCCCCTGTACGTCAGGAGGGACATGCCACTTCCCAAAGCAACAAGCAATAAAATGCTAACCAGCGTTATCCCTACCTACTGCTCTGAGCTGGTATTTTCAGGTGGCACCAGGTACCAGCACACAAGTTCATACCCCACTATCTGTCCCTATTTCTGAAGCCTGCGGGGACACACGACCACTGGCACAACCTGCCTGCTAAGCTCTGCCCAGCCACCTTTACCATCCAAGACCGCTTTCCAAGGCGATGGCTCTGCAAACCATCAAACTTCCAGATGGTTAGCATCGCCTGAGCTTCCCTCCCTCCCTCTGCAAGCCTTTTGCGGTGCAGATCCCTCCTCCAGCACAGCTGAGTGTGCAGCAGAGCAGACCCAGCCGCAGACAACTCCAACTGCCCAAACTGCACGGCCAGGATAGAGGCTGATGGATGCACCCCAGCAACTGGGACAGATGCTCGTTCAGAGCAAGGATCTTAACCACAGCCTGGGGGATGCCGAGTCAGCCACTTTGTTCCTCCTCTTCCTCACCAAGATCTCCCTTGCGCTGGGAAAAGCTGATGATTTTCACTCTCCCTGGACCACCTGGCAAAAGTGAGGTGCAGTGGGCCACAGGTTCTGTACAAAAGATTCCAAAGGCAAACGCCAGTTGCTGGTGGGGATGGGGAGGTAGAACGGGCAGCATTTGGCAACTCTGAATTTACCAATGCCGGGATCATTTGTGAGCTCTGAATTGCAGCTCCTCCTGCCCCTCATTCAGGGGTGACAGCACTACAGCCAGACCACTTGCTCATGGTTTTCTCTGCTCCCCTTCCCAGGTCCTCCAGAGACCGACTGCCATGGACAAGGCCCCACGAATGCTCAGGTGGATTTTTGTGTCCCAAGAGACAGGGCACCCCTGTTGAGGTTTTCCAGGGGGAAGGCGTCATTTCCCCTGCACTTCAGAAAAGGTACTTTCTCATGCAGTGGTTTGGACCTGCTTTAAAGGTGCCTCCTTTAGGAAACTTAAGTTTTAGGGGCTGAATCGAAGATGACAAATTTGGGTCCATACTTCTCCTGGAAATAAGAAGAAAAGCAAGGCCTTTGGAAATACCAGAGCTGAAAGGGTGTAACCCCCAGGGAGATGTGGCTCTGTCCTAGGTCTCCAGGCAAGAGGATGTCAGAGCACCCTGTTCGCCATGCAGAGGGGATGTCACCCTGCCCCAGGGTCCATACAGCCCTGCCACGGAGGGGCTGCGGCACCAGCCAGGGCTGTTTTGGGGAACACCCACACACTCCCGGTCCCAGCAGCTCTATGTGGAAGGGAGGAGTTAAAAAAGGGAAGATTCCTGGAATTACTGCAAACTGCAGTTTATTCCGATGCTCTGCTGCTTCACCAGATGACCGATATCATATGGAGAAGTCAGCAAGATCCTGGGAGATTCATTGCAACAGGCACCCAGATTAAACATCTCAGCCCCGCTGCCCTTCCCAGGAAGCTGTGGGAACTGGATCCCAAGCACCCGGAGCCTCCGGCAGATAAATATTTAAAGCCATCTTTCCCCTCCAGCCAGACTCTCCCTTCTCCCCGTGCCTTGTGATCTGCTGATCCCAGCAGCATTTAAATCACAAAAGGACATCAAAGTAGCTCAAGAAACGCCCCAGGGCTGCCACACCTTCTGCTCCAGGTATGAAAATAGGCAAACTCATGGGAGAAAAACGGTAGCTGGAGAAGCTGGGACAGCCCTGTCTGCTGTCTGTCCGAAGGTTGCCCCTGAAAGCATGCCAGAAGGCTGGAAACGCCTTGCGGGCATCGCCCTGAGCATGGAGAAGAGAGAAGAGCCTGGCACCGTGCGCTGCACTTACCCAGCATGGTGGCATCCACCGCCCCGCCTGGGCAGAACTCAATCATGATCTGGGGAAACAAGGAGAGAGGAATTAAAGTCACGTCTGCACCACACTGAGCAAAGCCCACCAGGGAGGGAAGAGGAGACAAAAGCATCGGGTTCTGCTTCCTCGGGTGGCAAAGCCACCCCTTTGCTCCCCACAGTGATGCAGAGGCTTCGGTGCTCCCCAGGACACATCCCCCAGGCAGCCCCAGCACAAACCATCGCCCAAGCCCTGGGTCGAGATCCTGCACGCCGCCTACAGCAGCCATCTCAGAGGGACCGTCCCCACCGCTGCAACACCCCCGGAGCAGTCGTGCCTGGCCCTGTACCTGGACGCCTACCCCGAGCAGCCAGCTTCAGCTCTGTCTTCCTCTCTGCTTACGTCTCTTCCCATTGCATTTTGGAGCAAGGGCTGCTTGAGAGAGGAGCCTTGCCAACAGGATGAGATAGCTGTCATAGCTGGGAGCTGACGTGGCCGGGAGAAATCACGCAGGATTTTCTTTGGCAAATTGGCAAAGAAGAGATGGAGAGGGCTGTCGGGTCTTTAACTTTTTTTTCACTTTTTTTTTTTTCCCTCCCCCATTGCTCAGTAGTTCATTGCTCTCTTGACTTTGAGCAGTCTGAAGGGAAACTATGTCAATAAAGAGGTCAAGTACATTCACCAGATTGATGCTGTTTCTCTCCCAGGGACGTGCGCGGAGTCCTGCCAGTCCCCCACACCTGCCTGCCTGGCCCCTGCTGTCCCCCCACAGGGTGGGCAGCACCCACTGGGTGGGCCCTTCCCTGGCACCTCTGGGATGTGGGTCCTCTTCCCCTTCCCCTCTGCACAAACTCAGCCAGAGCCCTTCCCAGGGAAAGGCTCAGTGCCAGACCCTGCTCCCCTTCAGGGCAGATGAGGCTGCTCAGATAAACAGATTAAAATTTCAAGCAGCCAGAGGTTAGGAGGGACATGAGATGCTTCACCTCCCCGACAAGCTCCTCTCCTTGTCGAGGACGCAGGGCAACATACCGGAGAGGTGAAATGCCAGAGTTATTTTGAGGACAACGACTGAACAAACCGAAGGCAGTGTTTACCAGCACAGCTCTCTAAGCCCTTCAAGTGGATGTCACGTTATTCAACACAGCTCTAAGCACTGGACCAGGAGCCGAGGAGAGAGAGGGGAGAAGGTTCAAGGTCCCTCTTTCCCATGGTCTAATCCTGCAGCTCCAGGCAAGCCACATCCCACCCTTTTGTCCTGCAGTTCCTACACATGGACAAGGCAAGTGCTATTATTGACCTGGATCGTGGTGGAAGACACAACTGCTTTGTTTTGGAGGAGAAGGACCAGGATCAGGTGCCAGGATGCAGCAAACCTTGAACTGCTGTGTGAGAATTGACGCAGGTCCAAGAGTCGGAGGGCAGACAATGCGGAGAAAAGAAACCCCGGCAGGTTGGGCAGTGCGACACAGGCACCGTCAGAGGAAGCAGAGAATAACCAGAGGCCAGGGCTGGGGAAGCATTTGGAGCAGGCAGATGGAGAGAAGCAACTGGGAAGACATTCGAACCAGTTGCAAACCAGGAGAATAAATATGCACAACTCAGAGCCGAGCAGGAGCCTGGCAGGGAGGAAACCAGCAGGCCGGCAGAGCCCTCACATAAATGGGCCATGTCAACATGTTTTTTTCTTGCTTGAGTTTATACTTTAAACCAGAGCATCCCAAAGGGCCAGAAGCAAACCCCAACAAGCCCCACACCAATGCCAGCCTGCCAACTGGGAGGGCAAGGGCTTGCCCTCGCTCTGGGAGGCTGAGGGGATGTGCGGGGCTCTGCTGGCACAGCCAGCCTGGTGACAGTACCTCTGCACAGCGATACCACGATCCTGCCCGCGGGACCCGTCCTCTGCCAGACCACCCGACCTACCACGAGCCCTGCTCCTGCCGGTCCAGGCACCTCGGGAACTCACCCGCCCAAGGAGGGTGGTCTCTGGGTTCAGGCAACAGCCTCCCTTACCTTCAGGCAGTAGAGAAGGCCTGATGAGAAGCTTGCCTGTGCTACCAGGCTCACTCAGCTCTTCAACTTAAACAGTCCCAAAACTTCACACAGCTGAGCCCGAATCAGCTGCTAACAAGGCCTTTGCCATCCAGGCGACTCATGTGCTTTCCATGCTAATGCTCAGCAAGCAGCTTTACAGCTTCTGCCTCTTTGCGTGTCCCAACTAAATGAAGTCCACTGACATCAGATGCAGCTCCTCTTACACAGCCTCCAGATTAAGAAATGTAATTTTAATTTTGAGGTGTGAGACACACAGAGGGCACCCAGCTGGGTAACAGCCACAGCTGCCCTGGTCAGCAGAGTCCAGAGGAGCCCAATGCAATCCCCCCTGGCCCCAGGCAGATGCTGTGCTGAGGTTTCCTACCAGGCGCATGGCTGGCACAGCTGAAATGTGCTCTGGGCACACACGCTGAGCTTTTAAACGAGGAAGGGCCAAGCACAACGCACCCTACTCTGGATCTGTGTGGGATGCATTTCATCTCATGAAGTTTCATTCAGGTTCACGGTCTAGCAATGAGAAAATTAGGGAAATCAGTCCATCTGAACCAGCACAACCACGTATGTTTATGCAGGCACAGCAGGCTGCAAGCCAGGCACTGGGAAGATGGGAAATATGGAAAACTTAAAAATATGCATTTTCAACAGGGCAGAGATGCCAAAGAATAATTTATGGGTGTGGGCAGATTGTCTGAATATCCAAAAACCTAATGGGCTCATTTCAGCCCAGAAAACCTGATTTAAACAAATGCAACTAGCAATCCCATAGCGCATACATCACACACACTTCCTTCCAGGAGCAGGGCCAGCCTGAAAAATGTTTTACCACTGCAGCAGGTAGGAAGGGCCGGTGGCAGCAGCACAGGGCTGTCTCTGTGCTGGGGGGTGCAGGAAGCTTGCGGGGAGCAGAGGCTGCGCAGGCACCCTCCCCAGGCCCGCAGTGGGGATCGGGGTGGGCAGGGGGTCGCTGACACCCTGGGGTGGGCAGCCTGCTGCTGAGGAACGAGTTGGGAGGATCTTAGAAGAGAACTGTTGACAAGAGCCTGTGCATCAGTGCAGCCAGGAGGCTGGTCATCCACCCAAGGGCTGCAAAGAGTTTAACTCTTTGCTTAGGACTGTTTCCATGTGCCTTGATAGATGGGCTGACTACTCCTTTACTGAGGTGTCCCCAAGCCACAGCTGGAGCAGTAAGTGCTCTAGTGACAATCTCACGTCACCTCTCAAAGCCACGCTGGGCGGCTGCCTGTGCCATGCTTGGCCGTCCCCAGCAAACCCTCCGTGACCTGCAAGACTGGGGACCCAGCACAGGGTTCGCTGCAGAGGCACAGCAGCACCGCAAAACAGAGGTTTCACATACCCGGTGCCAAAAAAAGCTCCTGTGGTCTTGTGAACCAGAGATACGAGACCCGTGGGGGTCTCTGCCCCAATGCTGACATCCTGAAAGCAGCTCCTTCGCACTAATTAGCGCTGACGGGAGCACCCACACCTCCCCCTCCATCCGCTCAGGGTCTGGGCGAGGGGGGTCTGAGCGCCCGCCGCAGGGTCCGCAGCAAGCAGCCTGGAACAGGGCTGGAGCAAACATCCTGCTCATAACGATTTCCTCCGCACAAGAAATCCAGGGAGCTCCTCGCCGAAGGCTGCCCAGCCCCTCTGCTGCGCTGGGCTGCCGGAGGGCACACGCACCAGTTCTCCCCCCTGCTGCCACCTCAAAGCTGTTATAAATCCTGGGGATTACACGCTATCAGCATTTTAGTTTTTCAGTCCACAGGCAGTCACAACTACACCCCGCAGCCACATGCAAAATTTGCCACTAGCTCCCATTACTGAGCTATACGAGCGACACGACGGACCGAGGGCTGCCTTCCAGCACAGCCAGAGCCCCGTGGTGTCAGCTCCGACACCACCGCCAAGAAACCCAGCCACCGCGCTGGGCTCATTTGCAGCTCGACAGGGACACACGAGCTGCACGCACAGGAACAGATTTGGGCAGCTGGTTTAAAGACAGAAAAGGAACCCACTCCACTACTTCTCAAAACCTTTGTACCACAGTTTGAGCACTGCTATTAAAAAAAAAAAAAAGGGGGGGGGGGGCCCTTTTCTCCTTTACCTTTATTGAA
>JAVJGG010000043.1:9948933-9974480 GCA_035590195.1 Aviceda cuculoides | reverse complement strand
GGGGGGGCCCTTTTCTCCTGTACCTTTAGTGAAAGAGCGTGAATGAAGATGTCAGCAGAAGCTACATAATCTTTCCCTTTCAAGAAACTTTTGCATGGGCAAAATTAAATTTAAACTTAAATTCAAAAGCAAAAGTCCACTCAAGTTAAAGGGCTTTGCTGGCGACCTTGATTTTTCCCATGGCTCATCCTAATCCTGCCTTTAGGCACAGCAGGACCTGGAAGCATTTTGTAGCCCAAGTGGGAGCGGAGCACGCAGAGGGGGCTGGGGCCCTTTTCTCGGCTGCTCAAGTAATAAGTGACTGCCTGGGAGGAGAGGAAGCAGGGTCCAGTGAGCCTGGGGTTGCCCAGGAGAATAAATGTACATACATATGTATGAAACAGCTATGGCTTAAATTAAGTGCTCTTAAAGACACAGGTCTTCAAGCTGTACCCAAGTGAGGGGGCACCACACATTATGAAAAAACCTTATATGACTCTGCAGCTCAAGACAGCAGATCAGACACTGCGCCAGAAGAATCCCTCCAGCACCTTACACCAGGAGAGGCCCAGAGGGACACTAACCCAGAAACCAGACCTAGGATGGATTAGAGCCCAGCGCGGTTTCTGGGTCTGACAAACCAGGAGGGACGTCTCCTGCCCAGGTACCGAAGTCCTGCTGGGTAGGACGGAGAACCTGCTCGCTCCTCCCACCCTGGGCAAGACTGATCCTGCCTCTTGGGTGTGTTTGAACTCGTAGAACTTTCTATATTTAAAAAAAAAAAAAAAAAAAAGAAATAAAAAAAAGCTTATCTTGAAAGATATTTTTACCAAACACTGCAGAGTCGCCACGGGTGGAACAACCCATGTCCCTGAACTGAGGTTTGCAACTGAAGCCCAATTAAGAGGAGAGGACACACCCTCAGCCCAGCTCTTACTCATCCCATTGGCATGTCAGAGGGCAGAGGCCCACGAACTGTTCCCTCTGCAGCAGTGCTGGAGAAATGCCTCTTCCAGCCAGAAAAGGAGGAGGGGAGAGAGCCATCAGCTGGGAAAGTTGGGGGCCGCTCATCTCGGCGGCGGCCCTGGGCAGCCAGGCGTTTCCCACCAGCGCAGCAGGCTGTGCAGGGAGGCCACCGGGTCCCCTTAGGACGGAGGAGCCGTGGCTGGCAGCCCAGTCGCTCCCAAGTCACTGGAGGTGGCGGGCGCCTGCAGGCTTTTCCTGTGATTTTGCTGCTTTTGCAGTTGCGTGTTGAATAGCCCCATTGCTTTGGAGTCCTAGCGGTGCTCCAGAGCACCCAGACCGTTACTACATGGGTGCACGCCATGCTAAGCACTGCAACCACCCACCTCCCACAGAGCCCTGAGCATCAGCTCCAGCAGGCACAGGAGGTTGTCTGCGTCCCCAGGATCCGCCTGCCCCCACATCCACTCTGCCTGGCCCAGAAACTGCTTCAAAACTGAAACACTTCAGCAATTTCCTCTCCTAATCTGCAGCAGAGGGTTTTATTTTGTTTGTTTAAGCAGCTGCCTGCCGCCCGGGAGAAGGTAACCCGCAGCATCCTGCTGCTGCGACAGCCTCCCGCTGCTGCGAGAGCCTCCGTCGCCCACGCGCAGCCTCGCGGCTCCGCCACCTTCATGGGGTAACTTGGAGGTGTCCTTGCCACCCACAGCAGAAAGCACCCTCTGGCACGGCTGCCAGCTCTCCTGCCTCGTCTTGGCACGGAGGGACTGGGGAGAGAAGAAACGTAAATGCGGTAAAGTAAATTGTGCTCCATTTATAGACCGAGCTGGTGAAGGGGAATGCTCTCCAGGGTGCCTCCTTGCCAGCTACCCCACCTGCTCCACCTCCCCTCTCTCCAGGATGCTGCTTCCAGAGTGGATGCTGCTTTTCCGGGGGGATGCTGCTTTTCGCAGTGGTCGCTTCCACCTCTGTGCTTGAGCAGGGCAAGAAGGAGCAGGGAGCACCACAGCTGGCCTCAGCCATGCTCGCCATCAGCGGTTTCGGTCCTTCCCCATGCAGAGCTGCCATTGCAGGGAGAGCGCACCAGGAGAGTGGCAGGTCACCAGGCTGCCACCCTGCACAGACCCGGGAGGGAGAGGCAGGAGGAAGGTGCCAGGGCAGATGTGCCCGAGTGGGTTCGGCAGCAGGGAACGCAGGGCTTTCCTGGCATCGCCCACCCGCTTACCGGAAAAGCGGAAGAAACGCGGCAAAGAACAACCACTCCTGTGATTCAGGGGCAGCGTGGCAGGGCAAGGGGCAGAAATCCTTCGCATTCAGCAAAAAAGCAACAAAGGGAAGAGAAAAAAAGAAAAAAAAGAAAAAGAGAGAGAGTGAGCGAGCCTGAGCAAGTTGGGGGCCCCAGCTGCCTCCAGGCTGTCCTGGTGCTGCAGAGAGAGGAGATGACCTGCCTGAAGTGAAGGGTAGGTGGGAGTATGGTGCAGAACAGTTAACATGGTCTCCCACCTACAATAGCCCGACACCCCCAGGCACTGCGTCAGCATCCCCCCCCCCGCTGCCACTGCAGTGACCCTGCCTGCTGGGCGGATCTGCTGGGTCAGTGATGCTGCGAGCCGAAGCCCACCCTTCCTCCCACGCACCCAGGCGACGGACACCACTGCCAAAGCCCCCTCACACAGGGGGCACTGGCTGGCTCAGCCCCACGACGAGCTCCAGCACAGGGGAGCCAGAGGACCCCGCTTCTGCTACTGTGCGGGAGGGAAGGGGGAAAGAAACCCCCTTATGGTGAATTTTACAAAGCTGCTTTTCAGCAAGGGAGCAGGCCCCGCTTTACTGTAAGGGGATTGCCCAAAGCGGGAAGTCTGGATCCTCCTCCCACCGCAGCGAAACTGGTGGCTGGGAGGCGAGAAGGCAGCTGAGGCAGCGCTCCGAGGCAGCATCACCGCGGGCAAAAACCACGAGGCACGTACCACTGCCTGAATTTCAACAGACAGCCGCATTGAGTAACAGCCACTGCCTCTGCAGCTGCAGAGCCCTTCCCTTCTCCCTGCCAGCCCCCACTGCAGCCCCTCCAGCGGGGCACGGCCAGGTCGGTCCCTCCCGCAGAGCCCCCAGCCCCACCGGGAGGGCTGGCCGAGCTCCCTGCACCGTGGCTGCCAAGGGCGAAGGCTTCGGCCACAAAACCCGGTGCCGCCCTTCCGCCGTCGGAAAGGGACTCGCAGCCTGCGGTGCCTTCCTCGCCCTTCTCTACCCCTGCAGAGCAAACACACAGGCGGGCATCCCAGGGCGCCGGTGGCACGCCAGACCTCGCACCCCCCTCCCCGGCAGCACGGGAGAAGCCCACCTCAGGAACGGCACCCCTGCGTGCACTGCTCCAACCCACCCAAAATGCTTCCTGGCTTCAGCGGGCGACAGTCTCCCTGCAGCGCGCTGAGCCCAGGGCAGGAACTGGGGTTCCCGGAGGCCCCTCGCACAGCCCACGCCAGCACCGTGGCACCCGTAGCAGAGAATGACTCCCCTGGCACCGCCGGCAGCGGGCAGGAGGGCTGGAAGGAAACAGTCTAGACCTCCCTGTCTGCGACAGGGTACGGAGGAGTCGCGGCAAGGCAGGTCTCTCCTCCCGGCATCTGGATCACGCGCCGTGGGCAAGACAGGCTCCTTCCCGAGCCCTGCGGGAGCGGTGGGAAGTCGAGAGCCCAGACAGTCTCTAGGGCTTTTGGTATCGACTCGGAGGCAGAGGAGACAGAGCAAGTCCAGGAAAGCATCCTCCTACAGCCCTCAGTCCAGGTACTAGAAGAGCAGAAAGTTTCCTGCCCCATTAACTGCAACAGTTGTTCATTAGCTACTGAACACTGGCTTTCCCATCTGGTTCTTCAGTATCGAAGTCCCCCAGCAGCTTGCTGGTGGCCATCCCACACTACTGCTCAGCCCCATAATCCACGTGCCATGGAAAATAAAGGACAGAGGCAACAGCTAGCTCTGTTCTCAAACTCTGCATGTTACTGCAGCAGTCTGAGAAGACTCGGACAAGGTCGGGAGCATCTGGAGCGGGAGCCAAGATCTGCACAAAACTCCTGGAGGGGATGCCCCCGGTTCAGCAACACTGGCTGTAGCAAACACGAAGTGTAGCACAAAGAACATAGATGGCCATTTGCCCAAACGCCACCCAGATAAATGATGGATCCAGACCTCAAGCTCCACCCTGAGACCACTCTGTGCCAGAGGCACACAGGCAAAGCCCAGTCCCACATGCAGAGCAGCCACCTGCGACATGGACGGTAACCAACACATGTACCCTGAGATGCCAGCACCGCCTCTGCAGCCTGACTACGGCCTGGACACGTAGGGAGGCCAGGCACTCTCCCTGTGAACAGCTTGTATCCAGCCCTGCTTACCTCTCAGGGCTTCTGCCTGCACCCAACATCTCCAAACACCTGAGCAGAGGGTGAAGAGCCACCCCACTTGGCTCCATCCCCTGTCCCTCCAAGCCCATCACATCCCCTGGGCTGATGGGCTTGAGCCCATCCTCATGGCTCTAGCAAAAACTGTGGACTTGTGGATTTCTGCTTGCCAGGACTGAGAAAGGGGCTTCAGCTTCTGAGTGACACAAACCCCAGAGGACAGAGCCGTTTCTCGCTGGTGGAAAGAACACAGTGATATATTTAGGCATGGTCAAGGGGCACGTCCTTTACTCCATCTGTTTGACATGTGAACCCAAATTCTGGTGGTTAACGGCAAAGCTATGCTATCCTGCCAGCTGCCAGAAGAGGCAAGACGAGCAATGCTGGATCAGCCCTCCCAGTAGCAGCTCCCCTCTTCCCCCCATAGCACAGGACCACAGGGGCTGGATTTGGGGAGCACCACCTTGGGTTTTAAATAGGATTTGGTGAGATCTACTCTCTCCTTTAAAATCAAGGGCCATGCTGGCCAGCGAAGTTCTGTTTGCAAGCATGTCGAGTCTCCCCCCATTATCTCAGCCAGGCTTACCCTGCTCCGACTGAAGTCCAAGGATTAAGTTTACATTACAGAGCAGAGGGAGTAGGTGGATCTCATTCCTACGTCCACTTAACTTGGCACTTTCCCCACCACCCTCCGGCCCAACACATGCCAAAGAGCTGGAAGAAAACGGGGAACAGATTCCGCCAGCATTGCTTGTAAGCCACATGAGCTGATTCAAAGCAAGGCTGAGCTGCTCCAGCTATTTGCTGTGGGCTGAAGACAGGGCAAGACGCTACAGCAGCCTACTACGCACTGAGGACACACGCCATCCTTCCCAACCTCATTTCTAGAGCCTCAGCATGCCACAAACACAAGAGAGGACAAACACCCAAGAACCACTAGCACCTGCAAAAGCCACCAGCAACGCACTCCCCTCCGGCTGCAGCCAGCCCTCAGCACACACTGGAGAGGCCATAAAACAATACAGAAGCCACCAGAAGCCTCTTTGCTGCCACAGCAGAGCACAAATGTCAACAGCTTGTCTGACATGGCAAGTATGCTGTAGGTGGAAGCGAAATAATTAGCTCTCTGTAAGAGAGTGCTCCAAGCTTGCCAATTTTCCCTTACAGACAAGGACACTATTCAGAGACTTTAAATATAATAAACCTTTTCTCCCCCACTTTTCTGAACAAAATAACCTACAGAGAAAAATATTTGCAATTAAAAAAAAAAATCTGTCCCCATAATGAGTGGGGGGAAAGAAGATGCAGGGCAGCAAGTGAGGAAACCCAAGGCTTACAGAGTATCGGAGTAGGAAAGCTTTATCGAGAACAAAGTCAGATAACACTGCATACTCCACCTGAAATGCAGAGCTCCCTGTTGATTGCAGAGAAACTGAGGATGAGTTATTCACATCTAAGTAATTCTGAGATTACAAAATACTTCCTTGAACTAACCCCCCACAGGTTGGCAGAAATATTCCCATTCCTGCTGAAATTTTGGCAGAACAAATCAAAACTCCTTTTAGTTTAACCAAATGGGTTTGATGTTACAAAAAGCATCCTTCCCCTTCCTAGAATCACACAGGGCATTTAGTTTCTTTGGACAAGGGCTGATATCCGACCCCTTTGAATTCACCATCCCAACCTTCTAACCAGCTTCCCAGATGGACGAGAATCGAAGAACGCCCGTGGCCACCGAACACAAACAGCTACGAGATGCAGAGCAGTGAGGGTGAGCACAACCACAACACGGCGATGGTTCCCGGGATGCTGAGCGCTGTGGGAAGGGTTAACTGCAACGCACACAGTCTCGAACATGAGCTCTCCCTTCAGGGACCAGACCACAACTGGCTCCAAGCGCTCAGGGCTCTCAGCGTCGTGCTCAAGGGACAGCAAGAGGAAGGCCAGCACTCTTGTTTGCTATAGAAACCAGAAAAACACCCAGGCGATGGCTCTCTGCCCGGGCATGGGGCAAAGCCTTTGCTCCTTGGAGGGCTGTGACTGGGATCCCCCTTCTCTCACCAGGTTAATCTGTATTTAGAGGCCATGCAGTTAATCAAAAGCATTGTTACTGGATGGGCAGCAAAATGCAGAAAATCCTTTCAAATATAAATAGCTAAAAGCAACAAGTTGCTTCTTCAGTGGGAAGGTTCGCCAACATGAAGCACCCCAAGTTTGTGCCAGCATCTAAAATAGATGATGCATTTCAGAAGGGCAGAGCTCACCGTGAGAGCTGGAGTTTGACCCAGGACAAGTTTCCTGATGGCTTTTATTAACAGCCAGCAGTTCCAACACAGCCTCAAAGCCTCACCTGGCCGGGAGGACAACTCGTTGAAGGGGTGGCAAAGGACTTTACAAGTCTTCCACTCCTGCCTGGCATCTCCTAGAAATAATTATTTGTTTTCATCATCCCCAAATTCACAACACAAGGTGTCTGGATTCGTCACACAAGACAAGAATATTGCTATTTAACTGTTTCAGTGAGGGCTCTGAAGTCAATAGAAACCACCCCAAGCCATAAGGTCTGCAAAAGGCCATCCCTCCCAAATGACAACTTTCAGGCTCTATCTGAAATAAAGAAGTCTAAACCTGTAATCTATCGCACATTCCAGGGCATAGGCTGAAGGTAGGTTTCAAGGTACTGTCTCCTATACACAGGTAGTTCACAAATATTCATTTATATGCAAACATTGTTCCTTAGCATTTCCCTTGGTAAGACAGCCAAGTGGGAACGTGGCTTATTGCAATTCACTTCTAAACAAAGTTTTAAAGTGCTTTGAAAACTGATTTGCCTAGAGGCTTCTCGTCTGCTGCTTTCTTTTCATAAAACTGTGGCCTTATGGTTATAACCCTGGACTGGGATTCAGCACATAAGACTTATTCCCAAGTACCATTTACCTGCTGAGTAAACTTCAGGCAAATTCTTGCCTGTGCCTCCGCTCCCCCTTCTAATAACTGGGATAATGACACCAGGTCTCTTTTATAAAAGCATTCCATGGTGTATAGATGACAAGGGTATGTAATCACAAGGCACTATTATTGCTTCAATAACCTTTCTTGCAACATTATCCTGTACAAAGGATGGTAGACAAAGACTTCTATTCTAGTTTGCATTGTCGTGTTGCTACCTGTAGAAGCACTCTTGAACTTGGCTGGACTATGGTAATTTGCCTGCTGCATAAGTCTTTCTTGGTGGTTGATCAAAATCACTCCATTTCCATCCCTGCTTTAAGGGAAAGCCCCAGTTTTACCCAGACTAGGATTTCCAGTGACTTGCCAGGAGTCTGAATGCTAAAGCTCACGTTCACAAGACGGAGCAGATACGGTGATCCCATGCAACCCGCTGCCCAGCTTTACAGCGGAGGGGAGGGGAGAAGACGACTTAGACCTCCACGTCTTGGGGAAAGGCAGTAAACAACCTGTGTAAGGGTGAGGCAGAGAGAAGCCTTACCGCTTCGCAGGCAGGCAGCGGGTGGCAAGGAGGGGAGGGAGGATGCCACCCAGATGCCTGCTCCGCAGCATCCCAGGTGCCGAAGACACAATCCCAAGGTTGGAGCAGAAGTGATTACCCACTCAGGTCAATTATGCTACCCTGAACAGCAAATTGCTTGATGCTGGAAACCCAGGGAAGTGTCAGAAAAACCACAGGGCTACATCGCTTTTTCCAGTCCTGGCCAAGACGATGTGCATCCAGCTGACTCTAAGGACAGGGAGGGGACACAGTGATAATCCTGCCACGCTCCCAGCCTCCTGGGGCACAGCAGTGCCCTGTCCCGATGTGTGCAGACGTCTGCCCACATCTGTTCCTCACCTACCTACCCTGCAGAAGTTACTAGGCTTGTTTTGCAGTTCTGCACAGATTCTGGACTGGTAGGAATTTAGAAACTGGTCCAGCAAACACCACCCCCACGCCAGTTTGCCCAGCAGGGCTTACCCCGCAGCAGCTCACGGGTACCAGAGCACAGCCCTGCCAGCAGCACAGCGCTGCGTGCTCGCGGGGGCTCTCAGGGTGCAGCCAAATCTGGCATGGCTTTAAGTTTCTGCAGTTAGGGGAAAGAAAGGAAAGGGTTGTTCCTCTAGGACACTGGCTAGCTGTTTAACAAAGTTTGCAGGTTTGGGATCACTTTGTTTTTCTGGGTCTCTCCTCTGCTACGCTCAAGCGCTATGCATAGTTCGGCACTCGCGAGCTGCAAACAACTGTTCAAGCACTTTGGGGGGAAGTGTGGTACAAAGCTTTGGGAACACAAGGCCGAGCAGGAAGGGCCAGTTTAGACGGCAACTCTCCTGCCAAGTGAAATTTTAAAGGGACACGAATAGCCCTCAGATTCCTCAGGGACGGATGACTGAGAAGCCTGGAGAGCCCTGCTCTGGTACAGCATTCATGTGAAAGGGTCCCCCCGTGGGCATCCAGCCTGAGCCCAGGCTGCTCACCCTGCGAGACATCTCTGCAAGATACAATAACCTCCCTTTGCTAAGGGAAACCTTAGGGAATCTGATACTGTTATCAGCTTTCTTTTTTGTTTGTTTTAAAGAAAAGGTATTTCCAACTTAAGAGAATTAAAAGCTGCGGATGCTTTACATAGCCCAGCAGTCTAGTGCATGGAATAATGAACATTTCTTTATGATACAGGATTTTCAAGAATGCCCAAATCTCCAGTCAACATCCATATCAAAGGGGTAGCAATCCAAAAAGTCCCTGGCTAAACAGGTCAGGGCTTGCCCACGGAAAATGCAAAACACTTTTTTAAGGGAAGTACAAAGACTAGCTACAAAGCTGGTGTCTATTTGCAAGCTGTACAAGTTACATACCCACACAGCAGGCCAATGAGAAGAAACTCTAAGCTGATTAAATTAACCATCACCAAAATGCTCCGGCAAGGCAGGGTTACCTGCACGGTACAGCGATTTTTGCTTTGATCTCCAGGAAATGTCTGTTTATTCAAAAGCCCGTTTGCTATAGCAACCATGGTTTATAGAAAAGGAAGGAGGGGGAAGAGAATTCCCCGGAGCTTCACTAGAAAAGTTGTACCACCACCGTCAGAGTCTTGCAGTTAAATACATGGGGCTCAATGACACTTCAACTAATTTCCAGAGAACCCTCAGGCTCGATGCTGGAGCATCTTGACAGGCTCCTGCAGGAGGGATCCTGGGTTTCCTGCCCCACTCTGCGGATCAGCCCCCACAGCGTGTTGAGTTGTCCAGTGGAGATGCCCACCGTCCCCTGGGAGCAGACATCTCCCACAGGAAAGTTGGAGTTCATCACTCCACACGAGACCCTCCTCCCTGGTCATCTTATCGCTCCTCTGTCTGAGAGAGGAGATGCTCAGAAGCAGCAGAAAGATTCAGAAGCAAGAGATCAAAAGTTCCTCCCTTCCTTTGAGGTCTCAGTCTTTTTGTGCTGTTTTGGAAGGGGGAAAAAAAACCAAACCCAACTACATAGCCCTCAAGAGGGATACAACACACAAGGTTTGTTTTTCTTTCCCTTGTACTAATAATTATCACTGCAGATTCCAAGCATTCAAAAGCCATACCTTAGTCCCATTCCTCAGTCACAAAATAGCTTTAAAAGGTCTGTTTTTAAAGTTGCATGCATGTTGGGTGAGGAAGATTTGCCTTCGTGTTTCCAAGTCCTACATCGCACTTCAGGAAAAAAGACTTTAAAATGTGGCCCAGCCACAAGGACTCAGACTAGACTTTTTTTAAATAGCATGAGATTCTCAGCTTTCTCTTTGGTGCCCCCATTTCCAGCAGCTGGGATTTATGCAAAAGAACATCAAATGCCACAGGGCTTATAATAAAAATAAAATAAAATCATGAAAGCTCCCACCACTGCAGTTCTGCAAGCCTTCCTGGGCTGTTTTCAACCGGCACAAGACTGCTTGGCCTCTGCCACAAGCAAAGAAAAGAAGATGGAGGGGAAATGGAACAAGACAGCAGCTGCTGGTGATGGCACAGCATCTCTGCAGTGTATTTATATGCCAAGGAAGTTCATGCTGGTTGCTGTCATCTCACCAGTTATATTGCTGGGGACTCACTGGGGTCTTCCAAGCCCTTGCCTGTGACTCGCAGTGGGCTTCTGCTCTATCCCTTGCGGGAACTGGGTTCTCCTCCTCCTTCAGCCTGATGCCGATCAGGTATAAAAGCAAGAGGAATTTTCTGGCTTATGTTTTCATTTCAGTGCTATGGATTTCAAAGCAGCTGCTGTAGGATAGGCCACTTCCCTTTGCATAGAAACGTTTTTTGCTCCATAAATATCTCATGTCACCTTCTGGTTACTGAAGTGCAAAGCCAAACCCTGGCAGAGAGGAGCCACGGGGACCTAACGCAGCTTGCGGGGACAAGGAAGCTTCTGCAGTGGCAGCCACCACTGAAGGCCAGGTTTCCTCACATATTTTCCTTGTTAGTTCAAGAGTCAGAGAACAGTCAACAGACTGATTTAGCAAGAGCCCTTCTCACCACTGAGCCCCTCTCAGCACTGCCGGCTGAGACTGCTTGTGGCACAGACCGAACCATAAATTATTCAGAGCCCAAGAGCTCCTGCCGTCCAAGAGGTCAGGCACGTCTGGACCCCTTGCCAGCCGGTCTGTGTGCTCCCACTGCTGCCCCTTTCTCACTTTGAACATTGTCTTTCCACACTGGGCTGCGAGGACAAGGAAACCACAGCGGATCACCGACCAAACACACACCCACAGCAGTTTTACCCGAAGTCCGAGCTACTTGAAGTCAAAAGCCCAGCAGAGTCCGTGCACCCATCATATAAAATGACCATTTGCAAATGGTCCAGCAAAATGCTGGCTAAAACAAACACACAGACAGAAGCGGGGATGGGATATGGGACAAGACAATGAAAGCTGGTGTTTATATTTGGATGCAAATTTTCCCCAGCAGCACTGGTGACCGAGAAGCGGAAGCCTTTGACTTTAGGGAAAACCTGGTAGTGACTAGAACACTTCCAGAAGTATAACAGCCTGGCTTATTTACTTCCCTCTAAGCCAGTAAAACACTAGCGCATTAATAAGAACAGCCTGAGCAATGAAATGCAAATGCCACTCAAATAATTAAATAAAGAGAACGATCCTCCTCCCAAAACAATGGACGGGGCCGTAATGTCTACCCTCACGGGACAGCCTCATACAGGACACTCTTGTTCCAGTAGCTTCAAAGAGGCTGTTTAATTTTAGTAGGTCGGCAAGCATATGACATTACAAAGCACTTCTTAGACAAAAGCAGAGCCAAGGAGCTCTGCAATCCATTTTCCCTACAGGAAGGAAGGCAAAGCTTCCTATTGTGGGGAGGAGGTGGAAGGGGAAAGGGGAGGGGGCTGACATTTTAGAGAGGACGAACAAGGCCAACATATAAAATTCAGGCAGACCAGGCACAGAGCAGGGAGGTAAAAACAGCACAACAGGGTGGAGTATAAACCAGCCCCATCTCTTGCCCAAGCTCAGCGTATGTTTGCCTTTTTAATTTTGCCGAAGTTAGTCTTGCTGCAGTTGCAATCTCTCCAAATCTCAAGTCCTCTCCTAGGAGAGATGTTTGCCTTTCACTTCCTTAGAAGGGTACATATTTACTTTGTTCTTTAACGTACCCAGGGCTCTGCATCATGATTAGCAGCCATCCAAATACCCAGTCTCTGGACAACTTGCAGCCCAGCTCCCTCGAAGCAAGAAGACGGACAGAAGGAAGCGCTCAGCACTGGGTACAGCAGCCCTCCGAGCCGGGTGTCACAGAGAAGTCAGGGGCTTTATCAATGGATTTTTAAATAAGGACACCAACGCATGCTGACATTGCAAAAGGTGCTTGCTGAATAAGCACACATTGCCCAATGAAACAGTACCTCTCCCGCATTGCTTAACCGAGGAATAGAACCAGACACGGATTGCGTTATTCCAGCGCTCAGGCCTTGGCTCCCTTGGCAAAACAAGCAGGGACCGACGGATCTGACAGCTCAGCACACACAAGTGCAAATCTCAAAAGCTGAGATGTCTTTTTTTAACTCTAGCAAGTACCCTGGGAGGCCACAGAGGTATCTGAAGCATTAAAAAGAGGAAGAAAAAAGTAACAGAGCTGCTGAACACACCCTTGTCAGTAGTTATAAGAAGGAGCAGATGAACTGGCCAAGAGATGGGTTTCATACGTTTCACCCCATTTCCACTATCTTGACACAGGTACACGTGCACACACATCGGCACACAGTTATTGGAGTCTAGCCCAGGGCAAGTACGCAAGGGTGCGTGCCCTCACCCTCTCCAGCCCCCTGCACTTTTGCCATGGCAGTATGTAGGAAGGTGCCTTTCATGTTCACCTTCCTCTGCTTCCAGGGACTCGAAGAAAACAGCAGGCAGGGGAAAAAAAACCAGAACACGCACACACACACACAAAAAAAAAAAGCCTGCTGGGCTAGGGGAAAGAGATGCAGGAACCTGCTGTTCCAGCCGCAGCACAACTAGCCGTTGCACTAACCCGCTGGATTGCGTATTACGTCCCTGTGTCTCCACAGCCATGGGAAATGGAGCTCTTGCTACCAGTTGCCTCTGCATTACAGATGCTGAGCCAGAAATAAGGCACAAACCAAAAAGCCAGGCTTAGCCTTCCATCTGATCTTTCAAAAGAGGGACTAAGTGTGGAAGAGATGCCCTTATCCGGCGCTGCATCTTCTACCTTTACAAACTCCAAACGGTGAAAAAAACCCCAACAACTCCAGTTTTCACTTTACAGTGAAGTTCTCTTGATCTTCCCTGGGCTATTTATAAGCAGCTTTAGTTAGAAGATAGTTTGCTCATCCAAGAAAGTGGGGAAAATCCATGCACTGTCCACGCAGTGAGTAGAGCACAGCTTGTAAGTCATTTTTAACTCACACTGATTCTTCAAGCTGCTCCAGAGGTTTTGCTGCACTGTAACTTACCCATTGCCTCTCTGCAGAGAGAGACACGCACAGCTATACAGGTCACACACAGCAACAGCCTCTTACCCAGAGCTTGCCATCCCAATAAAATGCTCCCAGCAGCTTGACGATGTGCCGGTGATTGCAGGTCGCCAGTATTTCAATCTCCACCATGTAATCTTCCAGTTCATCTTCGCTCTTTGTTTCAATGACTTTGGCAGCCGCTAAAGCACCGGTTTCCTTATTCTTAGCCTGCAAGACAAAACCAGCTTAAGTACAAAGGCGAGGAGAGCCAGGAGCACACAGTACTTGCACAATTCCTGCTCCTCCAATTCACGCTCAGCTTCACTGGTACCAGCTACAACACAAGCACAGAAACTTGCAGATGCATTTCTGCTTCCCAAACCTGCCCTTAGCTTCACAGAGAGGACAAATGCTGTGTAAGGGCCAAACCAATCTCCTTCCTCCCTCCAGTCTCTAACATCCACACTGCTTCCCATCATGGGGAGAAAGAGGCTTTTAGAAAGGGAGACGTGTCCTATTGTTTGTAGCATGAAAAAGATGGAAGCAAGAAAACCTCAGACTCTAGAGGCTCTCTGCTAATAGCATAGGTGATATCTCCATTTAATAGAAGTCCTGAGTACACAGACAATCTAACCAAATTCACAGTACAGCTGTGAACCATCTCCACTCTGAACATCCCTACACTCCCCTTCCTCATGAGGACCCTCACCAGGGCACTCTTCTGTAACACACGATGGAAACGTAGAGATCACCTCCTTGGCAGGTAAACCAAGAAGCAGGGTGCATTTTGATTTCCCAGGACTGGCCGGCATTCCTGGTGTTGCATGTCAGTGAGCTCTTCAGATCACAGTAAGAAAAATACTACACATGCTCTCCTGGCTGCCCCCTCCATTTTCTACAGTCCCTTTAACCAGCTTATTCACCGCGTAACCAGAAAAAACATCAAAACCTCCTTGTCCTAGTGGTTGGAAAACTTTTGCTGACTTTCCCTCCCCATTCCTCACGACACCACAGGAGCGCACCCTTGGGTTAGCAGCTTGCTGACCTCCTTCCCCCCAAACACCCTTCCCCAGGCAGCGCTCACTGCCTCGGAAGGGGTCACCGATAGCTGCATGGGGGCTGCTCTGCTTGCAGGTGCCACACACCAGCAAAAGGCTATTAATGGTGGACTGGAAGCATTTGCAGACACGGTTCTTATCACCCCACTCCTCTTGTGCCCCCATCCTGCATGGGGAAAAAAAGCAGATGATAAAAGGCTAAAAGCAAACATCTGTAGGCAGGCAGTGCCAGGGGAGCCTCTGAGCTGCTCCCGCGCAGGACCCTTTCAGCATCATCCGCCCAGTACTGTCCATTAGCTTCGCCCAAAACCGCCAGGACGAGTCTGCATTTTGCAATTGGAAATTTGCACAAATTGTTGCAAGAATTGCAAGTTTGCAACAAAACGCCAAAAGGGCATTTGGGCGACAGTCTGCACGCAGGGCTTCGCTGCGAGACGTGTCACACGCGAGACGGGAGCTGTTGACTCAGGAGCTCCCCGCCATTCCCAGAAGCACGTCAAATCAGCAGATCAAGGGACAGAAGAAATCCCTATAGCTCACCCACTCTGCTCCCCACTGATGCAGAAGAGCCCCCCCAGTGTGATTCCAGTTCATTACCCATTTTCCTTCCATCACACCCACTCCAGGCTGCCCCCTACCCCAGGGGGACAAAGTCCCACTGTGGATATTATCACCAGAGGAGCTGGGCAAACTCCAGTTGTGACCTTTCTTATTGCTTTGCAGTTTACATATCTGTGTTTGGAAAACCTACGCAGGAGCTTACAGGAGGCTTAGTTCCTAGTATAAACACCACAAGCCCTGCTGAACAGTTTTATGTAGCTTAGGTGATAGCATAACTGTGTATCAAGGAACAGGCTGGGGAGCAGGGGAAGGAACAAGGGGAAAAGCATACAATGGAGAGAGGAAAACAAGGGACCCCTGAGTCTCTGCTGGGTTTTGAAGACTTGCTGCATTCGCGTGAGTTGGCATGGACAGCTGTGTCTTTACCACAGGGGACAAATCCATTTCTATCTGGGCTCGCTGCCCAAATGCAAGACAGCAGCTCATGCTGGTTTCAGAAGAAATTCAGAGGTTCTCCTTTGCTCAGGTTGGTTTGTTTCTTACCAAATTGCCACCAGACGCCCAGAGGAGGGCACACAGAGTGGGGCAGGGGGAGATGCAGAGCAGAGCAATCCCGGGGAAAAGCACAGTGCTTCCAAAACAGAGCAAGAAGTGCCCCACTGTGTTTGCTCTGCACTTACGGTGTTGGGAGAGGTCCAAGGAGGGGAAGTAAATATTGTGAGAGGAGGTGGGGCTTCCCTTGGAGGTCAGCCATCGCACGCTTCCCACCGGCGGGGTCCCGGCCAGCTCAGCCCTTCTAGGATGCTGGGGCCCTGCAGGCACCTGAAAAAACCCAGGAGCAGAGCGTGCCCCAGTCCCCCACAGCATCGTCTCCCAGTGAGAGGTCTGAACCAACCTGCCCTCACCCCCAAGCCTCAGGGGAGCCACCCCAGCAGCCACACTGCCACCTCTCATCCCCTCCCGGGCTTGCTAAGGCATGCAGGGGTGCTGGATGCTGAGCTGGAGGCCACGGTTTTGCAAACAGGGCTGCAAGCTGTGGGTGGGGGAGCGCCTGCAGCCCACGGGTTCACTGTGGCAGCCTGAACTCACTCATCGTTACTCCTACAACTAGCAGGTGAGCAACCCAGCAACCCCCAGTAATGGCTTCCTTCCTAGGTGGGAGCCCATGTACACCCTGTCTGACATTCAGTCTTTAAAGATGTCCGGAACAGAATTAGCTGCTGCCTTTCTCCACCACTTTGCACTGTCCTGATGAGCGTATTTCCCCAGCTACCTCCAACTCCTCATCCATTCTAGTGGGGAATGCAGCTCAGGGAGGGAGGGAGGGAGGGGATCCCATGAGCGGCATGAGGTGGGCTTCCACCCCAAAGGGAGAGGACCACTGCTGTCCCACATCCCCCCAGGCCAGGGGTCCCTGGGAGGTCACGCTGCTCGGTCACACCAGCGCAAGCGAGACCAACATCTCCGAGGAGAAGTCAGCTCAGGACACCATGAACTCCCGATGCAAGAACATGAGCTTTTGCAACAGCGAGCTCATGCAGGCAGGGATGCCAAGGGGATGGGGTGGGTACGAACCCTGTACTTTCCGTGGCCCTGCCATAACGTCACCGCTACAACCGAATGCGCTCACAGCACTTCCCAGAAGGGACCAAAACACCCCACAGCCCCATGGGACGGCAGAAGCATCTGAAGCAGAAGGGGACCTGAGACCACGAGGTCAGTAGGAGATTTTGGAAAATGGATCTCCTCCAGCACGGCCCACTGTAGTGTGGAGAGGAGGCCGGTTGCCCCACACAGCTGCCTTTGAGAGGACCAAGGCTCATACAGGCTGGACAGCGGATCCCCTCCCGAGTTGTCCGTGGCCCCGCTGAGCCCAAACCCAGTCTGTAGTATTTCAACCATACCAGATGGAGGGAGACCCACACCAGCTGGTGCGGGCACTCCTGAACGGAGCTCAGCAAGTCACGTTTGTCATTGCAAGAGCTTTGGAAATCCAAGGAGCTCCTGCTCATTTCTCCACCTTTCTCTGCTTGTCCTCCAGTCCAGACGCCACAGAGCCACGTTCCCAGCAGCCTCCTTGGGAATGGCAGCTGCCTGCCATCAGGCAGCCGGCTGCATCACAGCCCCCTGCAGCAGCCAGCCAGCCCCAAAAGCTGCTCACAGCAAGCCAGATTCATGCGGGCAGCGTCAGACTTTGGCCAACTACGCTGGGCGGTCTCTCTGTAACTCAGTCTGGCAATTTCCTTCAGCTTCTCTGCTGGCATTTTCCTGTACACAATGTATGACAACAGAGATATTCTTCCAGGAAGGTTTGTTTGGACCCTAAATAGGCCAAATGCATATGTTGCCAGCCCTGGGCGCTGGCTTCAGACATCCCAGGCATGAGATGATGCTTTAGGGTTTAAAGCCCCTTCCTGATTCCTGCTTTGTGCCATAGATCAGAATCTGCTCTGAGACATTAGCACAAAGCAAAACACAGCCTACTCTGACCTCAAAAAGCCAAGCTAGCAATTAGGCAGAAGGAACTGGCATCTCCAAGGCTGTAACCTGCACGCCTGGACGATACCCCTCACGGCAAGGGGACACACAGCACTGGGCTGAGAAGAGCATCTGCTGCTCGCTCTCCAAGAGCTGCAGGATGGAAGACAGGGGTTCCCACCAGCCTCTCTGCAGCTTCACCTCTACCTTGAGCTTCACTGGGGGTCATGCCCTCACCTTGCAGCAAGGGAAATGAAAACTCCTCTCACAGTAGGTGTTTTGTTTGTCTTTAAATCCCAAAGAAAGGAAGAGACAATGATATGGAGGAAAGAAGAAAACCAAGAACTATCAAGAAAGCACCCTAGGATGACTCACCAATAGTGAGTTTGTTAGCCACATCATTTGACATGAAATCCTACAAAATACACAGTTTGAACTACAAATCCAAAGTCTTCTGCAAACCCCAACCTAATTACGGGATCTCCAACGCAGCAGAAGTCCACATAGAGAATGCAGAGATGGGGAGAGAGTTTCTGTTCCCAGGTAAAACACCCCTAAATGTGCAGCCTTTGAGGAATTCATGGTGTTTCCCATTTTTCACAGTGAAATTTGTCGACAAAGGTGAAAGAACCACCCAGATGGTAATATCCCAAGAACAGAAGCTGTTTGATGCCAGTCTATGGCATATGGCTGGTCAGTCAAAAGCACACATCCAGTTCCATCTTTTGGCTCCTCCACTCCTGGGCATTTTAATGCCATGGATAATTTGTTCCTGGAGTGCTAATTAGTACCAAAAAAGTAGAGCAGACAGCTGCCAGCATAGCACCCAGGATGTGCTGCTGAATTGTAGTTAGATTCATTTACAGTCTTGGCATTTAAAACCTGAAAAGCCCTTACAGCCACTACCAGCCTTTGTGCAAATCGGCACACCACACAGACCACAGCTGACAGGTCTATGCAGAAACAGGAATGGAACAGGCATTCCACAAAAGAAACCATATCAAACAAAAGTTATCCAGTAAACCACTTCCAGAAAGCCATGCCAGGAGCCAAGCAGGAGACAAAGGAAAGGATCTTGCTAGAGTCCTCTGGAGCAAGATGGATGCTGGACACACTACTGCCAAATACACTGGGAATATTGGGGATGAGTAGGATTACTCCTAGAATGCAGAGGCATAGAGAAACTACTGTTCAGTTTATGGATTTAAGGGGCAAGAGGTGCCTGTTCAGGTGACAGAAGGGGCTGTTTGGCCTTTGTCTGTGACACACCCTCCGAGCTATTGTGGAATCCAGATTGTGACAAACACTGGAACTATTTTAAGCCTTTAAAGAACACATTACCGGAAGGCTGGATTGTTCGGTCCTTCCTCAGGCAGGACTGCCACCAAGGGCATGGCCAGTTTCTAGGTGAGGCAGAGGAAAACCCTGCATGAACTCTCACTCGCTAGTAGAAAGAAGAGAGCAGCACCAAGAGCACCCCGATCGCTTCGTCTAGGCTTGCTTGCCCACAGCATCTTCCCAAGCCAAGGCACGATGCTTTTTAAACTCGTCTGCCACATTGTGCCACCGTATTTTTGGTGTGAGCTACTCTTCCCATCCTTGTAAGCCTTCTCTCCGTGCCAGAAGAGCTGATGCTTCAGATATTGCTGACTTAGTGAGCTAGGAGTAAAAAGCCTGGTGCTTTCAGTGGATGCTGTATTTGGGGGTTGACAGTTCTGACTTCCTCCCCCCCACCACATTCCTGATGTGTGTCTTTGTATGCAAGCAACTGCTCACTTACATATTTCTCAGGGATTACGTAATGATTAATTGCCTTCTGAGGAACTTTTCCTGAACTGTTTGCATCAATAAACAAACACAGAATAGACAGGCTTGAGTCAGTGCTCATGGCATAGTCAAATAATCAATGGGAGCCAAAATGAGTTCCATGCCCAACAAGGCCCCTAGAGCCACTTCACTTTGTCACCATAAATCAAGATGCTTTGGTTTTTTTGGGAAATACTGAATTTAGCCCTCGGTACCACCCAGCAGAGCGGCTGGTGATGAACAGGCAGGGGCGCAGCGGTGAGGCTGGCGCGGCCCTGGTCTAGCAGCCCCCGGTGCACACAGCGGAGGTTGATCCCACAGGCATCGGGTCAGGCAGGGCTCCGACCGCGCCAGGAGGGTGCTGCTGCTCTGGCAGCTGTGGCAACAATTCTGCAAGGGCTAGGGGGAAGTGGAAGTGGCTTGCGAAACAAGTCGAAAAGTGTTAGTCAAAAAAAAAAAAAAAAAAGCAGAAGCACCTTCCTCTGGTTTTACAAGCTACAAGCAAGAGAAAGTAACATAAGCAGAGAGCTCAAGCTATGGCCAAGGACTTGTTTTCTATGCAGACATGCCAAAAAAGGTGTGACCGAAGCATGGCACATACACCTTTTCTTGCCTTAAAAGCTCAGCAACGGCCCAGCAGAAAGGAGTGAGAGATAACAAGCCCAAGCAGCAGTACGTTAGTCAAGGAGCAGAAAAGCTCCACACAATGCTGCAGACCTTGCACCCAAACACAGCAGCAGAGGCCAGAAGAACAAGAGGCTTCTTTGCCAGTACACCCCACTATAACCCACCCACAGAAACCGAGTGGGCCTCATGGTCCTGGTGTGAGCGAGAAGCGACCAAATACCCATGCAAGGTTTGAAGGGAGGAAAGATCCACATGGATCCAATATCTTCAGTCTACGTAGGCCTAGGACTTGGAAGCACAAAACATCCCTCAAATCACTGGTCCCCTGGAAGAGTGGGTTGCTCCAAGTGAAGCATTCCTGCCCTGGTCTTCATTCAGTCAATACCACAACACTGAAAAAAAAAAATTAAAATGGGGGGAAGGGGAAAGCCATGCAACCACTTCTGAATTTCCTAGCAACTTTCTGCAACAAACTTGGTACATAGAGAGCCAAGGCCTGAGCAGTGGGCTGAACGGCTGCTATGCCCGAGCGCCAGGGAACAGGGCTTAGGCAGGCAGGGCTAGTATGCACGCCTGTCTGTTTGTCAGCCCTTTCATGCTGTGCTAGAAAAGCATCAGATAAACGAGGCCCTGGTAGAAGAATATAACAACCTGATCAGACCATTGCTATCTCCGTAGCACAAGCCTGCCCGGGAGGACAGCCCAGCCTGTGCTTGCCGAGAGAGAAATAGGGAACAGGCAGCAATGAAGCGATGCCAACAGATGCAAGCACTGAGGTCCACCAACATCGGCTGGCTCTGCTGGGGCACAACTTCCTTCGCCGTCTCTCCTGCCTGCTGAAATACCACACAAACGTTTCGGTTCGTTAAATCGGGACACAAGCCATAAGGACACAAGCGCGGGTAGGTGTCAGGGAATTGCACAAGAAGGGAAACTGTCAGGGAGGTTTCCATGTGCTGGATGGGAAGAGCGTTCTGTTCTGAAGGCAGACACTCGCAGAGGTGGAAGGGAGATGCCTTCCTACGGCCAGGAGACAGAAGTCGGTTAATCCAACTCCGGCAGCACTAGTGCCACGGCTCTGCCCTTCCCGCGGGGCACGCTGCCCCTTCCAACCCCGTCCCGGAGGCGGCGCGCAGGGACGCCGCTCCCGACGCCCCCGCCTTCTCCCCTCGGCAAGGGCAGCACAGCAGCCCCGGCGAGCGGGTGCCGCCCAGGCCCGGTCTCTGAAGCGGAGGGCCGTGCCGCGCGGCAGCGGTTCACCGCGCCCAGCCCCGGCACACCCGCCATCGCTCCCCACCGCCTTCGAGGTGTACCCGCTACTTCATTAGTTAGAGAACGTTTTAAGTGACTTCGCTCGTCAGAGCTGACCTCCTCTTCGCTCGGGCTGACCAAGGCCGGCGGATGGAGGGCAGCGCAGCCACGCGCCGCAGGCAGAGCCCCTCGGGGACCCGCCACCGCGTGGTGTGGCGGTGAGGGGGGGCTGACCTGAGACTCATGAGGAGGACCCCAGACTTACAGACAGCGGCATGCCAAGGATGAGAAAAAGAACCTTTTTTCCCAAGGAACTTCACACTGAAGAAAAAAAACTTCAAAAAAATCACGAGACATGCTGGGCAGGGATTTTTCTAAGGAGCAACGATTGCCATGTGCTTGAGGGCAAAAGGCTCAAAGCCTTCATCTAAGCTTCCTCTTCCACACAGCTGCCCTCAGCTCCCACTGTCAGCAGCATTTGCCAAGCTCTGGGCCATGACACTGAAATCATTATCAAAATATTTAGGCCATGGAGAGCTATCCCTCTCCCCTGCCACACAGATACAGCCGTGGCTCCGCAGAGTGCAGGACAAGCTTCATTTGGACTTCAGCGGAGTTGGAGCATCACACGTTTCAGTGAGTTTAAAGTGAACATCAAGTTTAAAGTTCAACCAGGTTTAATATTGCTGGGCCACTGCTCCATAAGTAAATGAGTGGTGTCATCCCGTTCCTCTTCTCTCCTCAGCTGAAACTTTAAGAAAATCCTTCAGCTATTCTAAGGGACAAGGCCATGATTAGATCTCACCATTGGTTTTCAATTACTTTTTTGTGGCCATAGTTACAATCAACTTAACCCACCCCCCCCTTTTTTTCCTTTTCCTTCCTCTCTCTCTCTCTCTTTTTAAAAAATTTTTAAGCTAACCCAGCAGATTAGCATCTCTCTGTGACACCCTTTCCAGGAATTACATGTTAAATCCCTCGTGAATCAAACCAACAAGAGCTGAGCCCAAGCCACTTGGGCCAACTCATGCCAAACCAGAACAGCGTAGGTTTGGCTGGCGAGAGAGAGGTCTGCAAGTGACAGGGACAGTCTCGTGCCTTCAAACGGGACCATCGCTGTGAAAGCCAGGCTTATAAGGCAGCTGCGCAACGTTTAACAATCGGTCTTTTATCACCCAAATTTCAAAACAGAGCATTTTCAGTCCATAGCGTGTACAGCACTAATACCACCATAATAGATCAGATAACCCAAATCCAGCTTTTTAAGCTGTATCTTAAGAAGAAAGGAGAACAACAACATAAAAGGCACGCTTATGACTCGCTGTGGCACGGACTTGGTGTTCTCTCTCCGGGAACCAGCGCGGACACCCACCTGAAGGCAAGTTCAAGCGAACAAACCCCTTTTCGGCCGCGCTGGGGGCTGCGGGCAGCACAGCCGCCCACAGTCCCACAGGCTGTCCCCACCCTGCGAGAAGAAAGCCTTATCAGGGAGCCAGTGTCCCCATCAGAGCACGCTGGGAAAGGGAGATAGCATTTCACAAGAGGCACGAGCGCGGCAAAACAATCCCACCATGAGAAAGGCAGAGAGTCCCAGGGCTTCCTCCAGCAGAGCCCATGCTTTCGTAAGATCCAGTCCATCCCTTGCTAGCTCGTGAATTCTCAATGCCCAGAAGAGCCCTTGCATATCTGTTCCCACTGACGTTAATGCGACTACCTGCAACAGTAAATACCGCACCAACTAATGGGTTTTGCAGGACTGAGACGCGATCAGCAGCTCCAAGCGTTCAGCCCATGGCAGCCGGCACTGCTGGCTTCGCTCGGAGCATCGGCACGGCCCCGACAGCGGCACGGCTTCACGTCAGCAAAGTGGCTCACCGGGGTGCCGCTGCCGCTTCTCCAAACAGATGCTGACTTTGAACCAGTAAAGCCACAGCCGTATACTTTATGAATTGTATCTTAGGTGTTCTTGAAGAAAAACAACTCTGCTTTTTTTAAGGCTGTTTGAAAAGGGCCTGAGTTAGGAACTTGTATTTTTATAGGCCCACAACCCTAAAGGGGCTGCAGACTTCCCAGGCTAGCACACACTGATCACAGCTGCTAACTGCTGGCCTAACAACTGATTTAAGGTCATCGATTTAATGAGCTTTGGATGAGGTGGGTAACAAAGCGTATTTGGCATGCAGTTGCTGTCTATGGGCTGTTATCGCTTCCTTATCATACCCGCTGGACTTACCAAAAACATTTAATAGAATGAGAGCTGGAAAGAAACAGTTTCTCCCCACCCCCTTCCCATTTTTCAGCTTCATTACCCTCTGCAATGAGTTTCACTGTTTCCTCATACAATCAGGTCCCCATTTGCTGAAAAAAGTCTTTGTATAAAAATAGGGAAATCCCAGTAGTTTCCACTGGCTGCAGGTTTCTTAAGGTCTGCTAAATACATTTCAGATTCCAATATAGATTTGATTATTTTTAATTAACATATATTTAAATTAAGCCTGTCCTACTTTTGTAAACGCTGTGTCAAACCAGTTCAAGTTCGCTCAGCTGAGTGCGTGGGGAGTCCAAGACACAGCTCCCTGACAGTCTTCTGCAGGGCAGTAACAACCCCCAGTAAAACCTTTACCCAGCCAAGCCCTCCTTCCTCCTGCACAAACCTGGTCTCATAAAAACAAAACCTACTAAAATGAGCACATTTTTTCTTCTACCCACACCTAAATTTCTCGCAGGTCAGACTCTTCAGTGTACAAATGCTGTCCTTTTGCACTGCTCAGGGACAACAGGCTCTTCGGAGCGAGTACAACATATGGTACATAGAGCAGGATGCAGGCACAGGCGGATTATATCACCTCCCCGTGCTTCCGTGTGTGGAAAAGGGGCGGAAGGCAGGCAGGAACTTCATTCAAACATCCTGAAACTCTCACAGCCGTACAAACACTTGGACTTGCTCTAAACAATCACTTTTGTGTGAAGAGCAAATTGACTTTAAAGTGACTTCAACAGAATGGTTAAAATTGTTCATTGCATCTTGGCCACCTATGTTCTCCTTGTGCGCAAGTGAGTCAGTTTGTTTGGGGCTTTTTTGGCAGCAGAGCAGAACAAGAGGGCAAGCCTCTTTCACATCTCCACCCTATATGCATTGCCACCTAGGGTAGCGCTCCAGATTTAGAAAGACCAAGGAGGACAATATGCAAGTTAAATCTTAGCATGGCAGGATACTAAGTCTCTGCAATAACGCTACTGGCTATTATCCAAAATAAGGCTTTAGAGTACCTGGCACCCAAATAATTTGTGATTCTTAAAACACACACACACACAATCTTGCACGAGAACTCTTCAAAAACCATCCAGGTCCATTTGCCAACCAGGATGGAACAGCTGGAGAAGAGATCAAAGGAGATGTAGAATTAAAACTTTACTAAGAAGAATAAAATAGCCCTTTGATTTCTGTCACAACATTAACCCCCAGCCCACGATCGACCATGTTAAAACATCACAAAAGCAGACAGTTGCCTGAATGTACTAGTTACAGACGGAGTAAACTTCTGGTTATAAACACGTGGTCTTCACTGTGTCATTTACCATAACTCACGTTCTCATTTGGGTAAAAATGGGGATCAAAGGAGATGGAAGTAGTTGGAGATGAGGAGATGTCAACCTGACAGGCTGACATCCTTAGCCTACAGTACATGAAGTTACTCTGATAATTTTGTTATTGGAGCGAGGCTGGAGTTAAGCAGAGGCATTCAGATATGACCACAGACTTAAAAACCAAACTAGCTGCTTATAAAGTAGCCTTATTCTGAAAGTTATCTACTCTGGATATGTTATACATGTTTAAAACAGAAAGGCTTTAAATCAGTTATTCTTCTAAGTTTTCATTTGTCTCAGAAGCCTGTTAACTTATTTTACAGTGTTTACCACGCTCCTGTCATTGCATGAGAAACCTGAGCAAATATAAGCAAGAAAGAGTGAACATCGCTATATATCAGCGGGATTCCAGTGCACAGCACCAAGTAAACCGGTAACAGAACTACTCATTGCTACTGGTGCTACTTTCAGAAGGATAAATAGATTAGGGATTTAAATACGATTTTAGGAATTGCATTTTATTAGAAGATAGGATCCTTCACCAAAGACTTCCAACTCAGTGGATACTTAGCGCCCCGTTTTTCAGAGGGTATCTATCAAATAACATGATAGAGACAACAAAAAAATACAAATCATCCCAGGACACTGTAGTAAAACACCTCTGTCCTGACCCCTAACCAACCAGCTCCCTTCCTGGCCTTCTCTTTAGTTACTACTTACTACTCAATTCTGAGGAGGCAATACCTTCTCTTAAATGATCTAACGAGACCATCAAAAACCAGCTGCCCAACAGCGAGCTAATTCACAGCCCCAGCTCCAACTGGGGGTAACGCAGGTCTCCCAAGGAGCCTGGATCCCCACCCTGCTCCTCCTGGCCGCCCCCCGCACCGG
>JAVJGG010000043.1:9934431-9947774 GCA_035590195.1 Aviceda cuculoides | reverse complement strand
TGGTGGGGGCCGAGCGGAGAGACACTTCTCCGCGCGTGAAGCCAGAACCCTAAACCGCCTCGGCTAACGGAGGGACGTTTCCTTCTCCCCCCCGTTCATCTCGTCTGAAAACAGCCAAACGCGCATATTGTAAAAACTGCCGGTAGCGGGAATTCGAGTGTGTCGGCACCACGGGCACCCGCCACGAATCCGTTTTAAGAGCCGTGGCCCGCCGGGTGTCGAGTGTGAAGGCTGGCATCCTCGCCCTGGCACCCCTTCAAACCCTCCAAAAAACCGACTTGAAATCAAGTATTAAATGGGGACATCTAGGGGAAATACCCGACGGTGCAGCCACGCGTCCCGACACCTCCGTTTTTAACGGAAGACTTGCTGGTGAACGGTCGTGCAAACCTCGGGGATCCCAACCCGGCTCGCACCAGCGGGTGTGTTTTGCCCCCACACGTGTCCCATGAACGAGCCGGGGGGGTAGGGGGGTGGGTGCGTTTGCACATTCCACCCCGATGTGGAATGCAGGCGAAACTCAGCATCTCGGTTCGAGAACATCTGGGCTTGACGATTTCTCATTAAGTTCCCTGATCTATTATATCCTAGAGCGTGGGGTCTGACTGTCGCCTCTCGTTGTCTTTGCTGTTAGGAAAAAAATGGGTTCATCCCAGTATGATCAACCATCACATCTCTATTGGGAATTTCCCGATACTGATGCTTGAAATACTATTTAAAACTCCCGTCCCTGGAAATCTGTAGCGGTACGAGAATTTCAGCTGCCTTTTTTGAAGAAAGTTTCATGTTCCCCTGCTTCTTCCCTTCTCCCCACTTAGCTGTAGGGAAAAAAAAGCTGAAAATGCAACCCAAGTATATCCCTGAAACAGAAAGAAGCTGAAAATAATTGAGCGCTTGTTTTCACCTAACTTCATGGGGTTTGGATCTCACAGCTGTCAAACCAAGTCAGCAAACAGGTTAATTAGCTATCTATCTATTTCTCAAGTGATAAATAAAAGAAAGAGAATATAAACTCCAGAAATGCAAAAAACTTTGCAAATCTGCCCCAAGCTCCGGGGTCCATCTCTGATCCTACGGACAGATGGTCATGAGCATCACCATTGCATTAAGCACAACCGCTGAGTCAGCACAGCCCTCAGCAGTACGCGTTAGCAGAGGGGAGCTCTCGCTCAGCATTACAACCCCAGGAGAAACTGCTGACCTGACTGCACGACTACATACAGCTCCATGTTTTAAATGTGGGGTTACAGACGGTCTGTCAATCAAAGTAAGCCAGTGGAGTTAGATTTTATTAGTATTTTTCCTGGTGTAGGTTAGGGGTGAGGAATAAAGAGCACTTTCAATGGTTATTGCTGTGCTGGATCAGACTTGTTCTGGGTTGGAAAAGAAATGGGTGATAAACACTTTATATAAATACAAGAGCAGTTCAGCTTCCTAACAGCTAACTTGAACAAGAAACCGGGCATTCAAAAGCAGCCATGTCTGAGCTATAGCTCCCAGACACGTTGCACAGGACACTGTCAGGTACTGGAAGCCACAAACATCAAAGCCCTGGCTAAGAGGAAGAGCAAAGCCCTGCAGTGGCTGCTACATAGGACCTCCTCAGCATGGACCAACGGGCTTGGGAGTACCACTTGTCTGGGGTTAAGATTTGCATTACAGTTTAAAATAAATCTCTATGTCTGTGCTATCTGGCACATTTTAATCAAGTTTAATGCTCTCAAGCATTGTAAGAATAGTTTCTGTCACTTGATTTTAGTACATATCACCCTTTAATGCTGAAAGGAAGAGGACCCTTTGCCTCCACACCTGAGGGGGATTCTTGAAAATGTGGGAAAAGCATTGAAGTTGTGGGACAGAGGTTGCATCTGGTTCTAGGGCAGAATTTTCTTTCTGTGAGTCATCATTGCCATGGCGCTAATTCTGTTTTGCTGATCTTCCACGGCCCGCCAAGATGAAGCTGAAACCTGTGTGTTTTCTGCAGCATCTGCATTTACTGCTGAAGTATACTACTTGTATATCAGTAAGAAGTGCTGCGGTGCTGGTAGAGCATTTCCAGCTCCTGGATGTTCGTCGAAAGAATTATCTAAATGGAAAGTACTTCTTAAAACAAGATTGGCATTAATGCTCTAAAATTACAGGCCCTGTGTAATGTTTTGAAAAGAGATACACAGAATGCTAAATCGCTTAGGATTTAAAACCAGAGATCAGAGACATTACAAATACTGCACTTCAGATGTTACAACAAATGCAGCACTCTGTGGTACTAAACTAGCAGCTCGGTTAATACAAGTGCTTGGCAATACCCCAGAAAGCTTTTGGACACAGCATGTATCACCATGTCCTCCCTGCTCTGTCATGCCCCAGCTGCTCTGGGAGCTTACATGGCCTGGCTACTCCCACACCGGCTTCTGAAGTATGTATGGCTGAGATGCGTTTTCGGCTCTCAGTGAAGATACTCCTTTCCCTTTCCCCCTTCCATTGCCTCCTTCCCTGCTAATGAGACAGAAAAAGGTCCAAGAGCCTATGAAACCTGTTTGATTTTACGGTATTATTGTCCTCTGCATCCCAGCAGCATGTGAAGCCCCAGGCTTGCTAGTATTGTACAAACCTGATAACCAGGTCCTGGCACAACAAGCTGATAACCGACACAGGAGAAACCCAGGCCAGCCATAAAGGAGATCTTTACAGCTGTGCAAGCGAGATGCCAGCAACACAGGGCAAGAGGGAATTTCTGGCTCACTGAAGCTAATTCCTTAGCACTACAGCAACCTCATCATGTAATCCTTTCCATAAACTGATCGTGCTCCATGTTAGAAAGCAGGTGGGTTTCTTGCCAATAGTGTCCTCCATGTGAGACTGTTTGCAGCCCCCTGTCCACTGGTTCACAGCTTCCCCACCTCCCGCCTGCAGTTCTTGAGTCTGTTGCCATGTTTTAGCAAACCCCCATGGTGCTCCAGCTCGAACGACACCTCTTCCCATGGATTTACCCCACTGGCAGGGATTTAAGGCTAGCAGAATCAAACCAGGCTGCAGATTTTTTTTAGTGGGGGCTGTTTGTGTTCACACTTGGGGAAGTTTGAGGGAAATGCTGGATCTGGAGGTTTGGCTCTTCCTCTGCACTAGAGAAGATTAAATAGGATTAAAAATAATTGTTAGTGGACCGTGAGTTAAAAGTGACACCTCCAAAAGAAAAATAAATTCTTTTTCCGATGTTTCTGGTTTGTTGGAAAAGTCCTTTTTTTCCTGCAGGGGTGGGGTGGAACAGAAGAAAGACAGAAAATTATGAGCACTTTAACATTGCCTTCAGTGCAGAAATCACATATGCCTCTTTCATAAATCAGGCCATCTTATTAATACCGTCTATTAATTCTGAACAGTATCTTGTCTGCTACTATGTTTTAATTGCCTGTGCAACCTGTCTGGGAGCAGCGGGCATTTAAAATAAAATAAATCCTGCTAATAATTGCTCTCAGCTTTGTGCAGACGATGCCTGAGAGCTTACTGTTTTCCAGATCTGCAGTTTTATTGCTTTCTCTGTTATGTGACTGACCTGAAAAAGGACGAGATCATGCTGCTGTTTGACTTGCTGGACCGAAATGTGAGGGGAAGGATTTGCTTTAATAAGTTGTACACGGTGGTGTGCACCCTCCTGTCCCATGAGGTGTGTACCCTGTGGGTCCTGGAGTCGGTACAGGGACATCTGCACCATCCAACACCCCCATAAAGGGAATCAGCTCACTGGAGCTGATCTTTACTCATGGCATACAAGGGCTGGAGAGGGTCTATGCTGCTACATAGAAAAGGAAAGCAGGGAAGCGAGCAGGCCCGCTGTTAATACCAACCTTGCTCCTCTGGGATAAATCTACCCCTGAACCTTTTGCAAGATAGGAACCATCTAAACACTCCCCCCAGCTCAGGCTGTCCACCTTAGGTCTCCAAAACACCTAAGACACGGCTGTGTCTACCTATGGGGAAGAGAGCAGAGCATCTGTTTTCACCCATCCGTTCTTGCTGGCTTGTAGGTGCAGCACATGCTGATGCCTTTCTTCAGCATCACCCACAGCCCCGGCTGGGGAGGGACCGGTGCCCTTTCAGGGAAAAGCAGCGAGGACAGCAGGCTGCGGTGGGGGTGGGGGGGCGGTGGTAAAGCCAGGGTTACCCCCAGAGCTCAGCCTTGCTGTTGCACATGTCCTGCAGCTCCGCTCTGGACCAGACACGTGGCTGAAGGCCAGTGCTCAGGACCGCTGCCTGCAGGACTCGGGGAGGAAGGAGACGAGTCAGCCGCAGGACAGAGCCCTACCAGCCGTTCGGCGCATGGGAGGGATGGGACAGGACCTCACAAAGCTGCCCTGGAGCTTGGCTGGCTGGCGGTAGCTCTCCCCGGCACAGCCTGAACGCAGCCGGCAGCGGCCATGTGCTCCCACATGGCTCCGCAGCAGGAAGCACCAGGATTTTGGTATTTCCTGCAGGCACGACTAGCGGGAGGTCACCTTTATTCTCTGGACGTGAGCACCGGTTGGTATTCCACAGATTCTATCCAAGCAGGAAATCAGTGCTTATCATCTGTTTCTGAACTTTTCTGCCCTGTAACAGAATGATCTTGAAAAGCAGTTCATCCGCCAGCACGCGGGACCTGCTTTTCAACTACTGGATGTAGACAGGGATAATATGATTGATTTTAATGAGTTTGAAGCCAAAAGGTTTCTCTTCAACCTCCAGAAAGAAGTTAAGAAGATATTCAAGGACACTGGTATTTCTGGAGAAGAGGTAAAACTGGAGAAATTACAGTCAAGAGAGGCCATGAAAATGCCCCTAAACTCAAAATTAATCCTTGGGATTAATTTTGCACTGCAGCCCGCAGCCACTTCTCACTCAAGCCTGAGTTTTCTTCCTGTTGACTTCAGAAGTGGGCCTTTGATGACTTACCACACAGTCTGAATCAAAAATGTCTTAACAGTAAGACAGCAACAGAAAGAAATAATTTTTGGGGGGTAAACTGGGCATATTCCTCTGTCTGAGGAGCCTGAAGGGAGGAGGTGGGCAGGACTGGCAAAAATGTCTTTTTTTAAGCCATTTTCTTCCAAGCTCACTTGTGGCTTCTCATTATTTTCCAAGCTCTCTGCAGTCCATTCTCAGAGCTGCTAGCCAGGGGGTACCTCGATGGGGTACACTTGGACTTGAAACTCCTTCTAGAAACAAGTGCCGTACCTCAGCTTACACCCGTGCCATGGAGATGCCGATGCCAGAGAAGAGCCCCAGGGGAAGCTCTTTCTCTTCTCTGATGGATCCCTCACTTTGACCTTAAACAAGCTCCAGGTTCCAAGGAGAGGCTGTAGGAATCTCGCCTACCCCTGCCCCATGGCAGAAAGGGAACAAAGCTGGTAACAGCACCTCCCCCCAGCTCTGCACTGACCCAGTCCTCCTTACGGAGGTGCGTGCACACAGCCCTTGCCAATTTGCTTTTGCCACCAGCTCACCTTTGTCCCCTGTCTGGTCACCAGTGCTCTTTCAAATCCCTCTCTGCTCTGAAGTACTCCCTGATTAATGACCACCTGCCACTACACTGGTAGGGAATCAGTCATTAATAGACTGTAGATGTCTCTTATCTCTGTCACAGCTTCACACCGTCCTCATGACTTCAGCATCTTGGCATGCTCGGGGAGCACATTTAGCAAGACAGCCATCAGTAACCGAGGCAGATCCCTTCTCTTTCTCCTCCTTTCTGCTGCCAGGTTCCTGGGTTATTGGTTTTTTTCAGTAATTCTCCTCCTCTATGTTCCACCACCAGTATCCTCTTCAATTATTTGTTACGGGCAGTTGTTGCATCTCTCCTGTAAGCTCTGCAGGGCTTGCAGTCCGGTTCCTGTGTGGTTTAGTAGCGCAGCGAGGTATCAAAGCCTCCATCCTGCTTGGGGCCTGCGGATAGTTCTCTGATGCCCTCAGAGTAGTTTCCTGGAAAAAGCTGTTTCAGCTCCAAGCCACATTGATCCTGTCTTTTCATCTTGAGGCTGCCTGATTAAAAGGCCACTTTAAGCAGGAGCACCATGGCTGTGAGTCAGCTGTGGAGGGACCCCGCTCCCCCCCATCCAGCCCATAACCCCCAGCTGTTATGAATCACTCCAACATCTGCTAGTCATTACAACCGGTAGAGAAACAGCCATGTGCCAGGGAGGTGCCCTGCGCACCCACAACATGTTCAGGATGAGCTGGAGGCAATCAGTTGAAACCAATTTCTCCCAAGTCAGTCAGGAAAACAGAGCAAGTTGGAGAAGGGGATGAGAGCCTGGACTTCGGGTCTTTCCCTGAAATAAATGTTTACATTGGGCAAGGCTGCCTTGCTAAGCTAGGGATCTACCTGCTCTCCAAAACTACCAACTGAACTACAGGGAATTCAAGATGTTTGCAGTCTTCTGCATTGACAAACAACAACAAAAAGAGGAAGGGGATCAGGAATAGCCTCCCAGCAGAACCAGCGAGGCCCTAACAGACTAACAAGAACCCTTTACCCAGCTGGGAACAACGCAGCCTTGCTTCTCTGTCCCCCTGGGCTCAGCTTACAACCACCAGATAGAGGTACCAAACTTGTAGAAAGTGAGTAAATCAAAGTGCTGCAGTAAAGCAATTGCCTGTTCTGTTTTCTCCACTGCATATCGCCACTGGTGAGCACCAGAGACTGGTGTCCGAGGAGGAGGAAGGGCTGATGCAACTTGGACTTCAGCCTCGTGCCTCACAACTCTCCCCTGGACTAAGCCTGATGTTAGCATTATCTTCCCCCATGCACTGCAATAGGTGTGTCTTCTTGGTATTTGAGAGACAACCTCTTCTCGTCCCCTATGTTAGACACTGGTTTAGTGAGAGCCTTCCTCCCCAGCGCCGCCGTGTTGCCATGCCGAGACGCAAACAAAGCGAGGCTGGTTTGAAATGGGGCAGACTGGTCTCCGAGGCTGGAGCCACTCACACCGGCAGCTTTCTGCTACCACGCTTTCTGCTGCGCGTTCCCTGCCTGCGCGCTCCAGGCTTGGGCAGCTCCCTGCATCCGTGCTGCCGCCCTCGCGAGGAACGGCCCAACGCCAGGAAACGCTCTTTGCTTTGTTAACGAAACCACCTAATTAAGTCCATGTGGAGAGAAAGCAAGAGAGGCGGTTTAGTTTCTCTTGCTAAATATTGACTGTTTACCCTCTGGGCACAGCAGCCCGGTGAATTTATTTCCCCCTCTCACCTTACACACAGGGCATCACACCATTGAGCCTCCTCCAAACTCGCTGCCATTAGCGAGCTTCCCTAATGAAGCAGCATGGCTGCAGCATAAGGGACCAATTAGAACAGAAAATTCCAGTCTCCAAGCGCCGCTGCTGAACTCC
Source organism: Aviceda cuculoides (assembly GCA_035590195.1). NCBI lineage: Eukaryota > Metazoa > Chordata > Aves > Accipitriformes > Accipitridae > Aviceda > Aviceda cuculoides. The sequence goes on along the minus strand of JAVJGG010000043.1, from coordinate 9,940,410 downwards.
CATGAAACGAGGTTTCGGCATGCCTGTAAGGCAACATCCCACCTCTCAGACCTCTGCAACTGCTCCGAGTCCAGAGAAAATAAACTATGCAGCTGAAATCCCAACTTTCCGGGATTATTCAGAGGAAGAGAGAACACAACGAACCACTCTTTGCAGAGCAGAGATGAGAGCTCAGTGCCTTTTCTGTAAGTTACCTTGATATTTTTAGCGCAGACGTGGAGGGACCAGCCACCCCAAGCTTTCTGCCAGATGCTTCCTACAGCATCCCGAGTGACTCTGGAGTTCTGCCCTGACCAGGGCACTTCCCCCAGCATAAGCAGCAGCAAAATCAGGTCCACAGTTAAAGACCATTTCCCTTAGCGCTGTCTCCGGGGCCCAGCACCAGGTATTAACGCAGCACCGTCCCGCAGGAGCGCAGACCGAGCACTGGTCAAACTGGGATGCAGCTCTAGCCAGCAGAAAGCAATCAAGAGTTTGGCACAGGGCCAGGAGCGAGGGTGCAACACCCACCGCGGAGCAGAACCCCCCTACTACTTGTAGCATGTTATGCAATGTCAGACAGCGAGATACAGGCCAATGAAATACGAGTATAGGCACAATACAAACATTATTTATATGTTAATTCGGAATAGAAACACTGTAATCTATATAACATAGCTCTATAAATCACACATAGTCTTCTCCCCTAAGCTCGTATGCTGCAGGGTGTGAAGCCGCGCTCAGTTTCACCGCTTGCAGCGGTGACAGTGAAAATTTCAACTCTCGTGCGCTTCTGACCTAGAGTCCCCATCCTTTTGGGGTTTGGGGCGAGCCAGCGGTCAGGCTGGCCTGCCCCAGCCCACCTCACACACCGACACGTGCCACAGCCGCACGCTAGGGACCGCGGGAACGCCTGCCCACGCGCACCACCGCCAGTCGGACGTCCCGCTTACTGTGAGAAGCGACCAGGCTCTGCTCAGCCGGGAGGTGGGTAAAGGAAGATCACACGTAGTTTTATAATTCTGGTGTTGGAGATCAGCTCCGACAACTTCTCTGTCCGTGCTGGGGGAGGTGGAAGCAGGGTTGTCCCATGGGCCGGAACAAATGGCTACAGACAAGCCTTTGCATCTGTTATTTTACATATATATATATATATTAAAAAAGGGAATAAGTACATATGAAAGAGATTATATATACATACACATATAAAAGGAATAAAGAAAAAATGTATAAAAGGGAAAAAGTTCCAGGAAAATCACATGCTTGCTTGTTTGTAACTTGCATCACAAATTCTACTATGAAATTATCCTAATATAAAAAAAAAAAAAAAAAAAAGAAAATTAAAGTTTTTAGCTGTGGTAACATTAGACCAAAGTGGCCTACAAAAAATTATTCCTACTCCTCTGATACCTTAGGTAGTTAATCAAGACTATAAAAGTGGTGACCTGAATTAAGACAACATGTCAGTTAATGTAATTATAGGACAATTACACAGACCCATTATTTTGCATTGTTCACCAAGGAGCCAGAAGCACATCTGCAGACAGCAGGAGCCTGGCACAGAGGAGGTTCATGCTGGATGTCTAAGTGCATCCCCAGGCCCTGCATTCTCCACGGACTGCACACCTTATTTGCAGCATAAAACGTCACACACCAAAATTGCCACCAAAATGTGCCTCTAGGGTATCAGGTAATGAAAAAGCTGCAGAGCTCCAGCTCAGAATTAAAAGCCCTATTGAAGAAATTTAAAAAAGAAAAACAACACTGAATTTATTTCTTAAGGCATGGCATTTCCAGGATTACTTTTATTTTTCAAATGCAGGGGAAAAAAATTTCTCTTTTTTGTTTTAAATACAGGAAATTTTGTACAGCAATTCCAATAGAGTTCATGATGGTTTGCTCTCAATGGTAAAAGATCTTCCCTAGGTTAAAAAACCCCAAAAAGTCACATAATTTAACAGTCTAAAGACAACCTGCTTGTGCTTTGCAGTTGGTTAAAAATATGTGCACACGCTACTGAAATATGTCAACCAAGAAACAGAGGTACAACAGAAAAATACATAATGCATTTTAAAAGTTACCTGATGTTCACAGCATCTTTATATTTACCTAGAATCCTTCATTGACTGAAGGAGCCAGGGAGGGGAAAAAAGTTAAAAAGCATGTTTTACACAACTGGCATATTTGATTCTAGAAGACTTTATAAAAGTTACGGGGGGGGAAAAATGGTCACGTCACTGGAATCTCCCCATCCTCGTTTCATCCTTGCGTGTTGGAGCTATTTTCTGTGTCAGTACCAATCTAGCACCGTATCCTACGTAATATGAATGTTTGTTACATGGCACACACAAACAAACTGCATACAAAAAGTTTTACCATAAAAATGAAGATATTTATTCAAGAAGTACAAATTTGATGGTACCAGCCATCTTTGAAAGCCATTACCATGAGGCAGAGAGGACACAAACTGAAGTCTCTTGCTCAGAGCACATGAAAGCAAGTGTCTTACAAATTGCCAGCTAATGCAGTCATTTCAATCATTGCTCAAAAGCCACCTCCACTTTTTAAACATTCCCTGGACTTGAGAGGCACAAATAGGGTTTTTAATACAAGACCAGTTAGTTATATTAATAAAGCCATCAGCTAAAATTTATTTTGTTTTAAATTTCCTTAAATTGTCTCCAGCCTTTGACTGGATTCAAATTTCCTAAAGAAAAAAGGGACTTGGGAACAAGCAGGTGCAGAATTTTTGGAGCTCGAGATGAACTAAAAGTTTTAAGGCAGGAGTCAGGATTTTAAGTTCTCTATTTGCCCCATGGCTCTGATCAAATGGTCTTCATCTGTAAAATGTACAAATACCGAGTTCTACCAGATAAATGCCCAACAGGTGGTCCTGGATGGAGGGCAGGAACATACTTTTTCATGGAGAATCCAGTGGACACATTTATTAAAAGTCTCAAAGTCCATGGTAAGAAGCCCGCTGGTTAAAACATCTCATCTTCCAACTATTTGTCTCTTGTAGGCTCAGTGGCATGTATCTCCCTTGGAAGGAGAGCTATAGCTCCATTTCCTATGAACAAGAGCAACACACACGCGGCTACACAGTATCCAAGCAGATGAAATATGGAAGAGGAGAGCCATTTGCAGAACAGAGCAATCAAAAACACTTTATGAAAAGGAAAGTTTTAAAGCAGGCAGACTTGTATATACAGTCATTAACCAACAGAAGTGTTTGTAGCTGCAGATATAATAGCAGGACATTCATCTTCTTTGGGAGAAGACAGAAGCATGGTTGCTGGAAAGTTTAACCCCAAAGCTTCCTAGATCAGTTAACTTGCAAGGCAGACCACCAGCATCTAGTGGACTTGAAGCAGATTTTCTTCCTTTTTCCAGGAAAGTTACAGAGCATACGAAGCTCATCCCCCCACCCAAAACAAGTTTTCGAAAACACCCTTCTCAAATACCTCTACATCCTACTCCAGGAGAGTGCAAGCTGTCCAAGAGCTGCCAGCCATCATCCAGGAGGGAGTCAGAATTACGGGGGAAGTGGTGAAGGGCAAAGGAAAAAAAGCCCCTTTTTCTAACAGAGGCTACTTTCATTTCAACAGAACAGGATCTGAGCAGTGCAGTGAAAAAGCCAACAAAAATCTTTTTTTTTCTTTTTCTTTTTTTTTTTTTTTAAACTGTAAACATTCTCTGCATAAGGTGCAGGGTCTTGGATGTATGTACAATGACATAGAAAACAGTTTGTAAAATACAGATCAAGAGTCAGAAATGTAGCTACCACTTACGCTTCTGAAGATAGAAACGGAGAAACGTACAGCATTCATTTCGTCAACACTTAACACAGTGAAAATGCTTTCAAAACTCCACAGCTAAAAGCATCCCACCATTGTAACAAAGATATTTTAATAGTTTTAAAAAAGTTTTTACATTATTTACTAAGAATGGATATATATGCAGAAGCATGTCATACTACAGCAATATTTTATCAGTTGGCCATCTGCTCTACCAAAGGTTATGTATGTTGCCATGTGTTGCCTTGTTGCTCCAATGAACCCCTCTTTCCTCTCCTCCCAAAGCAACTTAGGAACTTTCTGTGAAAGGCAAAGAGGAACTGGGTTTTATTTGGTTGCTCCTAGGGTGAGTTTTTTTGTTGTTGTTACTACTACTTTTAGCATTAGGGTGTCTATTAAAAAACCCAATTTATTACACTGCTGACTCACATCATTTAGTTTTCCAAAATATTTCCTAGATCCAGAGAAGCAAAGGCTTTCAGAAAATTCTAAAAAAGTTCTTGCAATGCAGCTATTCCAAGCTGTGTCTTCTGCAGAGGAATAAATAAACTGCACCAATGAACTGTGATGCACAAAGAGCCAAGGTAGTCAATGAAACTTCTGGGAGCTGGATGCTCTGAAGGAGCAGCTGTCACTCGGTTGTGGAAGACGACCCTGAGCATCCTTCTGCAGCGCACTGAGCAATGTACCTACAGCACCTGCGGCTTCGCTGGAGCTCCCTCGCCCCAGCAGGCTACGTGTGTTCGTGCCTCTCTGCCCTTCAAGCTGTTCAGGAGTGTGGAATTTCACTAGGTTATCACTTCTGGGTCAGGCAGAAGTAACAATAAAGAGTATAAAAATCTGAATCACATCAAACAGATCTGTCACTAACATGGTAAAAAATGTTATCTACTGGCATCAGTTCATAGTCAGAGCTATGAATGACACAAAGGGCTGATGGGTCTAAGAAATTAAAAAAAAAAATAGTAATAAATCCTGTTACTCCTCACTTGTCTGTACTTGGCAGTGCAGTTCATGGCTGCATGCGTTAAAAAACCTGTTGCATTGCTTCAATTATACCCAAGACCCCACACAGTGCGGGGCAGCACACCAATTAGCACGCCAAAACCCAGCCCAAGCCATGCTGCCAGCAGTGTTGAGCCGCAAGCTCAACACACACTCACGCTGCAAATAAAGATGCACACACCAGTACGCTTCTACCCATCCTCCCCGTGAGCAGCCGCTGGCGTCCACCATGCAGACTCGCACCAGTCCTTCCCACCAGGGCTGCCAACGAACAGCGGTTTAGCACTTGGTTAGTCTCACTTCAGCCATGCCTACTCTGCTCTGCAATTAAACCAGCCTTCCTCCCTCCTTCCCTCCCTCCTCCAGGCACACGGGGAGCTCTGCTCTGCCCGGACACCCGCGTCGGTCCCGCGGCAGCCCCAGCCCGGTCCCCTGCACTGGCATTTGCACCAAAGACCATCTTGTAGGATAAAGACAAGGCATTTCAGAGACAGAAGTGACTCTTCTCTCAATGTGTATTGCAACCTCTAGTTATATACATGGGATATGTTAGTCAACATGCTGTACGCCTTCATTACTGATTTTTAATATATATATATACACACACACACATATATACATATGTATATATGTGTGTAAATACATATATATATATTTCAAAGCTTAGAATTCTTTCCTAATACAAATCTTTTAAAATTTGTTTCCAGCAGGGTATGTGCTTAGTACATCTGTCATTTTATACAGAAGAGGTTGAAAAGTCTCACTTTCACCTATAAAAGCATTTTACCATTTAATTTTTTCAGTTTTAGATATATGCTTAAGGGACAGGAGGTGGGGGAGGCTGTTAGAGAAAAGAGTATTTTCATGAAGCAACTCTCTGTTCTACTCAAAGCCCACTCATGACATGGCCTTCAGATCGTCACCTTGCTCCCTGACATAAAAGCAATTAATATAGAACATGGTCATCTGTTATGGCATGATATAACTGAACTTTTTCCAACTAAGAGAGGGGAGAGAGAAAGAAGGAGCTCTCCCAGACCCTACACTCTGTAATCTCAAGGACAGTACATAGTGACAATAGCCTGAAGAAAAATAGAAAAAGAAAAAAAAAAAAAAAAAAAGCCAAAGCTTCATTTCCACTTTATACTTCCCAATAGATTTCTTAAGCTATTTTGGCACTGGCGTTACAGGGGGAACT
>JAVJGG010000043.1:9915833-9934331 GCA_035590195.1 Aviceda cuculoides | reverse complement strand
AGGTCATCTTAGCTTTCTTTCATGAAGTTAATAACATACCAAAAGTCTTAAAAAAAAAAAAAAAAAAAATCAACAAAACTATATCCTTAAAAAAAAAAAAAAAAAAAAGAAGTAGTGTTTTAGTGTTCACAGCTACAGAACTGTCACTCTGGTTTGCTCCTCCTTAATCTATCGTAGTTCCCCCTGTTCCAGAAGGGACTGCAGGGAAATGACATCGTAAAGACCATTTATACAGACATGTAAGTTATGCCTTACAAGACAAGTAGTGTCTTCCTGGCATGAAACCATCCTTTGCCCTGCAAAATCCAAGAGATTTTTGTTTATATATCAAATATTTTTTCCCCTCTGGAATGCAAAAGATCTGGCTGCAAAAACCCAGTATAGTAAATCATATTTGTCTTAAAAAAACCTCAACAATAGAAAACTTCTGTTATAGATTAGTATTTATCAGTTTTGATTTCACCTTTGAAAAAGAAAAAAAAAAACAAAACCAAACCCAAGTCACTTTGGTGTTTATGAGAACAGGGAACTACTCTGCCACTGCACTTCAGTCATCCTGTACGAAATCAGGGCTAAAGGAATTGTCAGAAAACCATAGGCTTAATACAACAGAGGGACTAAGAAGAAAGTTATATCTATTCGAAGTAGGGTGGGAAATGCATACAAAATGTGGATCCTTTTTCCAACCATCAATGTAAAGCCTGCGCCTGCTTCCACGTGCTGGGAAAGACTTGTGATGTTGTACAAGTGACCCCTGCTCATTCTGCTCCATGCTGATGCTCATGGAGCAAGAACTCCCTTCGAGTCCAAGAAACCGAGTTCTACGGAATTAATGAAGGAGCAAAAGTAACAAGTTTAAAATTGTCAATGTAACCCACCAGTTTCACTAGCAGACAAGAGCGAGCTGGGACAACTGTAGCTTTAGACCGATCATTCAGAGAGGGAAGACAGAAACCAATAGTTTTGGAAGAAGTCAAGTCATTTCCACGATGGCTTAAAAACCAAGCAAACTAAAAACTATGTGTAAAAGGAACAGGGCATTTGATCTCCACCAAAGGCATTACCAGACAGGAGTGCAGAGCAGCCAAAGGAACACAGAGAGCATCTCCGACTGAAGGAACAAGACTGCTCCCCTGCCCCCCAAATATGCTCTGATTCAGATTTTTGAGACTACAAAAGGATTTGTCGTTTGCCAGAAGGGCTCCTCTTACATTCTGAAGGGAAAGCACTGGCTGTGAAACACCACCATCACGCTCTGGGCTGCGGGTGCGTGTCAGTGAGGATACCTCCAGTTGTCCTGACTGGAGAGTCACCACAGCTAGAAGACTGGCTGCTGTTTCAAAACAACAGTCACAGGAAAAGCTGAAAACCGTGTGCTATCATGTCCTTCTTACCATTTCCCGTGCTTTGTGCCCTCTAGGAACAGAGGGGAAGCTGCAATCCATTGCATGTAGGTGTAACTGTAGTTTAACCTGGACCTATTACACTGGTGCCATTTGATGACGGTGATGCACCCAACCGTTAAGCACAGACCAGTGCACCACTCACCTTAGCTAGCCTGATCAGAGCTTGTTTTAATGGTCTGAGTGATATACAGTAATTCAGCAGGCACGTACTCAGGTGCCGGTCAGCCTGTAAACTTCAGGCTAAGTCAGTCTTGTAGCAAGTAAGTTTACAATACAGTACAAGAGAGTATACATTGACTAAGTTATTGCCCAAGGCTCTGGCGGGCTACGTTCCCAGCTCGGGAGCCAGCAATGGCACAGCACTGCATTGCCATCTTGGAATGTACAATTGCTTGGTCTGAGCATCACCAGGAGCCGCCCGTGCGGGACAGAGAACGAGCCCCCAGCCCAGGGGCTGCCTGGGGCCGGTTGTGCCTCGGCAGTGCCTGGGCGAAGCACACGAGTCAGGTCAAACCAGAAAGGATCCCTGTGAACAGGCAGCATGGGACCTATTCAGAGCAGCTGCGATTCTTGCATGAACTGTATGTGGTGCTGATATGAAATTTTATAAATTGATTAGTATTTAATTTTTTTTTATTTTTTTATTTTTTTTAAATAAAAGTGCTCTCTTGCTCTGGCTCCACAGATCAGGACACCACCTACAGTTTTAAGAATCATTACATATTTGTATTGTTTAAGCAAATGACAATCTCTTCCCTCCCTCTTTGTACCTCCTCTCTTTTCCCTTCCCCTTTCTGCTCCTTCCTTTGCCCTTGCCCTGTGCTGCTTGCTGTTGTGTTAAATATGAGATCAGGCAAACCCCAAAGGCCAGTTTACATTTTCATGTTTTGTTTTTGCAGATCTCCATCACAGATGGAATTTTTGCTGGTCATTTCTCGGAACCAATCCATTAGCAGGACAAACCAAAAGAAGACAGGGCAGTGAAAACAAACCCCATGACAGAGACGGAGGAAAGAAGAATCAATAAACAAGCACAAATCAGTTTTCAACTGGGGTGGGATTTGCTAAGGGCTGGCTCACGATGACTTGCACCACATAGTCCTTTGGGATTTTCAGCTCCTCCAGTTTCATTTTGTCTGCCAGCGGCCTGCCCGAGAAGAACCAGCGCTGGCTGCCTGGCTCCACTCCCTCCACCGCGTGCAGCCGCCTCTTCATGTGGTACACCGTGTCCATGCTGCGGACCATGAGTTTGAGGTCTTTGCCCGTGGAGAGGCGCAAACGAAGCTGGCATTCATGCCCTGAATTGGGTGGGGGATCAGGAATATCCAGAGTCTCCAGGTCACCCTTCTCCTCTATCATGTTGATAGGTGGGGCGAGGCAGTAGACGGGAAGCTGGTACCGGTTGCCCAGTTCATCGTAACACTCTGTAAGAGCACCTTTAGGAGATAAAAGGGGAAAAAATGAGAATGAATGCATTTCACAGTTAACATCGAAGTGGTCATGCTCAGAAGCATTTACCCTACTGTTAAACCATCCGAGCAATGAGGTCTGAATTCAGGCTTTAAAGGATTCATACAAAAATCTCAGGTTTTCATTAAAAATTGCTTCAACTTGTTTTCATATGGAAACTTGGGGTTGAGTTAAAAGCACCCCCTAAAAGACAAACACACCTCTCCCTCCAGATAAACCAGGATAAACTGCAAAAGCAGCAGGAAGGAAGAGACAAGGGAGGATGATATGATGTTTTTCCCATGTGACATTTAAAAGAGAAATCTTTCTCCAGCAGCACGGCCCAAGGTTCAGGGCACACGTGCACCCAGAAAACGCTACTTGGATGAATTACATGATCCTGAACTTGAGCTGTGAAAAGACAAAATGGCAAAGACCAAAGGCAAAAGACCACTGTGAAAGAAAGATTTTGTAACTTCTCAAACATTCAAAAATTGCTGAAACGGTTTCATACAGGACTCATGTTTTAGCAAACACTGCCAGAACAAACAAAACACGACCACCCAAGTCAGACAACTCTGCGGCTCTGTATGGAGCCCGGTGTTACCACCAGAGCACCCAGCACATACTTCATATTTGCAAGGCATCTGTAACTCCCATATTCAAAGCCCTGAAGTTTCAGGAGTGATTTTTATTTCCCCAGACTCCTGAGAGGTTCCTCGGTATAATCTGGGTTTGTGTTAAAGATGACTGGGCAGCGGTGTGCTGCCTTGCATACGGCATTCCTTCCTACCAACATGGTACAATGCACACAGAACAGCTCAAGAATTGTAACATTTACTGAAATAAATACAAGCTGACTTTTTCACAGTATGAGACACACTTTATAAAGATATTTCAAGAACCACCCTGGAAAAATGGCAGCACATTTTTCGTAACATTTTAAGGGTTAAAGAAAGAGAAGGCTGAAAGCAGAGCCCTGCTGCATACAGCACATGTCACCTCTGCAGCAAGCCAGGAAACTGAGATGCTGAGGAAGCTGCATCCTAAATCACAGCAGAAATCCCTTCTCATTGTGGTTAAAAACCCCCAGATGTTCACGCCAAGCAAATGCTTCTCCCCGTTTTGAATTTACCTACTATAACAAATTTCCACATTTTTGCCCCTAGAGGGGGCACATTCACTTGCAAGATTACCCATCCTTTTGTACTTGGAAATGTTTGAAGAGGAGCCAAGTCCTTGAGCTACAGAATATTTAAAAAACTCTTTGACTCGACAGTTCTGCACACAACACCCAACAGCTCCTTGTTAGACAGTACGGGTGTTTTTTAGTTGAAGGTTTTTTCATGCTGACGGCGAGCTGTCTTTGCTGTTTGATCAGCAAAATTACTGCAATATAAAATTATAACTTGGGGATATTCTGTGTCACTCATCCCACTGCGACAGCAGCATCTTGTGCTGAAAATCTTTCCTTTAGACGGAAGTCCCCCTTTTTAAGGATAATTTGTATTGATGAAAACACTCAGAGGAAATCTTTGGCTAAAAGATCAATGTTTTAGGTGCAGCTGCTGTTGGAGGCTTTTCTGTTTGCACAGGTAGCACCAAGGCAGCTATGCCCTGAGATTTATTGAGAAAATAAAACAAGAAAAGGAAATCTAGAAAAATATAGTTACACCACTCATTACAGTCTTGTATCATTTATGAATCTCAGAGCACACCAGCTTTTATCAAAACTGTATTGGATCCATACCTTTCGTGGCACTTTGTGATTTACAGACTGAAGCCTGAAGTTTCCATACTTCAGTTTTGTTTTACAACGTTCACTTCATTCTGTACGCCTGATCTATTTAGTAAATGTCACAGTACTAAATTTTGGATCACAGTTCATAGAAACAAGTAGATGTAGTTTGCTGCTAAAAAAAAAAAAAAGAAAAATTCAAACTTCAACAGCCTTTAAGTTTAGCCAGAGCAGACAAAATTGCACCTTTCTTTAAAAGCCATGTATCTTAAAAAGAATGCTCCTACTTTAGAATAGCATACCAAAAAGTTAATTTTAAATACCATGGGGTAAGCTTGCTAAGGAATTTCTTCATCATTTATATCCTTGCCCAGCTGAACTAACATCAAGGTCAAAGCATATGCTATAAACACTGGGTTGCTTAATCACAATCAGATAAGCAATATTAAAAAAATCCTCTGAAACAGCAGCTAACTTGGAGGTCTATCTTTTAAAAAGAAAAAAAAAAAAAGAAAAAAGACACAGTAGAGGAAACCTATTGCCAATAAAAACTGCACAGTCCCATCCCAGACCGAGAAATGGTTTATAAACAAATTGTTAATGTAACAACAAGTTACCATAAACCTCACCAGTAATCCCATTCTTCCACTCATACAGGTAGAAACGCCCCTAAGACTCTCAAGTCCTATTACCTACCACTTAATGGCTTTCAAGACCAGATATACTGATTAAAGCACAGAAGACAACTACTGTGAGCAGAAGAGACTTTACAATGGTACCACCTCCTTACCGGCACACCACGGCTGCCGAAGGCCAGGCCAGAGCTCCAAGGAGGAGATGAAGAGATGTCAGTCCTCGCCTCCAAAGAGACATGGAGCTGTGCACACACAGCCCGGTCCTCTTCAGCCAGCTAATTCCCACTGGGCTTTACAAGGCTTTGGGTTAAGTGATCTTTGGAGAGGGTCGGGCTCTGCTACAACTTTCAAGATGTTGTAACAGGTAACAAACTCAAAAGGCAGAACATGAAGCGGTGTCACATTGTTTGGAGTTCAAAAATGAAACTATGGCTGAATGTGTTAACCAGAAGGTGTGGTGAGTGTGGAGCTATTTCAAGCGATGCAGGCAAATGCAACTTAGCGGAGAGGAAGAAAGTGGTTGAATTACCCACCGCCACCACGGCAAGGCCTGTCTCACCAGCCAGATGGCAGCTCTTCACCGAGGCATTCACTGCAGCGTCCCTTACGCAGCGCAAACTACAAAACCCTTCATAATTTTGGTGTTATAATTGAAAACCACGTTTCTGATCCTTCCTGCAAGATACATAAGCTTGGGCCACAAAAGTTATTCAGCAGGAAGGGGCACTAAAATACTGTCAAGCTTTTATGAGAAAACACAGAGGAAAAAAAAAAAAATTTTTTTTGTTTCCCTGTTACCCAGGCAACCAGGGTCCTCACCGGCATAGGAAGGATGCAGCCTCCCTTAAACCGGAGAAGGAAAAAGCAACGCAAACAGAAGTTTCGCAGTTCAGGCCGGCAGCTCTGTGCCCGCCCCTGCCAGCACCAGGCTCTGCCGGCAGGCAGGGTGCTCGGGGCCGCTGAGGACAGCCGTCCCGCAGCCCCCCTTACGCCGTGTCCCCTGCCCTGCCTCCCCCTCCTCCCCACATCCTGCGGCTGGGCGTCGCATCAGGCAACCAGACCAAGGCCAGATGCCAAAGCCTAGAGTGTGCGTCGGTACTTTGAATTTCCACTGCTGGAGCGTACAAAGAAACCACGTGAAAGGGGCAGATTTCAGGAAGAAAGCAGCGGAGAGGATGGGTGGCAGGCATGCAGGTCTAGGCAGAGGATTCTGTACTGGACGTGAAAGACCAAGCTGTTATAAAAAGATGTTACAACGATATTGAGGAGACAGATGAAGCTTATCAATACTTCATGTACTTGAGTATTCTTTGTGTATTTAAAAACTCCTCTAGACGTTGATGTGACTTTAATAAACTTGGACACAAAACGTCCTGGTAGCAACACGAAAAACTGCCTTTGAGGAAAGCCAATGGCTGAAGCAACCAACAAACCAACCCACCCACCCAAACCCTAACTCTCTCCAATTTTCTGTCATTCAGAATTAATGGCATGTGATCTAAGGAATGCTTTGAGGATCTCATTGACTGATACATTATTCTGAAAATTTCCCAGTTAAAGATTTACACTGTCAAGCAAGCTCTAGAGTCATTAAGTATGGATGCTGCAACATAGTTATGGAGTCAACTTTATAGGGTTGATTCAAGTCAGACAGAAGATACAGTGCTAGAACCACAGCAGATGGGATTATTTTAGTACTTCAAAAGTAATACTGGCTTGGAGACTGAGGAATTCTGGAAAGAGCTGCAAGGCAGAGCTTCTTGTTGGTCGTTATCCAGGTAGGAGACAGCTTGAGAGTTTCAGGCGGAAAAATAAGCAGATGTGATCATCAAGCATACAGTTAGAACATTTTGAAATTAATTGCCTTGCAGGCTGTAAAAACTTTGTTTTACTAAGATTATTAGGATGGAGATATTTCTCTGGATTAGTAAGGAAAAATACTAAAAAAGGACTGGTTGAGATACTGCTTCCACCCCTAAGCAGTTCAGAGTTTGGACTTACTTGTCCTTCTGCACATGAAAGGACTAGCTATTTAAAGAGACCTAAATGACATGAAGGTAAACTTTTGCAAGCGTTATTGAAATCAGGCATATATTACCACATTCATCTAAAAACATAAAAAGTTTAAATGCATTTTAATGGCATTTTGGCATTTCTTTAAAGCTGTATACCATTCTCTCTTCAGAAAAAGCAGCAAATTTTTTGTTTTCTGTTAATGATTTGTCTTCTGTTTCTTTAAGATTTTGAGCAGTTTTGAGGAGGATTGCTCAGGAATCCCCAAAACTTAAGAACTGAGCAGATTTCCATCTCTTCTTCCCTTCCCCCAGGCAGACTTGCTGCAGAAAGAGAAATTAAGACAACACAAAACACAATCTAGCATTGCAATGAGACTAGCTAATTTAAGGAGCTTAAATGTCTGTGTATAACACATTTGCCCAAGGAACAGCTGGTTCATTTGTTTTTCTTACTGAAAAACTCCATTCTATGTCCAAGCTGAGCCTGGATCGCTGAATAAATTCGCAATAGTAGAGCTTTCACCTGTAGACTATTGGTTTGAATCTGATACAGGCCACTCATTCCTGAAACTCATTACGAGCATCAGAAAACAAGTGGGTCTTCTTTTGGGTCTTACAGTACAGCAGTTCCTAGAGAGCAATGACCGAGGCAGAAAAGCTGAACTATCTCTCCACCTTTATTAGTCGCCAATTCCAGGTCACAGCTGGGAAACACAGGATCTTATAAGAAAAAAAAAAAAAAAAAGCATACTGACGTCAACAGCATGCAAGAGTGGTGAACAGTGACTTTGCTCAGTACGTGAGCAGGATTGAGACAAACAAGTAAAAACATGCAGTGGTTTGTTCCAGCTCACCTACAACCATCACAAACTGGAGGAGTTAATAGGAAAAAAAGCTCTTTCACATTAAACCCTGTATAACTTAATAATGACTGAAACAGCTTAATGCTGCAGTTAACAACTGTAGCTCTCCTGTTTTCTGGAGGGCAACGTGTGGGAGTACTTGTGCAAGCCTGTGCCTTGCACCATGTACAGAAAACAATAAAGCAGCTATGATCGTTAATGGTGTGGATGAAGCACTTTGTAATAAACCACATACGTAAGCCCCCTCCCATGCTTCTTCCACACTAAACTTCCATGGGCTATGCAAATTTAAACTACCATAAAGCTGCTGTACAAAGACCTTATAAAGGTACAAGCTTGTCTAAGCCACAGTACAACTACTTATGCAACACAGCTCTGCTCTCATCTTCAGCCTCCCTTTATAATAAAGAACTTACTCCAGCTCCTTAAAGAATGGGTTTTGTAGGTAATAAGTGTTAAGCATTTAATAATTCTCATTTCAAATTCACTGAAAAACAGCTCTTCCATTAAGGGAACATTATTGGTCTGGCTCAATTCCACAGAGGAGAACAATTCCCAGAGCCAGCAGGAGATCCCAGTACTTCAGGAGCTGCTTGGTGAGTAGGGATCAGCTCACTCCCGCTTGTGGCAATTGGCACAAGACAGACTAGAATTGTGCTTAGTGCATTACAACAAGGGAAAAGAGGAAAAAATTAAGATACTCTGCTGCTGCCTTTGTAATCCTTTCACCCAGTTCTTTGGCAGGAGAACTACCTTGTAGCTGCTTCACTGAATCAGCTATTGCACAGCTCATGCTCATCTCTGTGCTTGGATGTTCTTTAGAAAACCTGGCTCACCCAGCCTCCAAGATCACTGATAAAATAACGTACATTCAGCTGTCTGAAAATGCTCTGCAAGGCAATAACCTGAGACACGCTTGCAGCAGAGGGCTGGACTACCCGGATTCTTGAGGTCCCTCCCAACCTGAATGATCCCAACTAGCTGCTTTTGCTGTAATAATACTTTAAAGAGCAAATCTCAGTTGGAGTATCTAGCCAAAGATCCCCCATGTGTATCTTAAGTCATCCTGCTTCAAAATAAGCACACCTCGCCCTAGTGCAGGCCAGGTTTGTGAACCAAGCTGGCGATCTCATGAGTAAACCACTCTTAAAACCAGTTTTGCAACTCACGCCTGCACGCTGGCACATGGCAGGAAAACCCAAACTGCTATCACCAAATCGGCGGCGCCCGGTACCTGTAGAAACCGGAGGGCAGCAGCACGGCAGAGAGCAAAACTTGCACTCCAAGATGGCATTGTCTGTACTCACCTGCCAAAGAAAGAGAGATGCATCCCAACAGCCAAGTGAGACAAGGCGTTTGTGCAGCTCCTTCCACACTAATCTGCTGGGTAAGAGGGATGTGCCATTGTCACCCAGTCTGAGGTATGTCTTGTCCACGTCTTGTAACTGAAAGCCAATCTGCCTGCGTGCCATTGCTACCTATGTTTGTCAGAAACCTTTTGTTTTGGGTTGGATTTGGGGGGGGGTGAGGCAGGAAAGGAGCAGGGGATGTTTATTTCAGGAAAAAGCTGGTGCAGGTCTGCAGGGTGCATCACTGGGCACACTGATCTGCTCCCTTTTTCATAGCAGAGCACCAGCATCAGTGAATTCATTAGCACTATTTAAGTAGGTTGAAGGTGAAAGATAATTAACAGAGTCTTCTAAAAGACCGAAATTTCTGCACTAGATAAGCAAGCCACTTTTCTTCAAATTTTAGCTGCAGTTAGTAGGTGTGCATCCCTTACTGCCCTGCTGTGCAGGGCAGGGAGAAGAGAAGGATTAACTGCTGTGGGAAGAGGGATGGATGGGGATGGAGAATGGTTTGGGAAGAATGCTTGTAGGGAAGGGGGGCGGTCAGGGCCATGGAACCAACTCCCTCAAAATTCCTCTTGAAAATCCTCACTAATGCCAACAACAGCAGTAGCAATCCTGTCAGAAGAACTGGGATCTGCAGCCCCACTCTGCTCATCTGCCAGAGAAAGAGGGGACCTACGCCAGAAAGCTCAAAACTTGACAGCGGTCTAACTTGCAGAACACAGCTAATTCTTCCTTAATAGTTTTACTAGGGCACAAATACCTACAGTCTATGCAGTTCATTGGCTTTTCATCTGCTCTGGTTGTGGCAGATAGTAACTAAGACACCCATTGGACTGGTACACACCTGTAATCCGCCTAAGGACTGACAGTTATTAGACCAGGACTATGAATAACAACTATGAACTAAACAATGCAAGAAGATAGTGAATTTTAACCACAACCAATGGGTTCAGAGGCTGGTTAACCAGTCACCTAGTCATGGCATCCTTTACAATAAGTCTCCCCATCCCTTTCCTTGCAGGCTTTTGCCATGATACAAACTCTAGAACAGAGCAACTCATCGGTGAATTCTTCTTTATCCAAATCAGGTTTGGTAGAGAAAGTCAATTATGTATTAATGACCAGTAGTTGTCATGTTAGCAATACCATATATACTGCCACTTCTGTATCACTCTGTAGAACTTGGATCTAATATTGCAAGAATATAACAGCTTCCAAGAAACATTACAACAGGGTTCAAAGATGACAAGTCTTTTTACTAATGAAGTATTCATGTACCGTTCTGCTTTGCATGCCATTAAAATAGATGCCTGTCTAGACAGGCTTCTTAGATAAAAATTTTAAAAAAAATCTGGTTGGTAAAAGAGCTTCTCTGTATATCCTCTTCACTTACATTTGCTGTTCTCCATTATCCATCTGCTTAAAGGGGGTGGGGGGATTTGGAGAAAAAAAGAAAGCATAGTATCATAATCATCTGAGCCTGCTTCATATCCCTCCATGGACAGTTGATGTGGCAATGTTTAAAGTGACCAGGTTATCTGTTCAGTGTGAGAATGCACAGAAGCTGAGCTCAAATTTACAGAAGTTGTCACTGCCTTTGTTACCACTAAATATTTAACTAGCCTGTTATTCCCATAAACCAAGAATGAATACCTAGCATTCAACATCCAAAATCCTATGACTAACACCAGTGAAAACCAAATGGGAGGTTAACAATAGCATTTTATACAACTGATAGAGATTTTCCTTCTTCTTGCCAACCACAAAGACTTAAGCAGTTTTTGCTTTCTTTGGAGGTCTACAAAGCTTTTCCTCTGCTCTCCTAAAACAGGCTTGTAAAAGTCTCCTTCTGATCCAGAAGTCATGAATGTTTGACTACGATGCTGAAGAAAGGCCACCAGAAAACATAGCATACTGGCTCTTGAGGTACAGACACTTTATTCTTTCACAAAACAGGAGAAGAGAAGATGCCATTTGGACTACAGACATTCTGTTAATCCTAAACTAAACCCCTACATTTACAAGGCTCCATCATCCTATAAAAAGCAACATGCTTTGCGAGCACTGTTTTCGGAGGAGAAAAAAGTCTTTGTCCACTACAGTAGGACGTTTTGCATAATAACTATATAAAACGTAACTACTCAGTCACACTTTCCGAATATGACAAACTACTTAATCTTCCAGAAGTAACTGGAAATAGCGAAGTAACTGCTATGCTATTTGGATTTTACTTTAAGAGTATTCTCCTTTAGCTAAGATCAGCAGGACACTAGTGATCAATACCGTGGACCACTACATCATCCAACAAATATGCCGGAGCCTGCTGCATTCCTTTCCAAATAGGACAAAAGGCAAAGATAACTTTACCTTTGCTTAACACTAATCTCATGAAGCACAATCCACTTGTCCTTAACTGCATGTTCTACCTTGGAATGACTCTTGTAGCCACCTCAAGAAAAAACATGTCCTTTGCTTCTCAGGTGGAGAAGACACAGTCTGACCATGCTAAGAAGCCCTGCCCTGTGCAGGGAGGTTCAATTAGCAACTACTGACCGCAGCAGCTTGAGCTGCTCCATCTCCATTGTGGACAAGCACACTTGTCAGCGTGCTTAACCTTCAAACAACACCCTGCCCACCACAATGCCCACTCTGGGCAGCAAAATTATATTTAACACTTAGTTTCATCTAAGCTCAAAGTGGATATGGATGGAAATTTGGCTTGAGATAACACTTATTATAGCTTCAGCTAACAGAGCAGCAGTGACAACCCCTTAGACTGAACACAAAAGCAAGTGTTGGCTTTTATGGAGTGTGAAGTCCCACACCAGTCTGCAATGAGAAAAGCATGTAGAAAACTGCTTTCTAAGACTAAACAACAACTCTCTCCATGAGCTACCTATATGCAACAGGGGATAGAAAGAAAGCACAGAATGAACTAGACAGAAGTTTACCATGTACCATTTTTTTCTTACTGCTCCCAAACTTGCCTATAGCCCTGTGCTGACATTCAAAGACATATTAATGAGCATGGAAGTCATTCATCTGCATGCCCAGTCTCCAAGGATAATCAGCAAAAATGTTAAAGGCTCCAGGGAGTTCAAGCAAACTGACACAATCCCACATTAGTACCTACATCCTAAAATAAAACTACAACACAAGGCTGTTTGAAAAGGTGGGGGCGGAGGGGATTAAAGAAGGTTACAGGAAAGACTTGAAGCAACAGAAGGCTGCAGCATTGCTTTATCCCATGTAATGTACTCTTCACCTCCAAGATGCTATTCCTTCAGTTACCTTATTTATAACAAAAAAGAAAAAAAAAATGCATTGATTAAATATAAATGCAGAAGACTGCATGTTAGTCAGAGCTGCATCACGCCCTAAACATGCACCTAACAGAGGCTTTGGAGAGTGAGAGCACAGACAGCGAGAGCCTAGACAGGTTAAACATTCAAGGCCTTGCTGCAGCTATGACCTTCTACAAAAAGCTTCCTTGATTGCTATGGAACAAATAAATGCAGCTCTGAAATGTCATTAATGACTAATAGTCAAAACATGTAAGGAAACACACACTATTTTGTTGCAAGTTTTCTTTGCAATAATGCTACAAAATAAACACTGCTGACTCTGTCCTAGGCTCTGTGTTAGGCTCAGACATGTATCAGCAAAAAAGCAAAGCCCACTCCGCTTCAGTGGTAACTGTCAGCAAAAAGCAACTTCCAGCTCTAGGTCCAAACTCACTCAGCCTCTTTCAAGTTATGATTTAGAAGTCCCTTATTGTTTTAACCTTTTCAAGCTATATTATCACAGGGCACATTAGTACTAAGGAAAAAACTAAATTTATTGGAAATTTGTATTCTTCCCCTCACTGGAAAATCTGGATTTCACCAGATGAAGCTGGTGTCGATCACACGCTTTCATTAGGCTCTAGTGTATCCCTATCAGCCTGCTAACTGCTGAAGATATTCAGGAGTTTTATCCTCCATTTCCAGAGGTGAATCTGTTCTGTAACACACTGACTGAAGGCCAGTAATGACTTGAAGTTACTATCCCAAGGATATTTATTGAAAGAGTTTGTGGAAGATTCAGAAGTACCAAAATACCTCCTTGTGGCTCAGCACCAGGCTAGCGAGTACCGCCCGGGCTCTCTGTAACACACCCCAGGTAGGACTTTCCTCAGCCATTACCTGGCCCTAAAAAGTTGTGCTAGGGAGATGCCTTCTCCTGCAGCTCAAGACACTTCTGACCACAGCTATCTTGCCTTGGTCTTGGAGAAAAGTTACCGTCTTCCTATTATTTAAATACCTGAAGCCAAAAGAGAGAAAGATGACAAATGTCATGGCTGCTGTCAACTGGAGATCATGGAGGAGGAGCAGGATGCATCCATGGGCAAGGAGCAAGTGAGACACCCAAAGTCTGGTTGAGCCCCTCGTTTACCAAACTGAGGCACTCCAAAGGACACCAATTCCTTCAGCAACACCAATTTCAGGGCAAAACGCTCTGTGTCAATTACAGAAGTAAGCAATACCACCTCTAAAGATCACCTTTTCACACAGAAGGCAGCATCTTGGGGGCTCTCATTGGCTTACACTGAAATTTTCAATGAGGAATACATTTTAAACACTTCATATTTCTTATTTCACTAGCAGACAGCAAGGCAGATGAAGCCGATACCCACTTTTACCACTGTAAGTGGCCAGTGATGGAGTAAATGTGCACTCCTGTGAAGTATCTAATAAACTAGACATCATGTCCTGACCGCTACCAGATACCAGAAGAATATTATTCACTTAAAACAGACATACCCCTGTCTGGAAGATCTGTAACACACAGATCAACAAGCAGTCTGCAGCCTCTTATAGGAAGAATTTGAGATGTTCTTTCGTCATGAGCCCATGTTTATTTTAAGCCTTTAATGGCCATCATGTAGAGTCAGTCTTGGTTTGTTTTGGTGGTTTTTTTTCCTTGGAGGACTTAGCTGCACTTCCCTGGTCACACATTAATGGTTAAAAAAAAAAAAAAAAAAAAAGGCAGTTCTGAAAAGTGTTGTACAGTTGTCCTCACTGCACCAGAAAAGGCAAACTGAAACCAAAGACAGGAAACAGACGGGCATATGCTACCAGGGGAAGAGACTTGAGAAGAGTCCAAGCAATTATGTTGACAAAGCTCCTCAAAATACCTTTCGAAAAACAAGAGCAGAAGTTAAAAATATTTAAGGAAAACAACTGTAGGATGTAGCCATAAGTGGGTTTATATTTGAAGGGTTGATAGTTTCTAACCTGCACTTAGATATATTTCAGCCAGCCACAACTGCTTTACATCCTGATGATTTGATTCAATGCTCCATTTGAAGAAAACATGGAAATCCAGCGTCCCTCAGAAATGATGTTGTGCATCTATTTTAAAAATATTAATCACAGCAGAAATGATGAAAAGCATCATCTTAATTGTAGCTCCAGACTGAAGAGGCTTTTGAGAAAACAGACTCTGTTTCAAGGTTAGGCATCTGCTGAAACACAACAGCGTAATGTGTCCTTTGCTAGCACCAACACGTCGCACCCAGGACAACAGAGAGAGCTGGTATCATTCCTACAGAAAACACCCGACACGTGAGTCAGCAGCCACAGAATCACACACGTCCCAGTGCCACAAGCGCTAACGAAGGCTACGAGGGGCGGGTAAAGAAATTAATGCAATTCCCAAATACAGAATGGGTCTTCTCACCGTCTTCCACAGTAGCCCTTTGCTTTAAAGCAGCACAAGGTGCATTTTACATTGTGAATACAGGTACTTAATTCCTCAGTGTCTGGGTACTGGCCCAAGCACGTTAGCTTTAAGCAAACGGGAGGAAAGAATAAGAGGTCCTACAGAATGATCTGGAATTTTCAAGAGGACAGAAAACAAAATGAAAATAACACAAAGGGGTGCACCATTAGAGTAAAAGCACCTCCAGTAGTGATACACTAATCCAATTCCAACTATTATCTTTAATTGCCTCATTGATTAGCTATTGTCATTTCCCCTCATTCTCCACTCACAAACCTCTGTACTCAGCTTTCCACCACACGCTATGCACAGCAGTTGCAATGCAGAAAGAACACGAATATTGGCCAAATGTTAACCTGACTGTTATTTGCTTCCTTGAGAACAAGAGAAACACCAACACTGTGGAGAACTGCCTGGTAGGTGCTGTGGATGCAGCCTTCTCACATGGAATTCGCCAGTTACAAAATAATTTATTGTCATTTCTCTAATTTTCAGTCAGCAAATCTCTTTAACAGCTCACTTTTACAAGAAGCATTTCTCCGATGAAAAATACCATACAAAACACACAGTTTTAATT
Source organism: Aviceda cuculoides (assembly GCA_035590195.1). Classification (NCBI taxonomy): domain Eukaryota; kingdom Metazoa; phylum Chordata; class Aves; order Accipitriformes; family Accipitridae; genus Aviceda; species Aviceda cuculoides. Next base: position 9,918,530 of record JAVJGG010000043.1, on the reverse strand, counting down.
CAGCCACAAGCTGCATGGTGACAGCCTAGCGATGGATGACACTCCAAGCATCTCTACCTCTCACTTCTTCTAACCACATCCCAGTGGAGCACAGTCCTCCCAGGACACACGGACTACATCCCAGCACTCTTCAGAAACCTGGAGTCGCACCCAGCCCAGGGGATGGAAATGAATAACCCATTTAATGGTGCTGCTAAGAATCACTTTATTAGATGGTAGATGAGGGTTCCTCTGCAGTGCATTGCATTTTAAAATCACTGCTGGTTTACATACTTCTCTTTCTAAAAATGCATGCAAGCCACTGATTGTGAAAATAAAGGCCCTTCACAAATGGTCCCTTCCCACCGCTTCTGAGGCTGTGGGTGCACAGATGTTTTTCTGAGCAGCAACACTACCTCAGCAGTTGCCTGACTCCCAGCTCCTGCTTGCTCCTGCTGTTGCAATACTCATCGAGTCGTCCTGCTATAGGTGCTTGCAGCTGTCTTATAAACTGGATGAGGGAAGAGATGAATGTCGAAAGCAACCTAACGTTGTGGCAAAGGATATTTTAAACCTAGAGATGTTCGCTGACCCTGCTCAGCATCCTGCAGCCCCATGAAGAGATGGGCAGGGGGAACAAGGAGGTTGTGTGAAGGGAAGCAGGCAGCCTGCTCATCTTGCTCCACTGCTTAAAGCATTCGGGGTCCACAGCCCTGGTCAGTACCAGGAAGCCAACTCCACTTTACCAAATTGAGAATACTCACTCTGCTTTCTTCCATGCTATGCCTCATACCCGACAGAAACACCGAACACACCCACACACTCCAAAGTCCCTAGTTCCCTGCACTTCCCCTGCTAGGATGCACGCTCTCCCCTCCAAAGTCCCAACAGCTCTAAAGAAGGGACTTGGCAAAGCAGGAGCCCCATCCTGCTGTACAGCATTGCCTCCCTGCTCCCTTGCATCCCTCCTCTGACTCAAGCGAAAATAATCCAAGGAATTTTATCAAATGAAGGAAACCAGCAACAGCTAGCTTTGCTATTTAGGAAAGCTTCTACGCCACTTCACATAAAAACAAGCGTTTCTCCTCCTCAGTTTACTTTGTGCTTTATAGGCACCTTCACAGTAACACTGCTTTCCATGGGTCCTTTTAGAGTAAAAAGATAGGACAAAACATAGCTGAAGAGCAAAAACAACCGGCTGTGAGACTCCAGGCCAATGCAGGATGGGGTTATTCACATTAACTCCCTGCCTCTCTCCCCTAGAAGGCTTTCAAAGGGGAAATGGGGAAAGTACTCAGGAGTGTTAAGCATTCACAATTCCACTTAAAGAGAAAAATCAAATCAGAGGTTTCTCCAAAGCTCTCAGCTCCCAGCTCTGAAGTGGTTACTATGAAAGAAGGTGGTTCTACTGCACTATAGTCTATAAATTAATGCTGCAAACTTGCCCTTTTTCAGTGTGAAGGTAAACAAATGGATTGCTTTAAGCATCCGGGAACTGAAATAGCATGCTGTATTTTCAGCCAGGAAGAGCTGTTTTCTCACTCATATTTAAAAATTGAATCTCTCTTCCTTGAAGTTCCAGTTTAAAAAGAAAAATGCAGCTAAAGCTGCCAATTGTGCAACAGTCATGTGATGAGGCTTTACGGACTTGACAGCGCTGTTAAACCAGATGACAACAGAAAGTGGTATAAGAGAATGAGAAACAAGGCTTTAGACAAGGTTTAAACATTTTGCAGTTTGGATCTGCATTTTGAATCCTCAGTTCCTTTTCCAAAGGACAGTAAAAGTTTAACTAATTGGTGTAATAATTGACTTTTGTCTTTTTAAATTTCACATATATCAAAAGCAAAAATGAAACAATTATCTTCTGTTTACCAGACAACTTGCTAGACCTAAGTATCTGGCCAGTCTTCAACTGTGACAACTACAGAGAAAGGGACCTTTCTTGATTTGAGTGTAACATTTATAAGGACTTTCATCACGCAGCAGGGCAGCAGTGCATCTGCCCTTCTCCAACGCTGCGTGCACGCGTGCCTCTCTGGAAAAGGGCATTTCCCACGAGCAATAAGCCATCTTCCCAGGCATGCTGGCTCAGCAATGGACAAGGAAAATGTGGAGAATCACAGAGGCAAGAGATGGCAGAGGAGGAGCGGCCACCAGGAAGCGGGTTGGAGCAGGTTGAATTCAGCCTCCGAATAGGGAGCACTCAGCCTGGAGGCCACTGGCTGAAGATCTCTAATTTAGATGAAGCCTTCTAACAAAAGGCAATTACTGTGCCTGAGCAGAAATGAAACAGCCAGAGCATTTCAGAGATTTCTCAACAGCAGGAGGTACTTTCTGAGGACAAAGAGGGCAGAAGGAGCATGCACAAAGTCACTTCATGAAATGGATTTTGAAGATGAGTTGGTCTCCCTCAAAGCTTTGCAGAAGCCCAGAGCAGGTGCCCGTCCAGCAGTTGGGACAGTAGCATTTCTTTTCATGCTTGTTGCGTCCTTGCGCCGTGTCCATGCTTCCGAGTAATGTGACCACAAGACTGCAACAACTGGAGCGGCATCACCAAAACTGGGACTGCAGCTCTCACCTGGGCAGGCAACCCTTTTCCAGAGTATCTATCGGTGCTGTGAAATGTATATTGGCTTTTGCAAAATGAAAACACTGAAATTTGCCTAACTACTGCATGAGCTATGTCCTGACTACCACTAAATTAGGCCTTAACGC